>CM038142.1:221277030-222477030 GCA_021437245.1 Aegilops speltoides | reverse complement strand
AAACAGGGTATCCCGCGCTACACGAGCTGCAAAACAAGCCAAACAGAAACAAATAGCTGCCACCAAACAAGCAGAGACAGCCCTAATTGTTGCAACACCTTCCAAAGTACCACCAGCTGCACGAGTTAGTCTTTTGTCAAGTCAGCTAGCAGCACATTCCCAGCCTCCCTTGCCACTTGACACTACTTCCGAAGCCCTCTTGACGCAGGATGAGTTGGCAAGATCAGTTGAACTTTGTGAGCGTCAACAGCAAGAAGGTAGTTGCTGGAGTTAAGTTACAGTTGCATGCTTCTTTATATGTAGTCTCACAGTTTGATGTACACTAACACTTCCTATGTTCATCGTTGGACTAGCATCTTGGCACAAGAGGAAACAAACATCAGGGATAATGCTCGATAGGTTAACTAAATCTAGAGGAGGAAGAATGGAGATTTGTTTTGAGAAAGGTTTAAAAATGCCACGTGATGCTATAGAGCCAGCGAAGTTAGTATCAGAGGCAGAGGTTGTCGTTAGGTTTCATGTACATATCCTCCCAACATGGATTCAATACAGGAATTCCAACGACGAAAGCCAGTTCAACACCTTCCTCGACGATTTATTTGTAAGTATGGTTATGTATGGAAACTAGTAATATCGTCTTGCTCTGTCCCATACTTTCTAGGTTGCTGATAATGAGACTCCCATAATTTTCAACATATGAGGTTTAAGTGGGATAGCCAAGATGATGCAACCAGACAAACTTGCACCCATGTTTTCAAGTCTGCTCTACGGCAGTATCAAAATAACTTGAGGAAAACTCACTTTGAAGGCAAAGCTAGCAGCGAACTTGCCCAAACATCTCTAGTGGAAAATATATCGGATGAAGAATAGAGAGGCCTCATTAAACACTCGTCTGATCCGAAGTATTAGGTACATTATATATATATATATGTGATCAGATCACATGTCGATGTCCTATTTATGCATGTGCCACACAAATCTATATTCTTGTAGGTGAACTATTCAAAGAACAAGGCCAACCATACGAATGTGAAATTCCAATAAACGACACGATCTCGTAGCTATATTGCGCATTGCGAGGCTCTTGTAATTAGCTGTTGTTTCACTCTTTTCGCTTTACCTTATTATCAGATCTATATTGACTTGTTCCAAATGCAGAGGAAAGCCCGCAAGGACCAAAAAGTACATGAACCAAATGTTGCAGAAATCTTCAAGGACAGTCACACCAGCAAGAAGAAGGGCATGACTACGCCAGTCAGATCCGCTGTTGTAATTCTTTAATCCTCATGCCTTTTAACTACTACTTACTCTGACTTGTGCCTTGAACTGCATGGTTTGCAGCCAATGTCTGTTACTCTTTTCAATTTTATACACAATTGTCTTAGTGTATCATTGCACCTTACAAGGTTTAAAAGAGAGGAGTGATGTTCCTTTGATCTTGAACTGTAATCTAGTTCCCTGTTGGACTTGCCCACACAATGTTACAATTGTCTGTTTGTCTGTTCCCAGTTGTTTTGTGATATGAATGATGTCATACTATGCTTACCGTATTATAAACTTTGTCTCTCTATCCTTAGCTGTCAATATAATGCGAAGAAATAGACAATACATTAGCGATGGTACAGGGTCATATGTTTGGAACCTAGTTTTATTATGTACTTTGCAATAAAATAAAACTAATATTTTACATGGGTTCACCAGAATAAGTTCTTTATATAAGCCAAAGCTATTTTGTTTGGTTTTGCTGCCTCCTTAATATCTTATGTTTTGGTACTACTAATGTAAAAACTCAACTTTTCAGCAAGCTATGGAAAAAATGGTGGAACTGCCACCTTCTGAAGGTGGCGAGGCAACTATAACCGCAATGTCAGCTCTGGCTATAGTGGGTCAGTACCTGTCCATAAAAGTGCCAAAAGCACGTTCCTGCGTAATACTGGGTTGGTTGTTAAGGCAATCTCGTCCAAACTGCCTCATGATAAAGATATGCAAGCTCAAAACAATGTTATGTCTGCGCTCTAGACACAAGTCCATTCCCTAACAGAGACCCTTTGTGAAACAAGGACAGACATTGTTCGATGCCATCAAGATATGCATAGTTTTGAAACCAGACTATCAAACATTTGCTATGTTGTTCATGAGCCTCGGACAAATGAAGGCGAAGGTTATGGTGCTCAATCGGACAATACAGCATGAAAACGAAATAGTCAGGTCAAATGAACTGATCTTCTAAACTTCTAGTTGTGCGTTTATCTGCTAGACTACTAAATTTTATGCCAACCTTCCTTTTGTTTTATAATTGTAATTTGTTTTGTTGGGATACAAAATTTGTTCTTAACATGTAGCCACCGGTTAAAGAAAACAGCAAGCCATTTTTGTATAGTGTAAGGTGTTCCCTATATTTGCACTGGTGGTGATCTTTGATGCCGAGTGGATGTAATCTGTGCAATCGCCATATCCTAGCGTTAGTTTCGGGCTTATTTATTTCCTAGTATTTTTCTTCCCTGGTTTGCTAGTGGTCGCAACAACCATGGTGTCATACCATAGCTAGTTCATGCATTAGAGTGCTTGCATCATATTTATCTTTCATCAAAAACTTGAAATGGGGATGACAGAACCCCCAGCACCCCCTGAAACCAACTTGGGTTTACTAAAAATATTTTCAATGAACCTGAAATGCCCTTCTAAAATGTTCATCATCTTTGCGTTGGTCTTAAACCTCTGACAAAAATGGTGCACAAATTTCTAGGTCATCCTAAGGTCACTAGATTAAATCGTTAGCTATTTGAATTTGGGCATTTAAATACTATAAAATATTTCAAATGCTCAAATAATCACTACAAAAAAAGACACATCCGTGACATTTTGGGCCGAACGAAATTTTTTTCTGTCATACATATGACACTTCTATGATGATAATTGTGAAAAAACCCGGTATCATCATAGATGTGGTGGGCTCCTACTTCTATGAAAAAAAATCATGACAGAAAATGGGCTTTTCGTCCTGGGTGGGCCGGAGATGCAGCTGCATGACATTCTTTGGGCCGTCCATGACAGAAAAAACCGTGGTAGAAGCGAGGGGGAGGAAAATTTCGGGAGTTGCGATTCGATGGGAGGTCGAGGGCGAGCGATCGCGCTTTCTCGTGACGTACACGCGCAGTGTGCGTAGGCGTTAGCTCTAATCGAAGCGAAGCGAGGCATTGGGCTCTAACTGAACCCAAGCGATGGCACTGCAGGCTACGCGTTACTGAACCCGAGGGATCGATCGATGGCTGTTAACTGAACCCGATGGAACGATTCCTTCACTACTGCTGCTAACTGAAGCCGATCGATCGATGCCTCTCGATGAGCGATGAAGCGTTGCGGGGGGTTGGATGAACAACGAGCGATGGCGTTGCCTCGGATGAACAGAACCCGTGGTGTGGAGGGCTAGATGAACAATAGACGGTGGAGGGGTGGCACGGAGGGTGGTTGAACAGGACCCGTGGTGTGGAGTCTTTGGATGAGCAGAGAAGCGGTGGAGGGTGCCCGTGAAGGGATGGTTGAATAGTAGCCAGTGGAGTAGCGTGCGGTGGAGGCTGGAGGAGGTCGACGGTAGCCCGTGGAGACTGGTGGGCGTCAACGGTGGAGATGAACAATATCCGGTGGAGTCCCGTTTTGTGATCGCCACACCCCCCCCGTTTTGACCGTAGCGCTCCAACACAAGTCCGTTTCGTCCGTTTTGCGGTACGCCACACCCCTCCCGATGAGCAGGACCCCGTTTCGACCGTAGGAGGTCCGTTTCCTCCGTTTTGCTGTATGCCACACCCCTCCCGATGAACAGGACCCCTGTTTCGACCGTAGGAGGTCTGTTTCCTTCGTTTTCTTGATGCGCCAGCCCCTCCCGACATCAGGACCTGTTTGAGCGTGGCGGTCGAACACAAGGTCGTTTCCTCCGTTGTGCGGTACGCCAGGCCTCGTTTCCTTCGCCTGTTCCGTCCAAGACCTCCCGATTAACACGACCACCCATTCCGTTCCGACCCAGCCGGTTGGCTCCCACGCGTTCCGTTGCCTCCCGATGAACACAACGCATTCCGTTGCCTCCCCATGAACACGACGACGATGCTGTTTCTCCGCTCCGACTCAGCCATGTGCGTATGCGCGAGTAGGCGTTCGAGACCCTGCCCGTATGTACGTACGTGGCCGTATTTTCTTTCTTGCACCATCGCCGCTGTACGTACGTGTACATGCTACGTGCGCGCCTCTACTATGACACATGCACGCCTCTACATCTACGACACGTGCGCGCCTCTACATCGACCAGTATGTACATACACGTTCGCGACCAGAATGACAACGCTACGTACGCTTCGACCAGGTGGGTCCCGACTGCCAGGCACTTCCTTGCGTGCGAAGATGTAGCTGGTGGGTCCCAGTAGTTAGGGGGGCGAATCGTTTTTTTTCCTGGACGCACTTCCTTGCGTGCGAAGATGTAGCTGGTGGGTGCCAGCAGTCATGGAGCGAATCTTTTTTTGCCCGGACGCACTTCCTTGCGTGCGAAGGTGTCGCTGGTGTGTCCCAGCGGTCAAGGGGGGCGAATCGTTTTGTTTTTTTGCCCGGACGCACTTCCTTGCGTGCGAAGATGTAGCTGGTGGGTCCCAACAGTCAGGGGGAAACGTTTTTTCCGCTAAATACAGTGGCCCGTCCGATGGGTCCCAGCTATCAAGTAGAGGAATCATTATTTTCCGCGTAATAAGGAGGCACTTCCTTGCTGCGGCCGTGGACCCAGCTATCAGCCTCTCCACATACAGTCCATGTCCGATGGAAGTCGTTCCTTGACCATGTTGACCACGCAGCGTCGAGAGCACCAGGGCAGTGGACGACGGCGAGGCCTAGGAAGAGGACGACGGGGAGCAGGGGAAGAAGCGGCAGTGGAAGCCCGCGCAGAGAGGAGTACGAGGGTTCATTGGTTCGGCTGCGGTGTGAGGCTGCCGTTGCCGCAGGGCCTGACCAGCGGTGGGAATAGTAGGGGCGGTGAGGCCTCCGCGGCAGCACAGCCGGCCACGGGAGGCTAGAGCATGCAGCACGACCGGCGCTGCTTTGGGCGGCTGGAGCAAGAAGACCAGAGGTTGAAGAAGCACTACGGCCGTTGGATGGACATCGTACGGTCACTGGAGCTAGAATCGTTCATATTGACTAAAGTTGACAAAGGCCCCCATCCCAGTCAACTTAGTAGGCCCACAAGTCAGCCTCCCACCATGGTGGGTCCCAGCTAGAAAGGGGAGTATTCGTTTTTTTGTGCGTAATAAGGAGGCACTTTCGGTGGGTCCGAGCTGATAGCGCGGGGAACGTTTTTTTGCAAAATACGCTGGCCCGTCCGGTGGGACCCAGCAGTCAGGGGGGAAATGTTTTTTTCGCGAAATAAGGTGGCCTGTCCGGTGGGTTCCTGCTGTTAGGTGGAGGAATAATTATTTTGCGCGTAATAAGGAGGCACTTCCTTGCGTCCGCCTGGACCCAGCTGTCAGCCTCTCCACAAACAGTACTCTTCCGATGGAAGTCGGTCGTTGACCACGTTGACCACGCCGCGCTGAGAGCACCAGGGCGGTGGTCCGGACGACGACGAGGCCTAGGAAGGGGACGACGCGGAGCCAGGGAAGACGCAGCAATGGTAGCCCGTGCGGAGAGGAGTATGAGGGTTCACTGGTTCGGCTGCGGCATGAGGCTGCCGTCGCCACAGAATAACAGGGGGTGTGAGTGAGTAGAGGGATACCCTGGGCCAGCGGTGGGAGTAGAAGGGGCGGTGAGGCCTCCGCGGCATCACATCCGGCCATGAGAGGCAGGAGCACGCGTCACGACCGGCACTGCTTTGGGCGGCTGGAGCAAGAAGACCAGAGGTTGAAGAAGCACTATGGCCGTTGGATGGACATCGTACGGTCACTGGAGCTAGAATCGTTCATATTGACTAAGTTGACAAAGCCCTCCGTCCCCGTCAACTTAGTTGGCCCACAAGTCATCCTCCCACTATGGTGGGTCCCATCTAGCAGGGTGGGTATTCAGTTTTTTGTGCGTAATAAGGAGGCACTTCCTTGCGTGCGAAGATATAGCTGGTGGGTCCGACATGTCAGCGGGGGGAACGTTTTTTTGCGAAATACAGAGGCCCTTCCGATGGGTCCCAACTGTCAGGTGGAGGCATCATTATTTTGCGCGTACAGTCCACAGCCGATGGATGTCGTTCGTTGACCATGTTGACAAGGCTGCGCCGAGAGCACCATGGCTGTGGACGACGGCGAGGCCTAGGAAGGGAACGACACGGAGCCGGGGAAGACTCGGCAATGGTTGCCCACGCGGTGGGGAGTACCAGGGTTTACTGGTCTGGCTGCCATCGCCGGAAAATAACAGGAGGTGTGGGTGAGTAGAGGAATGGCCTGGCCAGCAATGAAGTAGGGTGGGGCGGTGCGGCTCAGGCGGCAAAGACACGCCACGGAGGCGGAGCAGCAGTCCCACCGGAGCTGGTTTGGGCGGCTGGAGCAAGAAGATCAAATATTGAAGAAGCAGCACGGCCGTTGGATTAACATCCAACGGTCACTGCTACTAGAATCGTTTGTGGACTAAGTTGACAAAGCCAAAGTACACGTCAACCTAGTAGACCCACAAGTCAGCCTCCAAATCTGTCCCAAACAGCATACTGCCCGAAATTTCTAGCCGGATTCAAATTTATTTTAAATCTAAATATACCTTAATTTAAATTCAATGAAATTTTACCCGCACAAAAACAATGAAATTTAAAATATCAAAATCCGAAAGAAAATTATATTTGGGAACTAATTGTCTGTTTGTTGTATTTTTTTTCATTTTATAGCCCATTTATTATTACTTATAGCCCATTTCTTATTACTTATAGCCCATTTCTTATTACTTATAACCCATTTTCTAGGCAAAATGCATCCCTCCTCGTCTTGAAAGATTTCCGGCCAAACAGGGCGTAGAAAAGCAAGTAGCCTGTGTTGGTTATTCTGCAAAAAACAAAATAGCTGGCTAGCCAATTTTTAGAAAGGAAAAAACCAAACTGGGCTGGTCATGTGCTAAACATATGAAATAAAAGCCTGGGCTAGACGGGCCACGGGTCCCGCACAACCCAATTGATACCCTTCTCCGTCCCAAAAAAACAAAATTACAGCGTGCGCTACTGGGTCCCTACTGTCATCCTCACCATGTACTGTCATCTCGTTATTCCTCTCGGTTGTTGACCATGTTGACAACACCGGAGGGCGGCGCCATGGCGAGCGCGGAGGACGATGGTGAGGCCTCGGATGGGAACGAACAGGAGCCGGGGAAGATCACAGCCAGCGGTGGGAGGCGGGAGCAGGCGGTCCCGCCGGCGCTGGTTTGGTTTTGGCGGCTCGAGGAAGAAGAGACTGAAGAAACGCAACAGATGTTGAATGTCATTGAACGGTCAAGGTTGGCACAATCGTTTTTTGACTAAGCGGACACCAAGTAGCATACTTTTTTATATATAGGAAGAAAACTGCGAGGAAAATGCGTTCGTCTGCCGTCCTCCTCATAGGGAAAGTTCGCCACATAAGTAACTAGCACCCATGCTTTTCAATCGGGAGGTCTTGGGTTCGAGTCCGAGGAACTCTCAATTTTGTCCTTCCTCGCAAAAAAAGGAAAGAAAATCAAAGACTTGGGAAGGCGTACAGAACAAGCTAGTGTACCAGTAAAGAGACATTGCCGAGTTTTAGAAAAAAGAAAGACGTGCTGCTGTAGCTGGTTCGAATCCAAACCTAGACTATGACTATATATGGTGCTATGATACTCTGCAAGTAATGAAACTGACATATCCAACGGTCGCTTCTCCTTTTCTCTACTTACTCCACCAAGCATCAGAAGCTCTGGCCGCAGCAACCATGTCCGCTGGCTGCTCGTCCACCTGCTCTTCAGCAGGAAACAACCAGATATACGCCAAGTCACCACCCGTACCATCACCTGTGGGTCTCATCACACCCCCGCTGGCACACGCACCGCAACCAATTGCTCATCGCAACCCGCTGCCGTTGGTGTGGTGCCACTGCTACAAATCACGCAGAGTCATCTGTCGCGTCTCAACCACAATCCGCAACCCTGGCTGAATCTTCTACAAATGCCCGAATCATGGGGTAATAATATGTTTAAGTGTTGTTCTCCTGCTTTCAGTTGCTGATTTTTTTAATAGTTTGGTTGATGATCTTCCAATTTGATTCGTGCAAAAAAGGGAAGATTCGTGTGATTTGTATTTCTGGGAAGTTGTTGATGTGGGGGAATGCAACTACGCTGATTATTTGGTTGGCCGAGGAATCCCAATACCAGCAGGTTGGGGTGTTGGACAAGTAACTGAAGGAACGACAAAAGAGGAAGATGCAGAGCAGAAGGTTAAAGACGCAGTTCTTCTGATCATGGCCAAGCAATAGCTGCTGAACGGCCTTGACAGCAATGAGGAGATGAAAGAGCTTGTGAAGATAATGGGCAAAATCGATGTGCTCTGTAGGATGATTGTCTCTTTATTTGAAGTGTATGTAGAACTCGTGATGTATTCAGTGGCTACGACATGAGCACTTTACTGAAACTAGTAATGAATGAAACCTGTGTAGCAGGCTGGTCGTAGTGTTGTGAACATCTAATGATTTCTATGAATGGAAATCAGGGGGTATCCCCTTTTGCTCATATAAATAAATAGATAACAAAGGCCCTGTCGTGTCAGCTTTGTTCTCATTCGAAGACGTCGAGCAAATTGCAGTCCAACAGCAAACTATTTCCTCAAATTCAAGTTTCACAGCCAAATATGAGTACAACTAAACAACAATTTCATCATGTTTTAGTTGTCATACAATCACCAAACACAAGTCAACATACATAACAAGTGATGTTCTCACAGCAAAATACTAAACAACATGTTCATCCAGTTTCAGTTGTCATAGCAAACACAATTTCACATAGTAGATAAAAAAAACATCTTCTGACAGGCAAATACGACAAAAGCAATGTAATCATCATCCGCAACAGCAGTGTCAACATCTTCGCCATGTGTATCAGTCTGAATCATAATTCCCCACGGTGTCATCTTCTTCTTTGTCCTCAACATCCTCGAACGTTGGCTTCTTCTAGATCAACTCTTGTATGTCCACAACACGACAGGCAATCTTTTCACTGGCGTCATTGACGTGATGGTTCTCAAAGATATTAGGAACATCTATGTTATCTTGTACATCAGGAGCAGTGTAAGCAACATCTTGTTGTGCATCTTCATTAAATGAATTCCTCTGCTCAGACCTTTGCAATACTCTCCAGCCATCCCTACGTGCAAATGTATCTTCCAAGAAAAATATCTGTGTTGCTTGATTTGCCAAAATAAAAGGCTTGTTGGTCTGGTACGCCGCCTTGACATTGATGGATTTGAAATAATCATCAGCTCTGGGTTTTTGATCCTGGAAAACAGGTTATACCAATGACAGCAGAACAGAACCACACACCGATGATCCTCGGAACTGGAGATATACTGCAATTGAACAATGTCTGTTATGTTAGCATACATTTCAGTTGTCTCTTTGTCAAACGTATCCATGCTCATGATGGCACTGTTTTGTGTTTTCCTGCCTTCGTCTCGTGCAAGGGTGTTGTAGCGCACATCTCCAACAATGCAAGATTCATAATGTCTTACCCGAGTATCAGGACCCATTGCTAGTGAGTAAAGGGCATCATCAACTGCCTGCCCGTCCTCCCGCATCTTCTTAACCTATGGTTAGAAAATAGACAAGCTGATCATCTTATGTACTCAATATATTAAAAAAGCTGATAGTGCACTTCAAAAGCTTACATGGTTCTTGAAATATTTCGCAAATCCTGCCATAACAAGTTTGTCAATGTTTCTTGGATTTTGCGGCAGTAACTCCTCTTTGTACATGCTGCACAACATAGTGATCGTGTCAAACATCTAAATATATAAGAATGTGCTGCAAGTTTAGTAGATTATGATGTATAAGCTGCAGTACTGCACTTACTTGATATAAGGCAGTATCTCAGGATAGTTATTCAACACATACCAAACCATTTTGTCCAAATCTTTAGGTTTGTCCTCTTGTCGACTCTTCCCTGTAACCCGAACAGAATAATCGAAAACATTGAGTCCGGGATTGTCTTCACCCACCTCTTTGCTAAGTTGATCAGCTGTTTCAATGTATTTTGAGCAGAATGTCAACGCTTATGTAGCAATGTAGGCCTCTGCAATGGAACCCTCAGGTCTAGCTCTGTTCCTAACATAGCCCTTGAAAGTGCCTAGCCGCCTTTCAATAGGGTACATCCAGCCATACTGTACTGGACCTCTAAGTAGTGCCTCATCAGGTAGATGAACAGCCAAATGCACCATCACATCAAAGAAGGCTGGAGGATATATCTTCTCAAGGTCACATTGGATAGCTGGTATGTTGTCTCTAACACGCTCCAAAGCATCTGTCCTGATATTTCTACTGCAGAGTTCCCTGAAGAATTGTCCCAACTCTTGCAATCGCTCAGATAAGTCGTATGCCCAATCCTCTAAGGATAACAGGTAAAACCCTTTGAAGTAGGACGTGGCAATCATGAGTTTTCAACCCTTGTACCTTGTTCCCATCTGCACTGACTCTCTATTCAGGGTTGGAAGCAAATCCATGTGGGAATCTCACACGTGACAGGACCTCGCAGAATTCTTTTCTTTTTACCTTGTCCAAGACGTACACAGCTGGTGCCACATCCCGTGGTTTACCTTCATCTTGCACCTGCAAATCCTTTCTAATACCCAGGTGTGTCAAATTGATCCTAGATTTTAAGGTGTCTTTCGTCTTGCCTTCAATGTTAAGAAGTGTGCCGATAATGCTGTCACATATATTTTTCTCGATGTGCATCACATCAAGATTATGCCGCAGATCCAAATCTTTCCAATACTCCAAGTCCCACGAAGTGGACCTGCGGGTAAACAATAATCTCTCTTCTACCGTGCCATGCTTCCTTTTCCCGCTACCATTACCAAGATGGTTTCCTGGTGTAATATGCCTGACCTTCTGTAATTCCACTTGCAACTCATCGGCGGTGAGCCTCTTTGGTGCATCACGGTTTTCATGCTTTGCATTGAACACATGTCTTTGTATTTTCTAGGATGCGGCTTGTCCTTGGCAAGGAAACGGCGGTGTCCAATGTAACAGATCTTGCTAAGTATTGCGTATGACAGCGCATTCCTGTCACAGCGAACACATGCATTGTAACCATGTGTCGTTCGCCCTGACATAGTGCCCAAAGCCGGATAATCATGAATGCACCAAATTACAACAGCACACAGAAAGAAATCAGCTGGTGGGCTGCTATATAGGTCTCGAGTGAGAACACCCTTCTATAGCTGTGGAAGTTCCTCCACAAGAGGCTCCATGAACAAATCAAAATCCTTTCCAGGACTTTTTTGACCTGGGATGAGCAAGGCCATCATGTAGTTTGATTGTTTGGTGCAGACATTTGGAGGCATGTTGTAAGGGATAACAAGCACTCGCCACATGCTATATGTGGCGCTCTGGTGGCCAAATGGGTTAAATCCATCTGAAGCTAAGCCAAGTCTAATGTTTCTCGGTCAAGAGACAAACTCTTCGTGTTTATCATTGAAGCTTTTCCACTCACTACCATGAGATGGATGGCTCATTACATTCGATCTCTGTACTCTTGGTTCCTAGAATGCCACAAGACATCCTCTCTTGTTTCAGATCATGAAACAACCTCTGCAATCTTGGTGTAATTGGAAAATGTCTCGAACATTATGAGGAACCCTCTTCACAAAGATCGCCATCTTTCCATCTTGATGATTTGCATTTCGGCATTCACTTAAGTTGGCATAATCCTTCCTAACAGAACACAATTATTCTGACAAACATGGATCATATCATATCCAATTCCAACTACACGAAGGAAATTATTCATTTTACTGTAGGTGTGTGGCAGCTCAGACGCATCTGGGAAAGATTCGCGGAAAGCAACCAACATTGCATTGAATGATTTGTTGGTCATCTGCTCAGATGTCTTCACCTGAAGAAAGGTGACCATAGCTGAGAATAATGATAGCTTATTTCCTGGGGTGACAGCAACGTTGCATTGTTCCAACATGCGGGCCCACCATTTTTCTTCTGCAGGTGAAAGTTCACAGAATGCACGAGCATTTCGTAGCATTGTTTCAATGTTGGTCAAACTCACGGGCTCCGCCACCACCACCTCCTCCTTCTCTTCCACCTGAGCATCAGGCAGATCAAGATGGTGATCTGCTGCTTCCACGTAGTCAATAGCATTGACGTTCACATCTTCACCATGATGAACCCACCTAGTATATGTGACCAACATCCCATACAAGTGTAGATGATTTTGCACAGTTGACTGGGGTCTTGTAACTGAATTCATACAACTTCTACACGGGCAGAGCACAACTGATTTCGGACCACCGTACTCAGCTCCGATAAAGTTCATGAAGTTTTCAACCCCTCGACATATGCAGCGGAGAATCTTCGAGCAGAAGTTATCCAAGTCCTGTCCATCTGTTAGACATACAAATTAGTTCTTCTACTAGATATTACAGGAAAAACATATATGCTTTTTTATGAAGTCCAAAAAAAATACCTAGGTTGATGTCTAAAGATGTGGCAAGATATTTGGACGAGCAGATCTAAGCAACGAAATATATGTAAAGCTAATTCAGCAAACAAATTTGAGTGCTAAATTATGGCAGGCTGTTTCAGCAGTCAATGAGCCCGAGCACACAGCCATCAAACTATCGAAGGCCATCACAGCAACAACGATCGAGTATAAAACGGTGTAGAGCTATTTCACCTAACAGATTGGCTACTAGACCATGGCAATCTGCGTCACAATAAATATATGGCAGGATATTTTAGCAACTAATCGGCCTTGGCATGCCATCTCAGCTAAGTAGATTGAGTGCAGAACAGGGCAAGGAAGCTTCTTAAGCAGAGCATATTGACAGTAAACTACTTCAGCAAACAGTGAGATTAACAGTGTCTATCACCTAACATTTAGCGATACACCGACATGAACGAGGCCTCGGTCTAGAATGCGTGTACCGTGGGAGAAGCTGACCGCCGTGCGTCTCCACACGAACATCGCCAGCGGTGGCGGCGCGGATCGCCGTGCGCCTTCACAGGAACGTAGCCAGAGGTGGCGGCGCGACTAGAGGACTGCAGTCTACGAGAGCGTACTGTGGGAGCGAGAGGATCGCTGTGCGTCCCCTCGATGAACCGCGGTGCTGACTATCGGTGCGGCGGGGAGGGCGGCTTTGGCGGAGCGAATGGAGTGGAGGGGGACGGGGTGAGGGGTGTTTGGGGAATATTTGGCCGAAGGGCGGTTGTATCGAATTTAGGGGGAATTTTTGTGTGGAGGGGAGAGGATTTTCGCGCGGTGGGCGGGGGGAGTTTGGCGCATGGTCGGTTTCTCCAAGTGCAGTCCCACGTGTCAGTGAAGAGGCAAGCCGAAGCGCGTTCCGTTTGCATGAGCCGTGTGCAGGACCGAACGTGTGTGGGTGCAATGCGACCGCGACAGGAGTGCTGTGAGTGTACCGCCGTTTTTCTTTTAAACTAAGTGCTTCACCCCCTCAAAAAAAATGTTGCTTCGCACGATCCATCGATACTACTACTAGTAATCTGGTAATCCCGACTAAAACGGTGCGACCGGTTCTTTTCCCGCACGATATGCTGGGAGGTTGGCTTAGTTTGGTTTTTTAGATTTGTCTCGGTTCAATAAAAAGCAGAGGTGGTGATGATGGTGTGCCTATCATCCTGCAATATAGGCTGTCCAATCTATATCTAACGGATAGGAAGGAAACTATGACAATTTACCCGCACTCCTCTCCACATTTGCAGATAAGGCTTTCCCTCGTTCATCCTTTTCTCCCACAAGATCTTGATCTTCCGTGCACTAGTACTCCTACAATATGTATATTATTGTGAAAGTTCATATACACCAGCCGAGATTAATGCAAACACGGCAGATTTTTATCACATTTTGAACTTTTATAAAATAGAAAAATAAAAGAAACCCGACCCTAAACCTATTCTATGGCGGCGACCGACATCCTCCATCTGCGATCTCTATGTACGTGGGAGGGGTTCAAGACCCGTGAAGTGAAGGTGCGGTCTCCGGCGAGGAAGAGTAGAACACGGGATACGGACCGGCCAGTTGGCACACCATGCCCTGCCGCCTCCCATGCCCTACTCATCCTCGGAGGAGTCCCGACCTCGGTGGTGCCGGACGTTGGACGGCAGCAAGTAGGACGCATGGCTGACGGTGCTCCCATCGTTGGCCGCCAGCGTGGCCACCGCTTGTGCGGTCGCGTCCGCGTGCGGCTACGCCGCTATTGCGTCGCGAGAGGCGACTTGAGCAAGGGCGGCGACCTGAAGCTTCATCCTCGAAGACAAGCTCTCCCGTAGAGCGTTCGCACTTGCGGTCATGGCGGATGTGGTGTCAGGTAGGAGGACGATGCGCTATGGTATGGAGGTTAGCTGGGCGTTGCCGGTATAAGTAGCGCATTCCGGTGAGGCCAAGCGTCCGGGTGCGTCATTAAGTAGCCGGAGTTGGTTCCTCGGGCACCGACCCTCTTAACGACGACATACGAACGGACGACATGAATGCGGGCAGCTGGCGCCGGCAGGGAACGCACCGCGCGACGGCGCGAGGGATGAGGGCTTTGGTGTGCCAGGGTAGTCAGCTGCGGTCATGGCAACGTTGGAGATGCCCATTGCTCAAATGCGATCCCCGCATGTCATTGAAAAAGCAAGACGACCCGGCATGGTCTCAGGTCCAGAGGATGCAGTTGGCCACGCTACACCACTCCACGGACGCGTCGCGGCGCCCTGTGCATCCTCGACGAGCCGGGTGTTGGGGTGTGTTTGGATTGTGGCCAAAGTGCACCTTACCAAAATTTTGGTCATGACACAAAGATTGGTCTTTGATTGGATGGTTGCCATTTCTTTGGCATGCCAATGAACTCTAGCCAACTCTAGTTCATTTTTCTTGCCAATGTCGGCCAAATCATGGGCAACCAATACCTCAACCAAAATTTTGGCTACCCAGTGCTTTGATGGGGCAACCTTGGGCACAAACCAAACATACGGTTGGTCATGGCACAACACAAACACCACCCTCGGCACACTGAAACCGACCGTGTCTATCGACGATATGAGCGTGTCGCTCACTGCGGTCGCCGTGTCCAGAGGCGGTGCTAGAGCTGCGCCCCGTTGTTGGCCCCAAATACCCACATGAACGGTTCTTGGTGGCGAGGAGGTCGTGGGCCAGCTCCTCCATTGGGCTAGTCTGCGCTACGTCGTCCCGACGGGTGTGCCCCACATGTCGGTTTCCCTCTTTTCCCGGCCATATTCCAGCATCAGTACTCCACGTTGCGCATTAGGCCTTTCACTATGTGGGCCAAGCGAGACAAATTATTGTTTATTTGAGCCATTCAAGTGTAATCATGTGGCGTTTTCTTATTTCTCATTCCTCTCCAACCCTCTTCTCCATCGATCATGTCGCCCTCCTGTCGAGTCCATCCTCCCGCACGCCTCATTTGAACATGCCGCCGAGTATCATTCGCATGTACCCACCCTAGTCCTCTTTCAATAGATCTCTGGACCCCGAGATGAAATCGAGAGGGAACGAGTGGGGGCACGTGATACCTAAGGCGGATTCAAAATTTTGAACCGGTGATCATAGCATTCGCAAATCATATATAAAGGGTATTCAATGTTCATTTCGTTTTTGAACGTACAATATACTCCCTCCTATCCTTTCTACCTTACATATAAGTTTTATGTGTAGTCAAAGTATCTCCACTATGATAAAAAAAGGTATCAACATTCAACAACGCCCAATCAATATTGTTAGATTCATACGTACTCCTAGATTTGTACTCGAGATGGTTTCCAATTTGACTATTGACAAGATTAATAGTACTCCTTTCACATAGGTGAGTAAGTCATCATAGGCTGTGCACCGTGACCAAGCAGGAGGGGAAAACGAGAGACATTAATGTTTATTTGCTAATTAATAGTATTGCATGCAATGAACTAACCATTGCATGTCATGTTTGATAGCTCAGGTCATTAAAAGCATGCACACCCTCATCTCTTATTGGTTCATATGTCAAGAAACAAGAAACGAGGTAGAAGTTAATGCACCGCGCCTACGTGTTTTGGGATTATTTGGTTTTCGTAAGATGACTTACACACCTAGACGGAGGGAGTACATGAGATGTATAATGTGAAAATTATATCATTGGAAACTCCTTTCACAAACGAAATTGACCATATGCTTTGTGTAAGTTGCATGTCATATATTATTACTCTAACATTTGGTCAAAGTTAGCCTCGAAAAACGCATTAGACCCTGTATGCTTTGTGTAAGTTGCATGTCATATATTATTACTTTAACATTTATGTAAGTTGCATGTCATATATTATTACTCTAACATTTGGTCAAAGTAGTATAGTGGAAGTGGATCTTCTGACATAGGTATCCCTGCCTTACCCTCCCTTTCGGTCACTTACTGGTGGATCCCATGCTTGCTAGGCCCCGCATGTCAGTTACTCAATGGGTTCGGCCATTTCAGGGGATCCTCATCCGTAGTATATTCCCTCTGTTTTTATTTACTCCGCATAAAACGGAGGGAGTAGTGCTATAATAAATGACGCGGGTGGGGGAGGAGGAGGGATGTCGGTTTGCTCTCAACTGCGGTCCCACAAGCGAGCGAAAACTCAAGACGAAGCGCGTTCCATTCGGTGAGCGACGTGGAGGGTCCAGCGTGCCCGGCTGCAATGCAAACGGGACAAGAGCGATGTACAGTCAAAATCGATTGACCGGTCGTCACCGGAACCAATATTCACACCAGAACCTTCGCTGCTCGGCCTACGCCAGCCATTGCCCTCAAACCACACCAAATCTCCAGCCCATTCCCCCACCTTTCGATCCCCTAGCCTGCATCAAGCGTCCCCTAGTTTGCCGGAAAGCCATGGTGCGTCGCAAGATCACTTACTACAAGATGCTGACGGCGGAGCGCCGCACAGAAATTGCAGCGGCGGTCGGCGCCACATACCTCCGTTCCCAAGCTCGCTTTGCGGCGGGCTAATCCCCGAGTTCTCTGGAGCCAAGCTACGAGGAGGAGGAAGCCAATCGAATGTTCACTGCGGAGGTAGCGGCGCAGAAGGCCCCCGATGGGTATGAGACGATGGACGTCGACTTCATGCCGGCGCCCGAGTCTCCCATGGTGCAGGCGGACCAGCCGTTCAACATGGCGATACTAAAGGAGGACCGGGAGGCAGAGGCTCAACTCAACGTGGAGCGCACGCATGCCGCTGCCATCGAGGCTCTCCTGCAGGCGGAACCGGATGTCGTGGATGTGAACCGGGCGGCGGAGGCTCAACTTGAGGCGGAGTGCGCGGATGCCGCTGCCATCGAGGCCCTCCTGCAGGGGGAACCGGACGTCCTGGACATGAACCGGGTGGCAGAGGCTAGACTCGACGCAGAGGGCACGGATTCTGCTCTCATCAACGCCCTCCTACGGGCGGAACCGGAAGTCCTGGACTTGAGCCGGGCGGGAGAGGCTCGACTCGACGCGGAGCGCGCGGATGCCGCTCTCCTCGACGCCCTCCTGCAGGCGGAACCGGATGTCCTGGACTTGAGCCGGGCGGCAGAGGCTCGACTCGACGCGGAGCGCGCGATGCCGCTCTCATCGACGCCCTCCTGCAGGCGGAACCGGAAGTCCTGGACTTGAACCGGGCGGCGGAGGCTCGACTCGACGCGAAGCGCGCGGATGCCGCTCCCATCAAGGCCCTGCTGCAGGCGGAACCGGACGTCCTCGACTTGAACCGGGCCGTGCTCTCGTCCGGGCATAGCGCCTGCACGCTCCACTGGAACGAGTAGCTAGAGGCCGAGGACAACCACGGTGCGGAGACACACGTCAGCAGCGACGGCTGGTTCGCACTGGCAGCCAAAGACGACGAGGCCGTCTCTTTCCGCGAGCAGTGATAGTTTTTCTTTATGTTGTTGTTTTTATTATTATGGATCTTTTGCTGTGTAAAAACATACTATTTGTTATGCAAGTCGCCTCTGTCTACCATTTCAGCGTTTGGATGAATATCCTCGCCTCCTAACCCTTCTTTCCTTCTTCCTCACCTCTTCTTCTTCCCCAATGCACCACCGCACGGGCCGTCACGGTACTCGGTTGGATAAACATACTCTACGAACGAAAATTATGTGTCAGCGATAGGATGGCTGAGTTTGGTTTGTTCACATTCGACAGCACGTGTCAGTGAGGGTGCGTTCCCTTGGTTGGGTTTGCAGCGTGCAGGAGTGAAGTGTGAGGGTGCGGTGCGACCGCGGTGTGCAGGAGCGACCGTGTGAGAGTGCGGTGCGACCGCGACAGCCGTGCGCAAGTATACCTCCTTCTCATTTCGAAAAATTTAGGCAAGCTTGGCAAAAACGTGTGACGAAGTTTGGCAATGCAAGGCCTAGACCCAAACAGGATAAGTATGTACTACCTCTGTCCGGGTTTATTGGTCCCCATTGTATTTCGTGCCAAATTTTGACCATAGATTAAACTAAGAAAATGTTCACGCATGTCACCAAACATTATATTTTTCAAAACTATGTTCAAATACGAATCCAATGAGATAATTTTTCTTAACATGCATTAACATTTTGTTAGTTAAATCTTTAGTCAAAATTTGGCACAAACTATAAAAGGACCTATAAACCAGATTTGGAGGTAGTACGTACTAGGAGTACTAGTGTTAAAAAAGAAAGGCGGGGTTTTCCTTCGATACAAATCCTCGTTTCACGTGTCAATTAATGTGTATTTTTTCTCGAAAGACCAAAGAGCTAACCATCTCACTCCTCATCGCTTGATTAATGCAGCTCCATGCAAACGAACCTTCTCACTTCCGCATGCGTGCAGGGGATATTAATGTCTTTGGTTGCTAACCCCATCAATTTTGCCTCGATTAGTGTTAGTGGCCCTTTGCAAATTGTAATTTTGATATACTGGCCTTGTGTAAAAAAAATGGAGGTAGTAACTATATTTGAATTCCTTGCCCATTGCGGTGACGTCGCCGACTTTTTTTTTGTGGTTTGGCGAAGTGCGTTCGACGGAGAACACCATTGCGGGAGACCACGGTAAGTCGTTCGCAAGTGCTGCCTGCAAGCCGAGACAGCCGCCTTATTTGCATCCAGGAAGTCCTTTACTAGTAATACTACTAGGAGTACTAGTGCGATGAGATGGTTTCTCGAAGAAGACGATGGAGAAGCAGAGTCAGCGAAGAGTGAAATGATAGTTGCTTCGTCCGTGCTTTGTGATTTGACGCCTCACTGCTTTGTGATTTGTGATAGTAGGGACAGGGGAGTAGACTCTGTGCTCTATACTGTACTACTCCTACATGCGTCCAAGCATGGGAGAAAGAGGAGAGACATTGCATTTTTCTATTCCTTCAATGAATCAATCAGGGAGCTTTGGTTCCATCTTTTTGACTTTGGCAACGCCGTCCACAATGGTTCCCACGATGCCAAAAGCTATTTTCACATTTGGCTACACATTGTGGATGCCCATAACCGTACCACTTGGTTTTGCTCCTATGTGTTATCTCCACAAATCTCAATTATATTGATCTAAAAAATTGTAGAATCAAAGATTAGTAAAAAGGAGGTGATTTTGCCGCGCGGATGGTGGGGGAGGTTTCTTATTTTCGGAGGACGTTGTCCTGGCAGTTTGCTAACATGCGGTCCCACGTGTCAGTGCTTTACCAAGCTGATCCGCATCCACATGAGGCAGAACAACGGCAGAAGCAACACGTGGTTAAGTTGAAGAAGATGAGGGATAAGCGACCAAGCTGATCCGCGTCCCACATGAGGCAGAACAACGACATAAGCAACACGTGGTTAAGTTGAAGAAGATGAGGGAGAAGCGGATTCAACAACGAGTGAAATGATGGTTGCTCCGTCCCTCCAACTTCTTTTTTTAGCATTATTACTTTGTCCCTCCAACTTAACTGTGGGAAAGGTACAACTTTGTGATTTGACGCCTCATTGCTCATTACTATGCCGGCGCCATGACTGGGGTGCTTCACCCCGGCTGCTCTGCACTATATTCCGGTATGGCATGTGGACCCAGTAGCTTGATGTCCCACATGTCGTGAAAGGACTAGAAGATTTATGAAAGCGGCGCCCACTCTTACGACGGAGGAGTAGACGACACGACGGCCCAGTGAACTGTCACTTGTACTGTATAGTACTATAGTTTTGCTGTTTCGCACGATTCATCGATACAACCCCGATTAAACAGGAAAGGGTGGGATTTTTCTTGCACGGTAGATGATACTGGCCATGCATTTCAAAAGCAATTTTAATGTATGCAAACTAAATAATTATAAGTAACAATATGATATCTAGTAAAACTAAAAACACATATGATTTATAGTGTTAGAGTGTAGTAGTAGTGCTGTATTGCATAGTTGTTAGGTGTAACATGCGAGAACATGTAGAGATGTAGTTTTGGAGGGCCTACAGAGAAAAAAGCGTAGTACGGTCACCGAACTTCAGAATAAGCTGATTACGGTCACTATGCATTTTGCGGTGATTATCCGGTCACTTGCTCATAGTTAAACATCGGATTGCACTCTGTTGACCGGCCAAATAGTCTGGGTGGCGCCATGTTGACTAGTTAAATTGACCATGTTCCTTGTGGGTCCCACCTATCAGTTCGCATAGGGAAAAGGTCAGATAAACACAAATTTACGCAGGCGCGATAAGGCTCCAACCCGTGTGCTGGAATCACCTGGTTGTGTATGTGTCTGTCAGGGCCTGATGTGTGCGCATGCACGTGTAGGTTTAGCACTTGAGCGTGAGAGTGTGTGTTGGTCGTGTGGTGTACTGGTGTGTGCATGCATGCGTGCGTGTGTGCGTGTGAATGTTGCATGCATGCGTGGCTGCGTGTGTACGTGTGAGTGTTGCGTGCGTGCGTGGGTGCGTGTGTTTGTGTGAGTGTTGCATGGATGGAGTTCGTGTGCATGCGTGCATGTGTGTATAATCACCACACCAGCTCTTGTGTGTTAAAACAGACAGCTCGGCATCCAATACAAGGCCACCTTGTCCGCTGTGCCCGCGGTCATGACTTCGCACCACCGTCAAAATATTCTTTTGTCATTTGTTTTCATTCTTACTAGCAAGATGCCCGTGCGTTGCACGTAACATCAAGATGCATTTGTATGACTTGTTTATCTTGTGAGAGAAAAGGATGAACGAGGGAAGGTCTTATTTGCAAATGTGGAGAGGTGTGTGGGTACCTTTTTGCAAAACTGCCATAGATTCTTTCCTCTCTGTCAGATATAAATCGGACGACCTATATTGCAGGATGGCAGGCACACCATCATCACCAACTCTGTTTTTTATGAGAGTGTATTTTATGTATTTTATAATAGTGTAGATGTAGAGTATATACAAGTCGAGAGGTGGGCACGATGTTAGTGAGATAATGTGATGCAACACTAGATCAGGTGCCACGTGGAGCGTTCAACTGGTCAACTAGTCATGTCATGAGCAAATAAAAAGTTGTACGGTGAGCCTGTGACTGTATAATAACCACTAAACGTAAACGGTGACCGTAATGAGTGGATTATGAAGTCCACTATATGTATCGTGCTTTCACTTCAAATACAATGATCGTCATTGCATATATCACGAGAGAAAGATGAAACACGCGTGAATTTTGTGGGGGCTTACTTTTAGAGGACATGGAGATAGTTTTGTGTGCATACGTGAAAGGGGCATACAGGGGGGGTATGCGATGGAGAGAGATGCTCTTTGTTTCTCTTTATTATGACTAACTTTGTATATAGTATAAAAATATACAAATTCACAGTGCGGAATAAATATCATTGTGGGCACAATGCAATGCAAATTAGCGTTCGTACTCCTCCATATAACTTTGTAATGTTGTATATATGTAGAAACTCTAAAATAATTTTTTGGCCACACTTTATTCAAAAGGAATGTTGTATGCGAAATAAACGTGAAGAGAGGGCTTTTGGGGTACGTGACGTAACATGTGTGAATGTGAAGTTGATGCATTTGGCGGGGCCTACAGAGGTATATGTGTGTATTATGTATTCGAGAGAGGCATGGATAGAGGGGCCGACCAGGGCGGGTGGGTGGGTGGGAGAGATAGCACGAGAAATGAGGGTGGTCTAGAGAGAGAGACGAATATGACGTCACGACAAGAGATTCCATTCCCTTGAGTGTGTATATGCAAGGGGGGAGGGAATAGAGGCATCAGGAGAATTTTTCTGTGTGTGTGGTGTTTGTGTTGGTATGTGTGGGTGTGAGAAGATAATGAGACGTGGGGGCAGAGCGTGTGTCACCGCGTGAGGTCCGATGGGTCGAGGTGAGGCCCTTTGTTCGGTTCCGTCCTGCGCCACATTGGTCAGCCCATGACACATTTAGGAAGACCCATGGATGACTAGTCGTACAAGACAAAGATAGCAGAATTGTCAAGGACTCTGTGTACACTGACAAAGCCGATGAGGATTTGTAACCCTAGGTTCTCGGACTAAGGTAACCTCTTTATCTCTGATATTACTATTCATCCAACCTAACTTTAAGAGGCATCCTACAGAATGCTCTGCTAGAATCATACTCGTTGATTAGGAAGAGAGGTGTGAGATAATGCGTGAGAGACAGGCGTAAAGATAATGTGCGTACATGAGACACGTAGGTAGGTCCATGTATATAGAAAGGGTCGATGAGGATTGTGCGTGTGTATGTTTGCGAGAGGAAGAGTGCTTGTGACAAAGGTTAGTTAAAACGGTTGTAAAAGGTTACGAGAGGGAGGGAGGGTTATATCTAGAGAATGTGTGCGAGAAAGACACCTTGGGAGAGATTGTGTGAGCATGTGTGAGAGACCACCGATGGAGAGTGAAACTACACGAAAAAGACTGCTCTACACATTGATTAAAGATGTAAATTGTATCCAAATATTAGGATGGGATCATGATATTTGAAATTCGCGTAAGGAGCGGTCATTGATCCATCAGACATCTAGATTCTCTCGAATTTTAGCATGTCTTTGTTATTATTTAACACAATTGATCCACATAGTTAGTATTTTGAACTCCAGACAATGCATCGCTTTAGCAATCGAATATAAATGTGAGTATAGTTCATGTTGTGTGTGTAAAGCACATTATACATACAAAAGTTACACAATGGACATTTATAAATAGCTACCTATGAACTAGTATACATTTGAATTCGACGTAAGGTGGTTTAAAAAAATGGAATTCAACATGAATTCCATTAAATTATTTGAATTTGATATCATGGCATTTGTAAACCATACCTAAACTATGGGGGTACCAATCTTTGCTCTGATTTTGTACATAATAGCATATGTAGTCGTGTACAAAATAGATTAAATTTAGCTCCTCCATTCTAAAATAATCATAGTTATAGGATTTTCAAGTGTCAAAATTCAAAAGGAAGCGGATAATTTAATGAGGTTTTCAAACATACAAGGTCAAATATAATGTTATCTATTTAGGTCAATCCTCATAGTTCAAGAGTACTCTAAACGTGAATGCTTGTGTTTCAAAATTTGAGCGAAGCGAAAAAGAGCCTCTACTACTTGAAACCGTGTGAGACCAATGTTTGGTAGTACAGCGAAATTACTTTTGTAATAACTCCAACCTGTGAAACCTACCGGCCCGACGTCCAATGGTCTAAACCGGGGTAGGTTTGTAGCTTCATCTAGACGCCACGCAACCGCCTCCGAAAAAACATTCATACACAATGGCCTCCTAAGCACACATGCAGGCGGCCGAAATCGCTCCCGCCCACTATTTGGGACACCTGGGATTACCATCCTACCCTCGACCCGCAGTAGGTCCGAAATTTAAGAGGTGGGCAAAGTTTGTACTTTCCCCAAATTTCAAACAAGCGCATCCCATCTTCTGTTCAAAAAAGCCAAAAACAAGTGCATCCCAGAACGAAACATGGTTCCCCCCAAACGTCTGATTCCCCATTCGTACTCCGTCGGCGCCAAAACTACCTCTCCACCAGCCGCGAAACCCCAGCGTCCTCCATCCGCCACCCCATCCCACCCATCAACCGCCTCCCTCCTCCATCACGCCAGAGCCGATACCCCGATGTCGTCGTCCACCGCAACCTCAACCGCAACGCCCTCCACGGCTAGTAGTTGAAGCCGAGGCCGAGCCGTCCGTACCCGAGCCAGTTCAACCACGCCGTCCTGCGCCTCACCGCTACCGCTCCAACTTCGCCACCCTCCACCGCACCGGAGTTGTTCCTGCTACGCCATCCTTCGCCACCTCGGATCTGCTTCCCCTCCGCCGACATACAACCATGGCAACACAGTCAACAATTTGGCCATGGGTTCGTCCAAGCCTGCACCCTCCAGAACATCGGTTTACCCGATAAAAACAAGAAGATCGGCGCGACATTTGGAGGTGACCACACCGGCAACTGAAGAAGGTACTCCTCTTCCCTTATTCGTGCAAATCTTACGTCTCTGCTTGCACGGTATTCATCCTACAGAAGACATTAGTTGACCGCTTCTTCTTGATACTAGATGTTCCTAGTAACTCGCAATGCACAAGGTTTCTCCTCATATACTATTTCACCTTAGCTAGAGGTCCGTCGCCCCAATTTCAATTTCTGGCCACTTGATTCCCAATTAACGGAAGCATTCCCCGACGTAACAGGCGCTAGTAAGACTATTACGCTGGGGAAGCAACACCTTGGTGTTTATCTTAGGGGCTTATGCGGCCTAGAGCTACTGGCGCCCGATCTGGAGGTGGGCCGGTGTCGGTGTCAAAACCGGCGGATCTCGGGTAGGGGTTCCCGAACTGTGCGTCTAGGCGGATGGTAACAGGATACAAGGGACACGATGTTTTTACCCAGGTTCGGGCCCTCTCGATGGAGGTAAAACCCTACTCCTGCTTGATTAATATTGATGATATGGGTAGTACAAGAGTGGATCTACCACGAGATCAAGGAGGCTAAACTCTAGAAGCTAGCCTATGGTATGATTGTTGTCGTGATTGTTATCCTACGGACTAAAACCCCTCCGGTTTATATAGACACCAGAGAGGGCTAGGGTTACACAGAGTCGGTTACAATGGTAGGAGATCTACATATCCGTATTGCCAAGCTTGCCTTCCACGCCAAGGAAAGTCCTATCCGGACACGGGACGAAGTCTTCAATCTTCTATCTTCATAGTCTTGGAGTCCAGCCGATGATGATAGTCCGGCTATCCGGACACCCCCTAGTCCAGGACTCCCTCGGTATCCCCCGAACAAGGCTTCAATGACGACGAGTCCGGTGCGTATATTGTCTTCGGCGTTGCAAGGCGGGTTCTCCACCAAAATTCCATGTGCTTCCCGAATAGTGTTCGACTTCCTTATAAATGTTGCGCTCCTTGGCTTCCACGCCCAATAATGGCCCTCTTCCACATGTCATACGAATGCGAAAGGCCAAGGTATTTTTGCATTTTACCCCCTAGCTGCGTGAATAAGCTGCCTATAAGTGAGGGAAGAATCCAGATCCAAATCACACCATCCTCCTTCCACGAGTACTCATCGGAGCGCTTCTGACAAAAAATCCACTCCATCATGGACCGTCGACGCGGCTCCTCCTCTCGCGCTCCCAGCCCTTAGCCAGGAGATTGGAGGAGATGTTCAGTCCCGCACAATGAGCTAGTGATGCTCCAAGCGGAGGGATACCTTCCTCCGGCCTTTATGGTCCCGGTCCGAGCCGGGCTGGCCACCTACAAAGGTAGAAAGCAGGCGGAGAATACCCCCAGTCCCTCTAAAGTAGAGCGGGTGTGCTTCGTCCCGTATCTAATAAGGGGGCTCAGATTTCCCATACATCCGTTTCTCCGGGGGCTACTGGAGTTCTACGGACTCCAGCTTCATCACCTTACGCCCGCCTCCATTCTGCACATCGCGGGCTTCGTAGCTCTTTGCGAGCTGTTCCTAGGCATCGAGCCCTATTTGGCGCTGTGGAAGAGACTATTTTGCCTCGTACCCCGTTCTCACGAGGGGTCAATATACCAAGTGGGCGGAGCCGAAATATGGTGCATCGCCGGGACCGGATATCTATCCGGAACCCCAAAGAAGGCGTCCGAAGACTGGCTCTCGGAATGGTTTTATGTAGAAGATGCTCCACTGCCGGACCCAGTTCGGATCGGCCTCCCGGTTCAGCAAGGCTCCTCTGAAGAAACGCATGAGTTGGCGCCTGCGGAGCCCTCAACAGGAGGAAGACAAGAGCATCCATTAGTTGATTGGCCGGATAAGGTTGCTGGCCCATTCCGGATTGACCAAGATTGGAGTCATGGCCACGTGCATTATGCAAGGGGTGCAGCCGCTCCAATATAGTGGCCACCCCATGTGGGATTTCAACGGGGAGAATGACGCCACCCGTCATGGCTGCAAGGGGCCGGGATCGGCCGCAGATCTAGTGAAGATCCTGTCCGGCATGTACAAGGGGGAGAAGGAGGACTTCCTCCAAACGAGCCCATTGAATGGATTCTCCATCACTACAGGAATCTGCTACTTTGCCATCTGCCACGGCGGACGGCAAAGGCATGGATGGCGGACGGCAAAGACCTTTGCCGTCAGCCGCGGACGGCAAAAGGTGACGGCAAAGTAGGGGACGGCTAAGAGCTGCGTTGCCGTCTGCTTCGGGCAGCTGACGGCAAAGGGTCCTTTGCCATCAGCAGCGGACGTCAAAGAAGATGAATGGCAATAAATGCGTTGTTACTCCGTTAGGTGGTTAACGGCAGGCCTTTGCCGTCCGCTGCGGACGGCAAAGCCTTTGCCGTCACCATCAGAGGCAAACCGACCAAATTGGTCACCTCCTAGGAAGCACAGTTGCACTCGCCACGTGGCCTCTTTGCCGTCTCATCGCTGATGGCAAAGAGCCCTTTACCGTTGGTGGCGATTTGCAAAGAGCCCGCATATTGTCTCTTTTTTCTATTTTTTAATCCAAGAATTTTCACAGCAAATATATATGACATATATAGATATATTTAACAGCAAACATATCACATATCCAGCACATAATTCCATATACATATTACATAGCAAAGTTTCATCAACATAGCAAGTTCGATCAAGTTCCATCCATACACATTGTTCCATATACATATTACATAGCAAAGTTTCATCAACATAGCAAGTTCTATCATAGCAAGCTAGATACAATGCAAAGTTTTAGCAAAGAAAAAGCAAGCACTCCATCATAGCAAGCTAGCTTCCATGAAGTGAGTGAAATCTGCAAAATGGTAAATAAGAAAGTTAGAAATAGGTGAATAGAAGACTAGAACAAGAAGTATATGTCATTTATGAGCTAACTTATGTGAAATGGATCATATATGAGCTAACTAAGTTGAAATGGGTTGTTCATGAGCTAACTTTGGTGAAATGGATCATTTATGAGCTAACTTAGTTGAAATGGGTCACTTATGAGCTAACTAAGGTGAAGGGCATCGTTTTTGAGCTAAGGTGAAATGGATCGTTTTTAGCTAACTTAGGTGAAATGGATCATTTATGAGCTTTTATGAGCTAACTTAGTTGAAATGGGTCGTTTATGACCTAACTTAGGTGAAATGGATCATTTAAGAGCTAGTTTAGGTGAAATGGATCGTTTTTAGCTAACTTAGGTGAAATTGATCGCTTAGGAGCAAATCTAGGTGAAATGGGTCATTTTGGAGCTAACCTAGGTGAAATGGGTCATTTTGGAGCTAACCTAGGTGAAATGGGTCATTTTAAAGCTAACGTGGGTAAAATGGATCATTCTGAGCTAATCTACTAAAATGGGTCATTTTAGAGCTAACATGGATAAATTGGATCACTTGTAAGCTAACTAAGGTAAAATAAGTCATATTAGAGCTAACTTAGGTAAAATGGATCGTTTATGAGCTAACTAAGTTAATTATGCAATTTTGACATAAGTAAGCTTATTAAGTCATTTTGCAGAAAGGAAGCTAACTCTAGGTCATTATGGTAAGCATATTGGAGGAAATAAAGCTAAGTCTAAGTCTAGAAAACTTACCGTGATCGGGGAGGTGTAGGAGCGGGCTGGCTCGTGCATTAGTGGAGAAGGATCGTGCGACGCGTTTACGGAGTTAAGCTGCACCAAAGATCATTTCAATGTCTCATTAGCATTATGACACTCAAATGTTAAGACTAGCAAGTAATGTCCATTCAAATTAAACTCACCGTGCTCCTGGGAGCAATCATCGGCATCGGCGGAGCGAGTCGACCGGACTTCTCGAACACACAATTGCACATTTGGTTTTCTAACAGAGTCATACAAGTTAGTAATGAGACTCAAATGTTAAGACTAGCAAGTAATCTGCATAAGAAACTTACCACAAGGAGCTCATACATGGCCCTTGCCTGCATGTCATTCCGTGCCCTCTCCTCCACCGACATATTTGTCGTCCTCTCCTCCAACTCCTGCTGCCTCTCCGCCGCCT
The DNA here is from genome assembly GCA_021437245.1 of Aegilops speltoides. NCBI lineage: Eukaryota > Viridiplantae > Streptophyta > Magnoliopsida > Poales > Poaceae > Aegilops > Aegilops speltoides. The sequence goes on along the minus strand of CM038142.1, from coordinate 222,448,468 downwards.
CCGCCAGAAGTTTCTCCGTTCTATCTCTCTCACTCTGTATAGCAGCCTGCAACACCACTCACATGACCATTTGTAATCATTGATGGAAGCGCACACAATGTAATGGAGAAAGATAGCTGAGTACGTATAACTAACCTTGATGGCGAGTTGGACTGGCCGTTCACGAGGCCTTGTCTCAGGAGCGGAGCTCAACTGGCGCGCCTTGATCTCCGGGAGAGTGCTAGGACAACGGATAAGTCCATCTCCCATGGCTATGGAGCCATGGGACCTCCCGCCACCAGATATCATCAGCAACTCTGTATCAATGGGACCCTGGCTCGGGTTAAAGTCCTCCCCTTTCCTCGCCTTCCCCTGATCTCTATATTGCATGAGCTTTTCGTGGGCGGAGATGTTGGTGAAGTTCTTTGGATCATCGAGGTCAGACGCAGAGAATGCCTTGACTTTCTTGTAAGAGCCAGTGTGGGCCATGGCATACAGGTCGTACACCTCTGGCACCTTATCCGCCTTATTGTAGCATGCCTGAAAGAGAGAAACAAAGTAAATTAGTAATTAAAGGGCTAAAGCTAGCATGATGAATGAATTGCATGAATCATGAAGCAAACCACATACCAGTTCATACGTCTTTGAAATAAGTTGGAGCTGCCTTGGTGGTGAGGCACACCTTCCATTTGGGCACGTTTGTCCTTGGCCTCATTGTGGGTGGCCAGCCATTCTTTTGAGCACCTCCCATCGACCAACACCTCCCAACAATCCATCCAATCTGCACACCATCTCTGAGGGGCCTAAGTTAGCAAATAGAAACTTCAGTGCTACGGCTATGAATTACTAAATAAAGGAATTAAGTACAAGGCCTTAAGAATTACCTTCATGTACTGCTCCTTACTCAAGAACTTATCGCGGCACTCCTTCTTGGACTTCTTGATACCACGGTCGGCGTAGTAGTCTCGAACATACTGCACCCGAGCCTCATGCCGTAAGTTCTGAAGTAGGCGCTTGCACTCCTTGTGGATAACATCTGCCGCCTCCTCCTCGTATCCCTCCTCACACCTATAGAATGTCTGCAATCAAATGAGACAATATTGATTAGTACAATTAATAACTAGCTAGTTGAAGATTTTTAATTGTGTAAAGGAGAAATTACCCAGAACTTTCTGATCACCATGTCTGCCCTCGTCTTGCACAAGACACCGTTGATAATCTCACCCGGCGGGGCCAGGGCAGCCATGTAGTGCTCCCAACTCAATCCAACCTCTGGAAGCCGACCCTCACCAGGCAACGTGACAAACTCCAGAAAGTTTTGCCGAATCAGAACTCCAAGGATGGAGTTGGGCCGGCGGACACTTTCATGGTGGTCCCAACCCCTGCAGCATGACAAGGCCAACGCATTAATTATTTGAAGGAACATGAATGCAGAAAGTACAAAAAGATTAAATGCACTTACCTCTCCCCATCAGGGTAAATCAACCACCTCTGCTCACGGGTCGCCGGCACGGACGGGAGCCGTGTAGCACCACGCTGGTAGACGTTGTCCCCCTCCTCCCCCTCCTCCTCAAAACCAGTCGGCTCCCCGCCATCATCAGCATGGCCACTCGGCTCCCCGCCATCATCAGCATGGCCACTCGGCTCCTCAGGCTGACCCGACCAAGTACCCCATCCAGACATGTGCTCCTCCGGGGTCTCGTGGGCCGATGGCCCGTCGACCCAAGGCTCGTGGGCCAAAGACTTGTGGACCGGAATCCGTGTAGCCTCCTCCTCAGACGAGTCCACCCTAGCAGTCACGTGCTCGGGTGAAACAGCTGGGGGCGGCGGTGAGGAAGGCGCCGTAAGAGCCACCCAACCTCCTCTCCCGCGACCACGTGCTCCACCTCGGCACTTCTTCTTACCTCGTCCCCTGCTGGTCACCGCGGTCGACGAACAAGGGCCCGACGGTGTCGCCATACTGTCCAGCAACACTCGGCGGAGAGGTGCGTGTGGAATGGAAGACCTCACACTACACGCCGACGAAGAAGGGGCCTCGGCGCGCTCCCGACCAGCGCCCACCATCTGCCAACACCTGCCATGAAAAAGAATAAACGAACTTAGTACAACATGAAAAAAAGTACCGACATGAATAATAATATGTATATCACTGAAGTGTATCATCATCATGTACAACATAAACAACTGCACATTTAAAACTACCCGATCAACACAATTATATATGATGTTTTTCATAACAAAATCGAAAAATATATGACGTAACTAATAATTCACAAATATATGACCCCGTCGGCCTCTAGAAGGCCAAAGAACACCTTTTCGGGAGGTGTCGGGGGTCGGGGTGTCGTGTCGGTGTCGGGGTGCTGTGTTGGGGTCGGGGTGGGGGTCTCGGGGTCGGGATGTCGGGTCGGGGTGCCGTGTCGGTGTCGGGTCGGGTGTCGGGTCAGGCTCGGTGTCGGTGTCGGGTCGGGTCGGGGTTGGGGTCGGGTCTCGGGTCGGGTGTCGGGCGGTGCCGGTCGGGTCGGGTGTCATGTCGGTGTCGGGTCGGTGTGTCGGTGTCGGGTCGGGTGCCGTGTCGGTGTCCGGGTCGGGTGTCGGGTCAAGCTCGGGTCGGGTGCCGGTCGGGTCGGGTGCCATGTCGGTGTCGGGTCGGGGTGTCGGTCAGGCTCGGGTCGGGTGTCGTGTCGGGTCGGGTCGGGTGCCGTGTCGGTGTCTGGTCGGGTGTCGGGTCAAGCTCGAGGTCGGGTGCCGGGTCGGTCGAGTGCCATGTCGGTGTCGGGGTCGGGGTGTCCGGTCAGGCTCGGGGTCGGGGTGTCGGTGTCGGGGTCGGGCTGCCGTGTCGGTGTCTGGGTCGGGGTGTCGGGTCAAGCTCGGGGTCGGGGTGCCGGGTCAGGGTCGGGGTGCCATGTCGGTGTCGGTGTCGGGGTGTCCGGTCAGGCTCGGGGTCGGGGTGTCGGTGTCGGGATCGGGGTCTCGGGGTCGGGGTGTCGGGTCGGGGTGCCGGGTGGGGGTCGGGGTGCCGTGTCGGTGTCGGGGTCGGGGTGTCGGGTCAGGCTCGGGGTCGGGGTGTTGGTGTCGGGGTCTCGGGGTCGGGGTGTCGGGGTCGGGGTCTCGGGGTCGGGGTGTCGTGTCGGGGTGCCGGGTCGGGGTCTTTTTTCCTCTTCTTCTTCTTCCTCTTCTTCCTTTTCTTCCTTTTCTTCCTTTTTTCCTTCTTCTTCTTCTTCTTCTTCTTCTTCTTCCTCCTCTCCTGTTTTTTTCTTCTTCTTCATCCTCTTCTTCTTTTTCTTCTCCTCCTCCTCCTCTTCTTCTTACTTTCCTTTTTCCTCTTCTTCTTCTCCTCCTCTCCTGTTTATTTCTTCTTCTTCTTCCTCTTCTTCTTTTTTCTCCTCCTCCTCCTCCTCTTCTTCTTCTTCCTTTCCTTTTTCCTCTTCTTCTTCTCCTCCTCTCCTGTTTTTTTCTTCTTCTTCTTCCTCTTCTTCTTTTTTCTTCTCCTCCTCCTCCTCTTCTTCTTCCTTTCCTTTTCCTCTTCTTCTTCTCCTCCTCTCCTGTTTTTATTTCTTCTTCTTCCTCTTCTTTTTTTTCTTCTCCTCCTCCTCTTCTTCTTCCTTTCCTTTTTCCTCTTCTTCTTCTCCTCCTCTCCTGTTTTTTTCTTTTTCTTCTTCCTCTCTTTCTTTTTTCTTCTTCTCTTCCTCTTCTTCTTCCTTTCCTTTTTCCTCTTCTTCTTCTCCTCCTCGCCTGTTTTTTTTCTTCTTCTTCTTTTTCTTTCCTAAAACTGAACTGAACCTAAAACTAAACCTAAATCTAATCTAAACATACACGTAAAACTAAAAAAACAGAAAAAAGGAAAAAAACTAAAACTAAACCTAAACCTAAAACTAAAACTAAAACTAAATCTAAACTAAACATAAACCTAAAACTAAAAAAACAGAAAAAAAGGAAAAACAGAGGAGAGGTAGAGCTCACAGGCAGTGGAGGAGGTTGCGGTGGAGGCGGCTGGGCGGCGGCACCGTCCCTGAGGCGGCTGGGGGCAGGGGCGGCGCCGACACGGCAGGCAGGGAAGGCGACGGGCGGGCGGCAGAGAGACGGACGGCGCGGCAATGGCGACGAGGCGGGGGCGATGGAGGAGGCGGGGCGTCGGCGGGGCCCGGCAGATGGCGTGGGGCGGGTCGCCGGTGGTTGGCAAGCAGCGCGGAGACGGGCGGGGGGCAGGGCGACGGGGTGGGGCGACGGGGGGGGGCGGGGACAGGCGATGGGGCGGCGGAGCGGGGGCGGTGCGGCGGCGGCGGTGGTGCGACAGGCGGCGAGTGGTGGGCGGCGACGCGCGTGTGTGGGAGGGAAACAGAGAGAGAGAGGGGGGGTGGGTCGCGCCGGCCGTTAGATACGTTTAATCTTTGTCGTCCGCCACCTTTGTCGTCCGCTAATGTGCGCTTTGCCGTCGACGGCAAAGAGGGGGGCCGTTAAGTATTTTTTTAACCAACTCCTCAGTGGGGCCCCGCTCCGTCTTTGCCGTCCGCTAGCGGACGGCAAAGAACAGGTTGATGGCAAAGGCTTTCTTTGCCATCAGCGAGTTCTTTGCCGTCTGCATTCAGGTAGCTGATGGCAAAGAGCTTCTTTGCCGTCCGCTAGCTGACGGCAAAGAGCTGGCAGATGGCAAAGTAGCTGATTCCAGTAGTGCATGAATAACCCTTGGAGCTGGGTAAGCGGACGCTTGCTCATCCAATCCGTGCTTTCAAAGTTAAGCGCCTTACTTTATGATTTTCGACGCAGGAATTGTGCCGGGATGTGGACGACATACAGAGTCTGGCTCCACAACCCGAGGATCCGGGAAGATCCCTTGATCCGGCCTCCGAAGAGGATCCGGATATAAAGGTGGAGCTGATCGACGGGGTGTTCCACCAGCTTAGCATGGACAATGCTCTAGACGCCATTACGGCTGACTACCCCGGTTTATCTCCGGCTTCTCAGGTAACTATGACTGGAGCCCTGACACCATCACTTCGTCTGTGCTTATTTCTGACCACCGCATACCAACGGTGTCTCGCAGGAGGTGCCTTCAAGGCGAGAAGTGATCCATGGCGATGACCAACGGTCGATTCGCCCAGCAAAGGAAGAGGGGTGTTGTGCGAATTGAAACGTCAAAGGCCCCTGTGAGGTATATTGATGCTCATAACTTTTTCAATAGAAAGAGCGCTCGCCGGACTGTGCCCGGAGAGGTTGCCAACCAAGCCTCTGCCAGCCAGGCTCTAACACCTGGTCCGGGGGGAGGAGAGCGCAAGGCGCGAGCCGGATGCTCCTCCAATAGAGGATGCCGACAGGTTGTCCACCACCAGGTCTGAGGTGGAGAGCGCCATGAATCGCAGGCGCCGCCGGACAGTTCTTCGTGACACGTGTTTCTCCCCTGAGGCATTGAATGCCTTTAACACGGGAGATGCGCTCCTCCGTGCTGCTCAAGATGGTTTAACCAGAGCCACGGAGCAGTATGTGAAAGACATATGGGTAAGGGATTTTAATAGTTGTATATGCCAAGAGCCCCGAGACTTAAAGTAGTTAAAATAACTGATTTAAGGATCATTTGATATCTGAGGATCTTCGGAGAAGCATACCCAATTGTCCCAGTGAGCTACAAGAGTGCAAGGCCCAACTTGAGGCCGCACTAGCCGCCCTTGAGGAGAACCAGAGACCCCTCGGTAACACATTATTTCAAAAAGATAAGCGGTGTGCGGCGTGCGTATAAGTCTGACAATGATATTGCAGATGTTGCCGGACTGGATCCGGACAAGCAACAACTACTGCGCCAGCTGAAGGCCGGCGAGAGGGTGCTTATGAAGGTGCAGCAGGAGAGGAACAAACTCCAAGACGCCCACACCCAGCTTGGAGAGGAGCTAAAGGGTGTTCGGGCCCAGCTGTCTGGCTCCGTGAAGGAGAATCAGCGGCTTCGTCGCGACATCTATAGTAAGTGCTTGAGCAAACTCTTTTGAGAAGAAGAGTTGGGCGAGGAAGTTTATTGACAGAAATGTGTATGTAGGTGTGCTCACAGGTTGCCCTGCGGAGGAAATGCCTGGTTCAACGGGTGACCAACTTCCCGAGCTACTGCAACTACACGAACGTGTTCGGCAGGCGATGAGTGGCGTCACCTAGGCCTTATGGCCGTCCGTCTCCCTACCCGAGGGTCTCGGAGGGCTTGTGGAGAAGCTTCAGGGAGCACGCCAGCACTTCCGTCTATGGAAGATATCGGCCTGCCGTCAAGGCGCCAGGGAGGCCTGGGCCATGGTGAAGACGCGGTACAAGAAGGCGGATCCGAACCACATGGCCGAGGTCGGACCTGTGGGGCCCGATGGGAAGGAGATCCCTGTGAGCTTAGTGTACGGCCAAGTAGAATTGGCCGCTAAGTATTCCGAACGGGACTGTAAATTAGACAGCCTGTTAGATGGGATTGAAGAGGAGTACAATAAGTCAATGTGACGATGTATTATTTTAGAAATGACATGTATAATGCCTTCTAGCCGGATTGTAGATCCTTTGTCTTTGCGGACCTTTTCGCTTCTACCTCGGGAACCTAGAGTCCGGAGTGTGTCCGAATACCCTCACGGTTATGAAAAAACCGGGGCATGCATGGAGACCAGGCGTAGGGGTCATTAGTGCTTTATCAGACAAGTGCCCAACTAGTTATGTTATATTACATGGTTAGTAAAAACATCTTCCAGGGAGAATAGTTCCGTTAGGGGTTCCTTTCCCTGGGAGGCATGCCCTAAAGTGCATGTCCGGACTGCGAAAAGAGCAGAAAAGCATCTGGGGGCAGATAAATGAATAAATAACAAATCATCTTTCAAGTCACCGACCGAATATTCCCTTAAGAACGCTAGCTTTCGGCTTCACCCAGACTAAGGTACACATCCTGCCGACCGACAAGAACAATCGCAGAGGTGCTCCTTTACCTCCTAGCCGAACAATCGGGAGCGAGGGGTAAGCACAGAGCCAGCAACCCAGCTTGGGCAAAACTTAAGTCATATCGATGCATATAATGGTGAATAAAAGGTACATGCGGAAGTTTGGCGCATGTGTTGGGCATAAAGCCCGTATAAATAAGCTTCATTAAAGAAGCCCCGTATAATGATTTGTGAGTAGCACGTCAAGTGTGTGCGAATGATGCGCAAATCAGCCCTCAAGGGCTTTATGAAAAAGGTGGGAGAAAAGAGAGAAACAAGAGACAACTGAAGTATAAAATGTGGATGGAGGAAGGAGACGAACTCTGAGTCCGGCGCTAGGCGTAGAATCTTCGGGGGCGGGCTGCGTTCCATGAGTTCGGCTCGAGTCGGTTGTCCGATGCGTTTCGCAGATGGTATGCTCCGCCGGTCAGGACTTGGTCGATGATAGGACCTTCCCATTTGGGCTTGAGTTTGTCCTTTTTCTTGTCCGGCAGGCGTAGAACTAGTTCGCCAACATTGTAAGTTTTAGCCCGTACTTCTCTGCTTGGATATCTTCGAGCCTGCTGCTGATAGAATGCGGAACGAGCCTTTGCCACGTCGCGCTCCTCCTCCAATGCGTCCAAGCTGTCCTGCCGATCCAACTCGGCTTCTCTTTCTTCGTACATGCGCACTTGAGGTGAGTCATGAATTATATCGCAGGGCAAAACTGCCTCTGTGCCATATACCATGAAGAATGGTGTGAATCCGGTAGTACGGTTTGGCATGGTCCACAGCCCCCAGAGTACGGAGTCGGGCTCCTCTACCCAGTGCGTGTTAGATTCCGTAAGGGACCGCACTAATCTGGGTTTGATGCCGCTCATGATTAGACCATTTGCTCGTTGAACTTGACCGTTGGTTTGAGGGTGATAGACTGAAGCGTAGTCGAGCTTAATGCCCATATTTTTGCACCAGAGTTTAACCTCGTCGGCCGTGAAGTTCGTGCCTTTATCGGTGATGATGCTGTGGGGGACACCGTAACGGTGTACTACCCCGGATATGAAGTCTATCACAGGTCCAGATTCGGTCGTTTTAACTGGCTTGGCCTCTATCCATTTGGTGAATTTGTCCACCATGACCAATAGGTATTTTTGCTTGTGGGTTCCCCCTTTAAGGGGTTCAACCATGTCAAGCCCCCAGACCGCAAACGGCCAGGTGATGGGTATAGTTTTGAGGGCGGTGGGTGGCATGTGGCTCTGATTAGTAAAGAGCTGACAACCGACGATCGTAGGACTAAGTCTGAGCATCTGCCCGGCCGTCGGCCAATAAAATCTGTCTGAAGGCCTTACATACAAGGGCCGGGCTGCGGCGTGGTGTCCGCCTAGTCCGCGTGAATTTCAGCGGAAGATTTCGCCCTTCCTCTTGGAGATGCACCTTTGAAGGACTCGGTTGTGCTTTTCTTATAAAGTTCCCCCTCATGGACCTTGTAGGCTTTAGATCGCCGAACTATGCAGCAGACCTCATTTTGGTCTTCGGGAAGTTCTTGCCTAATTAAGTAGGCTAGGTATGGTTCCGTCCACGGGGCAATGACTGCCATTATTTCGTGGGCGGAAGGTGTTATGTCCTTGGCTGAGCCACCGGTTGTGTCAGAATGTACGGTGTTGGGCGGTGCGGTTGGTTCCGGATTGTTGTTTCCGGACTCCTCTTCCCATACTACGGATGGCTTAAAGAGACGCTCCAGGAAGATGTTTGGAGGGACGGCGTCGCGTTTTGCGCCGATGCGTGCCAACACGTCGGCTGCCTGGTTATTATCCCAGGCTACATGGTGGAATTCGAGTCCTTCGAACCGAGCTGACATTTTTAAGATGGCATTACGGTAGGCTGCCATTTTCGGATCTTTGGCATCAAAGTCTCCATTTACTTGTGATATTGCAAGGTTTGAATCCCCGCGGACCTCGACGCATTGAATGCCCATGGAGATTGCCATCCGGAGACCGTGCAGAAGGGCCTCGTATTCTGCTGCGTTGTTGGAGTCTGTGTACATTATTTGAAGTACGTATTGGACTGTGTCTCCGGTTTGGGACGTCAAAACGATGCCAACCCCCAAGCCGGCCAACATTTTAGAGCCGTCGAAATGCATGATCCAATTGGAGTATGCGCCGTACTCTTTAGGGAGTTTGGCTTCAGTCCATTCAGCGATGAAGTCAGCCAAGACTTGCGACTTTATAGCTCGCCGTGGTTTGTAGGTTATGTCAAATGGTAAGAGCTCGATGGCCAATTTTGCAATCCTGCCCGTCGCGTCTCGGTTGTTTATGATGTTGTTGAGGGGTACTTCGGAGGCCACTGTTATCGAACACTCTTGAAAGTAGTGTCGCAGCTTCCGGGATGCCATGAACACCGCGTATGCTATCTTTTGATAATGAGGGTACCGGGACTTGCATGGAGTTAAGATAGTGGATATGTAGTACACTGGTTTTTGAAGAGGGAATTTATGCCCTTCTGTTTCTCGTTCTACGACGAGCACCGCGCTTACAACTTGATGTGTTGCCGCGATATATAACAACATTGGTTCACCCAGGTTAGGCGCGGCCAGGACCGGATTTCTTGCCAATATGGCCTTTATTTCTTCGAGTCCGGCAGTGGCAGCATCCGTCCACTTGAAGTGTTCGGTGCGCCTGAGGAGGCGATAGAGGGGCAATGCCTTTTCTCCCAAACGGGAGATGAAGCGGCTTAGAGCCGCCACGCATCGATCAATTTTGTATTTGTTTGAGGTCTTTTGGAATATCCAGCTGTGAGCTCGGATCTTGGCTGGGTTTGCTTCAATTCCTCTACGGATACAATGAAGCCCAGAGCTTTCGGTGATGCGCCGAAAATGCATTTTTCGGGTTGACTTAATGTCATATGCTCGAGGTTGTCGAATGTGAGCCTCAAGTGCGTCTACTATAGTTTCGGCGTGTTTGGTCTTGACGACCACGTCGTCTCGTATGCCTCTACCGTTTTGCCGATCTGGGTAGCGGACATATACGAATCATGCGCTGATATGTTGCAGACGGGCGTTTTTGAGTCCGAAGGGCATCATGTTCAAGCAGAATGGTCCGTATGGAGTAATGAATGCCGTTGCGGCTTGGTCCGCCTCTGCCATCTTGATTTGATGGTAGCCGGAGTATGCGTCGAGGAAGCACAATGAATCGTGTCCTGCGGTAGCATCGATTATTTGATCGATGCGGGGAAGGGGGAAAGGATCCTTTGCACAAGCCTTGTTAAGGTCTTTAAAATTGACACATAGGCGCTAGGATTTGTCCTTTTTTGGTACCATTACCAGGTTTGCTAGCCAGTCCGGATGTTTGATGTCTCTGATGAATCCGGCTTCCAATAGTTTGGCTAGCTCCTCTTCCATTGCCTGTCTTTTGGGTTCAGAAAATCGCCGAAGAGCCTATTTGACTGGCTTGAATCCTTTTAGGATGTTTAGGCTGTGTTCTGCCAATCTGCGTGGGATTCCTGGCATATCTGAAGGATGCCAGGCAAAGTTGTCCCAATTCTCCTGAAGGAATTCTCGTAGTGCGGCGTCTACATCAGGGTTTAACTCTGCCCCAATGGAGGCTGTCTTTGTGGGGTCCGTTGGATGGACCTGGAATTTGTCTATTTCGTCCGCTGGTTTAAAAGAGGTGGACTTGGATCTCTTATCGAGTATCACATCGTCCTTGTTCACCGTAGAGCGCAGCGCAGTGAGTTCCTCTGCCGCTAGGGCTTCGGATAGTGCCTCTAGGGCTAATGCGGCTGTCTTGTTTTCGGCGCGGAGTGCTATGTCCGGATCACTGGCAAGGGTGATGGTTCCATTGGGCCCGGGTATTTTAAGCTTCATGTACCCGTAATGGGGTATGGCTTGGAAAATTGTAAATGCCTCTCGTCCTAATAAAGCGTGATATCCGCTGCTGAATGGGGCCACTTGGAACATGCATCACCTGGAAGCCAACTAAAAAGCTGCGATGGTGGCGAAGCAGCCCGCCTCCCACCAGGCTCTCAGGTCCTAGATGATCATGTTCACCACTCCAGCCGGATGTCTAGCTTGTATTGCTTCCAATTTGGTTAAATTGCATCTGCTTAGCTTACACATTATACCTTTGAATATGACATGCCTTTCTGTTTTGGTACATACTAGTACATTTGTGTATTAACCATGTTCTTACATCAAACTAATGTTCTTGTGTATCCCTCATCAATCACTTATGACGAGGCAGGCAGGCAAGGGGACTACTCCTCATTTAAAGAATGCAGCGTCAGTCTCCCGACATGATTCTCAAGAAACAGGAATGCTAGATGAAGATAGTGAACATAGCTCTGTAGTTGATTACAACATTTCCCCTACACTAGCATTGCAGGTGCTTTCTCTAACTTGGCAGCGTGATATGTGGTTGCATGTTGCATATGGTGTCTAGATTGTAATTCTTCCAATCTGGTTAAACTGCATGTGCTAGTCTGCTTAGCTTATACTCCTGTAAATGTGACATTATACCTGTTAATGTGACATGCCTTCCTGTATTTAGTACATAGTACATCTATCTAGTAAGCATGTCCTTACATAAAACTATTGTTTTTTTGTATCCCGCATCAATCAATATGACGAGTGTCGGTGTACTAAGGTAGGGGTACCTCAGTACCCCAACTTGTGCACGGGCGGTTGCAGCCTCCCGCGGCAGGGTTTACCACGTGCTCGCCGAAAACCTTCCTGCTCCATGTCAAACCATTCAAAAACGAAGTATACAAGACAGAAGATCGAGACCCCGGCAAGCGAAGCTTGCCGGGAAGGCCGTTCCAGGCTCAAGGTTACATCACTCACGCAAGGCCCTGGTAAGACGAGCTCGCCAGGAAGACTAGAAGATTACATCATAGAAGACACGCCTCGGTGCTATATCGTCGGCGAGGCGAGGAGCGACAAATTACTGAGCCAGCAAGCTCCTGGGTCCGGCAGGGTCAAGACCCGGCAAGGTGCTTGCCGGAGAATCTGTTGTGTGCCCGCGCTCCGGCTCATCAGCCCAGCGTGCCACGCCTGGGCCTTTCGAGGGCGCTGTGGCGGATGGCTGTGCAACTGGGGACACGGTGGCACTTCACGTGGTGGATCCATCGCCCGTGGCGAGCGGAGACACAAGGCGGGGAGCTTTTGGGGTCGGCGACGGCATTAAATGCCCTTGTCCCCCCTTCACAAAGTAGGTGGCGACCACTTCGTTCACGCCTTTGTAGCTCCACCGTTCCCGCGACTGCTCCAACTACCACCTCTTTTACATTTTTACCCCTTTCTCCTCGTTGACACTGTCGGTGACCCTTGCGCTATAAAAGGAGGCCCATGCACAACGTGGGGGGTTGGGTTGAAACCGCCCAACTCTCGCTCGGTGTAGCTGCTCTGTAGCTCTTCAAGCTCCCGAGCTCAATACAATCAAGCAGAGTAGGGTTTCGCGTTCACATGGCCCGAACCTGGGTAAAAGCTGCCCGCGTGCTCGCTCTGATCTGCTCTCCGTGCTCCCTCCGCCCTCGTACCGCACAGACAAGGGGCTCCGGTCCCATAGGTGTTCGTGGCGGGCAGTTTCCCCCGACATCTTTGGCGCGGCTATCCACGGGTAGGTTCCTCCGCGCACAGGTTTTCCATACAAAGTGTGGTTGTTCAAGGAAGGCAACTTAAAATTTAAAATTTTGAACTGCTCAAATTCTAATAACTTAGCTTTAAGTGATCATGCGTTCTCCGGCAAGCTTCTCTTTCTTGAACAGCACTTGGTTCATCCTCCATTTCCTTCTCCCCGGCAAACTTGTGCGCGAGAACGTTCCTTCTGCTTAGAGGCAAGGAAAGAAAGAGGGAAACAAGTATATGGCCTTCGGCGCTTATTGCTTACGGATATGTGTGTCGCACAAGAGATGCCAAATAACACATGCAAATAGCAAAGAAAAGCATGGGAAAGGCAACTAGCGCTAAGCACAGAAGCTTCTTGATGCACGGGTCTGCGCCCGGCTTTGTACAAAGGGTTATATGCAACAATGACAAAGCTTGTACAAAAGGTGGTTGCGGAGCGGATCACGGCAACCGCGCCTTATGGGTGAAACTTGCGAAGATGCTCTATGTTCGAGGAGTTGCTCACGGTAAGCCTTCTTCGGTCTCGAGGCGACAGCGGCGGGCCTCGTGACTTGTCTCACCGATAAGGGCCTTCCCACTTCAAGCGTCAACTTGTTGGAATTCTTGGCGGACTGAACACGCCAAGAACAAGGTCGCCTTCCTCGAGACTCCTGGCTTTGACCTTGCGGCTATGGTAGCGGCGCAAGGCTTCTTGGTATCGAGCAGCTCGTCTGAGAGCACAGGACGTCCCTCCTCAAGGAGCAATGCATCATCTTGCGCTTGATTGCTCTTGCTCGAGCTCATCATAGCGAGCACTCGAGGAGATCCGTATCTGAGTTCCGTGGGAGAACTGCCTCTGCTCCATAGACTAGAGCAAAAGGTGTCTGTCCGGTGGCTCGATTTGGTGTCGTTCGATTGACCAAAGAGCCGCCGGTAGCTCCTCTATCAATTTCTTCCGCACTTGCGCAGCTGTCAAAAGTTCTTGTCTTGAGTCCGCGCAGCACCGGATTGGCCCTCTCCGCTTGACCGTTGCTCCTCGGGTGAGCAGCGAAGCGAACAGACCTTGGCGCCAAGGTCTTGGGCGTCTTGCATGAAGGTGCGACTAGTGAATTGTGTACCGTTATCGGTGATAATCTGTTAGGGATCGAAACGGCACACAATCGATCTGAAAGAACTTGACCGCTGATTGTGCTTGTCACCTTTCTCGCTGGCTCCACTTCGCCACTTTGTGAACTTGTCGATTGCCACGCACAAGTACTCAAAGCCCCGGCAACACGGGGAAGGGGCCGAGGATATCGAGCCCCGGATCGAGAAGGGCGGGACAAAGGGATTGTTTGGAGAGCTTGAGCTGGCCGATGAATCTGCTTTGCATGGGCCGCACGCTTCACACTTGGTTACTAGTGCGATTGCATCTTGAGGGCTTCTTGCCAAAGAACCCTTGCCGAAAGCTTTCGGCAAGCGCCCTTGCGCCAATGTGGTGGCGCATATGCCTCCGTGTATTTCGCCAACAGCTTACATCCATCTTCCCCGAGATGCACTTGATCGACACCATTGAGCCTTCTTACATGCAGCTCGTTGTCCACGAACCGGTACATACTTGACCGTCTGGTTATCTTCTCTATTTCTTACGGGTCGTCGGGAAGTTCTCCGGTTTGCAAGAAACAGACGATCTGCTGCCCATGCCGAGCTTGGGGCTCAGCGGCAGGACTAGAGGCATGAGGGCCGCTGCGGGAACCTCAACTTCTCGGCGAGAACCTCTGGCTCTGCCGAGCTGAAGGTCCCGGCAAGCTCGCCGGGCGAGGCTTGTCGGGAACACTTGCTTCAACTATGCAGATCCGAGGATCTGCAGGAGCAAACTGTTCCTCGGCGCTCGTCGTTGATCTTGGGGACCTTGGCGGCGGCCTCGGGGAGACCCGCCCGGCAAGTGTCGCCGGAGACCAACTTTCTCTTCTTGGACTGCCCAATTGATGGCGTGATGGATGGTTGAGTCAGCTTGAGCAAGAAGGTCCCGGTTCCACAGTAACTTCATCGAAGCACACTTTTGAAAGGCCATCTGCTATTTCATTACGAGCTCTCGGGGCGTGCTCCATCTCGCAAACCTTCAAAGCTCCTCAAGCTTCCTCACTTCATCGACATAAGCTTCCATCAAAGGGCTCGATAGCTCTTGTTAACTTGCGGACCACCAATCGAGAATCTCCCCGCACAATCAACTTCCTCGATCCCAAGTTGGCCGCAATCCACGAGGCGGTGAGCAAACCTTCATATTCAGCGGTGTTGTTTGTCGCTTGCTCTCTTGGGAAGTGCATCTGGATAACATACTTGAGGTGCTCTCCGTGGGCGCGATGAGTACCACGCCGCACCGGCGCCTTGCAGCGAAAGGCACCATCAAAGTACATTACCCATTCACTTGTCGCTTCTTGTACGGGTGTACTTGTTTCTTGGACTTCTTCGTCGGGCGTTGGGGTCCACTCTGCTATAAATTCTGCCAAAGCTCGGCTCTGTATGGTTGAAGTACTTTCAAACTTAAGTCCAAAGCTCGACAGCTCGAGTGCCCACTCAACGATCCTGCCTGTTGCTTCTGGATTGTGCAATATCCTCTTCAGCGGAAAGCGAGTGACCACTGTTATCTCGTGTGCCTGGAAGTAATGGCGCAGCTTTCTCGAGGCCATGAGGAGGCCGAAAAGCAACTTTTGCACACCAGAGTATCTTGATCTAGCCCCCTGGAGAAGGGAACTTACAAAATACACTGGGCGCTGCACCATCTTCTTCCGCACCTCATCCTGTTCCTGCGCAGAGTTGTCCTTGTCGGGGCCAGAGCTTGTCGGAGCAGCCCCCTGCTTGTCGCTGGACTCGCTTGCCGGTGGTGTAGCCTCCTCGTCGGACTCCCTCTCCGCTACTAACGCAGCACTAACCACCTGGTTGGTTGCCGCTAGGTACAGCAGCAACTTCTCCTGTGGTCTAGGTGCGACAAGTATTGGGGTGGAGGATAGGTACCGTTTCAAATCCTGCAGCGCTGCCTCCGCTTCCGGAGTCCACTTCATGGGACCTGCCTTCTTCAAGATTTTGAAGAAAGGTAGGGCGCGTTCTCGAACTTTGAAATGAACCTACTGAGGGCAGCCACACAACCTGCAAGCCTTCTGACATCCTTGACTCGCTTTGGGGCTTCGATCTGCTCAATGGCTTTAATCTTGTCGGGGTTGGCTTCAATCCCCCTCTGTGACACAAAGAACCCGAGAAGTTTGCCGGAGGGAACTCCAATGACGCACTTCTCGGGGTTCAGCTTAAGCTGTATCTTGTGCAGGTTCTGAAATGTCTCTTCCAAATCTTGAATCAGCGTATCCTTGCTCTTGCTCTTCACCACGATATCATCCATGTAAGCCTCTACATTTCTGTGGATCTGTGGCTCAAAAGCAGTATACACTACCCTTGCAAATGTTGATCCTGCATTCTTGGTCCAAATGGCATGCGTATGAAACAATAAGTGCCACATGGAGTGATAAATGCAGATTTCTCTTCATCCTCTTTGGCCATAAAGATCGGTGATAGCCTGAGTATGCATCAAGAAAGCGAGTAGCTCACATCCGGCGATGGAGTCAACAATCTGGTCAATCTTGGCGCAAGGGAATGGATCCTTGGGACATGCTTTATTCACATCGGTGAAGTCTATACACAGCCTCCATTTCCGTTGGCCTTGCGCGCCAGCGGTGGGTTTGCTAACCACGTCGGATGGATCACACCTCTAACTAGGCCTGCTGCCTCTAGCTTCTTGATTTCTTCGTTGATGAATTCTTGGCGCTCACGGCTTGCTTCCTCACTTTTTTGCTTGATGGGCGCGCGATGAGGGCAAACAGCAAGCTTGTGCTCAATCACCTTCACAGGAACACGGGGATGTCGGATGGTTGCCATGCAAACACATTGACATTCGCCGCGAGGAAAAGCGGCAGCTTTCCTATTTGTTTGTCAAGTGTGGCAATCGATGGTGAAGGTACCACCGATGCCGTCCTCCTTGGCGGACACCTTCTTGGTTGCGGGCGGAGCGCGCCATTCCCTTTTACTCTTGCGGTGGAGCTCGGCGGGGCGTCCTCGGCGGCAGCTCAAGACTCGAAGAGGTGCGGTTGCGGAGTGGGCCCCAGAGCACTTGCCGGACTTGGTCTTCGTCTTCTTCCCCCCGGGAGCTTCAGCGGCAAGTGTATTCTTATCGGCCGCAGCTGCCGCATCCCGGTAGATCTTGTCGGTGCAGATAAGCGCATCCTTCTTGTCGCCGTGGACAGTGATGACGCTTATCGGCCCCGGCAACTTGAGTACGTTGTAAGCATAATGGGAAGCTGCCATGAACTTGGCGAGGGCAGGACGGCCGAGTATTCCATTGTATGGCAACGGAATATCGGCGACGTCAAAAGTGATGCGCTCAGTTCTGAAATTGAGCTCCTCGCCAAAGGTCACCGGCAGAGTGATCTTTCCCTTGGGCTTGCTCCGTCCCGGGTTGATTCCTTGGAAAGAACCGGTCTCTTCAAGCTCGCCATCTGGAATTTGGAGTTTCTTGATCACAGCAGAGGAGATCAAATTCAGCCCGGCCCCGCCGTCAACCAACATTTTGGTGACCTTGAGGTTGCGGATGGTGGGCGAGACCAGCATCGGCAAGCACCCGACCGCGGTGGTGCGGTCAGGGTGATCCTCAAGATAAAAAATGATGGGCGTGCTGGACCATCTGAGGAGCCTGCGCGACTCCACAGGCGGCTCCGCTGCATTCACCTCACGCACCCACTGCTTTAGGCTGGCGGTGGGAGGTGTGCGAGAGCGCCACCGTCGACGCCTGAGGACCTCCGTGGCCTTCGGAACTCCTGCTTCATTGTTATCCTCATCCTCCGTGTCTGCGTCGTCGTCTTCTTCATCCTTGTCGCGGCCCGGGGAGGTCGATCACCTTGCCGCTGCTTGGCCTTGCACGCGGCGTCCTCCCGGCCATTGAGCGGCCGCTTCTTGCTCGGTTCTCCTCCGCCACCTTGGGCCTTCTCCTTGTCGCGCCTCGTACTCAGCTTTTTGCTGCTCGGCGAGATACTCGGCAACGCTTGTAGTTGGAGATATCGTGGCCCTTAGTGCGGTGGATTTTGCGATATTGCTTGTCGGCCGCCCTGCTTGCCGGCTGCCGCTTCTGAGGCGAGCTCCTTGCGAACCGCAAGCCTGTGTTTGCTTGGCGGGAGCCTCCTTGCGGACTTCTCGGCGGCAAGCACCTCCTTCTTGTTCTTCTTTCGGTTGTTCCGCCTGGCTCTTCTCTGCCGGGCGGCGTCGTCGTTGTCGCTTCCTCCTGCCAAACATCCTCCCGAGTCTCCTCCCCTCTTCAGCGTCTTGCTTATCACCGAGCATAGAGCTCGTGACATCCCGAATCTTGGTCATCGCCATCTCTTCTCGCATGCGGCGGTTCACGCGCGTTACGGTGGAGCAGCGCTGATAACCGCAGGGTGGACATCGAGGGATGTTGTGCTTTGCACTGTGAAGCGTTGGATATACTTGGCGCAGATTCTCCTTCCTTACGGGCCAAAATGTGGAATCGCTCTCTGGCCGTGGGGTTTGTGGCGCCCGGTGAAGGCGCCAACAAACTGATGGCAAAGTCTGCCCAAGAAGAAATGGAGCCTTCGGCAAGTGCATAAGCCAAAACGAGCGTTCGGCTTAACACGGCGGGAAATGGTTCGCCGAATCTTCTCGTCGCGCCCGCAGCACGCACGCGATAGTGTGAACCGAGGAATTCCGAGGTGCGTCTTGCCGTCATACTTCTCCGATGCGTCGGGCTTGAAATTCTTCATGCTGGAGCCTTTGGGCGTGCCGCGGCTTCGCTGGTGAGCGCAGGCAGCTCGCCGCTGACAAGTCGCTGGTTCACCGGCGCGCGCTGCGTCGACAGCGTTCAGCTCTCTGGTCTGATTGTCGCCCGAGCTTCTCGGTGGCGCTTCGATTGTGGTCGGCGTCTTCTTATCGCCCGATCGTCGAGGACTGGCGTTGATCCCGCGAGCCCAGCGGATCCGGCGATGCCGTGGAGCCATCGTCGGCGTTGTTCAGCGAAGCGGCGTCTTTTGCTTCGGCGGCGGGAGTGCCGGTGGTTGCATCGGCGGTCTTATCGCCGTCGACCTTCGTCTTCTCGGCTTGCAGCGGCAGCGAGTCGCCAGCTGCTGTGAAGAGTCGTTGTTAGCGGCGTCGAGGCTCGGATGGTAGCCCTCCGGTCTTGGCCTTGTCCGCGGCCGAGGAGAAATCGAGCAGCAGTGCCCTTGCGGCGCTTCCGCGAGTGGAGGGGCGAGGCGGCGGTGCGAGGAGCAGGATATGCTCGGACTCCTTAACGGTGATAGAAGGAGCAGGTCCTGCCCCGCGCCGCTTTACTGTGCCGGACGGTGGTCGGAGCATCCCGCGAGCCTCGGTGTGTCCTTGCCCGGCGGATACCACCTCCGTGGTATGGCGCTGCTGGGTTGTCGTGTGCTTGAGATGGGCGCGGAATGTCCACGGAGACCGGCGCGGTCATCCGTCTTGTCCTTGGATCGGTGGCGCCCGAGTGTCTCGCCGGCGACCACCCTTCCGACAGCGTCTCCTCCGCCCGTTGGCTCGGTGGCGGCGGAAAAGACGCAGAGCGAACCTGCAACCTCGAAGCCTTCTTCTTGAGGCCATGGCGCAATTGTTGATGAAGTTGCTGATGAAACTGGAGAGGTTGATGAAAACGCGCCCGCATGAACGCCGGATCAGGTCCGCACAACCTCGGCGCCCCTACTGGCGCGCCAAAGATGTCGAGAAACGCCCGCCACGAACACCTATGGGACGGGCCCTTATGCATGCGATGCGAGGCGGAAGGAGCACGGAGAGCAGATCGTAGCGAGCACGCGGGCAGCTTTTACCCAGGTTGAACGCGGTGAGCGCGTAAAACCCTACTCCTGCTTGATTGTATTGAGCTCGGGAGCTTGAAGAGCTCTGATGAGCGGCTACACCGCGAGCGAGAGTTGCGAAGGTTTGAACCCCACCCCACGTTGTGCATGGGCCTCCTTTTATAGCAAGGGGTCACCGGCAAGTGTCAGCGTGGAGAAAGGGGTAAAAATGTAAAAGAGGTGGTAGTTGGAGCAGTCTTGAGAACAGTGGAGCTACGGTCGTGAGCGATGGTCGCTACCTACTTTGACGATGGGGGACAAGGGCATTTAATGCCGTCGCCGTCGACCCCAAAAGCTCCGCCCTTGTGTCTCCGTCGCCACGCGGCGATGGATCCACCACCGTGAAGTGCCACCGTGTCCCCGAGCTGCACAGCCATCGCCCACAGCGTCCTGGAAGGCCCAGGCGGGCGTGGGCTGATGAGCTGGGCCAGCTGAGCACACACAACAATTCTCCCGGCAAGTACCTTGCCGGGTCTTGACTTCTGCGGACCGGGAGCTTGCGGGCTCTGTAACTTGTCGCTCCCGGGCCCTCGCCGGGCGCATATAAGCGCCGGGCGTGTCTTCTATGATGTAATCTTCTAGTCTTCTGGCGAGCTCCTCTTGCGGGGCCTTGCGTGGTGATGTAACCTTGAGCACAGGCGGCCTTCCGGCAAGCTCCGCTTGCCGGGTCTCAATCTTCTGTCTGTATACTTCGTTTTTGAATGGTTTGACATGGGCGGGAAGGTTTTCGGCGAGCACGTGGTAAACCCTGCCGCGGGAGGCTGCAACCGCCCGTGCACAAGTTAAGTACTGAGGTACCCCTACCTTAGCTCACCGACAGAGCCGAACTGGGCCACACGGTGCCGCGCGCTGTTGGGCCAGGCCCAAAAAGCGCATGCAGGCACACACGCCCACCTGGCCGCGAATCCACTTCGCATCAGCCACATCCCTCGTGCTTGGCACCGTCGATTGCGGCGTCGTGGGATGGGGCGTGCCCACGTTCTTTAATGGGAAGAAGCGGCCCCCCACTTCCCCATAAGCGCAGAGGAAGCGGAGCGGTTCCCTCCTTCGCTTTCATTGCATCTTCTTCCTCCTCGAGAGATCCCCTTTGCGCTCGCCTCCACATCTCCTTGTTGCTGTATAGGGTGTTATGAACCCATTAGTCATCGCGACAAGTTATTTCTTATAAGATACTATCTTTATTTTGATCAATAGATGCGATGTTATCTTCCTTGTTACGATCCTCAACTTTGTATGCTTCAACCCTCGCTTCTAGGAACTTGCGGCAAGGGGCCCTTGCCATGAAAGCGCCGAGTCTTGAACTCGAAGCAGCTGCTGGCCAGGTCTTACCGGCAAGCAACCTTGCATGACTAGTCGCAACAGCGCTTAGCTTGCTTGAGCGGACTCAGCGAAACAAGGCGCGACACTTGTTGCAGCTCACTTAAATCGTTGGCGTGCTCGAAAACAAGATAAGAGTGCGGCTATCCACGGGTAGGTTCCTCCGCGCACAGTTTTCCATACAAAGTGTGGTTGCTCAAGGAAGGCAACTTAAAATTTAAAATTTTGAACTGCTCAAATTCTAATAACTTAGCTTTAGCGTGATGCATGCGTTCTCCGGCAAGCTAAAGATGTAGGAAACTGCCGCCACGAACACCTATGGGACCGGGCCCTTATGCATGCTGATGCGAGGCGGAGGGAGCAGGAAAGCAGATCGTGGCGAGCCGCGGGCAGCTTTTACCCAGGTTAAGACGCGGTGAGCAGCGTAAAACCCTACTCTGCTTGATTGTATTGAGCTCGGGAGCTTGAAGAGCTCTGATGGCAGCTACACCGGCGAGAGTTGCGAAGGTTTGAACCTTACGTTGTGCATCGCCTCCTTTTATAGCGCAAAGGTCACCGGCAGTGTCAGCGTGGAGAAAGGGGTAAAATGTAAAGAGGTGGTAGTTGGAGCAGTCGCGGGAGCGAGTGGAGCTACGGTCGTGAGCGATGGTCGCTACCTACTTTGTGATGGGGACAAGGGCATTTAATGCCCGTCATTTGTCGACCCAAAAGCTCCGCCCTTGTGTCTCCGTGCCCGCGGCGATGGATCCACCACCGTGAAGTGCCACCGTGTCCCCAGGCTGCACAGCCATCCGCCTAGCGTCCTGGAAGAGCCCAGGCGTGCATTGGTGATGAGCCTTGAGCACAGCGCAATTCTCCGGCAAGCACCTTGCGGGGTCTTGACTTGCTGCGGACCGGGAGCTTGCGGACTCAGAGCTTATCGCTCCCGGGCCTCGCCGGCGCATATAAGCGCGGCGTGTCTTCTATGATGTAATCTTCTAGTCTTCTGGCGAGCTCCTCTTGCGGGGCCTTGCATAGTGATGTAACCTTGAGCACAGAGCGGCCTTCCGGCAAACTCCGCTTGCCGGGTCTCGATCTTCCGTCTTGTATACTTTGTTTTTGAATGGTTTGACATGGAGCAGGAAGGTTTTTGGCGAGCACGTGGTAAACCCCTGCGGGAGGCTGCAACCGCCCGTGCACAAGTTGAGGTACTGAGGTACCCCTACCTTAGCTCTACACGACAGAGCCCACGGGCCTGGGCCACCTGCGGTGCCGGCTGTTGGGCGGGCCCAAAAGCAGTCTGCAGGCACACGCGCCCATGGCGCGCCGAATCCACTTCCGCATCAGCCACATCCCCTAGCAGCCGCGTCGATTGCGGCGTCGTGGGATGGGGCGTGCCACGTTCTTTAATGGGAAGAGCGAACCCCCCACTTCCCCATAAAGCGAGAGGCAGGAGCGGTTCCCTCCTTAAGCTTTCATTGCATCTTCTTCCTCCTCCAGAGATCCCCTTTGCGCTCCGCCTCCACATCTCCTTGTTGCTGTATAGGGTGTTATGAACCCATTAGTCATCGCGACAAGTTATTCCTTGTATAGATATTATCTTTATTTTGATCAATAGATGCGATGTTATCTTCCTTGTTACGATCCTCAACTTTGTATGCTTCAACCCCTCGCTTCTAGGGAACTTGCGGCAGGGGCCCTTACCCATGGCCGAAATCTTGAACTTCGAAGTAACTTTGCTGGCCAAGGTCTTACCGGCAAGCAACCTTGCCGCGACTAGTCGCAGCAGCAAGCTTGCTGGCGGACTCGAAAAGCGAAACAAGGGCGCGACACTTGTCATAGCTCACTAAATCGTTGGCGTGCTCGAAAACAAGATAAGGGTGCGGCTATCCGCAGGTAGGTTCCTCAGCGCCTGAGTTTTCCATACAAAGTGTGGTTGTTCAAGGAAGGCAACTTAAAATTTAAAATTTTGAACTGCTCAAGTTCTAATAACTTAGCTTTAAGTGATCATGCGTTCTCCGGCAAGCTTCTCTTTCTTGAACAGCACTTGGTTCATCCTCCATTTCCTTGGCCAAAGATTTGAAGCGCCGCCGAACACCTATGGGACCGGAGCCCTTATGTCGTAGTGCGAGGCGGAGGGAGCACGGAGAGCAGATCGTAGCGAGCAGCGGGCAGCTTTACCCGAGGTTAAGACATGGTGAACACGTAAAACCCTACTCCTGCTTGATTGTATTGAGCTCGGGAGCTTGAAGAGCTACTGATGCAGCTACACCGAGCGAGAGTTGCGAAGGTTTGAACCCAACCCCCCCCACGTTGTGCATGGGCCTCCTTTTATAAGCGCAAAGGTCAGTCACCGACAGGTGTCAGCGTAACTTGTCGATTATACTAAGGTAAGGTACCTTAGTACTAACGTGCACTGGTGATTGCAGCTTCCCGCGGCAGGGTTTACCACGTGCTGCGCGAAAACCTTCTGCTCCATGTCAAACCATTCAAAACGAAGTATCTGAGACGAAAGATCGAGACCCGGCAAGCGGAGTTTGCGGGAAGGCCGTTCGGGCTCAAGGTTACATCACTCATGCAAGGCCACAGCAAGAGGAGCTCGCCGGGAAGAATAGAAGATTACATCATAGAAGACACGCCTCGGCGCTATATGCGTCGGCGAGGGCCCGGGAGCATAAGCTCTGAGTCCGACAAGCTCCGGGTCAAGCAAGGTCAAGACCCGGCAAGGTGCTTCTTAGGAATTGCGCTATTGTGCCGCGCTCGAGCTCATCAGCCCACGCGTGCATACAGGGCCTTTCGAGGGGCGTGGCGGATGGTTGTGCGACTGGGGACACGGTGGCACTTCCGATGGTGGATCCATTGCCGTGTGAGACGGAACACAAGGCGGGAGCTTTTGGGGTCGACGGCGGCGGGCATTAAATGCCCTTGTCCCCCTTGTCAAAGTAGGTAGCGACCACTTTGTTCACGCCTTGTAGCTCCACTTGTTCCGCTGTTCCAACTACCACCTCTTTTACATTTTACCCTTTCTCCTCGTTGACACATCGGTGACCCTTGCGCTATAAAGGAGGCCCATGCACAACGTGGGGGGTTGGGTTAAAACTTCGCAACTCTCGCGCTCGGTGTAGCTGCTACGTAGCTCTTCAAGCTCCGAGCTCAATACAATCAAGCAGGAGTAGGGTTTCTGGCGTTCACCGCGGCGAACCTGGTAAAAACTGCCAGCGTGCTCGCTACGATCGCTCTCCGTGCTCCCTCCGCCCTCGTACCGCACAGACAAGGGCTCGGTCCCATAGGTGTTAAATGGCGGGCGTTTCCGACATCTTTGGCGCGCCGGTAGGGCGTCGAGGTTGTCGCGGACCTGATCCGGCGTTAGCGCTGGCACGTTCTTCATCAACCTCTCCGGTTTCATCGACAACTTCATCAACAATTGTGCCATGGCCAAGAAGAAGCCGGAGGTTGCGAGCCCGTCTGCGTCTCTTCCGCCGCCACCGGAGCCAGCGGTGGGCGGAGGAAACGCCGTCGGAAGGGTGGTCACCGGCGAGACACTCGCATGGCGCCACAGATCCAGAGACAAGAGCGGATGACCGCGCCTCGGTCTCCGTGGACATTCCCGTCCATCTCAGCACATGACAACCCAGCAGCGCCATACCATGGGAGGTGGTATCCGCCTGCTGGGGCAAGGACACACCGGAGGCTCGCGGGATGCTCCGGACCACCGTCCGGGCACAGGCAAAGCAAAGGCGCCGGGGCAGGACCCTGCTCCTTCTAACACTGTTAGGAGTCCGAGCATATCCCGTTCCTCGCACCGCTCGCCCCCGCTCCCCTCCACTCCGTGCGCTCGCAAGGCACAAGCGCTCCTCGACTTCCCTCGGCGGACAAGGCGAAGCGGAGGATACCATCGAGCCTGATCGCCGCCCAACAACGACTCTTCACGGCAGTGGCGACCTCGCGGCGCCTGGCAAGCTGAGAAGACGAAAGTGGCGGCGACAAGACGCCGGGAAGTGCAACCGTGCACTCCCGCCCGCGAAGCAAAAACGCCGCCTGCGGAACAACGCCCGGCAGCGGCTCCGCGGCATCGTCGGATCCAGCGGGCTCGGCAGGATCAACGCCAGTCCTCGGCGGCCGGCGACAAAAAACTTCGGACCACAATCGGCGCCGCGAAAGCTTCGGCGACAATCGGAACGAGCTGGGAACATGCCGTAAACGCGCGCCGGTGAACAGGCGACTTGCCGTCTGTGGCGAGCTGCCCTGCGTTCACCGCGAGCTGCGCGCGTCGATGGCCCAACATGAAGAATTTCAAGCCTGATGTACGGAGAAATCTGACGGCAAGGCGCACCCTCGGAATTCCTCGGTGTCTACACCATCGCGGTGCAGGCTGCGGAGCGCGACGAAGATTCGGCGAACTACTTCCGCTTCGTGCTTAAGCGAGCGTTCGTTCTTGGCTTATGCACTTGCGGAAAACTCCATTTCTTCTTGGGCAGATCTTTGCCATCGGTTTGTTGGCGCCTTCATGGCGACCACAAACCCCAACGAGGAAGCGATCTCCACATTTTGGCCCGAAGGAAGGAGAATCCTGCGCAAGTATATCAGCGCTTCGGCCGTGTGCGGCACAACATCCTGATGTCCACCACGCGCGGTTATCAGCGCGTTCCACCGAGCGTCGCGTAACCGCGCCGCATCTGCGAGAAAGATGGCGATGACCAAGATTCGGGATGTCGGCAAGCTCTATGCTCGGCTGATAAGTGTGCCGCATACGGAGAGGGAGAGACTCCCGGGGAGGATCTTTGGCGGGAGGAAGCGGCAATGGCAGCGCCGCCCGGCAAAAAGAGCCGTGGCGGAACAACGAAAGAAGAACAAGAAGGAGGTGCTTGCCGTCGAGAAGTCCGGCAAGGAGGCTCCGCCAAAGCAAACACATGCTTGCGGCTCCGCAAGAGCCTGCCCTATGTGACAGCCGACAAGCGGGGCGGCCCGACAAGCAATCTTGCAAAATCCACCGCACCAAGGGCCACGATCTCTCCAAGCGCAAGCGCGTCGAGTATCTCGTCGAGCAGCAAAAACTAATCTGAGGCGCGACAAGGAGAAGGCCCAAGGTGGCGGAGAGAACCGAGCAAGCGGCCGTTCAATGGCGGGAGAGGGCGCCGTGGCAAGGCCAAGCAGCGGCAAGGTGATCGACCTCCCGGGGCGCGACAAGGATGAAGAAGGCGATGGCGAAGACATGGAGGATGAGGATAACAGCGACGGGGAGTTCGAAGGCCACGGAGGTCTGTGCGTCGGCGGTGGCGCCTCTCTGCACACCTCCACGCCCGGCTAAAGCGGTGGAGTGCGTGAGGTGAATCTGGCCAGACGCCTGTGGAGTCGCGCGAGCTCCTCGGATGGTCAACCGCCCATCATTTTTATCTTGAGGATCACCTGGCCGCACCACAGCGGTCGGTGCTTGCCGATCTGGTCTCGCCCACCATCCGCAACCTCAAGGTCACCAAAATGTTGGTTGGCCGGCGGGGCGGGCTAAACTTGATCTCCTCTGCTGTAATCAAAAACTCCAAATTCGGATGGCGAGCTCGAGACCGGTCCTTTCAAGGAATCAACCGGGGCGGAGCAAGCCCAAGGAAAGATCACTCTGCCGGTGACCTTTGGCGGGAGCTCAATTTCAGGACTGGCGCATCACTTTCGGCGTCGCCGATATTCCGTTGCCATACAATGGAATACTCGGCCGTCTGCCCTCGCCAAGTTCATGGCAGCTTCCCATTATGCTTAGCGTACTCAAGATGCGGGGCGATAAGCGTCATCACTGTCCGGCGACAAGAAAGATGCGCTTATCTGCACCCACAAGATCTACTGGGATCGGGCAGCTGCGGCCGATAAGAATACACTTGCGCTGAAGCTCCGGGGAAGAAAGCGAACCAAGTCCGGCAAGTGCTCAGGGGCCCACTCCGGTAACCGCACCTCTTGGTCTTCTTGCTGCCGTCGAGGGCGTCCGTCGAGCTCCACCGGCAAGAGTAAAAAGGAATGGCGCTCCGCCGGCAACCAAGAAGGTGTCCGCCAAGGAGGGCGGCCTTGGTGGTACCTTCACCATCGATTGCCACACTTGACGACAAATAGGAAGCGCGCTCGTTGCCTTCTGGCGGGCGAATGTCGATGTGTTTGCATGGCAACCATCGACATCCCGGTGTTCCCGAAGGTGATTGAGCACAAGCTTGCTGTTTGTCCTCATCTTGTGACCCATCAAGCAAAAAGTGAGGAAGCAAGCCGTGGGCGCCAAGAATTCATTAACGAAGAAATCAAGAAGCTAGAGGCAGCAGGCCTAGTTAGAGGTGTGATCCATCCGGCGTGGTTAGCAAACCCGATTAAATGCGTGCGCCAAACCAGCGGAAATGGAGGCTGTGTATAGACTTCACCGATGTGAATAAAGCATGTCCCAGGATCCATTCCCTTGCGGCGCATTGACCAGATTGTTGACTCCTTTGCGGATGTGAGCTACTCGCTTTCTTGATGCATACTCGAGGCTATCACCGGATCTTTATGGCCAAGAGGATGAAGAAAACTGCATTTATCACTCCATGTGGCACTTATTGTCATCGCATGCCATTTGGATGAAGAATGCAGGATCAACATTGCAAGGGTAGTGTATCTTGCTTTTGAGCCACGAGATCCACGAAATGTAGAGGCTTACATGGATGATATCGTGGTGAAGAGCAAAAACAAGGATCTGCTGATTCAAGATTTGGAAGAGACATTTGAGAACCTGCATGAAGATCTGACTTAAGTTGAACCCGAAGTGCATCTTTGGAGTTCCTCCGGCAAACTTCTCGGGTTCTTTCATAATCCTGAGAGGGATTGAAGCCAACCCGACAAGATTAAAGCCATTGAGCAGATCGAAGCCCCAAAGCGAGTCAAGGATGTCGAGAAGGCTTGCGGGTTGTGTGGCTGCCCTCGGTGAGGTTCATTTCAAAGTCTGCGAGCAGCCCTACCTTTCTTCAAAATCTTGAAGAAGCAGGTCCCATGAAGTGGACTCACAGGCGGAGGCAGCGGCTGCGAGATTTGAAGCGGTACCTATCCTCCACCCCAATACTTGTCGCACCTAGACCACGGGAGAAGTTGCTGCTGTACCTAGCGGCAACCAACCAGGTGGTTAGTGCTGCGTTAATGTGCGGAGAAGAGTCCGACGAGGAGGCTACACCACCGGCAAGCGAGTCCGGCTGACGAGCGGGGCTGCTCCGACAAGCTCTGGCCCGACAAGGACAACTCTGCTTGGGAATAGGATGAGGTGCGGAAGAAGATGGTGTAGCGCCCGGTGTATTTTGTAAGTTCCCTTCTCTGGGGGCTAGATCAAGATACTGGTGTGCAAAAGTTGCTTCGGCCTCCTCATGGCCTCGAGAAAGCTCGCCATTACTTCGAACTGCGAGATAACGATGGTCACTCGCTTTCCGCTGAAGAGGATATTGCACAATCCGAAGCAACATGCGGGGATCGTTGAGTGGGCACTTTCGAGCTGTCGAGCTTTGGACTTAAGTTTGAAAGTACTTCAACCATCTGAGCCGAGCTTTGGCAGAATTTATAGCGAGTGGACCCCAGCGCCCGACGAAGAAGTCCAAGAAACAAGTACACCCGTACAAGCGACAAGTGAATGGGTAATGTACTTTGATGGTGCCTTCTCGCTGCAAAGGCGCCCGGTGCGGCGTGGTACTCATCGCACCCACGGAGAGCACCTCAAGTATGTTATCGGATGCACTTCCCAAGAGAGCAGCGACAAACAACAACTGCTGAGTATGAAGGTTTGCTCGCCGGCCTCGAGATTGCGGCGAACTTGGGATCGGGAAGTTGATTGTCGCGAGGAGATACTCGGTTGGTGGTCGGCAAGTTAACAAGAGCTATCGAGCCCTTTGATGGAAGCTTATGTCGATGAAGTGAGGAAGCTTGAGGCGCTTTGAAGGTTTGCGAGATGGAGCCGTCCGAGAGCTCGAGAATGAAATAGCGGATGGCCTTTCAAAGTGTGCCGATGAAGTTACTGTGGGCGGGGACCTTCTTGCTCGGTGACTCAACCATCCGTCACGCCATCAATTGGGCAGTCAAGAAGAGAAAGTTGGTCTCCGGCGATTACTTGCGGCGGGTCTCCCCGAGGCCGCCACCAAGCTCCCAGGATCAGCGACGAGCGGCGAGGAACAGTTTGCTCCTCTGGATCCTCGGATCTGTGCGGTTAAACAAGTGTTCCCGACAAGCCTCGCCCGGCGAGCTTGCGAGGACCTTCAGCTCAGCGAGCGAGGTTCTCGCCGTAGAAGTGAGGTTCCATGGCGGCCCTCATGCCTCTAGTCCTTGCCGTTGAGCCCCAAGCTCCGGCATGGGCGCAACAGATCGTCCGTTTCTTGCAAAGCGGGAGAACTTCCGGCGACCCGGAAGAAATAGAAGATAACCGGATAGTCAAGTATGTACCGGTTCGTGGATAACGAGCTGTATGAAGAAGAAAACTCAATGGTGTCGGTGAAGTGCATCTCCGGGGAAGATGGGCCAGAAGCTGTTGGCGAAATACGGAGGCATATCGGCCACCACATTGGCGCAAAGGCGCTTGCGGGAAAGCTTTCGGCAAGGGTTAAGAAATGGAGGATGAACCAAGTGCTGTTCAAGAAGAAAGCTTGCGGAAGCGCATACGGATCACGCAGCTAAGTTATTAGAATTTGAGCAGTTCAAAATTTTAAATTTTAAGTTGCCTTCCTTGAACAACCACACTTTGTATGGAAAACACATGCGGAGGAACCTACCCGTGGATAGCCGCACCCTTATCTTGTTTTCGAAACACGCTCAGCGATTTAAGTGAGCTGCGACAAGTGTCAGCGCCCTTGTTTAGTTTTCGAGTCCGCTCAGCAAGCTAAAGCGGCGTTGCGACTAGCAGCAACAAGGTTGCTTGCCGGTAAGACCTTAACCCGGCGAGCTACTTGAGTTCAGCACTCGGCGCTTGGACAAGGGCCTTGCCGGCAAGTTCCCCTAAGCGTGGGGTTGAAGCATACAAAGTTGAGGATCGAGAACAAGGGAGATAACACTACATCTATTGATCAAAATAAAGATAATATCTTACAAGGAATAACTTGTCGCGATGACTAATGAGTTCATAACACCCTATGCAGCGACAAAAGAGATAAAGATAAAGGAGGCCTAGTCTCTGGTGCGCCCTCCACCACTGGAGATCTTGTTCACTTTAGCAATGATGTGGGCGACCTTCTCCTTGAGCCTCCATGTTCGCGTCGGCGGCAAGCTGCGAAGAACGTTGGTGAGGTTTATGCGGGATTGCGGTATACAATCTTCGTCGACACACACTCCATGGTTCCGTGCACAGGCCGGAGTCTCCTCGGCGAGTTCTTGTGAGGATCTTCTTCCATGATTTGCAAGGGCGGCGCGATCCCCGAAGAAGAGGCTGAGCTTGGCGGGAGGAGATTTGGATCCGGGGAGTAGATGAGATGCTCCGGCTTGGCGCCCGCAACTCTGGTCAATGTCGGACGCACAAGATACCAAGTCCTCGGTCCATAGCTCGGCATGCGGCGGAAGTGCTCGGCTGCTTTGTTGGCGCTGTCCACAAGGTTCGCTCCTTGCGGAGCTCCTCCTTCAATTTGGTCTCCCGATCGGCGGCGTCAGCGAGTCCCTCAGCGTAGAGACTTTCAGCTCAAGATCCTCGATGGTGTCCTTGGCGGCCTTCAGCTCGTCGCCCTTCTTGGAAAAGCGCACACAGTTCGAGTTGGTGTGGGCGTCCTTCTCGCGCTCCGTGTTGGCCTTGGCGACCTTCTCCACGCTGCGCCTTGAAACTCCTCCAGCTACGCGACCTTGGCGGCAAGCTCCTCCTTGGCGGTCTCCGCGGCAGCAGGCGGCTTTCGCTGCTTGAGTTCCCGCCAAGGCCTGCTCCCGGCGGCAAGGTCTTCCTCGTGGGAGTCGAGGTTGACCTTGACTGGCGAGTTCTCCTTCTCGCCGGGAAAGTTCCACCCGGCGAGCAGCTGCTGCTCTTGGCCTCGGCCTTCTCCAGCAACCACTCTTGATACTCCCGGCGAGTCGCTCATGCTCCTCCGCCACCTTGCGGAGGCAGCCTGGTTGGCGGCCGAGCTCCGCCGCACTCTTCTCCATCTCCTCGGCGGCCTTGGCGGCGAGGCCACCAGAAGCGAGCTCCGCTTTGCTGGCGGTAAAGGGCGAGGCGGTGGCAGCTTCTCCTCCTCGGGCCCGTCGCTCCCGCCCGGTCCCTCGGCGATCTTCAAGCCCGGCGGGCGAGGACCTCCCCATCAAAGGCCTCGCCCTCCGCGGGGCTTCGCGAAAGAGCCCCACGGCACTGGATGAAAGGCGCCGTTGGGGCCTTCAAGTAATGGCCGGACTGCTCCCCTCGGCGGAGGGTGGCGGCCGGCGCAGCCTTGATGCTCCCGCTGCCTCCGGGCAGCGGTGCGATCGCCGTCCTCCTCCCCGGCCGCTGCGTCCGCAGCCGGAGCGGTCTCTGGCGCATTTGGCCCGGCGGCTCCCGCCGTGTCCTCGGCGACAGGGGCGTCGCCGCCGCCGCCCTGCGCGCCCTCCTCCTCAATGATGACGACTTCCGTCTCCATCTACTCGGGGGGAGGAGGATCTAGAAGAAGAAGAAAAAGCAAAAGAAGTTCAAGCAAATATCCAAAAAGAGACAACGCCAAGAAGACAAAGTTGCAGAACCTACCTTGGCGGACGTCGTCAGCGGCGGGCTCCCTCGCCGGGAGCTCTGCCTTGGCGGAGTGGCCGCCCTCGCCCGGGCTGCTCGCTCTTGGCGGGGTACTCGCCCTTGGCGGAGTACTACGCCCTTGGCGAGTGCTCTCCTTGCCGGGGAGCTCGGCCTTGGCGGGGCAGACGGCAGGGGCTGCGGCTCCTCGAGGCGACCTCCGGGCGCTCTGCGCTGTGGCTCCACCTCTGCACAAGTCAAGGCAAAACATCAAGGCATTAGTGCAAGACCAAAATCTTCAAACACGCCCGGCGGCGAAAGTGCAGAACCAGGACTTCTGTTGGGGGCTGCGCTCGAGGCTGCTCCTCGGAGCGGCGCTTCAGGTCCGCAAGCTTGGCTCGGCCGTCCCGATCGCCCGGCGGCGAATCGTCCGTGACCGTCCACAGGCGCCTTGGCCTTCTTCAGCGCTGGGCCAAGGTCTGAAATCAACGCAAGAAACAAGATTAGCACCAACAATGATCAAGGCGAAATTTGAGAAGATAAAGATCTGGGATGCCTCCTGTTCCTCCTCGTCGTCTTCGCTCAAGGCGGAGAAGTCATACTCCACAGGGCGCGTCGTGCGCTTGAGGCGGGGCGAACTCCCTCGGGCGCTTGGCGGTCCTCGGGGCTGGGGGCTATGAGGCCCAGCCTGTGGCAGCCGGGGCCGAGAAGCCAGCGAGCCGCCGCTCCGCTCGAGAAGACTCTGTCGCTTGGCGCCGACCTGCAGGCGCCTCTGCCGTGATCTGCTGCGGGCGCTTCCGCCGTGGCTGATCGCCCGGTCGCCCTCGGCGCAACAGCTTCCCGGGAAGCTTGCGCTGCCCGCGAGCTGGTTGTTGCCGGGGCCTGCGCCCCGCTCCCGTCGCCGCCTTGCGGGCGCTTGATGGAAAACGCCTAGGGCTTGCCGGCGGGAAGGTCTCGGCAGCGAGGAGAGTCGTCGGCGTAAACTCCGTGGACCCGCCGGTGTCCTTGGCGGCCTCGGCGTCCTCCTCCTCCTCCTCCCCGGCTGGCTCGCTGGACCCAGCGCCCTGCGCTGCGGCCTCTTTCCTTCCGGCGCCTCCGCTCCTTCCGGCGCCTCCGCTACCTGCGGCGCCTCTGTTCCCTCGGCGCGCCACCTCTTGCAGCGGCCTCGGCGCGTTCGAGATCCCGGAGTGCCTCGAAGAGGACCCGGCGGCGCGTCGGGAGGAAGCTGCAGTAGTCTGCGGATCTCCGCCTCCTCCGCTTGGCAGGACGCTTCCGCAGCTTCTGCCTCCTCGGGCGTGTATCCAAAATCCCCTGCCGCTGCGGCTGCGGCGGCCTCTTGACCGAAAGCTATGTATGCAAGCTCTTGGTCGGTGGTGTCGCGTATGCTCCATGATGTGATCCTTGTTCTTCGCCACCTCCACAAGGTTGTCGAAGAAGCGAGATGTCGATGGACTAGGCGGAATCACGTCGGGTCCGCGTCACGAATCACCTTGAGGCATCATGGCGCAAAAGCGATCCCGTCTTTGTCTTTGTTGCGAGGGGCACCACTCCCGGGGAGAGTCGAACCACTCTGGATGGGCGGGTCATATTTAAAGTTCCGGACCATCCCCAGCTCAGGCGTCGTGAAGTTGAAGTTTAGCCAGGCGTAGCCTCATTATATCCGCTGCGCTGCCCGTACTCCCGGCCGGCCTTTTCTGTCTTGGAGAGGGCAATCGGCGGCGGAGGAAATCTGCGCCTACTTACGCAGCGGACAGCTTTGCCATCCGAAGGCGAAGAATCCGAATGAGGCGACATCGAGCTTGATATCGTCCGAATCCAGCTCGCTCGATCTCTGCCAGCGCCGCGATAGGCGTTGTCGCGGCAGTGAAGAAGGGCTGTGGCGCGTCCTCAGCGATCCAGCACCGGTCTGCCGCCCTCCTCCCACTTGCGCGAGCTCCCGGCAAGTACAACTCCGTCATGTTCGAGACGAAAAACCCAGAAATTCCTCCGGAGAGGCGCGGCCTCTGCTCTAGGAGTGAAGAAGTGCCTAAACAGCGCTACGTTTGGGTGTATTCCTATGAAGTTTTCGCACATGTGTGCGAAAACCGCCGATTATGAGGATGGCATTGGGGGTGAAGTCAAGAAGGTGGAAGCCGTATGTGTGCATGATGTCGCGAAGAAATTGGAAAAAGGAGGCAAAGACCGCAATGGAAGAAGGCTGCGAAGAAAGAGTACCCGCCGGGATAGTTGTCCTTAGCGCGGCGGGATAAGCTCTGTCAGGATGCGCCTTGGTCTTCTTGGCCCAAAACAGGTAATGTTGTTCGAGTTCCAGCCGCTGAGCAGCGGCGAGAAACGACGTTCGCTTCGCGGCAAGGTGAGCCGCCGCTGCTCAGATTTCCCCTTCTTGGTCTTCTCCGCCTTCCCTTCCGGTCTTGAGGGCCATGGCGGGCGGCGAGGAGGGAGCGAAAAGTCTGGCGGCGCTGAGCGCAAGAGGCAGCGGAGGAGATGTGGGGCGGGCGCAAGGGGATCTCTAGAGGAGGAAGAAGATGCAATGAAAGCGAAGGAGGGAACCGTTCTGCTTCCTCTGCTTTTATGGGGAAGTGGGGGCGTTCGCTCTTCCCACTAAAAAACGTGGGCACGTCCCATCCTGACGCCGCAATCGGCGCGTGCCGTTCTGACGGGGATGTGGCGGATCGGAAGTGGATTGGCGGCATACTGGGCGTAGCGTGTGCCCGTGCTGCTGTTTTGGGCACAGCCCAGCAGCGCTCGGCACCGTGTGTGCCCAGCCCGAAACTCTGTCGGTGTACTAAGGTAGGGTACCTCGGTACCCCAACGTGTGCAGGATTCTTGACTTCCTGCGGCAGGGTTTACCGCGTGCTCGCCGAAGACCTTCTGCTCCATGTCAAACCATTCAAAAACAAAGTATACAAGGCGAAGATCGAGACCCGGCAAGCGGAGTTTGCGGGAAGGCCGTTCGAGCTCAAGGTTACATCACTCATGCAAGGCCACGGCAAGAGGGCTCGCCGGGAAGACTAGAAGATTACATCATAGAAGACCGCCTCGGCGCTATATGCGTCGGCGAGGGCCGAGGGCGACAAGTTCTGAGCCAGCAAGCTCCGGGTCGGCAAGGTCAAGACCCGGCAAGGTACTTGCGGGAGAATTCTGTTGTGTGCCGCGCTCGGCTCATCAGCCCACAGCGTCGCCACAGGGCCTTTCGAGGGCGGCGTGGCGGATGGCTGTGCAGCTGGGGACGGTGGCACTTCACGTGGTGGATCCATCGCCGTGGCGAGCGGAGACACAAGGCGGGGAGCTTTTGGGGTCGGCGGCGACGGGCATTAAATGCCCTTGTCCCCCTTGTCAAAGTAGGTGGCGACCACTGTTCACGCCTTTGTAGCTCCTTTGTTCCCGCCTTGTTCAACAACCACCTCTTTTACATTTTACCCCTTTCTCCTCGTTGACACATCGGTGACCCCTTAGCTATAAAGGAGGCCCATGCACAGCGTGGGGGTTGGGTTGAAACCTTGCAACTCGCGCTCGGTGTAGCTGCTCTTGTAGCTCTTCAAGCTCCGAGCTCAATACAATCAAGCAGGAGTAGGGTTTTACGCATTCACATGGCCCGAACACAGGTAAAAGCTGCCAGCGTGCTCGCTACGATCTGCTCTCCGTGCTCCCTCCGCCCTCGTACCGCCTGAGACAAGGGCTCGGTCCCATAGGTGTTAAGTGGCGGGCAGTTTCCAAACAACGAGACACCTTTAGTATATGCAGTGCGATATTAGTTGCTTCTTTCATATGATTTATAGCATGCGCTGCTTCTAATTTGTTGAAATTCCATTTATGATGGGACACTTTTAACTTGGCAGTCATATTGGGTGCATCTTCATGTGGTGTCTAGCTTGCATTGCTTCCTATTCTTTGGAATGGTTTACCTTGGTTTACACACATAGTTGTGAACATGCCATGCCGTCTGTTTTTCATACATATTCCATTACGGTATCATGTGTTTGCCTTACATCAAAGTAGTGATTGTCGTTATCATGCATGAATGAGTTACGAAGAGATAATTTTATTTCTTTTTCTTGTCGGTTTTACTTGACAATTCAAAATCAATAAAGCGGAAGGAAGTTAGCAAGGCAGCGGATAAAGGTGCTCCTTCAAGCGGAGGGCCTCTCAGTTTCTACTCCTCCACACCCCAATATGATTTCCAAGACAACACATGCAAAGACACTCAACAAAGCTGTGTTTATGATGAGCACGTCTCCCTAGTGCAGCATCACTGGTGCTCCCTCTAACTTGGCCTTTATTATATGTGGTTGCATGTTATGTGTGATGTCTAGCTTGTATTGCTTCTAATTTTGTTGAATTCCATCTGCTACCTTTACACATTATACTTGAATAAGACATGTGTTCCTGTTTCTAGAACATACAATATCTGTCTATCACACCATGTTCTTACATCAAATTACTACTGTTGTGTAACCTGCAACAATAACTTATCTTAAGACACATTTGACTTCGGAGTGTGATATAGGCTACATCTCACATTCACTAGTTATAGATGCTATTTCTAATTGAATAGAATGGATGCTTCACAGCGGTTCTGCGACAGGCAGGGCAGCCGGGTGAACATAGGCAGCTGTTCCTATAGAACACAAGTCTTCCTCTAAAGCACGACCTTCCAATTGGACTACGTCTGGTCTCTATCCTTTTTATTCCTAAAATGGGTCCTCGATCAAAATAATCTGGTGTCTATGTCCATGCCTGAGGTTGGTAAACCCTATATCTATTGCGGGGTGGTTTGAGGAAGGGACTCTAGCTTGTACTACTAATTTGTTGAAATGGCACTTATGACGATACAGTTTTAACTTGGTAGAGTGATATTATTTGCATCTTTCATATGTTGTCTTGCTTTCATTGCTTCTAATTTGTTGAAATGCCTTCTCCTTAGTTTACACATCATAAGCTGTGAATATGCAATGGCACTAATGACGCGAGACCTCTAACATGGTACTGTGATGTTGTTTGCATCTTGCATATGATTTATTTCTTGTACTGCTTCACATTTGTTTAAACACCATTTATCTTTGAGACAACATTTGACTTGGCGGAAGCGATATTTGTAGCATCTTTCATATGGTGTCTACCTTCCATTGCATTGCTTCTAATTTGGTGAAATGTCTTCTTCTTAGTTTACACATCATAGTTACGGTTAACTCTTAGTCCTTTTTTCATACATATTACATCCTCTTATCATGTGGTTGTATAACATCAAAGTTTTATTAAATGCGCATCATGCATCAATTTGTTACGAAGAACTAAATTTTATTCTTTTTCTTGTCGACTTGACTTAACATGGCCGAGAGAAAGAGGAAGAAATAGAGAATGGCGGGGAATGAGAAGCGGATGAATCCTGCAGATTCTGCTGGTGCGATGGTGCAATAGAAGGTGAAAGTCCGATGGAAAATTCTACAAACACGGCATCCCATGCTACACAAAGCGCAAAAAAGCCAAGCGAAACAAATACGCCACCAAACAAGCGAGACAACCCTAGTTCTTGCAACACCTACCACAGTACTACCGGTACCACGACATACTCGTGCGTCAACTGATCTAGCAGCACGTTCCCAAGCTCCCTTGCCACCTGACACTACTTCCCAAGCACTCTTGACACAAGACGAGTTGGCAATATCGGATGAACCTTGTGAGCTTCAATAGCAAGAAGGTAGTCTCACAGTTTGATGTACACTAACACTTCCTATGTTTGTTGTTGGACTAGCACCTAGGCGCAAGAGGAAACAAACATCAGGGATAATCCTCGATAGGTTAACTAAATCTAGAGGAGGAAGAATGGAGATCCGTTTTGAGGTAGGTTTAAAAAGGCCACGTGATGCTACAGAGTCAGCCAAGTTAGTATCAGTGGCAGCGGTTGCCCTTAGGTGTCATGTACATATCCTCCTAACATGGATTCAGTACAGGAATGACAAAGAAGAAACCCAGTTCAACACCTTCCTCGACCATTTATCTATAAGTATGGTTATGTATGGAAACTAGTAATATCGTCTTGCTCTGTCCCATACTTTCTAGGTTGCTGATAATGAGACTCCTATAATTTTCAATAGATGAGGTTCAAGTTGGATAGCCAAGATGATGCAACCAGACAAGCTTGCACCCATGTTTTCAAGTCTGCTCTGCGACGGTATCGGTATAACTTGAGGAAAACTCACTTTGAAGGCAAGGCTAACAGTGAACTTTCCCAAACATCTCCAGTGGAAAATATATCGGATGAAGACTGAAGGGGCCTTGTGAAACACTGGTCTGATCTGAAGTATCAGGTACATTATATATATGTGATCAGATCACATGTTGAAGTCCTATTGACGCATGTGCCACACAAATCTATCTTCTGGTAAGTGAAATTCCAATAGACGACAGGATCTCATAGCTATATTGCACACTGCGAGGCTCTTGTAATTAGCTGCTGTTTCACTCTTTTCGATGTACCATATTATTAGATATATATTGACTTGTTCAAAATGCAGAGGAAAGCCCGCAAGGACCAAAAAGTAATCTCTGGTAAGGGTATTGCTGTCAATCCCGAGCGAGTTCAAGACATTCTTAACTGGACTCCACCTGAATCGTTCAAGCAAGTTCGGAGTTTCATCGGCTTAGCGAGCTATTGTCGCCGCTTTGTCGAGAACTTCTCCAAAGTTGCTAAACCAATAACTAAACTCCTCAAGAAAGATAAAAAGTTTGAGTGGACCCCACAATGTGAGCACATTTTTCAGGAACTGAAAAGATGCCCGGCATCTGCTCCCATACTGGTACCACGAGATTTCTCCAAGGACTTTGTTATCTATTGCGACGCCTCGCGACAAGGACTAGGTTGCATTCTCATGCAAGATCGTAACGTATTGCCTACGGTTCATGGGAATTGCACCCACATGAGGAAACTTATCCTACACATGATCTAGAGCTTGCAGCTGTAGTCCATGCACTCAAGACCTGGCGACATTACCTTCTCGGTAATCGTTGTGAAATCTTCACCGATCACCAAAGTCTGAAGTATATATTCACCCAACCGGATTTGAATCTCAGGCAAATATGTTGGGTCGAGTTGATCACAAATTTCGACTTAGGGATAACTTACACCCCAGGAAAAGCCAATGTCATGGCTGATGCACTAAGTCATAAATCTTATTGTAACAACCTGCCACTTCTCCATGAGGAATTTCGGAAGCTTAACCTTCACATCGTTCCTCAAGGATTCCTTTCTATCTTGGTGGCGAAACCTACCCTTATGGATCATAGCATAACCGCTCAGCGGTAAGACAAGGGGATATCACAGATCAAGGAGAACATTGCTAGAGGAGTTGCTACGTGTCTCTCTGTGAATGATCAAGGTGCCGTGTACTTCAGAAACCGCTTAGTGGTTCCCAAGAAGCGGCAACTCCGGCAGTTGATCCTTAAGGAAGCTCGTGAATCTCCTCTCACCATTCATCACGGTGGTACTAAGATGTATCAGTACCTACGCCAGATGTTCTTTTGGAGTAGGATGAAGAGAGACATTGCTCAATTTGTTGCTAACTGCGACATCTGTAGTCGTGTAAAAGCAGAGCATCAATGGCCTGCTGGCACCCTTCAACCTTTAGCTATTCCTGAATTGAAATGGGATAAATTTGGTATGGATTTCATTACCGGTTTTCCCTGGACCAAGAGAGGGAATAATGCTATCTTCGTCGTTATCGATCGTCTTTCCAAAGTGGCCCATTTCCTAGCTGTTCGCGAGAGTATAACCGCTAGCCAGCTAGCAGACTTGTATATCTCTTGAATAGTGTCTCTCCATGGTATTCCATTGGAAATTAACTCGGATCGAGGTAGTCTCTTCACCTCTCGATTTTGGGAAAGTTTCCAAAATGCTATGGGAACCCGTCTTTCCTCTAGCACCACCTTTCACCATCACTCAAGTGGTCAAGTAGAATGCATCAACCAGATTCTAGAAGACATGCTTCGAGCTTTTGTTATCTCATTCGGAATGGATTGGGAGAAATGCCTTTCATTTGTTGAATTTTCTTATAACAACAGCTATCAATCTAGCTTGGGCAAAGCCCCTTTTGAAGTTTCTCTACGGATGAAGGTGTCGAACGCCTCTTAACTGTTCGAAAACCGGGAAAGACAATTCTTTTGCCCGGATATGATCCAGGAAGCAGAAGAGCAAGTTCGCATTGTTCGTGAAAAGTTGCAAATAGCCCAATCTCGTCAAAAGAGCCAATATGATCGTAAACATAAGGCTATGACTTTTTGAGGTTGACGAGAAGGCTTACATTCGGGTTACTGCTCTGAAGGGAACCCATCGCTTTGGTATCAAAGGCAAATTGGCTCCTCGCTACATTGGACCCTTTCGCATTCTTGCCAAACGAGGAGAAGTTGCCTACCAATTGGAACTACCTCCACACCTCTCCAGAGTCCATGATGTCTTCCACATTTCTCAACTCAGGCATTGCTTCTCAGATCCTATCTGTGGAGTGGACCATGAAACGCTTGATCTCCAAGATAATGTCACATATCGAGAATACCCCGTTCGTATCCTCGATCAAGGTGAGCGTACCACTCGATGCCATAACATCAAGTTTCTCAAGGTTCAATGTTCTCACCATTCTGAGAAAGAAGCAACTTGGGAAAGGGTGGATCATCTTTGACTCGAGTATCCCGCTTTCTTTTCAGAGGATCCTAAATCTCAGGACGAGATTTTTTTGAGTGGTGGTGAGTTGTCATACCCTAGCTAGTTCATGCATTAGAGTGCTTGCATCATATTTATCTTTCATCAGAAACTTGAAATGGGGATAACAGAACCCCCAGTACCCCCTGAAAGCAACTAGGGATTACTAAAAATATTTTCAATGAACCTGAAATGCCCTTCTAAAATGTTCATCATCTTTGCCTTGGTCTTAAACCTCTAACAAAAATGGTGCACAAATTTCTAGGTCATCCTAAGGTCACTGGATTATATCGTTAGCTATTTGAATTTGGTCATTTAAATACTATAAAATATTTCAAATGCTCAAATAATTCCAAACTAAAATGTTCCATATTGGATACATTCCAAATAGTGGCCATGTGCAGTTTGGAGATTTTGGAAGTTGTCTAGATATTTTTAGAAAAAGCAACAAAATGGCAAAAATAAAATAAAATAGAAACTAAAATAAGAGAGAGAGAGAGAGAGAGAGAGAGAGAGAGAGAGAAAGGCCAGAGGCCACTTACCTGGCTAGGACGGCCCACCCGACCCGTGCCATTTACCACCCACCTCTGCCAGTAGGCAGAGGAGGGACACCACGACGCCCCGAGCTCGCCACGCCACCTCCCTGCATTCCTGCCCTCGCCAGCATTAGCACAGCGCCTTGAAGGGCCTTCTCGGCACCGCCCTGAGCCCCTGGACACCTCACTTTCCCCCCTGCCCTCTCTCTCGTTCTCTCTTCGCCATGGCCGACGCAGCAGCGCTCGCCCCGTTGTGACGCCGCAGCCACTGTTGCCTCCTCGTCACCCTGCCGTGTCCAGCACCTCCGCCATTGTCACACCCTGATTTACATGCCACAACACTTGAGCTAATAAATCATGATAAAGTGTGGTTTGACAAAAACTTTTGCATCAATTGCCTTTTATTTGGAGTTGGTTTTCTCTCTGTGTTTTTCAAGTGCTCTTTAAAGTCAACACAACTCCACCTTCTATACTTCATCTCCTTGACCCAAACTTCTGCCCAATGATAATGACATGTGTATAGAGCAATATAGTATTTTCTTACAAAAATAATTTGGCGAAAAAGTATTTTCAAAAATTAGTTTTCCAAAAAACCTGAATTGAGGTTTGCACTGCAAGTACTTGATTTGGGGTATGAAAAATATTTCAAAGAATATATTTGAAACCTATTAGCTATAGGAATTCCATAAACCACAAAAATATAATTTTAAAAGTTATTTTCCTATTTTATTTAAAATCTTTTTCTTAAGGCCAGAAATGGTCTTTAATAGGGAAAAATTATTTTATTGTTTTAAAATTTTTTGACAAAAATCAGGGAAACTCAGTGGACATATATTTACCATATATAAGAGTTTAAACACATGGTCATGTTCAAAATATTGGACAAAACCTCCCAAAACCATTTCTTCCCATTTCAAGGATTTGAAATATTTCTACAGGGAATATTTTCATAATAATCCAAGGAAAATCCAGCAAGTCACAAATGCATATTATGATCACCTTGCAAAGCCTCATGTCAATTAAAGTCATTTTGGTTCACCAAAATGGCCCAAAACCCTTTCTGACCAGAATCAAATTTGAACAACTTTGTACT
This sequence comes from Aegilops speltoides, assembly GCA_021437245.1. NCBI lineage: Eukaryota > Viridiplantae > Streptophyta > Magnoliopsida > Poales > Poaceae > Aegilops > Aegilops speltoides. The sequence continues at coordinate 222,406,830 of CM038142.1, read as the reverse complement.
ACCAACTTTCTCTCCTTGACCCTAACTTTTGTGAGCATGTTCACATGACCAAATGATGACACTACACCAAGTGGTGCATCAAGGAGAATGGTTTTGCATGACTAGATCTTGGAAAACCCATTTTTGTTGATTTCTAGGGTTTACAAAAGTTGCATTGGAAACTTTGCCCAAATAAGCTCCAAATTGGTGGAAGGCCCTAATTATATGTGCCCTTTCACCCTGTGGAGTCTCATTTCAAATGGAGTTCATTTTCTTACCCAAATTTGCATCAAACACCTTCTCGTCATTGCAAAAAGTCACTGGTTTCACCCCCCTACACTAGTCTCCTTGACTCCACATTTTACCACAACTGAACCTGATCACCAGCAACCTCCAGTAGCTCCCCCTCTTCCAAAGCTCAATGATTGAGGGGTAAAAACCCCCATTTACCTCTCTGGACAGCCCTTTTCTCTCTCTCCCTCAACCTCTCTCCTCTCCTAGTGGTTCACCAGGGCATCCAAGGCCACCTCCCCTTTGTTTACTCACACCACAAAGCCCCAGCACATAAACAATGCCATGGCGTGTGGAGCTCGCGCTCTGGAGCATGCTATAGTGCTCTCCGGCACTATAGCACGCCCATTCCAAGGCCTCCCGTCGACCTTGGGCGCCGAAATCGTGTCCCCCGAGCCCGCCTCGGCATCCACGACACGCAACACTATCGGCCCCTTCCTCCTTTGCCCTCCTTGTCCCTCCACGAGCTCACCCGAGCACGTCCAGGGACGCTGCCCATGGTGCACCGCGGCCTCGCCCCTTCTAAGCCACCCCGACCCTCTCTCTCGCCTGGGTTCGAACCTCCTCTCTCCCGCGCACCTCTCGGACACCCCCTCTCTCTCGTATGTGCTCTCCTGCCCCCTCCAAGGCCGGGTCGCCGCCGACGTGCCCCCGGACCAACCCAGGCCCCCATTGCTTCCCGCTCCCACTGAACGCTCGGGAGGAAACCCAGGGAACCAAGGAGCCTCCCCTGCGCACCAGGCCGTCCTCCCCGTGCTTGCCCTGCCCTGCCCGAGTCTCGCCAGAGCACCGTCCGTCGTGGCTGTGGCCCCACTCGCCTTCGTGCTCCGTTGGACGTCTTGATAGGGAGGCGGGCGGCGCGATCCCAGGCTTCGCCGGTGCACCGGCACCCGTGCAGCCCCCAGTGCGCCGGGGACGAGCTTGGCCTCGCCCCCTCTATTCCTGCGGCACGGGAGGCCGCGCGAGGAAGAAGAAGGCCGGCCGGTGGACCGGCGACCCCACCGGTGAGCCTCTGCAGACGTGTCCAGCCGGACCCACTCGGGTTAAGTGGAGGCGGGATCCGCGGGAACCGCCTTCCCGGCAGGGAAGAGTGCTCCCCTAATACGCTGTCGGTGTGGCCCTCCTTAGCCGCGTGGCCGTGCAGCTGGGCCGGCCCAGTGCGCTGCGGTTCTATGCTGCGCTCGGTGCGTGGTATAGGTATAACCCCCACTTCCTTTGTCTTTTTCTTTTTCCAGAAACTTGTAAAATATCCCAAATATTCATATGACCTCGAAATTTGATGATTCTAATTTCTAGTGACTCTATAAATCATGCTCTACCTCTTAGAGGAGCTTGCACATTTTTCCAGAGAACTTTCCTTCACACTTATTTAGTAAATTCCAATTTTCTTAATTCTGTGACAACCTTTAGAAAATCACAGAGAGCTCAAAATTGATCCAAATTCCATGATTCAAAATCCTTGATACTTCTAAGTTCATAACTTAGTTTTTCAACATTTTTCCTAATACTTTATGTGCCACACAAAATAATGAGCCATTTCTTCATATTAGCCAACTTTGCAAATTCATAGGAAATTCATTTGAACTCCAAATCCAGTGAAACCAACTCCTAGATGCTTCTAAAATTATTCCTTGTTAAATGGATGCCTTTGATCATTTTTCAAATAGTTCTTCTGTACACTTCTTGCAAATCCATAAACCCCTTGATTCCATCATATCGAAATGTTTAGAAATATCCATTGATCCACCTCCAATGAAATCACCTTGGTCATTCCTCATATGAGAAGAGGTATCCAAGAAAATTCCAACTCACATTTTTTAGAGCACTTTTATTTTTGCCTTGTCGTGTTGCTTAATATGGTTGTTTTCGACGATAGTTGACGAAGTAGACGAAATGCTCGGAGTTGGACCAGAGATATTTGAAGACCTTGAAGACTTTGTTAAAACAGGCAAGCAACCCTTTGATCATGTCTAAGAAACCCTTTTTATGCATGTCATATGGCACTTTTATTGCTTGCATCAAAGTCATGACAAAATGGTGACCACTTGAGGTGGTTTGCCTCCGTTGCTTTTCTCGTTGACACTTGCATGATGCATGACCCTACCTTTCTATGAGGGTTATGCCGGTGGGAGTAGATAGGATGCTAATGTAGTGCTACGCAAAAAGGGACGGGAATATGCATGGTGATGGAGACAAAGTATTTTCAAAAGACTTTTCGCAAATCCCATCGGGTGCCACTTATGCCCGGGGGAGATGATGAGTTGGGTAACCACTTGATGACGAAGTGGTGTACCGAGGCAAGTGTGTGTTGTTTCCAAAACGGATTGGTTTAAGTTGCGACCGTTATTCCAACCTTACATGCGCAACCACTCTACCCTTATATAGGAAAGGGCATTATTGATTACCTAGGCCGATACTAGCTTGGAGCCCGCATTACTAGTGACGGGGGAGAGTTGGTGCTCTCTCTCGGGACGGGGTCATGCCAGGTAGGGCGGCCATGATTGTTTTCACAGGGCACCGGATACATCGTTGTGTCCCCTCTCGGATGTTACGATCTCGAGTGAGTCTCGTATGATGTACATCGTGAGGATACGGAAACAACGAGTGGACTCCTTGTTAGTGTCGTCTAGGGAAAGATAGTGATCGGGTGCTTACCCCGGGTACTTGAGGTACCGCGGGTCGTGGATGACACGAAAGTTCCCCGGATCTTGTGGGTAAAGTGTGCAACCTCTGTAGAGTGTAAAACTATTCTAATAGCCATGTGCACGGTCAAGGACAGTTGGGTAACCGCTCCTGGGCTACGTCCACATGTTTACAAACCAGTGTGTGTTTGGATAAGTGGGAAGATGTACTTGGGTCAAGTCAAAGGACTTGACATGATTGAGTTGGGTTGATGCCCACTCTATTTATGTTGATATCTGTAACCTGTCCTCATGGTTACTTGAATTCTCCTGATGCATGTCTAACAAGTTGTTGAACATGTCATTGCACTCAAAACTAGCTTTCTGCAAAAATTCACCTATATCATGCATTGTTGTATCTTGAACCAAAACATGGGTTGCTTGCGAGTACATTCAAAGTACTCATTGGCTTGCCACTGGTTACTTTATTGGCCAGGCATGAAAGAACATGATATAATGAAGAGTACCTTGGTGATGAACATGCGAGCTAGGACGCTTCCCAGTCAGAATGCCTATAGGGTTAAGGCAGATGGCATGGGTCCAAGTTGTTATTGAAGATTTCCGCTGCGATGATACACTCAAGACTTGACCATAATGGTCCTACTTGTGTAAAACAATATGTATGGATGTAAGACTCTTGTTATTCAGATTCTGTGTGTTCAGTGAGCATTGATCTCTGGGATCACTGTACACGTGCATTCGGTGATCTCGACTTATGTGTCGGGGTCCCCACAGCCATCGTCCGCTTCACCGAGCCATCCAAGCCCCGAGCGCTCGCACGCCTCGGAGACGCCTCCTCGACCTCGCCTTCACCACCCGTCGCCGGAGATCCCCATCGCCGCCCCGACCGCTCCAGCTCTTCCCCGCCCTCGCTGACCCACTCGTTGAGACCGTTGTGAGCTTCTGACCATCTCCCCCCTCTCCGTTCTCTTCCTAGCACGCTCTAGCAACCGCAATGAGCTCACCTGCACCCGCCGCCGCCTATGCTCGCCGCCGACGTGTCTCCGGCCATGCAACGGCCCGGCTGACTTGTCCACCTTGATCAATGCACCTTGTAGAGCGCGTAGGTGCTAACCCCCGCGCTGCCTCACTCGTCGTAGCAACAACCCCGAGCTCACTAGAGCTTCGGCAGACGCCAAGGTCGTCGCCAGCGATGTTTCCGGCCACCCCGAGCCCAACCACCACCACCACGTGATGCGGCTCATCCCTAGCTTCACGTAGATGGCCTCCGGCATCTTTTTGGTCACCAGAGCGCAAAACCCGCACCCCTTCGCTGTGTCTGCTGTTGCCGGGGGCTAAACGCTGGTGGTTAGCCCCGGTTTGACCAGGGGTTTGACCTCCCCTGGGTCTATGACAGGTGGGGCCCAGCCCTGCTAATTAACCTAGGTTAGGGCTAAGTAAATTTAGTTAGTTTAACCATTGACACGCGGGACCCACTAGGAAGTTTGACCTGGACCGGCCCCGTTGACCTGGTGAAGTCACGTGATGCAATGCTGACGCATTAAAGAATTTTCTGGATTTAAACTTATTCAAAAAATTCCAAAAATTGTTACAAGCTTCAAAAATTCATAGAAATTAATATGTAGCTCCAAATGCAAAGTGCTATATTTGAAAAATGATCAGAAAAATCCAATCTATCCATCTGTACTGGTTTCGTGCATGTTTAAACAATTTAACTTGTTGTTTAGTGCAAAACATGATAAAGCACTATTTAAGATCATATAGGGGTTTGCAATTTGAATCTTTGGTTCAAAATGGCTCAAACTCATCTGGTCATAGTTGCATTAACCCAATACACTCATTTTGCCAAGTCTCATGCATGCATCATATTGTTGCACATTGTTTGGTGTTGATTGTATATCGGTGCTCTCTACGGCAGGTTCTACCCTGGAAGAGTATCGGGAGTATCCAAACAAGGAGCAATACCAGTATACGGACCCACAAGGGAAGCAATCAACCATTTGATCATATCGATACAATCCCATGTTCTCGCTCCTGCTCTCCTTTACTGGATTTAAGACAACGCGATTCAAACTGCTGTGTGCTACGGTAGTTGAACCCTGCATGACCTGTCATTGACACAGTAACTAGATGAAACCCACTACCCTGTGTAGGAGTTGATTGAGCCATGTGTATGTGTTTCCTACCTTGCTATGCCTGCTATGCTTAGAGTTGTGTCAGGTCTGGTTAATCTGGTTGATGTGCTAGAGTGAAATGATCATGTCTGTAACGAGAGTGGTGTGTTGAACACAATTTTGGTAAAGGTATCGATGAGAGGCTATGTAGGAGTACATGGTGGGTTGTTTCATTGGAACCGTCCTTAAGCACTGAGATCTGTATGTGTGATTTAAGAGTAAGCTACTACCATACATTGGGATCCTTAATTGACTCACTCGACTTGTTATCCACCCTAGTCCTTTTCCAGGACTTGCATGTAGTTTCTGGTGTTTGTAGCTTACTGGAGGCCGTGGGCAGTGCTGACCCTCGGGGTGGGCTGTGATGCGGTAGGTACGTGGCTGGGTATGCCCGGCACTCGTTAGGTGTCTTGAAACCCTGTACACATTGTTCGGGGCCGTATGTGGAAACCTCGGCCGGACTCCCTGCGGATGGAACCTGAATAGGCGATAAACCTGGACTAGAGACTTAGGTGCTTATGTAGGTCGTGGTCTACACCCACGTTGGCTTTCGCTTGAAGTCTGCCGAGCACATGTCGTGTGTAGACGCTAAGTGGTGGAAACATGTATGAAAAAGTACACACCTGCAGGGTTAACTTCATATATTCGAATAGCCGCGTCCACGGTAAAGGACTACTTGATTGCCTATATAGTTCATAGACAAGTAAATGGATACTACTAAAAGTCTCAAGATATGCGTGAGTGCCGAGGATGGCTCTTCCATAGGATGACGGAGGTGGATCCTCGGTAGTGTATTGAAGTGGTGTGTAGTGGACTCGAGTGCGCAAAACAATTACAAGTTGGAGTCTCGTAAGATAGCTTAGCAAAGAGTTAAAGATGGCTTGCTGCAATAACCCCACCAACCCTTCTTGATAATGTGCATGTATGTAGGATCTGATGTATGCCTTGCTGAGTACCTTTGTACTCATGTTTGCTTAATTTATGTTTTACAGAAGATGTTTCAACCCCTTCTGATGGGTTCTTCATAGACGTTGATGTCGACGAGTAGGCTGAAGCCCAGGTGGTGATCCTGAGCTCACGATGGATGGTGTAGGATTGCTAGGCTTTCTCAAGCCCCTTTTATGTTCTAGATGTCTGTTCTCGGACATGTTACTTCCGTTGTTGGCTTGTATGTTTGTATGACTTGAATGCTGGGTCGTGTGACCCGTACTTGTGTGTATGACATGTATGGCTCTCTGAGCCTTTAAACAAAGTACTTGAGTTGAAGAGTCATGTTGTGATGACATGTTGTATGTACACATATCGAGCATATTGTGTGTATGATTGAAATGCTTGGTATCTGTGGGATCTGACTATCGAGTTGTTTATCCTTAGTAGCCTCTCTGACCGGGAAATATCTCCTAGTGCTTCAACTGAGCCCTGGGAGCTTGCTACTGCTCTAGAACACTTAGGCTGGCTGGGATGTGTCCTTCTTCGTTCATGTGTCTGTCCCTACAGGGAAATGATACGCGATGACTACCAGAGTCCTGTTAGCTGCTACAGCCCGGTTTACCGGAGTCCTGCTAGCCCAGTTGCTACAGCCCAGATTCACTCGTTGATGACCGACAAGTTCATTGATGTGTCACGTATGCCTGTCCCTGTAAGTTAGTGCCACTTTGGGTTCACGACTAGCCATGTCAGTCTTGGCTCCTTGTCATATGGATGCTAGCAACACTATCATATCCGTGTGCCAAAAGGCGCAAATGGTCCCGGGCAAGGTAAGGCGACACCCATGGGAATACCGTGTGTGAGGCCGCAAAGTGATAAGAGGTGCTACATGCTAGATCGGTGTGGCGTTGAGTCAGGGTCCTGACACATGGGCCATACACGGACCGTGGTAACCTTGACCCTGCTATGGGACGTAGGATCCATGGGTCTCCTACGGGCCGTCGATAAATGGGCCTCCAATAGGGCCTCGGACCATCGGATAAATGGGTCTACACGGGCTGTAAACGGGCGTAATTGGTATCGGCCCAGCATGGTAATGGGCCGTTAACAGGCCGGAGGACAACAAAGGCTTAATTCGGTCACAGGCATAACGGGTCGTTAATGGGCCATAATATAGGAAGGGCTGGAAACGGCACAACGGGTTATCAGGCCAGAAACCGGCCGACTCTTGCCATGTGCCCAATTTGGCCCATTAGGGGTACAGGCCATTAACGGGCCAGAAGAAATCGAGGGCCGGCAAGGAGCCCAAGAACGTATGGGCCGTCAGTAGGCCGAAAGCTAACACGGGCTGGAAACGGCCCATGTGAATCATGGGCCGTTGACGGGTACAAAGAAATTTACTATTCATTATGGGCTAGAGTTACCGTGGGCCTCTAAAGGGCCTAAAGATACGAAGGCCTCATATGGGCCGAAAGTCAAACGGGCTGGTTTTATATTCGACGGCCCACATGATGTTGTTGGGCCGATTTCGGTTAGGCCCTAACGGGTCGTGAGTTACCGGGCCGTAAAATGGCTATTTGCGAAGTGACCCTTAACAGGCTTTTCATTGGCCAGCCCGCTAACTTTTGACCAAGTCAAAAGGGCCGACCTTTGTAAGCTAAATGGGCTAGTGGTGGGCCGTCGCATGTGTCTACATATCATAGGCGCCTATCTGACCCACTGATGAGCTGACACATGTTTCCTCCAGCCAATCAGAATTTCACACGTGGAAATTTCCCATTGGTTCAGGCTGTTAATGTGTTACCGAATACAAAACCGGACCTGATAGCTTAACGCCGTCCCATTACAGTGGATGCACTTCTGCGACACGCGATTTATCGTCAAGGAAGTGGACACTTCCGTGATGATAATTTTGGTAATGTCATGGAACACTTCTACGACAGCACAAGTATGACTATCTTGATTCTGTCAAAAAATAGTCATGGATGTACATGCATGACAAAAAACGTGACCTACTGTGACAAACACATATCATCACGGAAGTGTATTTTTTTCTAGTGTCGCCCCTACAGCCACCGCGACGCCTACCCCCATGCGTTTGCCTGCACCCACTGTGCCCATGCCCGTGCGCGCGCTCCACTCAGCGTCATGGGGTGCCGCTGTCGATCGCTACCTCGCAGCGCCACGAGACGCCATCATCCCGCGGCCCGCCCGTCGATTGCACTACGACATTGTCTTTGATTTCCAAGTCAAGCAATTTCTGGGCTGGCTTGATGACTTGAACAATGGTGTCTCGGAGCACGACAACACCAGCGCAGCATGCTGCCTCTGCTGCCGCCACAATTAGTTTTTTTGGGTTTAATATTGTATCTCGATCGGACGAATGTAATGTCACAGTGTGATTGAATGAAACCTATGGTTTGAAAACCTTGCGTTTTCTCTCTGAATGTATAGACTTATCAAACGCTTTTTTTAAACGTCAATGTTTTTTAAATTAAAACCACTCATCACAAACGTTTTACATAGAACACCTATAAGGAAACTGAGATCTTCCCCATTAAGCCAATGAAAAATTTGCCACGCATGATTTGTGCATCTCTTCATAGCAAATGTTTTATACAGAATACACGCATGCAAAGCGAGAGTTATGGTCCTTCCCCAGTAAGCCAAGGGAAAATTTGACGTGCTGGATTTGTGCATCTCTTCATCGCAAACAGTTCAGATTGACTACCGTATGCAAAGTGAGAGCTATGGTTCCTTCGCCACTAAGCCAAGAGACAATCTGGCACGCAGGTTGTACATCCCTTCATCACAAACGGTTTTTTATGATTACTCGTGTGGAACCACGTACAGAGAATTTGGCAAGATTTGCATCTGTCATATTGGGTATATTGCCATTTGTCAAACTGGAAACATCATGTTAGTGCAACAAACTCTGTAGTATGTTGCCCAGACTATATACAGGCTCGAGGGCAAGTTTACAGCATCTAAGACAAGGCCAAGCAGAGGAGATAGATCTTTGAGGAATCAAAGGGTGGATCAAGATGACCAAGACAAGCCAAAGGAGCAAGATCTCACCAAAGAAAAACCTCCCTTGTCGGGCAGGCGAGCCCGATCAGGTCAAGGCCACACCAAAGGTAAGTCCCAAGACTCCCCCGACAGGCTTGCCAGGGACACCGAGGGCAGATACCCCGCCAAGACACCACCGCTCCACCTCATAGCGACCCAGGTCACTTATAAGTGTGGTGCCGAGCCCCCAAGTGATTAAGTGGCTGTTTTCTGGCACGTTGCAGGCATTTGAGGAGAATATCCACCCTGCATGACACCCGTCATGAAGCGTGTCAAGCCGACAGGGCGAGAGATAGCTAAAAGTGGCATGGCAAGGCTTGTCGGGCTATTCCCATGATGTGACACTAAGCGGTGCATTTAATGCGCCCTGCCCTGTCTGCAGTGTTAGGTATGATAGCATTTATTGTTGTTTGATTAGTGCATAATGACAACTTTGCCATTGTGATGTCCCCTTGACCTGTAAAATGAGGGTTGTGGCAACCTTAGAGAGGATTGGGACCTTTGTACACTCATAAGCGCGTAGCTGCTCTCGTCCCGAGGCGACCATGCCGAACTAGAGTGATGCGTCTCCACCATGGTCGTTTCACCAATCCACCAAAGCATGAGTAGGCTTTTAAGCCTCGCGGCAGCCCGAACCTGGGTAAAAACAGCTCGTGTCATCGCCATCGCACTGTTCTACGCTCTCCGCTCTTTGTGCAATGTGTTCTTCACCCTTGGTGAACCACAAGGGGCCGATGGCCCCATAGGTGGCAGTGTTATAACACAACACATTGGTATTTGTCGATTTAGTTACATTTCCATTTGTCAACCTTGTAACACTGCCATTTGTCAAAATTTGCAGCTAAAAATTACTAGCACTATCCAATTTTGCAACTAAAATTTCAGTAAGCACATATTCCATTCATAGATTAATTAAGAAGACGTTCTTTATTCAAACAGTTCAACTCGATAGCTAAGCCAAACAAACTTTTCACCAATTGTTGCCAACCTCGTACAGAAATAGATAGTTCAACTATATACACTTGCTAATTTTAAGTATGTAGTACAGTTCAACCATATCTATAGTCAGATGAACTAAACAAAATAGCCCCTAAATACAACTACTACAAAGGGTGTTTGTACTACTTCCAGCAGCCTCTCCTCTGCCGAGCGAGCTCAGTATGAGGTAGAGGAGGAGGAGCCTACTAATGAGATGTACAACTAGAATCCGGAGTCTGCCACTACTGCACCTTTAGCGATGCTCACCTCGAACTCCCTCTATGGCTCCAGGTGACCCCTCTCGAAGTGACAGGACCTCGTAGATCTCCTTATTTCGCGACTTTGCGGCGGCGCGTGATGTGGCCACAGCGGTGGTAACACTCTTTGCATCCTTGACCATGCGTTGCTCCTCCTCCAGCAGGAATTCGATGTAGCGCGCAAGGTTGCTGACGCATGGCGCTCTCAATGGCTGGCAATGACAACGGGCGGCAGTTCACCACGTGTCATGTAGTGGACACCCACGTGAGGGGAAGGACCTCTCGGTAGTGTACACGAACAAGCCGGTCTCAATGGAGAGATCCCTCCAAACTATGGAGTAGTTGCTTGCTAAGGACAAGTACCAAGTGGTCGGCTTCAACCTGGAGTTCAACGACGGTCATGTCGGCCATGATCAGAAGGTTGTCGTCGCCAAGTTGTGCGTGTGCCATGACGTCCTTGTCTACAACTACCACCTGGCCACAAGGCCTTGTGAGCGTTTCGCCAGGTTTATCAAAAACTGTTAAAAATATGCCCTAGAGGAAATAATATTGTATTATTATATTTCCATATTCATAGTTAAGAGTTTATATTTCATATTATAACTGCAATGATCCTAGAATATGTGATTTAGTGGAAAACTCATATGCACGTGTGAAATGATAAATGGTAAACAATAGGTTTCCAGTCTCACCTCTAAGACTGGCTCAAATGTTGTTGGTGATGATGTTTACTGGATCTTAGGATGTAGTTAGATAGTCCTAAAGCAACATTGAGTGTATGACATTAGGAGAACCATCAAACTGAATCGACCCAACACTTGTCTATTATACTATGTGATTATATCTCTAAAATCATCTTATATAACACGGAGTGTTCATATGCTATACTTCCTCTGTAACGCCCCGGATTCGTTGCGCTAGGTGTCTGCCAGTTATTCGCCTTCGTTGCCATGTCATTTGATTGCGTGTTGCATTTGCCATGTCATCATCTGCATCTCATATCATGTCATCATGCGCATTTCATTTCGCATACGTGTTCGTCTCATGCATCCGAACCTTTTCCCTGTTGTCCGTTTTGCAATCCGGCGCTCCGTTGTCATCCGGCGTCCCCTTTTTTGTCTCTCGTTGTGAGCGGGTATTAAACTCTCTCGGAATGGCCCGAGGTTTGCCAAGCGGCCTTGGTATAGCACCGGTAGACCGCCTGTCAAATTTCGTGCCGTTTGGAGGTCGTTTGATACTCTAACGGTTAACCGGGTAACTGTAAAGCCCTCTTTTGTTGCAGCCAAACAACCCTTCCAAAGTGGCCCAAAACCCAGCAAACTCCCCTCCATGCTCTCGGTCGTTCGATCACGATCGTGTGGGCAAAAACCGCTCCTCATTTGGACTCTCCTAGCTCCCTCTACCTATAAATATGTGGCCTCCCCAAAAATTCTCGGTCTAACCCTAGCCTCCTTCTACCTCGCGCACCGGACATGTCCACTTCGCCGCCGGACATGTCCAGCCGCCGCCCCCGACCAATCGCCGGCCGCCACCTGTCCGTCCCGTCCCACGCCGCGCTGCCTGCCGAGCCCGCCCTGAGCCCAGCGACCACGCCCCGCCGCCGTCTGCCTCCCGGCCCGCGCCCAGCTCGGCCCGCCCGCCTCGCCGGACTCCGCCACCGCCTCGCCGGAGAGCGCCGCCGTCCGCTCCTCCGCCGTCGCCGCCGGCAGCGCGCTTGCGTCAAGCCCCGGCGCCGCCCGCGCCTCCTCGGCCCCTCCGCGCCTCCGTCGCGGATCTCGGCATCGCCTCGCCGCCGCGCCGCCTTGCGGCGCCGCCGCCGCCGCCGTCCTCCGGCCACTGCGCCCGCGCCGGAACCACTGCTCGCCGCCACAGATCCGCTCCGTCGCCGCCGCCTTGCCCGGCCTCGTCGCCTTGGCCGTGCTCCGCGTCGACCCAGCCGCCGCCGCGTGCCTCGCCTCCCTCGTCGCCAACGCCGCCCTCCTCGTCGGAGTTCGCGGCTTCGCCGAGCTCGCCCTCGGCGGATCCCGGTGGATGAGATCCACCGGGAGATGAACCAAATGCCCCGAGCCTCCCTGGATCCCTCCGTCCAGTATCCCGCCGTCCCGCATTGACTTTTGAGAGGGTATATTTTCGTCCAAGTCCCCGTTTCCTGACATTTTCATGCCATGTTCGTGCCATCACATCTCTGCATCTATAGCTCCGTTTCGTGCGTATAATATGTCAAATTGTTCGTCTCGAAGAGTACTTCATTTCATTCCATTGCATCATTTTCATTGAGCTCATCTTGATGCCAGAAATGCTGTTGGAAGAGTGCATGTTGATGTTAATCTACTAAAACTGTTATAACTTGCTCATTTATAATTTTTGCCATGATTGATGTGTGCATCCTATGAGGTTGATGTCTACATGTATGTTGATCTATGCCATGCCATCTTTCTAGAGGTGTTAACCATGTATTTTTGTGACTTGTGTAGTGAGTGCATCAAGCTTGTTAAGTAGGGTAGTTGCTGTTGCTGTTTTCCTGACAGATTCTGTTATATTTTGTTGTTATGTTAACATGCTTCTACTAGTCATTTCGTGCATAATCTGGAGATGTCCTATAAACATGTTTTGATCTAAATGTCTTGCTCTATCCATTCATGCCCTTGTTTGCAATTATAGCCTGCTTTAACATGTTCATATCTTGCTCCAAAGTTGCTTGAAAATGTTGCTGTCAGCCTGTTAACATTAAGTTCACTTGTTCCCATGTGTTTTGCTAGTGATCCGTGCACCCTATGAACTTGATCTTGCCATGCTTAGCTTCATAAACATGTCTTCTTACTGTTGGTTGCCTTGCCATGCCATGTATTGCTCTGTAGTGAGTGGTTCAAGCTCACCAACATGCCTACTTATTGTTGTTCCTGCCATGTTTGAATCTGTGATATAACTTGCCATGTTTACATGGGTGCCATCATATTTTCTGTGCCTTTTTGGCTCATGGTCAGTAAGGGACTTTTGATCTATGCAATTAGTAGATTCATGTCATGCCTTTGTTTGCCATGATAAGTTCCTGTAACATGTTGTTTGATAGCTGTAAACATTGCAACCTGATATTATTTCCTGCCAAGTCTGAAACTATTATTATTTGCAATATCCCCATGTCCTTTTGAGCATGTTCTAGTTGTTTCTGGAGATAGCTCAGTGTTCATGTTTTGTTATGCTTTACGTGTACTTCATGCCCATGTCTTTTTTTTCATGTTGAGGTCCTGTAGCGTATTGTTTTGATGCTTGCAATATGCCTAGTTGCTGTTATGGACAGATTGTTGTTATGACTTGTATAGTGTGTGTGTGTTGCACCGTTGCTCCGTTTTGAGTGTGCTCTATATGAAACTTGCTTGATTTTGCATGTAGTTTTATATTATCATGTTGCATCCTTGTTTTGAGGTGTTTGCTTGATGTTTGTATGCATTTTGCATCAATGCCATGCTTAACTTGTTTTGCTCATATCTTCTAGGCCGTAGCTCCGAATCTAATGAACTTTATATGTAACTTGACTAGAATTTCGTGTAGATCATCTTGGTGCATCTTAACTTGCTGTTTAAACAACTTGAACATAAGGTTTATTCAGTTCTGGACCAATTTCGAAATTTGCATATGAGGACTTACCGGAATTGTTATATGTTGTTTCCGGCCTCATTTAAACTTGCCTTGATGTGTTGTTCTTGTTTGCATCATCTCTTGCCATGAGTAGCTTCATGTAGCTTTGCCATGCATCATGCTTGTTGTGCATCATGCCTTGTCTATGTGTGGTGTGTTTACCATGTTGTGTGCTTCTTCTCGATAGTACCCGTTTCGTTGCGATCGTGAGGATACGTTCGTCTACGCTTGGTTCGTCTTCGTGGCTTCATCTTCTTCATGGACTCGTTCTTCTTCCTTGCGGGATTTTAGGCAAGATGACCGCTACCCTGGATCTCACTACTATCATTGCTATGCTAGTTTGCTTTGTTCTATCGCTTTGCTGCGTTACCTATCATTTGCTCTTCAAGCCTCCCAAATTGCCATGAACCTCTAACCTTTGACACCATTCCTAGCAAACCATTGTTTGGCTATGTTACCGCTTTGCTCAGCCCCTCTTATAGCGTTGCTAGTTGCAGGTGAAGTTGAAGATTTCTCCATGGTGGACAGGGTTTATGTCGGGATATCACAATATCTCTTATATTATTAATGCATCTATATACTTGGTAAAGGGTGGAAGGCTCGGCCTTATGCCTGGTGTTTTGTTCCACTCTTGCCGCCCTAGTTTCCGTCATACCGGTGTTATGTTCCCGGATTTTGCGTTCCTTACGCGGTCGGGTGATTTATGGGACCCCCCTGACGTTTTGCTTTGAATAAAACTCCTCCAGCAAGGCCCAACATTGGTTTTACCATTTGCCTCACCACCACCTATATTTCCCTTGGGAGTAATTAACCCAAGGGTCATCTTTATTTTAGCCCCCCCGGGCCAATGCTTGTCTAAGTGTTGGTCCAAACTAGAGCCACTTGCAGCGCCACCTCGGGAAACTTGAGGATGGTTCTAGTTATGCGTAGTGCTCATCCGGTCGTGGCTCGAGGCGAGATCTGCGGCTACTATCAGGATGTCGGCACGCCGGGAGGCTTTGCTGGTCTTGTTTTACCGTTGTCGAAATGTCTTGTAAACCGGGATTCCGAGACTGATCGGGTCTTCCTGGGAGAAGGTATATTCCTTCGTTGATCGCGAGAGCTTGTCATGGGCTAAGTTGGGACACCCCTGCAGGGTATAAACTTTCGAGAGCCGTGCCCGCGGTTATGTGGCAGATGGGAATTTGTTAATGTCCGGTTGTTGATAATTTGACACTTGATCTGAACTAAAACGCATCAACCGTGTGTGTAGCCGTGATGGTCTCTTCTCGGCGGAGTCCGGGAAGTGAACACGGTTTCTGTGTTATGATTGACGTAAGTAGGAGTTCAGGATCACCGCTTGATCATTGCTAGCTTCACGACCGTTCCGCATGTTCTCTTCTCGCTCTTATTTGCGTTGGTTAGCAACCATACTTGCTTAGTCGCTGCTGCAACCTCACCACTTTACCCCTTCCTTTCCCATTAAGCTTTGCTAGTCTTGATACCCATGGTAATGGGATTGCTGAGTCCTCGTGGCTCACAGATTACTACAACAACAGTTGCAGGTACATGTTATGCGATGATAATGACGCGAGAGCGATGTTTGCTTGTTTTGGAGTTTCTTCTTCTGCTTCTTCGATCAGGGGATAGGTTCTAGGTCGGCAGCCTGGGCTAGCAGGGTGGATATTGTTTTAGTTTCTGTTTATGTATCATCCGTAGTCGGGTGTTGTTCTTGTATGATGTATTGTTGTCTTCGTGCGGCATTGTATGCCTCTTGTAAGTATCCCCATCTATTATGTAATGTTGATGTAATGATATCCACCTTGCAAAAGCGTTCCAATATGCTGGTCTATCCTTGGTGGGACCTTCGAGTTCCTTTTGGATAGGGTCGCATATTGGGCGTGACATCCTCAGACCATGAGAGTGTCTCAGGTCACTTCCTACCAGAGGTGAGCTTTGGGGTTGCTCAAACGTCATCTATGACAAGGTGATCATACGACAACTTTCAGGCACACCAGAAAGTTTGACAAGTGACCGGACAACTCAGGAGTGGGATTTGCTACTCTGAAGATGGAGAGATATTCTTAGGGCCCTTTGGGTGTGACGGCATAAATCATCTTCTAGCCATACAGAGGTGACTATGTCACAGCGATGCCAGAATGCGTCAACGAGAAAGAAGAACAAAGCCGGTAATGGGAGCAACGGTAGAGTGAGCATGGTGATGACTCGGGAGGATACCGATACATACAAGGTTTTGTAAGTATGGCGCAACAAAGGCAACATCATGATGAGGACATTAATACCATTGTTTGACCCACAACCCCTGGTGCTATACATACTGGACCAACTACTAGATCTCACGCACGCCAATTAAATTACAAGGTACTTTTGATTATTGGTAATAATTCTAATGTTCATGAGAATACGATGTTGCCTAAATTGGATACATTTGTCTTGCTTACAAATGAAGGACCTATCTTAGACAAGAAGGATCAATATTGTAGCCAGATCAAGCACGGAGATGATGGCATGCCAAGGGGAACAAGAACGGAGTTACAAATAATGATTTCAGGACTTTGAAGCCAGCATAATGAGTGAATGAAGCCCTGGACGAAATAAACAAGATGCACTTCATAAATTTCATCCAAAGGCAATTATAGGTGCTACGTCACCTTATTATTGGTCCAGGCCCACATAAATTTGAAATACAGAAGTATAAGATGTTTTTATAGTCCGTATGTATGGGAAAAACAGAGTAAGGGTTGGTTTTGGTCCCCTCCTCCAAGGGGCCATGAAATCCCCCCTCTTCCTCCATATATACAGCCCTTAGGGCATCGTTTAGACTTTGAGTTTTGTTTAGATTAAAGTTCGCCATAGTGCGACTTTGCGTACTTCGTTTGTGTTCAACAACCAGGCCAAGACGTCGCATAACCCCAGTTTCATCAATAAAGCTTTCCTCTTATATTCGCAATATCCAGATTGCAATCTTTGTTTCTTCCTTGTTCTTCATTTTATCGCAGGAAATAGACCCTCGTGGTCAGGTTGATCATGCTTCGGCGTGGTAAATAACCCCTCGGAAGTTGGTTTATCGATTGCTAAGGCGCGGCCTCTTCGCACGTTCATAGTCGGATCGTCAAAGTCGACTCCCGCAAAAACGATAGCTATCTCATCAAAACATCGGGACACCTTTGCCTCTCTCAAGTGGCATCAAATTTCTAGGTTGCTCGTTGAGATTTTCCTGTTTTTCATAGTTTAGATTGAGTCTGTTTTTCATACCTATAGTCCACGAAAAAGACAAAAAGATATATTTAGGGTTAGTTCATCATACCTGAACCAATCCGAGCCTTTGCATAATCTTTTTAGGGTTTTGCTTTGTTGAATTTGTAGTTGCATTGTTTTGTCTAGTTTCTGGTCTTAGTATCTAGTCTTTTAGAGTTTCAAGTTCTGTTCACCGGTTGTCACACCGCCGCTGCACCATATGCATCACCGCTGCCATATACCACCATCGTCATCACCGTTACCATATACCACAATCGTCGTCACCGCTGCCACATACCACCATTGTCATCACTGCTGCCATATACCACATATCCGCTGCCATCACACTAATCCAAGTCCAAGTCCATCACAGATTCGCCACCAGTCCGTGTTCCACCGCCATATATTTATCCGCCACCAGTCTGAGTTCCACCAGATTCATCTCCGCCACCAGTCGTAGTAAATTTCCAGTCTTTGTTTCTTTGTTTTCAATTTTCCAGGTCACGCCATACTCCGAGTCGTGACCAAGTTGAACTTCCCAACTTCCCTACTGCCCGCAAAAGAAAAACAGTTCCAGTTTCAAAAAAAACTAAGTCTGGAAAATACTGGCTTGGTAGTTTTTAGATCATTTATAGACTTTGTCGAAAAAAAATTGTTGTGGCGCAAAAAAGAGGCAAAAAAGGAAAAAAATTCAGAGTGTGCTCCTTCCTTGTTTACGTGGAGCATCGTGATTCTGTTAGTGTTCTAGGCTTGCGTCTCTAGAACGGTCTAGCCTAGGACCAGCGGAGTACCGTTGTTGAGCGTTTATTCAACTTTGCATCTCTGAATTGATTATTGCTGACATTTTTGCTATCATATCATAAGCCTTCCTAGCTCCACATACATCTACATCGTGCGGTTGACACGATGTAGCAATCGCTCTATCCAAGCTTTGAGAGTTTTGAATACAACGGTTGCTGGTGACCACCTGCTGCTGGGTAAGAACTAGTAAGAATTTGAGATTTGCTTGACGTATTTGGGACACCCCACCACCACCACTTTCTATTAGTCTGTAGGATCATATTCTTGTGTGTTCCTATTGTTCCTAACCATGGCAGGATCACAAGCCAGAGAGATTGACTGGGAGAACATGATGAAGAAGGAGCTTCATGATAAATTTCAGCAAATGTTGGGTCAATAGGTGGAAGGCGTGATGGCCAATTTTGGAAAGCACTGGAGAGGATTGATGACATTGAGAAGACAATTGACACCAAGTAGGACACCAAGTTTGATGAAGTACTCACGCGTCTACCACAACCAACAGCTGCCTCTGCTGCACCATTGCAACAACATTAAGAACAACCACCTCCACGTTGCGATCCAGCAAAACCAGCGCAACGCGTTCCCATTGGGCCCGACCAAACTTCTGTTGCCGCTGCACCTACTGTTGATGCTTCTGTAGCTGCTACTGCCAACGAGGACTGTTACGAGGATGATGCTGATCAAAATCAGAACTATGTGCAACCACCAGCACCACCACCACTAGGTCGTCCTCATGCATATAATCGCAATCGTAGGGCTGCAGCACCCCCTCAGGTATGAGATCATCACCACATCTCTAAACTGAAGTGGAATATCTTGCCATTTGAGGGTAGATACATTCCTGATATTATCTTACTTGGGAGTCAGAAACTGAACAACACTTTACATGCTTACAATATCCCGAGGATAAACGTGTTGCTGCTTCTGTTTGTGCATTCACTAGTTTTGCATGTATTTGGTGGTCTGAACATTGTAGATTATATCCTATTCCAGCTACTTGGGCTGCTTTGAAAACTGCTATGCGTACTCATTGGGTTCCACCAAATTATCAACGTGAATTACTTCAAAAATTGCAGTGCTTAAGACAAGGAAAAAATTCAATAGATGTATATTATCAGGACTTCCAAACTGGCATGATTAGATGTGGTATTGTTGAGGATAATGAAGCTATGCTTCCACTATCGCATTCTGGGAACCAGTGTACCCAGACCTGCCTGCCTGCGGCCCACGATGTGGCTTCATCGATGGCCTGGTACGGCCCAGCTTCGACTATGGCAAGACAAGACCCTCGCGAGGGGCCAAGCCTCGCGAGGCAGGCGACATCAAGACCTCCCCAAGGGAGCGGCCTCCTTAGGCGGCCTCCTGAGGGGAGTGGAGATTTCTATGCAAGACCCAGTCTCATGAGGCTAGAGTGACATCAGCCATGACGACCAAGACTAGGCACGCGTCAGCGGGCGTGGAGGAGCAGGTTTTCTCTTTGGTGCAAAGGAGGCAAGCGCAGGTGTGGAGCCCCAAGGAATCAGCCAAAGGTTGCTATTTTCATGCAACGAGACCAAGACCGCCAGAACGGCAGGATGGTTGTCGTCGTCGAGCCCACTACGACATCACACTCATAGGCTTTGAGGTCGAAGACCACCTTTCGTCAGGATCAGATGTACTTCTTGTCCCCTTTCAAATTCGGCTATAGTGGGATCCCTTCCCGCCCAAGTTTTGGAGTAAGAGGACCAAGGCCACTATAAATATAGCCGAGCCACCACCATGGAGAAGGATCGACTCATTAGGTGATCAGATCTTCGAACCACCAAGAGTGCATCGCAACAACACGCCTCCTGAGGCTGTTCTTTCACTTGTACTAGTTCTTCCTCAGCCCCTCACGAGGCTAATCCACCACAAAGCAGTAGTAGGGTATTACACCGCAAGGTGGCTCGGACCTGGGTAAATTGCTGCGTCTTTCTCTATCATGTTCATCGAGCTAGGTCATGAGAGCAGCGGGTCGATTGGGTTTAGAGGTTGATTTCTTCGCACACGCCCCTAAGTTCGAACCTCTCTTGGGTCTGCGGAGCCAGGAATCTGACATTTAGTGCGCGAGGTTGGGGGCGTGTCGAAGCCTCTCTTCCACCAGTTGTTTCACCCACTCCGCTGTACTCATGGTGGATGCTCGTCGTGTTCGTGCCGAGCGCCGAGAAGCCCTTGTCGTGCATGTCGCCCAGACGGCGCCTACGGGCAACGATGCTCCTCGCCGCTCCTCGTCGCCCGTGGCCAACGCTGCCACTAGCCCTGCATCCCACGAGCAGCAGGATTCGTTGCTGCCACCCTCCGTGCGATGGGACGGCCGCACTGCCACTCCATCACTGACCCGGCCGCTGCTTCATCTTCCCACGCCCGTCGTGGGCCGGTGACTGCATAGTCGGCACTTCTCATGGTGCGTGAGCTTCTGCGCTACCGTCTGGCCGAAGAGCTCTACGAGGATTGGCTGGACCGCACCATCGAGCTCGTCAGCTGCTGGAGAGGCTTCTGCACTGTCCCGTTCGCTGCCACCCCCGCAGCACCAGGCGGGCGATGTAGCTCACGTCACACCTCCTCCTCCTCTCCGGCAAGGCAGCGTCACCAAGCCGAGGCATGAGGCCCCCCAGCACGACCAGCTGTGCAGGGTGCCCGCGCGCGATGAAGAAAGTTGCCAGGTTGTGCAACAGCCTCAGGGAGAGGCGCGTGCGCTCCCAGCTCCTCCTGCACCTATGCGCCAGGACCACATGCAGCCTTAGGTGGTTGCACGTGGGCGTCAAGACCACGGTCCTCCTCCAAGTCTAGCCCCCGTGGCTAAGGCAGGATGCCGAGTGTTCACTCCAGAGCTTCGTCGCGTCGTCTGGCCCGGCAAGATCCAGCCAGATCTGCCTTCGCGCTATGACGGCATTCCCGACCTGGCCGAGTACCTTCAGCTTTACGAGTTGAGCATGAAGGTAACAAGTGGTGATGAGAAGGTCATGGCGAACTGCTTCCCCATGGCTCTCATGTATGGCGCGTGCTCGTGGCTCCTAAACCTCCCGGCGGGGTTGATCTCCTCCTAGTTCGAGCTACGCGAGCGCTTCATCGCCAACTTCCATGGCACCCGCGACCGCGCTCCCGCAGCTTGCAACCTGCGAAGAATCAATCAACAACCAGGAGAGACCTTGCATAAGTACATCCAGTGCTTCACCAACGTTCGCCTCAAGATCCCCAAGGTGTCGGACAAAGCCATCATCTCAGCGTTTACTGATGGCGTCCGAGAGTCAAGATGAAGGAGGAGCTCGCCATACATGAGGACCCGTGCGTCGCTCTGGAGATGTTCAACATGGCGACCCGGTGCGCAAGGGCAGAAGAAGGTCACCTCTCGCTCCTCGAGCTCCCTAAAGTCGATCCTGAAGACAAGAAGGCCAAGGCGAAGGACGTGAAGCGCAAGGGCTGGTGGTGCTCACGGCCGAACCTGACATGAACCGCATCTATGATCACTCTGAGTCCTCCAAGGGCAACCGCCTATTCTATGTCTTCCACAACGTGCAGAGCCACAACACAAACGACTACTAAGAGCTCAATGATATCTGCGATAGGAGCCTTGGCCAACGCCCTAAGCGCAACGAACATGGCTACGGCCACAGAGGAGGTCACAGTAGAGGTCGATGGGACGATCATGGCCCTTGTCAGGGTTGGCACGATCAGCCTCGTGAAGATCGCTCGCAAGACCAGCCTCATGATGGTCCATGGCGGGATCAGCCCCACGAGGACTGTCCTCAGGGCAACGCTAGCCTCCCCCCGCTGCCGCCGCAACCAAGAAGGAACGACGACCACCGCTAGGATGATGGGGCTGGGGGCTTCCAAGAGCCTCGTGCTATCACCTGCATCTGGGGTGTGCTCAGGCACCAGCCTCCCATCGCATCTTCAAGCACTTCGCTCGTGAGGTGAACGCGGCCCTCCCCAAGCTTCAGGCGTCGCGCCTACTCAGTTGGTCCAAGTGCACGGCCACCTCAGGCGCGCTCCCCATGTTCTTCTCACCTACCATCAGCAATGTTCTCGTCACCAAGACACTCGTCGATGGCAGTGCTGGGCTCAATGTTCTCTTCGCCGACACATTTGACAGGTTCCACGTGCCATATGACCAGCTTCAGCCCACCAAGGCATTCTCAGGGGTGACTAACGGCTCCACGCACCAAAGCAGGCAGATTCGCCTCCCCGTCATCTTTGGCAAGCGCGGCAACTACCGTACCGAGCTCATCGACTTCGACGTCACTCACATTCGCCTACCGTAAAATGCCATCCTCGGGTACCCAGCTCTCGCCAAGTTCATGGAGGCTACGCACCACGGCTACAACATTCTCAAGATGCCAGGTAGCGGCGGCATCATCATGGTCACCTGCAATAAGAAAGATGTCGTGTGCTCCCTCGAGCACACCTACCAGGATGCAGCGGTCGAGGACTCAGATGGTAAGGGTGCCGTGCTCCCCCCTGAGGCTGCCCCCGAGAATAAGAAGCATCTCCTCCTCAAGGGCACTCAGGAGGCTGGCATGGCTAATGGTCGTGACTCGGGCCCCTCGCCCCTGTTGGGGCGCCTTTCCCTCTCGCATAAGAAGGCGCGCCCAAGGCCCTCCTTAGGTTGTTCTCTAGAGGGCCTCCGACCTGGCCAAAGTCACGAGGGAAGCGTTCGGGCACCATGTGCAGGCGTGCTTCAACGCACGCTTCTAGAAGCAAGGCGCTGGGCGCGAAGCACCAAGAGCACAGGAGTTCATCATCAGGGTAATAGAAGATCTTCACGAGGTGCGAGCCATGTGAGGCAAGCAACAACCTACACCACTTAATGCAACTGCTTCTCTGGACTTGGGCGGCAAGCTGTGCGTCTGCGTCTACATCACGGGACTCAATAGAGTTGCTTCTCAGGAGCTCCTTTGGCGGTCCAGCGTCGAGCGGTGTGGAGGACGCCCCCAGCTACGTCTGCATGCCTTTCAGCTTGCCGGGCATAGCTGCCTTGCTCCAACGATGCATGCATGGCATCATGGCATTAAAGGAGGCTAGGGGCCATGCAGTCATGATGGAGGAGGAGCCGGAGCCTCCGGAGCACCCCGAGGCTTAGGAGCCTGCTGGCTCATGAGGAGCGACTTCTGTGGCGCGCATCTTCAGCGACTTCAGCACTTCTACCCCAACAGTGCCAGGTGACTTTTTAGTTCGTTCAGTTGAGGGAGCCCCTCGGGCTGAATTATCCTCAAGTTATCTGGGTCTGCCCCGCAGCGTGTATCGTTTTGCGCATCTATCATAACTCATTTTGCCATTTTTATGAGCTGCATTATGCTATTATCAGCATCATATCCAATGCCCTGTTATTCGCAAGGCTGCCACGTGTGGCCCCTGCGCGCTGCTAACCCGCCTTGAGTGCATCTTGGCGTATGGGTTGTTGGCACGGCACCCGTGCATGGGTCCGTCCCTATGGCGCTGAAAAACCTGAGAGACCGAGCTCTGCTGGCTCGCGGCCAGCTCCGCACATGTCACCTCACCAGATCCTCAGTGACTTCATCTTCTCACAGAAGGATCGCGGGCAAGTGAGCATGCACTGTTATATACCATGCTTCCTTCCTCCAGCTAACCTTCAGGAATCTCAGGACCCAGTGCGGCGGGTCACGATCCCTCCAAGGCGCCTGTGCGAGGCCAACCGTCTCCTTCTTCCACCCAACTCGCTTGTGCTTTAAAGGGGGAGCCTCTAAGAATCATGCCTCAGGGGCCCTTGCTAGCCCCCGAGCACTCACCCCATCGCCCTGACCACAGCATCACGACTTGGCATACTAGCGGCGGCTGAGCCACACTCGGGAGCCGGGAACCGAGGACGTAGAGCAACCAGATGAGGGGAGGAGATGGGGGCAGTGTGAGCTTTTCTTAAGGATTGCCCCAGCCTTGGAAGCGAGGCCAAACGTCGCGTGAAGGTTGGCACAGCAGTGTAAAGACAAATGTGGATCAAAAGATAAGTCCTTAAACATGCGCATAGCGTTAATCTCGCGATCGATGCCACGACCCTCATGATCTAGCTGGGGCAAGGATGCTTGCCTTTCAGTCCTTCGGGAGCTGCTTGCGCACCAAGGGGACCTCCTGAGCATCGCGCCCCAGGGGCTCTCACCAGACCTCGGGCCACTCACCTCCTGGCCTAGACCACGGCATCGCGACCTGGCACACCAGCGACGGCTGAAGCCTGCCTAGGGACTCGGTCCCATAGATGTAGAGCAATAAGCTACTATCAGCGTTCTGGGAACGGGGGTCCCCAGACTTGCCTGCCCGCGGCCTGCGGCGTGGCTCAATCGGTGGCCCAGTACGGCCCGTCTTCACCAACCAAACACTCAAGACCCTCACGAGGGGCCAAGCCTCGCGGGGTGGACGACACAAGGCCTACTCAGGAGTGGCCTCGCCAGGCAGGCTCGCGAGGAGGAGGAGAGATC
This sequence comes from Aegilops speltoides, assembly GCA_021437245.1. Lineage (NCBI taxonomy): Eukaryota > Viridiplantae > Streptophyta > Magnoliopsida > Poales > Poaceae > Aegilops > Aegilops speltoides. Next base: position 222,382,393 of record CM038142.1, on the reverse strand, counting down.
AAGGCAAGGGGTACCTCACGAGGTGCCCATGATGCAAGCCATGGCGATCAAGGCCAGGCGGGCGCAAGGCGGGCGCCAACCCGCGCAGTGTCCTCATTTCCTCTTTGGTGCAAAGGGGGTAAGCGCAGGCGTGGAGTACCGAGGCATCAGCCAAAGGTTTCCATATCGGTGCAACAAGACCAAGACCGGCAGGACGGCAGGACGGAGGTCACCGTGGAGCCCAAGACGGCGTCATCACCAGCACCTTTGGCAGGCGAAGGCCACCTTTAGTCAGGATAGCTTGTACTAGCTGTCCCATTTCAAAATGGCTATTGTTGGATCCCTTCCCACTTAATATTTGAGAAGAGGACCAGGGCCTCTATAAATAGAGCTAGCCACCACAGTAGGAGGGGATCTGACCCCATCTCATCTCATCTAGAGGATCACATCTCATCGAGAGACAAGTGAAGTTCATCCACACACCACACCAGCCTAAGAACACCTCTCCTCGCGAGGCTGTTCTTCCCCTGTACTGTTCATCATCAGCCCAAGAGGCAATCCAGCACCACACACAGGAGTTGGGTATTACACCGCAACGGTGGCCCGAACCTGTATAAATCTTGTGTCTCTTGTGTTGTTCATCGATCTAGCTTAGGGATCGCAGTGAGGCTGAGAGCAAGATTCAGTAGGAGGAGATTTTCGTCCGCACCCCAGTGTTCGAACCTTGAGGGTTTTGCCGGAACCCGATATCTGACATTTGGGGCGCCTGGTAGGGGTGCACCAGAATCTTCATTCCTTTGATATGCGTCCCATCGCTTCGTCGCATCTATGTCGGACGCCCGCCAAGCCCGCGCCGAGCACCAGGCTGCCCTCGCCGCTCGCGTCTCCCAGACGGCTCCTGTCGGCGGGCCTCCTTGTCGTTCTACATCGCCTACCGCCAACGCCGCCACCGGCCCGGCGGGGAACGAGCAACAAGCATCTTTGTTGCACCTCTCGGTGCGCCGGGAAGGCCACACTGCCACTCCGCCGCTGACCCCAGCTGGTTCGTCATCTCACGCTTGTCGCGCCCCCACAGACGCTGCTACATCTTGAGCTTGCGTTGGTTTTCCTTGAAGAGGAAATGGTGATGCAACAAAGTAGCATAAGTATTTACCTCAGTTTTTGAGAACCAAGGTATCAATCTAGTAGGAGGCTCCTCAAAAGTCCCACACACCTAAACAAACAAACAAGAACCTCGCAATCAACGCAATAAAGGGGTTGTCAATCCCTTCATGGTCACTTGCGAAAGTGAGATCTGATAGAGATAATTTGATAAGATAAATATTTTTGGTATTTATATGATATAGATGGAAAAGTAAAGATGCAAATAAAAGTAGATGGTTACTTATATGATAAAAGAAAGACCCGGGGTCCATAGGTTTCACTAGTGGCTTCTCTCAAGATAGCATAAGTATTACGGTGGGTGAACAAATTACTGTCGGGCAATTGATAGAAAAGCACATAGTTATGAGATTATCAAGGCATGATCATGTATATAGGCATCACGTCCGTGACAACTAGATCGAAACGATTCTGCATCTACTACTATTACTCCACACATCAACCGACTCCTGCCTGCATCTAGAGTATTAAGTTCATGAAGAACAGAGTAACACATTAAGAAAGATGGCATGATGTAGAGGGATAAACTCATGCAATATGATATAAACCCCATCTTTTTATCCTTGATGGCAACAATACAATACGTGCCTTGTTGCCCCTGCTGTCATTGGGAAAGGACACCGCAAGTTGAACCCAAAGCTAAGCACTTCTCCCATTGCAAGAAAGATCAATCTAGTAGGCCAAACAAAATTGATAATTCGAAGAGACTTGCAAACATAACTTAATCACACATAAAGAATTCAGAGGAGATTCAAATATTTTTCATAGAGAAACTTGATCATAAACCCACAATTCATCGGATCTCGACAAACAAACCGCAAAAGAGTTACATCGAATAGATCACCAAGAAGATCGAGGAGAACTTTGTATTGAGATTCAAAGAGAGAAAAGAAGCCATCTAGCTAATAACTATGGACCCCGAAGGTCTGTGGTAAACTACTCACAACTCATCGGAGAGGCCTGGGAGATGATGTAGAGGCCCTCCATGGTTGATTCCCCCTCCGGCAGAGCACCGACGAAGGTTCCAAGATGGGATCTCACGGATATAGAAGGTTGCGGCAGTGGAAATAGGTTTTCGTGGTGCTCTTGGATGTTTTCGGGGTACGTGGATATATATAGGAGGAAGAAGTAGGTCGGTGAACGCTCGAGGGGCCCATGAGGGTGGGGGCGCGCCCACCCCCAGGGGGGCGCCGGGCACCCTCGTGGCCGCCTCGCATGTTGCTTGACTTCCACTCCATTTCCCCTGGATTGAGTTTGTTCCAAAAAGATCGCTCCCGAAGGTTTCATTCCGTTTGGAGTCCGTTTGATATTCCATTTCTTCGAAACACTGAAATAGGCAAAAAAACAACAATTTGGAATGGTCCTCCGGTTAGTAGGTTAGTCCCAAAAATGATATAGAAGTGTAAAGGAAAGCCCATATACATCCAAAATGGGTAATATAATAGCATGGAACAATAAAAAATTATAGATACGTTGGAGACGTATCAAGCATCCCAAGCTTAATTCCTGCTCGTCCTTGAGTAGGTAAATGATAAAAACAGAATTTTTCATGTGGAATGCTACCTAGCGTAATTCTCAATGTAATTTTCTTTATTGTGGCATGAATGTTCAGATCCAAATGATTCAATATAAAAGTTCATATTGACAGAAGAAGTAGTAATACTTCAAGCATACTAACAAAGCAATCATGTCTTCTCAAAATAACATGGCTAAAGAAAGTTCATCCCTACAAAATCATATAGTTTGGTCAGGCTCCATTTTTGTCACACAAGATTGCTCTCATCTTGCACACCCCCGATGACAAGCCAAGCAATTGTTTCATACTTAAGTAATCTCAAACTTTTTCAACTTTCATGCAATACATGAGCGTGAGCCATGGATATAGCACTGTGGGTGGAATAGAATATGATGATGGAGGTTGTGTGGAGAAAAAAAGAAGAAAGTCTCATGTTCATGAGGCAAATCAATGAGCTATGGAGATTCCCTTCAATTGATGTCAACATGAGGAGTAGGGATTGCCATGCAACGGATGCACTAGAGCTATAAATGTATAAAAACTCAACAAATGAAACTAAGTGGGTGTGCATCCAACTTGCTTTCTCACGAAGACCTAGGACATTTTGAGGAAGCCCATCGTTGGAATATACAAGCCAAGTTCTATAATGAAAAATTCCCACTAGGAAATGAAAGTGACAACAAATGAGACTCTCTACATGAAGAACATGGTTCTACTTTGAAGCACAAGTGTGGAAAAAGATAGTAACATTGTCCCCTTTTTTTGTTTTTTTGTTTTATTTGGGCCTTTTTTATTTGGCATTTCTTTTTTTTTTCTTTGGCCTTTCTCTTTTTTTATAACGGACAATGCTCTGATAATGATGATCATCACACTTCTATTTATTTACAATTCATGAGTTACAACTCAAAACTAGAACAAGATAGGACTCTATGAATGCCTTCGGCGGTGTACCGGGATGGGCAATGAATCAAGGGTGACATGTATGAAAAATTATGAAGGTGGCTTTGCCACAAATACGATGCCAACTACATGATCATGCGAGGCAATATGACAATGATGATGCGTGTCATGATGAACGGAACGGTGGAAAGTTGCATCGCAATATATCTCGGAATGGCTATGGAAATGCCATAATAGGTAGGTATGGTTGCTGTTTTGAGGAATATATAAGGAGGTTTATGTGTGATAGAGCGTATCATATCACGGGGTTTGGATGCATCGGCGAAGTTTGCATGAACTCTCAAGGTGAGAAAGGGCAATGCACGGTACCGAAGAGGCTAGCCATGATGGAAGCGTAAGAGTGTGTATAATCCATGGACTCAACATTAGTCATAAAGAACTCATATACTTATTGCAAAAATCTACAAGTCATCAAAAACCAAGCACTAAGCGCATGCTCCTAGGGTGATAGATTGGTAGGAAAAGACCATCGCTCATCCCCGACCGCCACTCATAAGGATCACAATCTAAAAACACCTCATATTTCAAATTTGTTACATAACGGTTACCATACGTGCATGCTACGGGACTTGCCAACTTCAACACAAGTATTCTTTAAATTCACAATTACCCAACTAGCATGACTCTAATATCACCACCTCCATATCTCAAAACTATTATCAAGCATCAAATTGATCATAGCATCCAATTCACTTCCTACGATATTTTTATTATACCCAACTTGGATGCCCATCATTCTAGGACCAATTTTATAACCATAGCAAATACCATGTTGTTCTAAAAGACTCTCAAAATAATATAAGTGAACCATGAGAGATCAACAATTTCTACAAAATCAAGCCACCGCCGCGCTCTAAAAGATATAAGTGAAGCACTAGAGCAAAACTATCTAGCTCAAAAGATATAAGTGAAGCACATAGAGTATTCTAATAAATTCCAAATCATGTGGGTTTCTCCAAAAAGGTGTGTACATCAAAGATGATTGTGTTAAACTAAAAAAGCAAAGACTAATATCATAAAAGACGCTCCAAGCAAAACACATATCATGTGGCGAATAAAATATAGCTCCAAGTAAAGTTACCGATAGACGAAGACAAAATAGGGGATGCCTTCCGGGGCATCCTCAAGCTTCGGCTTTTAGTTATCCTTGAATATCTTGGGGTGCCATGGGCATCCCTAAGCTTAGGCTCTTGCCACTCCTTATTCCATAGTCCATTAAATCTTTACCCAAAACTTGAAAACTTCACAACACAAAACACAACAGGAAATCTCATAAGCTCCATTAGTGCAAGAAAGAAAAACCACCACATAAGGTACTGTAATGAACTCATTCTTTATTTATATTGGTGTTAAAAATACTGTATTCCAACTTCTCTATGGTTCATACCCCCCGATACTAGCCATTGATGCATCAAAATAAGCAAACAACACACGAAAAACAGAATCTGTCAAAAACAGAACAGTCTGTAGCAATCTGTAACTCTCGAATACTTCTGTTAGTCTAAAACTCCTAACAAACTAGGAAGTCCTGGGAAATTTGTCTATTGATCTACAGCAAAAATAATAAACACCAAATCACGTTTCTGAGAATTACTAAAACTATTTTCGTGCGTGCAAAAGTTTCTGTTTTTCAGCAGAATCAAATTAACTATCACCGTAGGTTGTCCTATAGGTTCTACTTGGCACAAACACTAATTAAAACATGAAAACAAATCTAAACAGAATCTATAAGAAATATTTATTACTAAACATAAGCAAAAATCAAGAAAAAAAATAAAATTGGGTTGCCTCCCAACTAGCGCTATCGTTTAACGCCCCTAGCTAGGCATAAAAGCGAGGATAGATCTAAGTAGTGCCATCTTTGGCATTCAATTCATAAGTAGCTCGCATGATAGATTCATAAGGTAATTTAACTTTCTTTCATGGGAGGTGTTCCATGCCTTTCCTTAATGGAAATTGGAATCTAATATTCCCTTCCTTCATATCAATAATTGCACCAATCGTTCTAAGGAAAGGTCTACCAAGAATAATAGGACATGAAAGATTGCAATCTATATCAAGAACGATAAAATATACGGGCACATAATTCCTATTTGCAACAATAAGAACATCATTGATCCTTCCCATAGGGTTCTTAATGGTGGAATCCGCAAGGTGCAAGTTTAAAGAGCAATCATCAAAATCCTGGAAACCTAGAACATCACATAAAGTGTTCGGAATCGTGGAAACACTAGCACCCAAATCACACAAAGCATAACACTCATGATCTTTAATTTTAATCTTTATAGTAGGTTCCCACTCATCATAAAGTTTCTAGGCATAGAAACTTCCAAATTAAGTTTTTCTTCATAAGGTTGCATCAGGGCATCAACAATATGTTTGGTAAAAGCTTTATTTTGACTATAGGCATGAGGAGAATTCAACATGGATTGCAACAAGGAAATACAATCTATTAAAGAACAATTATCATTATTAAATTCCTTGAAATCCATAATAGTGGGTTCAATGCTATTTAAAGTCTTGACCTCTCAAATCCCACTTTTACCAAATTTATCATCAAGATCTAAAAACTCTGAATCATTGGGATGCCTTTTATCTAAAGTTGAATTATCTCCAGTCCCATCATTATTAAGATTCATATTGTGAAACAAGGATTTAATAGGGGACACATCAATAACTTTTAGATCTTCATCATTATTTTCATTGAAACTAGAAGAACAACTTTTACAAAGCAATCTTTCTTAGCACGCAACCTAGCGGTTCTTTATTTGCACTCATTAATGGAAATTCTCATAGATTTTAGAGACTCATTGATATCATGCTTAGGAGGAGTAGATCTAAGTTTCAAAGAATTGACATCAAACGAAAGCCTATCAACTTTCCTAGCCAAATCATCAACTTTAAGCAATTTTTCTTCAAGCAAAGTATTAAAATTCTTTTGAGAAATCATAAATTCTTTAACGCTATTCTCTAAATCAGAGGGCATCTTATTAAAATTATTGTATGAATTTCCATAATTATTAGAGGAATTACTAGGGAACGGTCTAGGATTAAAGTTTCCTCTATAAGCATTGTTACCAAAATTATTCCTACCAACAAATTCACATCCATAGATTCATTATTATTCTCAATCAAAGTAGACAAAGGCATATCATTAGGATCAATAGGAGCACTCTTAGTAGCAAACAATTACATATGTTCATCCATCTTTCCACTCAAAACATTAATTTCTTATATAGCATGCACTTTTTTACTAGTAGATCTTTCGGTGTGCCATTGAGAATAATTAGCCATAATGTTATCAAGGAGTTTAGTAGCTTCTCCTAAGGTGATTTCCATAAAAGTGCCTCCTGCGGCCGAATCTAAAAGATTTCTAGAAGCAAAATTCAATCTGGCATAAAAAATTTGTATGACCATCCATAAATTCAAACCATGAGTAGGGCAATTGCGAATCATCAATTTCATTCTTTCCCAAGATTGGGCAACATGCTCATGATCAATTTGTTTAAAATTCATAATATCATTCCTAAGAGAGATGATCTTAGCGGGAGGAAAATACTTAGAGATAAAAGCATCTTTGTACTTATTCCATGAATCAATACTATTCTTAGGCAAAGACGAAAACCAAGTTTTAGCACGATCTCTAAGTAAAAACGGAAATAACTTCAATTTAACAATATCATTATCCGTATCTTTCTTCTTTTGCATATCACACAAATCAACAAAGTTGTTTAGATGAGTTGCGGCATCTTCACTAGGAAGGCCAGAGAATTGATGTTTCATAATAAGATTCAACAAAGCAGCATTGATTTCACAAGACTCAACATCATTAAGAGGAGCAATCGGAGTGCTAAGGAAATCATTATTATTTGTATTGGAAAAGTCAAACAATTTGATATTATCTTGAGCCATCGTGATAAGCAATCCAACACACAAGCACACAAAAAGGCAAGCGAAAGAGAGGAGATTGGGAAAGAGAGGGCGAATAAAACGGTAAGGGTGAAGTGGGGGAGAGGAAAACGAGAGGCAAATGGCAAATAATGTAATGCAAGGGAGATGAGTTTGTGATGCGTACTTGGTATGTCTTGACTTGAGCGAAGACCTCCCCGGCAGCGGCGCCAGAAATCCTTCTTGCTACGTCTTGAGCTGGCGTTGGTTTTCCTTAAAAAGGAAAGGGTGGTGCAGCAAAGTGGTGTAAGTATTTCCCTTAGTTTTTGAGAACCAAGGTATCAATGCGGTAGGAGGCTCCTCAAAAGTCCCACGCACCTACACAAAAAAACAAGAACCTCGCAACCAACACAATAAAGGGGTTGTTAATCCCATCACGGCCACTTGCGAAAGTGAGATCTGATAGAGATAATTTGATAAGATAAATATTTTTGATATTTTTATGATATAGATGGAAAAGTAAAGATGCAAATAAAAGTAGATGGTAAACTTATATGATAAAAGATAGACCCGAGGGCCATAGGTTTCACTAGTGGATTCTCTCAAGATAGCACAAATTACTGTCGAGCAATTGATAGAAAAGCGCATAGTTATGAGATTATCTAGGCAGGATCATGTATATAGGCATCACGTCCGTGAGAAATAGATTGAAATGATTTTGCATCTACTACTATTACTCCACACATTGACCGACTCCTGCTTGTATCTATAGTATTAAGTTCATGAAGAACAGAGTAACGCATTAAGAAAGATGACATGATGTAGAGGGATAAACTAATGCAATATGATATAAACCCCATCTTTTTATCCTCGATGGCAACAATACAATACATGCCTTGCTGCCCCTGTTGTCACTGGGAAAGGACACCGCAAGATTGAACCCAAAGCTAAGCACTTCTCCCATTGCAAGAAAGATCAATCTAGTAGGCCAAACCAAACTGATAATTCGAAGAGACTTGCAAAGATAACTTAATCACACATAAAAGAATTCAGAGGAGATTCAAATATTTCTCATAGATAAACTTGATCATAAACCATCAATTCATCGGATCTCGACAAACACACCGCAAAAAGAGTTACATCGAATAGATCGCCAAGAAGATCGAGGAGAACTTTGTATTGACATTCAAAGAGAGAAATGAAGCCATCTAGCTAATAACTATGGACCCGAAGGTATGTGGTAAACTACTCACAACTCATCGGAGAGGTTTTGGAGATGATATAGAGGCCCTCCATGGTCGATTCCCGCTCCGGCGGAGCACCGACGAAGGCTCCAACATGGGATCTCGCGGATACAGAAGGTTGCGGTAGTGGAAATAGTTTTCCGTGGTGCTACTGGATGTTTTCGGGGTACGTGGATATATATAGGAGGAAGAAGTTGGTCGGTGGATGCTCGAGGGGCCCAGGAGGGTGGGGGCGCGCCCACCCCCAGGGGGCGCGCCGGGCACCCTCGTGGCTGCCTCGTCTGTTGCTTGACTTCCACTCCAAGTCCCATGGATTGCGTTTGTTCCAAAAAGATCGCTCCCGAAGGTTTCATTCCAGTTGGACTCCGTTTGATATTCCTTTTCTTCGAAACACTGAAATAGGCAAAAAAAAACAACAATTCGAGGTGGGCCTCCGATTAGTAGGTTAGTCCCAAAAATGGTATAAAAGTGTAAAGTAAAGCCCATAAACATCCAAAACGGGTAATATAATAGCATGGAACAATAAAAAATTATAGATACATTGGAGATGTATCAGATGCGTAGGTCGTGCTGCTCCTGGCACGTGAGCTCCTGCACTACCGCCCCATCGACAATCTCTACAAAGAATGGCTCGCTCGTATCACCGAGCTCGTCAGCGCCACAAGGGGCTCTCCCGCGCCGTCCCTCTCGCTACCACGCCCTCCGCCAGGCATGGGCAACGCGGCCCAGGGAGCGCCTTCGCCACCTCTCCCCCAAGATGGTGCCCTGGCTCCAAGGCACGCGGCCCCTAGACGTGACCCACCACATCCAGCACCCGCGCGACAAGAAAGAAGGTGCCAAGAAATCCCTCAACCTCTAGAAGGCGCTCTCGTGCTTCCTGCACCAGCACGACAAGAACGTGTCCCTGCACCGGCATGCCAAGACCCCGTACTGCCCCAGATGGCGGTGCGCGGGTACCACCAAGAGCAAGCCCCGCGTTAGCAAAGGGCTCCAGTGACCACAGCAGGTTGCCGCGCCTTCACCACTGAGTTGCGTAGCGTCACCTGGCTGGGCAAGTTCAAGCCGAACCTGCCTCCTCGCTACGACGGTACAACCGACCCCACGAAGTTCTTGCAGCTCTACGAGCTGGGCATCGAGGCGGCCAACAGAGACGAGAAGGTCATGGAGAACTGGTTTCCCATGGCGCTCAAGGACGGTGCCTGCACGTGGCTCCTAAATCTGCCTCCCAGCTCGATCTCCTCCTGGGACGAGATGCGCAGCCGCTTCATCACCAACTTCCAGGGCACTCACGACCGCCCCTCGGCCGTGGGTGACCTGTGCTGCATCAAGCAACAGCCTGGGGAGACCCTGCAGAAGTACATCCAGCGCTTCAACAGCGCCCACCTCAAGATCCCCAAGGTGACGGACGAGGCAATCATCTCAGCGTTCTTTGATGGCGTCCGCGATGTCAAGATGAAGGAGGAGCTCGCCATCCACGAGGAGCTGTGCACATCTCTGGAGCTGTTCAACCTAGCGACCAAGTGCGCGAGAGCTGAGGAAGGACGCCTTTCCCTCCTAGAGCTTCCAGCTACCGAACCAGAAGAAAAGAAGGCCAAGGCCAAGGACGTGAAGCGCAAAGGAGGAGTTGTGCTTGCACCAGAACCAGACACGAAGCATGGTAGGGAGCAGCCAGAGTCGTCCAAGGGCAGCCAACCGTTTTGCGCCAACCACAACCTCCACACCCACAACACCAACGAATGCCAAGAGCTCAGGGCCATTCGCGAAGGACGCTTCGGTCGACGCCCTGAGCGCAGCGACTCGGGCCACGGCCAAGGAGGAGGATGAGGTGGAGGACGATGGAACGACCGTGGCCCTCGCCAGGAGTGGCATGATCGACCTCGTGAGGATCGCTAGCAGGACAGGCCTCGTGAGGGCGCCCGGAGGGATTAGCCTCGTGAGGACCGCCCGCAGGGCAACATAGGCCTTCCTCCTCTGTCGTCGCTGCCAAGAAGGAATGACGACCATCACCATGACGAGGGGGCTGGGGGCTTCCAGGAACCGCGCGCTATCGCTTGCATCTTGGGCCGAGCTCAGGCCCCAGCCTCTCAGCTCATCTTCAAGCAGTTTGCTCGCGAGGTGAACGCAGTCGTCCCCAAGCTCGAGGCCACGCGCCGACTCAGGTGGTCCAAGTGCGCCATCACCTTCAGCTCGACAGATCAACTCAAGTGTGCAGCTACTGTTGGAATCCTCCCGATGCTTTGTTCCCCAGTCATCAGCAACGTGCAAGTCACCAGGACCCTCATCGATGGTGGTGCAGGGCTTAACATCTTGTCCGTCGAGATTACCGACAACCTTCAAGTGCCATACGATCAGCTCCAGCCAACCAAGCCTTTCTCAGGAGTCACCGACGGTTCCACCACCCCGATAGGGCAGGTCTGCCTCCCTGTCACCTTTGGCCAGCGCGACAACTACCGCTCCGAGCTCATCAACTTCAACATCGCCCACATCCAACTGTCGTACAATGCCATCCTCGGGTATCCAGCCCTGGCCAAGTTCATGGCGGTGACCCACCATGGCTACAATGTCCTCAAGATGCCAGGAAGCGGCAGGATCATCACGGTCCCCTGTGAAGAGAGAGATGCGGCATGCTCCCTCGAGCACGCCTTCCATGCTGCATCAATCGAGGACCTAGATAGCAGGGGCGAGAACCCTCCTGAGGCAGTTCCCAAGAAGAAGAAGACACCGCTGAGCTCAAGGCCTCGGGAGGGCATCTCAGGGGGTGCTGCGTCAGCATCAGCGCCCGTGCAAGGGGCGCCTCCCTCCATCGCATAGGAAGGCGCGCCCGGCGCCCTCCTCGGGCAGGGCTCGGGGGCTTTCTTCCGGAGGGCCTCAGACTTTGCCAACATCACGGGGGAGGCGCTTGGGCACCACTTGGACGTGTGCTTCGCGGCACTTTTCCCTCAGGAGGTATCAGGGCATGGAAAGCCCAACGTTTAGGAGTTCATCACCAAGACCACTCAGGAGCTTAAGGAAGCAAGAGCCATGCACGGGGACTACCGCTTGCCTGGCGTGGCCCCCCATCTAGGTGAGGATGGTGGGCTGCGCGTCTTCATCGATGTCCCAGGGCTTAGCCGAGCTGCATCTCAGGAGCGCCTCTGGCCTTCGCGCGTGGGACGCTGCGAGGGTCCACCACACAGCTATGTTCGCATGCCTTTCAGCGTGCCGAACGGGCTGCCACCTTCTAGTGTCACCTGCAGAGCATTCTAGTGGCTCAGGAGGCCAGGTATCACGCGATCCTGGTGGAGATGGAGACGGTCCTCGAGGAGCCACCTGGACCCGCAGAGCCTCCCAAGGCTCAGGGCTCTAGCGGCTTGTGAGGGTCAGCCTCTTCACCGCGCATCTTCAGCTGCTCCAACACCACCCCTCTACAATGGAACTAGGTGACATCTGCCAAGTTCATTTCAGCTGGGAGCGCCCTCAGGGCTGCATTATTCCCAGGCCGTGTGGGTCCGTCCCTGCAGCATGTATCCCTTTTTCTTATGTATTCAGTTTACCTTGCTAGGGGCGCCGCTCGGGCTGCATCATCCCCAAACCACTCGGGCCTGGCCTGGTGGCATGTATCCATTCTGCGTTTACCTAAGCGATTTGCCTTTCATGCCTAACCTGCCTATGATTATCGCCTGTTCGATTGACATCTACCACTGGAGCTGCTCACGGTGGCATGACGCTTGTGCATGGGTCCGTCCCTACAACGTCAATAAATGTGAGTGGTCGAGCTTTGGCCCACGGCAGCCCCGCAAGCATCACCTCACCAAGCCCTCAGTGCCCTTACCTCTCTCTCAGAGCAACCAATGGCAACCCATGCTTTCCTTCGCTGGGAACCGGGACCTGTCAACATAGAGCGCTAAACCTTTGCGAGGTTAGAAAGGGGGAACCAAGCCGAGACAGGACAAGCATTCGCACAGTTTCATAATAAGGATCACATCAGCAAAATACATCGCGGACCCTTTACATGCCCCCACGGGGTGTTTTCTCGATTCCTTGCAGGGAACAAAAGACGAGATTCCTAAGGAACCCTAACTACCCGTGCCTCCATGACCGACGCCATCATCAACAGTGGGCCACGAGAGGCCGACGCCAACCCCATCTAGATCAGCTACGACGATGGCCTGATGCAGCCGCCTTGCTCCGAGCACGGCGCGAGCTCGGGGACATGTAGCTGTCATCGCTCGTCTCCGGAGTCACAAAGAGCTCGGGAGTGTCGCTGGACTCCAAAGCATCGCTGCTGCTGGCGGAGGAGTCGTTGGGGAAGCAAATGGCAGGCCCCGCCCCTGCCTCGTCGATGTCCTGACTGCCTCCTTTGGGGTAGCACTCCAGGCGGTGGCCTTCTGCGTCAAAGACTTTGAAGGACAACAAGGAGGCGCTATCGTATTCAAAATGAATCATGAGGGCGCCCCCCGTTTGGCAGACCCGGACGACCTTGCCCCAGCCTCGGGTCATGAAGACCTTGCTCGGGGCAACGACTTCAAGCTCCGCTCTGGTCGCCGGAGCGCCACAGTCGGCGTGCTGCAGCCAAAGATCGAGAGGCCCCCTCAGCGGTATCTCGGTGGGTTAGAATGAAGGGAAGCGGATCCAGGTGCTTGGACGCATCACTGCGTGCATCACGAGCTCGTGAGAGGAGTCCGCGGTGTGGACTCCAGGAGCGACGGCGCACGCCGTCACGGCTCGACCTCACCTGTGGCGCGGGCGGTGTTGCTCGCCATCCCTTTCTCCGGAGCCCTCGGCTTGGCGTACAGGGGTAGAAGGAATCCAGGAGGTGGCCACTCTGTCACACCCTGATTTTCATGCCACAACACTTAAGCTGATAAATCATGATAAAATGTGGTTTGACAAAAACTTTTGTGTGTTTGGGTCTTTGCTTGATTTGATTTTTGTCTGCTGTTTGCAAGTGCTCTAAAAATCAAATAAATCCTCCAACTCTTATACTCCTTCTCCTTGATCCAAAAACCTTGCCCAATGATCATGCCATGTGTTTAGGACATAAAAATAATTTCTTACAAAAATAATTTGGCCAAATAGTATTTTCAAAAATTAGTTTTCCAAAAACCCCTGAATTGAGATTTGCACTGCAAGTACTTAATTAAGGGCAGTAAAAATCTTTCCAAAAATATATTTGACTCTTATAAGATATAGGATACCCAGAAACCATAAAAATATAATTTTAAAAGTTATTTTCCTATTTTATTTAAAAACTTTTTCTTAAGGCCAGAAATGGTCTTTAATAGGGAAAAATTATTTTATTGTTTCAAAAATATTTTACAAAAACCTAGGGAAACTCAGTGGACATATATTGTCCATATATAAGAGTTTCAACACATGGTCATGTTCAAAATATTGGTCAAATCCCTCAAAAATCCTTTCTGGATATTTCAAGATTTTGAAATATTTACAAAGGAAATATTCTCCAAAAATTCCAAGAAACTTCTAGCATGTCACATATGACATTCTTGATGATCTTGACAAGTATCATGTCATGGAGAATAGTCTAACTCCATGAAATCCCCTCAAAACCATTTCTGTCCATTTTGAAGTTTGAGCAACTTTACATTGCCAAATATTTCCAAATGTTCCCAAACCTTGTGAACATGCTCAAATGTTCTAATTATTCATCTAGACCAAATGGCGCAAGTTGGAGAACAAGTTAACTTGATCAAAGTGCCCCAAAACCCTTCCTGTCCAGAACCAAATTTGAACAACTCTACATTGGAAACTTTCTCCTTTTGATCTCAACTTTTGTGGACATGATCATAACCTCAAATGGTGACACTACACCAAGTGGTGCATCAACGAGAACAGATTTGCGTGACTAAATCTTGGAAAATCCATTTCTGTTCATTTCTAGGGTTTACAAAAGTTGCATTGGCAACTTTGCCCAAATGAACTCAAGATTGGTGGAAGACCCTAATTGTATGTGCCATTTCATCCTGTGGAGTCTCATGACAAATGGGACTCATCTTCTTGCCCAAACCAGCATCAAACACCTTCTGCCACTTTACCAAAATCCCATTTTTGGCCTCTTCCACTAATCTCCATGGACTCCAGTTTTTACCATCACCCCTCCTAGTCCCCCTCTACCTCTGGTGTGCTTCCCTGCCCGAGAGGCAATGATGGAGGGGGGGCAGAGACCCATTTTTCTTCTCTAGACAGCCACTTTCCCCTCCCCTTCTCATCTCTCTCTCACTCCTGGCATGTTCCAGAGCATCCAAAGCTTCTTTCACCCTTGTTTATCCCCCTGCAGCTACCAGACACAAGTGGACGTGCGAGTGCGCGCGGAAAAGCCGCGCATGCCGGCCAAAGACGCGCTCTGGAGCACGCTACCGTGCTACGGACCGTTGAAACGGCGCTCCCGTCCACCTCGAGCCTCCCCCTCGTGCCAGCCGAGGTCCTCGACGTCCGCAACATGACAGCCGTGTTGTCCCCCTCCTTTACCTCTCTCTCTCACCCCCTGAGGCGCGGTCCAGACGCCTCCCAGCTCGGCCAATGCATGCGCCCACGCCAGGGCCCCCTCAAGCTCGCCCCACTCCTCCTCTCTCTTCCTGGCGCCCTAGACCCACCCCACGAGCACCCCAGACACGCCCATGCATGCCCCCGTGGCCTCTAGCAACGGCTAGAAGTTCCCCGGTGGACGAGCCACGGTGCACCTCACCCCCTTCTATTTAAGGCCACCCCCGAGCCTCCTCTCTACTCCTTTGCCTCTCTCACCCTCCCGTGCACCCCCTGTACCAGCCCATTCCTCCTCCCGCGCCCTCCAGCCTCGCCCATGGCCGCAGCCGAGCCGCTGGCCATTGCCTAAATCCTCGACGCCCGAGCCCCCTCCTGTCCATATATGGGTATCTTTGCACCCCCCCAGCCCCATCGGAGCTCCCCCGCGCTCCGGTTACTGCTCCCGGAGGCCAAGGTGCCGAGCCCACCATCACCGTCGGCCACGTCCGCCATGGTCGGCGTTCTCCTTGACTTGGTCCTCTCCGGCATGCGTGTGACCCATGGATGGATGCGCCCCTTCGTTCTGACCATGCAGGTGGGTGGAACGTCGCCGGAGGATGCCTGGGTCACCGGCGCGAGCGACGGCAAGTCTCTCCTGCCGCTGATCTGTTCGAGCGGAGGGAGGGAGACGAACCCGACAGCCGGGCCCGGCACAGCCGGTCGACCAAGGCCGAGGCAGCGACTAGTGGGCCTCGCCCGCCCGCTAAGTGGAGCGGGCTCGCCTGCCACCGCCGCTCGGGGATGGCGTACTCCGTGAGTCGCCTCCTGCTTCAACAGCCAGCATGCGAAAGCAGCTGGGCGGCCCACGCCTATCTCTCGCCTTGCGCACATGATAAGGTTAAAGCCCCCTTTTCCTTTTCCTTTTTCCCAGTAGACGTCAAAAGCACTTAAATAAATCAAATCAACTCCAATTGATGATTCAAATTTCTAGGGGATCCACAAATCATGATCTATCACATGGCGCTATTTGCACATTTTTCCAGAAACTTTCTCTTCAGAAATATTTAGCAAAACCCCATTTTCCATTTTTGTGATGAACTTTAGAAAATCACAGAGAGCCCATTTTTGATCCAAATTCCATGATTCAAATTCCTAGATGCTTATAAGTTCAAAACTTAGTCTTTGAACATTTTTACTAATACATTCTGTGTCACCTCAAATAATGGTCTATTTTGTCATGTATAGCCAACTTTGCAAAATCATAGGATATTCATTTGAACTCCAAATCCAGAGAAACCAACTCCTAGGTGCTTCTAAAATCATGCTTTGTCAAATGGGTGCCTCTGCTCATTTTTGAAAATAATGTTTCTGTACACTTCTTGCAAATCCATAAACCCCTTGATTCCATCATATCAAAATGTTCAGAGATGTCCATTGATCAAATCCTAATTTAACCACTTTGGTCATCCCTCATATGACCAGAGGTATCCTAGAAAAGTCCAACTCATATTTTTAGAGCACTTTTATTTCCTGCCTTGTTGTGTTGCTTATTATGGTTGCTTTCGATGATAGTTGACGAAGTAGACGAAATGCTCGGAGTTGGACCAGAGATATTTGAAGACCTCGAAGACTTTGTTAAAACAGGCAAGCAACCCTTTGACCATGATGAACCCTTTTATCATAGTAACATTTCTTTCCGTGATTGTTGAATGCATGATATCTTGAATGGCAACCTTGCTAGGTTTGCCTTCGTTGCATACCCCATTGATAATTGCATTGATCATGACTCTATCCTTGTTTAGAGTCGTGTTGGTGGGTTGTAGAAATATGCTATAGTTGTTGGCTGAGCAAAATGGGTCGGGGTTATGCATGGAAAGAAACCAAGTGTGGATCGACATACTTGCAAATAGCCCAGTGGGTGGCACTAATGCCCCTGGGAGATGATGATGAACTAGGTCACTACTTGGGGGAGAGGTAGTGTACCGAGGCTTGATGAAAGTGTTGTTTACATAGACGGATTAGATTTAAGATTTGTCGACTGTCCCAACCTTACATGCGCAACCACTCTACCCTTATATGGGAAAGGGCATTATTGATTACCTAGACCGATACTAGCTTGGAGCCCGCATTACTAGTGACGGGAGAGTTGTTGGTGCGCTATCTCGGGACGGGGTCGTGCCAGGTAGGGCGGCCATGACTGTTTTCACAGGGCACCGGACACACCGTTGTTACCCCGTGCTTGTGGTATGTGATGAATATGGGAGCGAGGCTCCACATCTTTATGATGTGAAATGTTAGGCACGGGGGTTACTACCAATCGAGTGGACTCCATGTTAGTGTCGTCTAGGGAAAGGTAGTGATCGGGTGCTTACCCGGGGTACTTGAGGTATCGCGGGTCGTGGATGACACGGAAGTTCCCCGGATCTTGTGGGTATAGTGTGCAACCTCCGCAGAGTGTAAAACTATTCGAATAGCCGTGTCCACGGTCAAGGACAGTTGGGCGGTGCTGCTTAGACTATGTCCATATGTTTCTGACAAACAACACTGTTTGGTGATATTGATGATGTGACTCGTGAGGAAGTCACGATGAGCTTGAGCATGAGTTGTTCATAACTCCTTCTCGATGTTGATGTCTGTAACCTCCTGATGCTTGTTGCAGACGCATTCTTGTCCTTGATAAATGTTGATCATACTTACATGAGAAAAACTAGCTTTCCGCAACAATGCCAATTAAGCAGTAGAGCTTTCCATAATTATTTTGTTATCACTCTTGGGTTGCTTGCGAGTACATTCAAAGTACTCATTGGCTTGCCACTGGTTATTTTATTGGCCAGGCATAAAAGAACATGATGTGATTAAGAATACTTCGGCGACGGACATGCGAACTAGGACGCTTTCCCAGTCAGAATGCCTGTAGGGTTAAGGCAGATGGCGTGGGTCCAAGTTGTTATTGAAGATTTCCGCTGCGATGATACACTCAAGACTTGACCATAATGGTCCTACTTGTGTAAAACGGTATGTATGGATGTAAGACTCTTGTTATTCAGCTTCTGTGTGTTCAGTGAGCATTGATCTCTGGGATCATTGTACACGTGCATTCGGTGATCTCAACTTATGAGTCGGGGTCCCCACACACTCGCACCAAGGCCACAACATCTCCAGCCTCGCAACCTTGTCGCGGCGGCAGGGGACCGGCTGTTTCTTCAGCGGGAGTGGATCAGGTCCCTCCCGAGGAGCCTTCCCCTTCTCTTCGGCTGAGAATCTGCAGATCGGTGCCATTAGCATCGTGGATGGAGATGGAGGAAGGGAGAAGAAGCGGGCGGAGCAAGAAGATATGGACAACAAGGGCTCTTGCCCCTTATTTATATCCCATGGGAGGCCAACCGTCGACCTCCACGATTGCAGGTAATGATGACACATTTTTGCATGCAGCAGGGACACGTCAAATCGGACAGTTGCCGAGGCAGCATGGACAAGCGGAGACGCCCACGTCCAATCAGTCGCCATGCGGCAACCTAGGCCGCAGGCTGTTGGGCCCCGCGGCGCTCCGCACTTGCGCTTTGGCTTTGCTGCTAAGCAAAGTCCGAGCGCGCCTTGGGCCCGAGGGCTACTGTCGGCGTTCTGGCAACGGGGGTCCCCAGACTTGCCTGCCTGCGGCCTGCGGCGCGCCTCAATCGGTGGCCCAGTATGGCCCGTCTTCACCAACAAAACACTCAAGACCCTCGCGAGGGCCAAGCCTCGCGTGGTGGACGACACAAGGCCTCCTCAGGAGTGGCCTCGCCAGGAAGGCTTGCGAGGAGGCGGAGAGATCAAGGCAAGGGGTACCTCGTGAGGTGCCAATGACACAAGCCATGATGATCAAGGCCAGGCGGGCGCCAGCCCACGCAGTGTCCTCGATTCCTCTTTGGTGCAAAGGGGGCAAGCGCAGGCGCGAAGTACCGAGGCATCATGCAAAGGTTTCCATATCGGTGCAACCAGACCAAGACCAACAGGATGTTAGGACGGAGGTCACCGTGGAGCCCAAGACGGCGTCATCACCAGCACCTTTGGTAGGCAAAGACCACCTTTAGTCAGGATAGCTTGTACTAGTTGTCCCCTTTCAAAATGGCCCTTGTTGGATCCCTTCCCGCTCAATATTTGGGAAGAGGACCAGGGCCTCTATAAATAGAGCTAGCCACCACAGTAGGAGGGGATCTGGCCCCATGTCATCTCATCTAGAGGATCACATATCATCAAGAGACAAGTGAAGTTCATCCACACACCAGACCAGCCCAAGAACACCTATCCTCGCGAGGTAGTTCTTCCCCTGTACTGTTCATCATCAGCCCAAGAGGCAATCCACCACCTCACACAGGAGTAGGGTATTACACCACAATGGTGGCCCAAACTTGTATAAATCTTGTGTCTCTTGTGTTGTTCATTGATCTAGCTTAGGGATCGCGGCGAGGCTGAGAGCGAGATTCGGTAGGAGGAGATCTCGTGCGCACCCCAGTGTTCGAACCTTAAGGGTTTTGCCGAAACCCGATATCTGACAGCTACCACGAGAATGAAAGGGGGACCGTACCTTAGCGGGAGACGCAAGCGTAACATTGATTGGAGAATGGCAGTTACTAAACAAAATCATTACAAGTTTTTACATGCCCCCACGGGGTTCGTCATGACATGCTGCACGGACAAAACAAAAGAGGGAGTTCTAAGGAGAGCGCGGCCCCAACGGCTTCACCGGCGACGCCAGGCTGATGCCATTCCTAAGGCGCGAGCACGGCGGCTAGGCGGCTCGTAGCAGACGTCATCGCTCGAGTCATGCTCGGATGAAGCACTTCTGCTATCCGAACAAGCGATGCCGCTATCGGAGGGGTCGCTGGAAAGGCCAAGGGCAAGTTCACCGCCGGTGGCCCTTTCACCCCAACCTCCTCCATCAGGTCAGCACCCCAAGCATCATCCTTCCGCGTCGAAGATCCTGAAGAAGAGCGTCGACGCCTGGTCATACGTGAATTAGATGGCTTGGGGCCCCTTCGGGTCGCACGCACGGGCAATCGCGCCCCACTCATGGGTCATGAAGGCGTCGCCGATGTCCACGACCTTGACTTTTGCTTCTGCGGCCTAGCCGCAGCATCCATCGTGCTGCAGCCAACGCTCGACGGGTCACCGCGGTGGTATCTCCCGCGCGAAGGGCCTCGAGAGGCAAATCCATGTGCACGATAGCGTTGGTACCCACACCATGAACTCCTGGGCCAACCCTTCAGCGTGGGTCTACGAAGAATGCGGCCTTGCGGTTGCTGGTCGCCTTCCTCCACGGCTCCGCTCCTCGTGGTTCCACTCATCGTGCACAGGGCCATGCGTGCGGGCGTACAAGGGAACTGGGAAGCATGTCGGGGCCCGTTCATGCCAAGGCCGCATCACCACGGCCTTGCCAGCATTGCCCTGGGAGTGGTCCGGCCTCTTCTTCAGTGGGACCAGTTCGGGTCCCACGTCAGGGGCCTTTCCCTTCTCCGCTGTGGAAACCTCCTAATCAGCGCCATGGATGCCCGGGCAAGACAGTGGAGCAAGAGGAGGAAGAAGCAAGGAAGCAGAGATGAGCAGGGGGCTCCGCCCGCTTGCAGCACCCCGACTTAGAGAAACCGGAACGCACCCGTATTCCATCCCAGAAATCAAGATGAGGTCTTCTGGAATATGGCACTGCTTAGCATAGAACAAACCAGCTTTCTATTACAGTACGAATAAGAATAGAAGGTCTCTGATATTACAATAACATCGGCACGGCGACACTATGCCAACCACAGTTGCTCTATGCAAGCAGCATAACAACTCGCGGCAGCGGAACCTCTACTGGCAGCGGAACAACAATTGTCAGTAGAACAATAAAGGACGATGAAGGACTCCAATCGGTAGGGACTCTGGCTGGAACATTTATCCTAGCTCGCAAACATAGGAACCACACCAAAGAGGCAAGCAATCCATGCACGACCGCAAACTGGCATGAAACGCCAGGTCAGTACATTTAATGTACTTGCAAGCTCACAATAACCAAAAGTAGTCAAGACAAACAACATCATGGCATTAGCAGGTTAAATCAATCATGAACATGATACTAGCAGAAACAACTTGGCATGCACAACTGAACATGATACTACTTTAGCATGGCATGAGCATATGAACATGATAAAACTACATGCAATAGGTTAACAATATCCTGCACCAACTTACTATGCTCGGGTTACCTCATAACCAACACATGGATCAACTTACCAACATCGGTATCCTCGATACCATCGTGATCATCTCGCGATCACAAATATCCAACAAACGTCGGTATCCACGATACCGATGTGATCCTCTCTCGATCACAACCAACGTCTTTCTCATCATCGAACTGGGTTGTTATTAAGGAAGTTATCATTATTGTTGTTGGCTCATAGTATGACCGACTCCGAACTGGGCCCATATCGGTGGGCGCGGCTATCAATAGATTTAACACACACTCTATAGAGGTTAGCACACTGTACCCACACCACCGAACCCTTGGCCTCGCACTCCCATTTAGGTGGACCAACGGCGTTCCGACAAAACCGATCTATTGCCCATGACACTCTCCCGGCCACTCCGACCAACTCCCCTTTGGGCTAAGTCATGGGTGGCCCCGTGCCTACCAAAGGCATCAACGGCCACCGTCCTGGCAACTAAACGGTCCCAAGCGGGGACATGGATCCATACAATAACAACGGGCACACAAGGTTCATGTCCGTCTACCTGATCAGGGTAGCGCGCACCCATAACCTTCCCTCATTGGAGGCACCGATGAGAGGCATGAAAATAGACCCAGTTAGGACCTTCCCATAAACACAAATGTGTTTGCACTAGTTAGCTTGATTCAGTGACACCATGACTCAGCCAATAGTTGTTCAAGTTCAATTATGTCTGGTTAAACTTGAATGCAATAAGCTGTGTCATACTAAAAATATCATGATGCAACTACAATACAGGAGCATAATACCAACACGAGCAGGGATGTGCAACGATAATAAATCATTGAGCATAACAACAATGAAGGATATATCCGACTGAGCATGGCATACGGACGAGCATGAATAACACAGGCATAACAAACCAGGCAGATAATGACAAACTTGTATTAAATATCCAAGTGTATAACCAAGGCTACTGCATGACTATCATGCAAGTGGGTGTTGTGGCTTGGCTGAGGGTGACGGAGACTCTGGGAAGAAGTGCGATCGAAACGAAACGCCGGACGGTTCTCTCTCGGAGGGGGCTGATTAGAGACAAGGGAAAAATGGTCATTTTCACTTTGGTACCACCTAGAGAAAATGTTACCAACAGAAAGAGCTTGACGAGACAAAGAAGAGAGCGTTGGTTTCACCTCGGTCGAAGCTACAGTTGAAAAGTTGTGAACTGTAGAAGATCAGGGACCAATCTATGAAAACAACTTTAGCAAACAGGCCCCTGGAGAAAAACAGGAAGCGCCTTCGGGTCATTTACGTTTTCTGAAACAGAAAGAGTATTTTTAGCTGAAGTTAGAAGGGAATATGCTTCCTAAACTAGAAAGTGTACTTTAGATAAAAGAGAGGAAGAATGCGCTTTCATTAATGGCAAACGTACCGAGTGAAATACGTGTCCACTTGACACGTGGGCAGTGGCTCCTAGGCCAGCAACGCATGGGGCCCAGGGGCAGGGGGAGGGGGCACGGACACTCGTCCTCTACCTCCTTCTCGCCTCTCTTCTCCCGTGAAACAAAGAGCGAGCAGGGGAGGGACGTGGCGATTGGCCGGCCATCTCTGGCCGGGCCGAGGCCACCGACAGGGGCGACGGGACCTAGCGCGCCCATTCACAGGGTCGGCCAGCGATGGGAAGGGCCAGGGGCGACGGGGCTCGCGGTGACAGGGAAGCAGCAGAGAGCTTCAGGCGGCGAGGTTCTCCGGCGATGCAGCTACTCCGGCGAGGGGCAAGGGGGTGGGGGCTCGGTGGGATGAGGGGGACCCGGTGGACATGGAGGGGAGGCTAAAGGAGCACTGTGGTAGCCACAAACCAGCAGACTCCAGTGACAACCAAGGAGGATCGAGCACTCCGGTGAGTTATGTCGACTCTAGAGGGAAAATGAGGTGATGGAGGGAGGGATGAGGAGCGGGAGGACCCGGGCACCTATTTATAGGCCAGGGGAGGGCTCGGGGAGGCTCTAGAGAGCTCGGCCGACATGCCAAAGGAGTGACAGAGCACGGACGCGACACGCGGAGCTCGAAGGTGAGGCGATGGCAGCGACGCAGGGAGGCGCAGCAACGCAGGGTGACTGAGTCGAGAATGGGCGAGCTACCGGACATGAAATGGATGTGAGAGGCAGAGGAAAATGACAGGAACAACGACGGGAAGACTCCAGAGCACGCATTTGGCTGGGCGCGCCCCGTGGTCACCATGTGAACTAGCATACGTGGTGCCACGTGAGCGGCCACATCATGTCTGGGAGATAGACCCTGCTGCCCGTAGTCAAAATGAGAAAAGAAATTGGTCCAGGGGCAAAGAAGAGATTTGGAGGAGGGGCCAAAAGATTTGAACAGCAAGTTGTTTGTGCTGTGGGGAGACAAACACAGAAGGAGTCAGGGGCTGAGGTTTGGCATGGTGTGATCACACACTAAGATGATCACCTCTGCAAATTTGAAGCTAATTAGGATGAAGATAAATGGTACTTGCTATAGAAAGTGCCATACTGGCCAGAAATGGAGATTTGGATGATGCACTCACATAGAGAGGCAATTTGAGCTGAAAATGGTTATGGACCAATGATTTGAGGATATGAAGATGCCCAAAAAGTTTTAGTCCATTTGGATGAACCAAAGTGGCACTTGCTTCACAAAGCTTTATTCTGACCAGAAACTTGGAAACATTCCACATGTCAAATGGAGTAATGGATTGAGCCAAAACTTGGTGGAGGGAGTTTCTATGGGTAAGAGAATGTCCTAGTACATTGGCAGCTTAAATGAAGCAATATAAAATATAATTGCTTCACAAACTGAAAATCTGACCAGAAACTAAGATTTGGAGCTATGCAGACATAGAAAGGTGACATGAGCTCAAATTGGATGGAGAGTGATGATTTGAGAAAATGAAGGATGTGGAAAAAGTTCTTCTCATTTGGACATACCTAGAATATACTTCCTTCACAAAGTTTCTTTCTGGGCAGAAACTTTGTAAAATCATAGAAAGATAATTACTAGGCAAATGAGGTTGAGTTTTGTCACAGGGCAATGATGTGGATAGGACAAGGTGTCCAATAAGTTTGGTGTCAATTGGGCAAAGAGAAATAGCACTTGCTTTACAAAGTGTCATTTAGGGCAGAATAGGAAAATGATTATTGGAGGATTATTTTTTAACATGACAATGAAAAGTTTTGCCATATTGGAGCAAGATTTGACCCCAAAAAATTATGAGAATTATTTGGGAATTTTGTGAGTGACAAAAAGATGGGTTTCTTCACAATCTAGGGCAAAAAGGATAATTCCTTTATCAAAAAAGGAATATTCCCAATAAAAAGAATATTGGTATTTGGGCTAGGATGGAGATTACATGAGCTAGGGATGATTTTGGGGATGCCAAGTCACTATAAAACCTAGGAAGACATGATCTTCCCAAGTTTCAGAACCACACATCCACAGAAAAGAAAATCAAATTCAGAAATCCAAGAAAATCAAAGGAAAAAGAAAATGGCAAAATCCAGGGTGTCACACCGCTCCCGCATTTGTAGCCAGGAGAAGGTAAATCATTGGCCTCCCACAATCTCGAGTAATGATGATTCTCTCTACATGCAACATGTAGTTGTCAGGTCAAATGGTTGCCGAGGCGACATGGGTAAGTGGAGAGGCCCATGTCCCATCAAGTGCCATGCGTCGGCTTGGGCCACAGGCTTTTGGGCCCGCGGCGTTCCGCACTTGCCCTTTGGCTTCACCTCGAAGCCAAGTGCGTGCGCACCTCAGGCCCGGGGGCTTCTGTCGGCATTCTCAGAACTAGGGTACCCAGACTTGCCTGCTTGCGGCCCACAACATGGCTTCATCGATGGCCTGGTACGGCCCAACTTTGAGTACGGCGAGACAAGACCCTCGCGAGGGGCCAAGGCTCGTGAGGTGGGCGACATCAAAACCTCCAGAGGGAGCGGCCTACTTAGGCGGCCTCCTAAGCGCAGCGGGGATTTCCATGCAAGACCCAACCTCACGAGGCTTGAATCACATCATCCATGACGACCAAGGCCAGGCGCGCGCCAGCGAGCGCAGAGCAGCATGTTTCATCTTTGGTGCAAAGGAGGCAAGCACAGGTGTGGAGTCCCAAGGAATCAGCCAAAGGTTGCCATTTGCATGCAACGAGACCAAGTCCGCCAGAACGGTAGGATGGGTGTCATAACCGAGCCCACCACGACGTCACACTCACAGGCTTTGCAGGCGAAGACCACCTCTCGTCAGGATTAGATGTACTTCTTGTCCCCTTTCAAATTTGTCCATTATGGGAACACTTCCCGCCTAAGTTTTGGAGGAATAGGACCAAGACCACTATAATTATAGCCTAGACACCACTATGGAGAGGGATTGACTCATTAGGTGATCAGTTCATCGAACCACCAAGAGTTCGTCACAAGAACACGCCTCCTGAGGTAGTTCTTCCACTTGTACGAGTTCTTCCTCAGCCCCTCGCAAGGTTAGTCCACCACAAAGCAGGAGTAGGGTATTACACCACAAGGTGGCCCGAACCTGGGTAAACTGCTGCGTCTTTCTCTGTCGTGTTCTTCAAGCTAGGTCGTGAGAGCAGCGGATCAATTGGGTTGAGAGGTTGAGTTCTTCACACATACCCCTGAGTTCGAATCTCTCTTGGTCTGTGGAGCCCGGAATCCGACACGCACGTTTTATGGGTGGATTAAATAAAGAGATTCAGACTATTCTAGAGTATAAGGAGTATAATAATATCACTCGTTTATTCCATCTTGCATGCAAAGCTGAACGAGAAGTGCAGGATCGACAGGCATTGGCGCGAACTAATTTTTTTGCAGGTCGTTCATCATCATGGAAACCATGTGCATCCTCTACTTCCACATGTACTGCTGCACCGACATCTCTATCAGCTGCCACCTCCAACCGTAATACAAGAAAGCAGGCACAACCACCAGTATCTGCCAAGAGCACACCTTCCGGGCCTGCACAGAGCTCTTGTTAATCCATGGCATCAACACGGCAAACACATGATATTATTTGTCGTCATTGCAAGGGGGGAGGTCATTATGCGAGAGAATGCCCATCTAACCATGTGATGATTGCTACTGAGGAAGGTGGGCCTGAGTCTGCTAGTGATTATGATGAGGAGAATTTGGCTCTTATTACAAGTGAAGACCACACTGGAGATGATTGTGAACTAGAGACGCAATACATGGCTGCTGAAGACGCTCACAGGTATGAAAGTTTAGTTGCTGAATGTGTTTTGAGTGTGCAGGTCACACAAGCTGAGAAAAATAATAGTCACAATTTGTTCCATACAAAGGGAGTTGTGAAGGAATGTTCTATTCACGTCATCATAGATGGAGGGAGCTGCAACAACTTGGCTAGCATGGAGATGGTGGAGAAGTATTCTCTCACCACAAGACCACATCCGCATCCTTACTATATCCAATGGTTCAATAACAGCGGGAAGGTTAAGGTAACACGTATTCTTCATGTGCATTTTAGTATCGCTACACATATGTTGATTATGTTGATTGTGATGTGGTACCCATGCAAGCATGTTCTGTATTACTTAGTAGACCATGGCAATTCGATAAAAAATATGTACACAATGGTAGAAACAATCAGTATACTCTTGTTCATAAGGACAAACATATTACTTTGCTTCCTATATATGTCTCCTGGTTCTATTTTGAAAGATGATATTAATAGAGCTAGTAAAGCAAAACAGGACCAAAATAAGAGTGAAAATCAGATTGTGGCAAAAGAATTTGAGCAACAAATGAAGCCTAATAATAAACCATCTAGTGTTGCTTCTGAAAATAAATTGAAAAGTGGATGTTTACTTGCCACCAAATTTGATATTGATGATCTAGATTTCAGCAAATCTGTTTTCTATGCTTTTGTGTGGAAAGAAGCAGGATCTTCATTCGAGGACGTGCCTTCCTCTTTGCTTCCTGTTGTCACTAACATTTTGCAGGAGTTCGCTGACATCTTTCCACAATACGTGCCACCAAGCTTACCACCTATTCGAGGGATTGAGTATCATATTGACTTAATTCCCGGTGCATCGCTAACCAAAGATGCACCATACCATACCAATCCAGAGGACACGGAGGAGTTATGCGTCAAGTATAGGAGCTACTCGACAAAGGTTATATACGTGAATCTCTTAGTCCTTATGTTGTTTCTATTATTGTAGAGCCAAAAAAGGATGGCACATCACGTATGTGTGTTGATTGTAGAGGCATTAATAATATCACTATTCATTATCGTCATCCCATTCCTAGGATAGATGATATGCTTGATGAATTGAGTGGCTCTATAATATTCTCCGAAGTTGATTTGCGTAGTGGATACCACCAAATTCGTATGAAATTGGGAGATGAGTGGAAAACAACATTTAAAACTAAGTTTGGATCATATGAGTGGTTAGTCATGCCTTTTGGGTTAACTAATGCACCTAGTACTTTCATGATATTAATGAACAAAGATTTAAATGTTTTTATTGGATGATTTATGGTAGTTTACTTTGATGGTATATTGATTTATAGTGCATCTTTGGAGGAACATTTAGAACATTTATATGTTGTTTTTATTGCTCTACGTGATGCACATTTGTTTTGTAACCTTGGGAAGTGCCCCTTTTGCACCGACCGAGTATCTTTTCTTGGCTATGTTGTGACTCCACAGGGGATTGAGGTTGATAAAGCCAAGATTGAAGCTATTGAGAGTTGGCCGCAGCCGAAAATGGTCACACAAGTGAGGAGTTTCCTTGGCCTCGCTAGTTTCTATTGGCTTTTTGTGAGAGATTTTAGCACCACTGCTGCAGCTCTCAATGAGCTTAAAAAGAAGGATGTGCCTTTTGTTTGGGGTACCACACAGGAAGAAGCCTTCACGGTATGTTGACACATGCTCCTGTACTCCAACTTCCTGATTTTAATAAGACTTTTGAGCTTGAAGGTGAGGCTAGTGGAATTGGATTAGGAGGTGTGTTATTACAAGATGGTAAACCTGTTGCATACTTTTCTAAAAATTTGCGTGTGCATAGTTGGGATTACCCTACTTATGATAAGGAATTATATGCTCTTATTCAGACTTTGGAAACATCGCAACATTATTTCTGGCCCAATAATTTGTTATTCATTCTGATCATGTGTCACAACCCTAGTCAGTGCTTGCATTAGAGTGCTGCATCATGTTTAAATTTTTCCTGAAACTTGAAATGGGGATGGCAGAAACCCCCAGCACCACTTAAACCAACTAGGGTTTACTAAAATACTTTTCAATGAACCTGAAATTCCCTTCATACATCATTTTTGTCTTGGTCTAGAACCTCTACCAAAAATGGTTCACATTTTTCTAGGTCACTTTAGGTCTTTGAATTAAGTTATAAGTTATTTGCATTTGGGCATTTAAATGCTATAAATTATTTTAAATGTCCAAGTAGTCATGAAAGGAAATGAGTGTTGTTGGACATATTCCAAACAGTGCCCACAAATATTTTCATGATTTTTGAAAGTGCCCTGGTATTTTTAATAAAGCCACAACAGTTGAAGAAATTAGAAAACAGAAGAAAATGGAAAAGAGAGAGAGAGAGAGAGAGAGAGAGAGAGAGAGAAAAGGCCCCAGGCCACTTACCTAGACTGGGCCAGCCCACATGGCCCAGTGCTAGTCGTCACCCACCTCTACCAGTAGGCAGAGGGGGCATCACACGCGCGACCGAGCTTGCCACGCAGCTCCTAGGGCGTCTACATCGCCTGGACACCGCCTCAGCGCCTCGAAGGCCCTCCTCGGTGTTGCCCTGACCAACCCGACACCTCATTCCTCCCCCTGCTTCTCTCCTTCACCCTCTCCCCGCCACGGCCGATGCAGCCTCGCCTGTGCAGTTGACGTAGCCACAGCCACCGTCTCCCCCTTGTCGTCTCGCCGTATCTACGAGCATCGCCGTCGACCACGCCATCGAGCAGACCTAGCCCCGAATGCTCGCTCGCCCCAAAGTCACCGCACCGAGCTCGTGTCGATCCGCCTTCATCGAAGATCCCCTTCACCGCCCCTACCGCTCCGGTTCCTCCCCGACCTCGTCGACCCACTCGTCGTGACCGCTGTGAGCTGCTGCTCGTTCTCCCCCTAACCGTTATCTTCCCTGTGCACCGCAAGTAATGCACCGAGCTCACCCACACGCGCCACCGCCTGCACTTGCCACTGACGTGTCTCCGACCACGCAACAGCCTGGCCGTCATGTCCACTTGGCTCACCGCGTTGCGTAGAGCATGTAGGAGCCAACTTTGCGCCGCCACGCTCGTCGTAGTGACAACCCCGAGCCCACCCGAGCTCCGGCAGCTGCCAAGGTCGTTGTCGGCGTTGTTTCCGGCGTCCCTCAGTCCAACCACCACTCGATGTGGCGCATGCCCAGCTACATGTAGATGGCCTACGCCATCCATTTGGTCATCGGAGCGCGAATCCCGCGCCGCTCCGCTGCATCTGTTCGTCGTCGGCATCTAAAAGCCGGTGATTTGACCCAGTTGACCAGGGATTTGACCCCCCTGGCTCACTGACATGTGGACCCAGTCCCTGGTCAAAGCTAGGTTAGTTGCTAATTAACCCCTAATTAGTTAGTTACCTAACTGTGTCACTGACGTGTGCACCCCACATGCCAGGTTTGACCTAGACCCGGTCTGTTGACCTGCTGACGTCGCAGTGAAGCAGTGCTGACGCGGTAAAGGTTTTTCTGAAATAAAACTAATTCATAAAATTCCAGAAAATGTTATAAACTTCAAAAAAAATCATAGAAATTAATCTATAACTCCAAATGAAAATATTTATATTTGAAGAATGAGCAGAAAAATCCAATCTATCCATTGGTACTAGTTTCATGCTTGATAAAACAACTTAACCTTATTGTTTAGATCAAAACATGATAATGGACTTTACAAATTCATAATTTGAATTTGAACTTGAACCTTGGGTTCAAAATAACACAAACTCCTCTGGTCTTAGTTGCATTAGCCCAACACACTCATTTTGCCATGTCATATGCATGCATCATATTGTTGCATATCGGCATGTATTGATTGTGTTACTGGTGTGTTCTCCTTGATAGGTTCTGCTCCCGAGGGTATATTTACTACATTAGGACAACAACGTTTCAAACTGCTGTGTGTTGTGGTAGTTCAACCCATTTCCTATGCATGACCTGTCTTTGCCACAGTAACTAGATAAAACCCGCTAGCATGTGTAGGAGTTCATTGAGCCATGTTTGTGTTTCCTACCATGCTATGCTTAGAGTCGTGTGAGGTCTAGTTCATCTGGGTGATGGACTGGAGTGAAATGGTTGTGTCCGTGATGAGAGTGAAGTGTTGTACATGTTTTGGTAAAGGTATCGATGAGAGGCCATGTAGGAGTACATGGTGGGTTGTTTCATTGGAACCGTCCCTAAGAACTGAGATCTATATGTGTGATTTAAGATCAGCTACTACCACGCGCTGGGCCCAAAACCAATGGACCCTCTCAACTTATTAACCGCCCTTGTCCTCTGTCCAGGAGCTGCAAGTAGTTTCTGGTGATTGTAGTATACTGGAGGCCGTGCGTAGCACTGAACCTTGGGGTGGGTGTCGGTGTCAAAACCGGCGGATCTTGGGTAGGGGGTCCCGATCTGTGCGTCAAGGCTGATGGTAACTAGAAGTAAGGGACACATGTGTTTACCCAGGTTCGGGCCCTCTCGATGGAGGTAAAACCCTACTTCTTGCTTGATTAATATTGATGATATGGGTAGTACAAGAGTAGATCTACCACGAGATCGTAGAAGCTAAACCCTAGGAGCTAGCCTATGATGGTATGAATGTAATTGTGATCAGCCTTCTAAGGACCAACCTCTCTGGCTTATATAGACACTGGAGAGGGCTAGGGTTTACATGGAGTCGGTTACAAGGAAGGACATATAACATCCGGATCGCCAAGCTTCCCTTCCACACCAAGGAAAGTCCCATTTGGACACGAGCCGAAATCTTGAGTCTCGTATCTTCACGCTTCAATAGTCCGGACGTTGTACACAGTCCAGCTGTCCGGATACCCCCTAATCCATGACTCCCTTAGTAGCCCCTGAACCAGACTTCAATGACGATGAGTCCGGCGTGCAGTATTGTCCTCGGCATTGCAAGGCGGGTTCCTCCTCCGAATTCTCCAAAGTGGTTATCGAACACGTAGACCGTGTCCGGATCCGCAAGATGATCTTCACATACCACCGTAGAGAGAATGATATTTCACAAATGCAATCTGCTGACAACTTTTTCTGATGACGCGACATGTTATTACGGTCGGATCACTATTCGAACCGTTTCTCCACAACCAGCTACAACGCATATCACGAGGCGGTTTCTGTGACACGTCTTGTCAAGGCAGAGATCGTGTCCCCTTATTACGGGATTCTCATCAACATGTGTCGGTGTACTAAGGTAGGGGGTACCTTAGTACCCCGAACTTGTGCACGGGCAGTCGCAGCACCCCGCGGCAAGGCTTGCTGGACGCCCGCCAAAACCCTCCGTCATTTCCTGTCACTGCCATTCAAGAACAAAGTATCAACTGAGAAAACAAAGGCCCCGGCAAGAAGAGCTTGCCGGGAAGGCCAACCGAGGCGTTTCCAGAAGACTTGCCGCGACGCCATGGCGCGTCCGGCAAACCCGACGGCAAACAAGCTTGCTTGGCACAACAAGAGAAGAGCCGCGGCAAGGCACTTGCCGCGCCAAGGCTGCCACCCAAACTCCAGCGCATCCAGCGACGTGTCACCCCAAGGCCATGAAGGAAATATGCCCTAGAGGCAATAATAAAGTTATTATTTATTTCCTCATATCATGATAAATGTTTATTATTCATGCTAGAATTGTATTAACCGGAAACATAATACATGTGTGAATATATAGACAAACAGAGTGTCACTAGTATGCCTCTACTTGACTAGCTTGTTAATCAAAGATGGTTATGTTTCCTAACCATGAACAAGGAGTTGTTATTTGATTAACAAGGTCACATCATTAGTTGAATGATCGATTGACATGACCCATTCCGTTAGCTTAGCACACGATCGTTTAGTATGTTGCTATTGCTTCCTTCATGACTTATACATGTTCCTATGACTATGAGATTATGCAACTCCGTTTACGGAGGAACACTTTGTGTGCTACCAAGCGTCTAACGTGCTCGAGTGATTATAAAGGTTCTCTCAGGTGTCTCGAAGGTACTTGTTGAGTTGGCGTATTCGAGATTAGGATTTGTCACTCCGAATGTCGGAGAGGTATCTCTGGGCCCTCTCGGTAATGCACATCACTTAAGCCTTGCAAGCATTTCAACTAATGAGTTAGTTGTGAGATGATGTATTACGGAATGATTAAAGAGACTTGCTGGTAACGAGATTGAACTAGGTATTGGATATCGACGATCGAATCTTGGGCAAGTAACATACCGATGACAAAGGGAACAATGTATGTTGTTGTGCGGTTTGACCGATAAAGATCTTCGTAGAATATGTAGGAACCAATATGGGCATCAGGTCCGCTATTGGTTATTGACGGAGACGATGTCTCGGTCATGTCTACATTATTCTCGAACCGTAGGGTCCGCACGCTTAAGGTTTCGATGACAGTTATATTATGAGTTTATGTATTTTGATGTACGAAGGTTGTTGAGTCCGGATATGATCACGGACATGACGAGGAGTCTCGAAATGGTCGAGACATAAAGATTGATATATTGGACGGATATATTTGGACACCGGAAAGGTTCCGGAGAAGTTTGGAGCTCGGGAGGTTCTGGAACCCCGGAGGTATATGGGCCTTATTGGGCCCATGTAGGAGGAAGGAGAAGGAACAAGGGAGGCGCGCCCCCCCAAGCCCAATCCGAATTGGGGAGGGAGGCCGGCCCCCCCTTTCCTTTCTCCTTCCCCCTCTTCCTATTACTACAACTAGTACTACTTCCTAATACTAGTACTCTTTCCTTCCCCCTCCAAATAAGATAAGGAAAAGGGGGGAAACCTACTTGGATTAGGTTTCCCCTCCCCATGGCGCGCCCCCCCTTGGGGCCGGCCACCTCCTCCCTCCCTCCTTTTTATACGGGGGTAGGGGGGCACCCTAGGACACACAAGTTGATCATTGATCGTTCCTTAGCCGTGTCGGTGCCCCCTCCATGATATTACACCACGATCATATTGTAGCGGTGCTTAGGCGAAGCCTGCGACGAGAGAACATCAAGATCGTCACCACGCCATCGTCTTGTGGAACTCCCCTCGGAGCCTCTCTTGGATTGGAGATCGAGGTGCGTCATCGAGTTGTCTGCGCGTGTCAAGAACTTCGGAGGTGCGGAATAACGGTGCTTGGATCGGTTGGACCGGGAGGGCGTCGACTACTTCCTCTACGTTGCGTCAGCGCTTCGCTTGATCTCACGAGGGTGCGTAGACAACACTCTCCTCTCGTTGCTATATCATCACCATGATCTTGCGTGTGCGTAGGAAATTTTTGAAATTACTCGTTCCCCAACAATGGCATCGAGCCAGGTTTTATGGTTTGATGTTATATGCACGAGTAGAACACAAGTGAGTTGTGGGCGATATAAGTCATCTTGCTTAACAAAGATGTCATACTTTAGTTCGGCGGTATTGTTGGATGAAGCGGCCGGACCGACATTACGCGACGCTTACGCGAGACTGGTTTTACCGCCGTGCTTTGCACACGGTGACTAGCGGTGTCAGTTTCTCCAACTTTAGTTGAACTGAGTGTGGCTACGCCCGGTCCTTGCGAAGGTCAAAACAGCATCAACTTGACAAACTATCGTTGTGGTTTTGATGCGTAGGTGAGATTGGTTCTTGCTTAAGCCCGTAGTAGCCACGTAAAACTTGCAACAACAAAGTAGAGGACGTCTAACTTGTTTTTGCAGGGCATGTTGTGATGTGATATGGCCAAGACATGATGCTATATTTTATTGTATGAGATGATCATGTTTTGTAACGAAATTATCGGCAATGGCAGGAGCCATATGGTTGTCGCTTTATTGTATGAAATGCAAACGCCCTGTAATTGCTTTACTTTATCACTAAGCGGTAGCGATAGTCGTAGAAGCAATAGATGGCGTAAACGACAACGATGCTACGATGGAGATCAAGGTGTCGCGCCGGTGATGATGGTGATCATGATGGTGCTTGAGATGGAGATCACAAGCACAAGAAGATGATGGCCATATCATATCACTTATATTGATTGCATGTGATGTTTATCCTTTATGCATCTTATCTTGCTTTGATTGACGGTAGCATTTTAAGATGATCTCTCACTAAAAATTATCAAGTAGTGTTCTCCACGAGTATGCACCGTTGCCAAAGTTAAATCGTGCCCGGACACCACGTGATGATCGGGTGTGATAAGCTCTCGTCCATCTACAACGGGTGCAAGCCAGTTTTGCACACGCAGAATACTCGAGTTAAACTTGACGAGCCTAGCATATGCGAGATATGGCCTCGGAACACGGAGACCGAAAGGTCGGCGTGAATCATATAGTAGATATGATCAACATAAGATGTTCACCATTGAAAACTACTCCATCTCACGTGATGATCGATTATGGTTTAGTTGATTTGGATCACGTGATCACTTAGATGACTAGAGAGATGTCTGCTAAGTGGGAGTTCTTAAGTAATACAATTAATTGAACTAAAATTTATCATGAACTTAGTACTGATAGTATCTTGCTTGTCTATGTTGTTTGTAGATAGATGGCCCGTCTTTGTTGTTCCGTTGAATTTTAATGCGTTCCTTGAGAAAGCTAAGTTGAAAGATGATGGTAGCAACTACGCGGATCGGGTCCGTAACGAGGATTATCCTCATTGCTGCACGAGAAAAATTACGCCTGGAAGCACCGCTGGGTGCCGAACTGCTTCTTGATGTGGCCGACGGCGTTAAGAACGTCTGGCGAGCAAAGTGATGACTACTCGATAGTTCAATGTGCCATGCTTTACGGCTTAGAACCGGGACTTCAACGACATTTTGAGCGTCATGGAGCATATGAGATGTTTCGAGAGTTGAAGTTGATATTCGAAGAATGCCCGGATTGAGAGATATGAAGTCTCCAATAAGTTCTATAGCTGCAAGATGGAGGAGAATAGTTCTGTCAGTGAGCACATACTCAAGATGTCTGGGTATTGTAATCACTTGATTCAACTGGGAATTACTCTTCCGGATGATAGCGTCCTTGACAGAATTCTCCAATCACTTCCACCAAGCTACAAGAGCTTCGTGATGAACTATAATATGCAAGGGATGGATAAGACAATTCTCGAGCTCTTCGCAATGCTAAAGGCTGCGGAGGTAGAAATCAAGAAGGAGCATCAAGTGTTGATGGTTAACAAGACCACTAGTTTCAAGAAAAAGGGCAAAGGGAAGAAGAAGGGGAACTTCAAGAAGAACAGCAAACAAGTTGCTGCTCAAGAGAAGAAACCCAAGTCTGGACCTAAGCCTGGCCAGAGTGCTTCTCTTGCAAGCGGATGGTCCTTTGGAAGCGGAACTGCCCCAAGTATTTGGTGGATAAGAAGGATGGCAAAGTGAACAAAGGTATATGTGATATACATGTTATTGATGTGTACCTTACTAGAGCTCACAGAGCACTGGGTATTTGATCTGGTTACATTGCTAATATTTGCAACTCGAAGCAGGGACTACGGATTAAGAGAACACCGCAAAGGGCGAGGTGACGATCGGCGTGGGAAATGGTTCCAAAGTCGATGTGATCGCGGTCGACACGCTACCTCTACATCTACCTTCGGGATTAGTATTAGACCTAAATAATTGTTATTTGGTGCGGCGTTGAGCATGAACATTATATCTGGATCTTGTTTGATGCGAGGCGGCTATTCATTTAAATCGAGAATAATGGTTGTTCTATTTATATGAGTAATATCTTTTATGGTCATGCACCCTGAAGAGTGGTCTATTTTGATGAATCTCGATAGTAGTGATACACATATTCATAGTGTTGAAGCCAAAAGATGCAAAGTTGATAATGATAGTGCAACTTATTTGTGGCAATGCCGTTTGGGTCATATCGGTATAAAGCGCATGAAGAAACTCCATACTGATGGACTTTTGGAACCACTTGATTATGAATCACTTGGTACTTGCGAACCGTGCCTCATGGGCAAGATGACCAAAACACCGTTCTCGGAACTATGGAGAGAGCAACAGATTTGTTGGAAATCATACATACGGATGTATGTGGTCCAATGAATGTTGAGGCTCGTGGCGGATATCGTTATTTTCTCACCTTCACAGATGATTTAAGCAGATATGGGTATATCTACTTAATGAAGCATAAGTCTGAAACATTCGAAAAGTTCAAAGAATTTCAGAGTGAAGTTGAAAATCATCGTAACAAGAAAATAAAGTTTCTACGATCTGATCGTGGAGGAGAATATTTGAGTTACAAGTTTGGTTTACACTTAAAACAATGTGGAATAGTTTCACAACTCACGCCACCCGGAACACCACACCGTAATGGTGTGTTCGAATGTCGTAATCGTACTTTACTTGATATGGTGCGGTCTATGATGTCTCTTACAGATTTACCGCTATCGTTTTGGGGTTATGCTCTAGAAACAGCCACATTCACGTTAAATAGGGCACCGTCGAAATCCGTTGAGACGACACCTTATGAACTATGGTTTGGCAAGAAACCAAAGTTGTCGTTTCTTAAAGTTTGGGGTTGCGATGCTTATGTGAAAAAGCTTCAACCTGATAAGCTCGAACCCAAATCGAGAAATGTGTCTTCATAGGATACCCAAAGGAGACAGTTGGGTACACCTTCTATCACAGATCCGAAGGCAAGACATTCGTTGCTAAGAATGGATCCTTTCTAGAAAGGAGTTTCTCTCGAAAGAAGTGAGTGGGAGGAAAGTAGAACTTGATGAGGTAACTGTACCTACTCCTTGTTGGAAAATAATACATCACAGGAACCGGTTTACGTGGCGTCAAAACCAACTAGTGAGGAAGTTGATGATGATGATCATAGAACTTGAGATCAAGTTAATCTGAGAACCACGGAGGTCGAGCAGAGTAAGATCCGCACTGAGTGGTACGGTAATTCTATTCTGGAAGTCATGCTACTAGATCATGATGAACCTACGAACTATGAAGAAGCGATGGTGAGCCCAGATTCCGCAAAATGGCTTGAAGCCATGAAATCTGAGATGGGATCCATGTATGAGAACAAAGTTTGGACTTTGGTTGACTTGCCCGATGGTCGGCAAGCAATTGAGAATAAATGGATCTTTAAGAAGAAGACTGACGCTGACGGTAATATTACTATCTACAAAGCTCGACTTGTTGCAAAAGGTTTTCGACAAGTTCTAGGGGTTGACTACGATGAGACCTTCTCACCCGTAGCGATGCTTAAGTCTGTCCGAATCATGTTAGCAATTGCCGCATTTTATGATTATGAAATTTGGCAAATGGATGTAAAACTGCATTCTGAATGGATTTACGGAAGAAGAGTTGTATATGATGCAACCGAAGGTTCTATCGATCCAAAGGGAGCTAACAAAGTGTGCAAGCTCCAACGTTCCATTTATGGACTGGTGCAAGCCTCTCGGAGTTGGAATAAGCGTTTTGATAGTGTGATCAAAGCATTTGGTTTTATCTGAGACTTTTGGAGAAGCTTTGTATTTACAAGAAAGTGAGTGGGAGCTCAGTAGCATTTCTAATATTATATGTGGATGACATATTATTGATTGGAAATGATATAGAATTTCTGGAAGCATAAAGGGATACTTGAATAAAAGTTTTTCAATGAAAGACCTCGGTGAAGCTGCTTACATATTGGGCATTAAGATCTATAGAGATAGATCAAGGCGCTTAATTGGACTTTCACAAAGCACATACCTTGACAAAGTTTTGAAGAAGTTCAAAATGGATCAAGCAAAGAAAGGGTTCTTGCTGTATTGCAAGGTGTGAAGTTGAGTAAGACTCAAAGCCCGACCACTGCGAGAAGATAGAGAGAAATGAAAAGTGTTCCTATGCTTCAGCCATAGGCTCTATCATGTATGCAATCTTGTGTACAGACCTGATGTGTGCCTTGCTATAAGTCTAGCAGGAGGTACCAAAGTAATCCAGAGTGGATCATTTGGACAGCGGTCAAGAACATCTGAAATACGAAAAGGACTAAGGATATGTTTCTCGTATATGGAGGTGACAAAGAGCTCATCGTAAATGGTTACGTTGATGCAAGCTTTGACACTGATCTAAACGATTCTAAATCGCAAACCGGATCGTGTTTACATTAAGCGGTGGAGCTGTCGGTTAGTGCAGTTCAAAGCAAAGCGTCGTGGCGGGATCTACATGTGAAGCGGAATACATAGCTGCTTGAAGCAGCCAATGAAGGAGTGCGGATGAAGGAGTTCATATCCGATCTAGGTGTCATACCTAGTGCATCGGGTCCAATGAAAATCTTTTGTGACAATCTTTGGGCGATTGCCTTAGCGAAGGAATCCAGATTTCACAAGAGAACCAAGCACATCAAGAGACGCTTCACTTCCATCCGGGATCTAGTCGGATGGGAGACATAGAGATTTGCAAGATACATACGGATCTGAATGTTGCGAACCCGTTGACTAAGCCTCTTCCACGAGCAAAACATGATCAACACCAAGACTCCATGGGTGTTAGAATCATTCTTGTGTAATCTAGATTATTGACTCTAGTGCAAGTGGGAGGCTGAAGGAAATATGCCCTAGAGGCAATAATAAAGTTATTATTTATTTCCTCATATCATGATAAATGTTTATTATTCATGCTAGAATTGTATTAACCGGAAACATAATACATGTGTGAATATATAGACAAGCAGTGTCACTAGTGTGCCTCTACTTGACTAGCTTGTTAATCAAAGATGGTTATGTTTCCTAACCATGAACAAGGAGTTGTTATTTGATTAACAAGGTCACATCATTAGTTGAATGATCTGATTGACATGACCCATTCCGTTAGCTTAGCACACGATCATTTAGTATGTTGCTATTGCTTCCTTCATGACTTATACATGTTCCTATGACTATGAGATTATGCAACTCCGTTTACGGAGGAACACTTTGTGTGCTACCAAACGTCTAACGTAATCGGGTGATTATAAAGGTGCTCTCAGGTGTCTCGAAGGTACTTGTTGAGTTGGCGTATTTGAGATTAGGATTTGTCACTCCGAATGTCGGAGAGGTATCTCTGGGCCCTCTCGGTAATGCACATCACTTAAGCCTTGCAAGCATTTCAACTAATGAGTTAGTTGTGAGATGATGTATTACGAGCGAGTAAAGAGACTTGCGTAACGAGATTGAACTAGGTATTGGATACCGACAATCGAATCTCGGGCAAGTAACATACCGATGACAAAGGAACAACGTATGTTGTTGTGCGGTTTGACCGATAAAGATCTTCGTAGAATATGTAGGAACCAATATGGGCATCCAGGTCCGCTATTGGTTATTGACCGAGACGTGTCTCGGTCATGTCTACATTATTCTCGAACCGTAGGGTCCGCACGCTTAAGGTTTCGATGATTATATTATGAGTTTATGTATTTTGATGTACGAAGGTTGTTGAGTCCGGATATGATCACGGACATGACGAGGAGTCTTGAAATGGTCGAGACATAAAGATTGATATATTGGACGGATATATTTGGACACCGGAAAGGTTAGGAGAAGTTTGGAGCTCGGGAGGTTCTGGAACCCCGGGAGGTATATGGGCCTTATTGGGCCCATGTAGGAGGAAGGAGAAGGAACAAGGGAGGCGCGCCCCAAGCCCAATCCGAATTGGGGGGGGGCCCCCCCTTCCTTTCTCCTTCCCCTCTTCCTATTACTAATACTAGTACTACTTCCTAATACTAGTACTCTTTCCTTCCCCTCCAAATAAGATAAAGAAAGGGGGAAACCTACTTGGAGTAGGTTTCCCTCCCCATGGCGCCCCCTTGGGGCCGCCACCTCCTCCCTCCCTCCTTTATATCACGGGGTAGGGGGCACCCTAGGACACACAAGTTGATCATTGATCGTTCCTTAGCCGTGTCGGTGCCCCCTCCACGATATTACACCTCGATCATATTGTGGCGGTGCTTAGGCGAAGCCTGCGACGAGAGAACATCAAGATCGTCACCACGCCATCGTCTTGACAGAACTCCCCTCGGGCCTCTCTTGGATTGGAGATCGAGGTGCGTCATCGAGCTGTCTGCGTATCAAGAACTTCGGAGGTGCGGAGTAATGGTGCTTGGATCGGTTGGACCGGAGGGCGTCGACTACTTCCTCTACGTTGCGTTAACGCTTCGCTTGATCTCACGAGTGCGTAGACAACACTCTTCTCTCGTTGCTATATCATCACCATGATCTTGCGTGTGCGTAGGAAATTTTTGAAATTACTCGTTCCCCAACAGAGCCATCCCAGGCACGCGTGGCGAGGCGCTGCGCAGCCATGCGGAGCAAGGTGGCATCTTGGAGTCGACAGAGACGCCATCGTGGCAACGGGTGGCTCACCTAACATTCGTTTCTCCGCACTGTTGGGGCGACCGGACGGGCATTAAATGCCCTTGTCCCCCGCCGTCGAGTTAGGTAGGGGACACTTTGTTGGTCCTTGTTGTACCAACCTGCGTTTTACCTTTCTACCCCTCTTCCTCGCTGCCACCTGTTGGTGCCCCCTTCAGACTATAAAAGGGAGGCCCATGCGCACGTAGAAGGGGTTCGGTCCATTCGACACACGCAACACCACCATATGCTCGCATTCGCGAGCAAGATCAAATACAAACACAAAGCAGCAGTAGGAGTTTTATCTCTCCGGAGAGCTCCGAAGCTGGGTAAAAATCGCCCGTCTCCCCCGCGCGCCCGACCTCGATCTGCTCTGCGCACGCCCTCCGCTCCCTTGCAGGACTAGAAGGGGCCTCCTGCCCCGTAGGTGCTCGTGGCCACACAGAGACGCCCCGACAACATGGGCATGGGTAATCTAACCGTGCCGCTAATCATGGCGAGCAGGAGGCAGACGGGTTCCACCAGGCAAGTGGGGAAGCACAAAAAGCCTTTATCGCCTTTATAAGGAGATCATGTTCCTTTCTCTTTTACACACGCCTCCTTCTCCTGCTAGCTCATTCCCCTTTGTGCGAGCCCTAACGCCCAAGCACTCTTCTCCCCCACCGATGGGAAGTTTTTTGGAGATGTACGGAGCAGGAGGCAAATGGACGGCCTCAACTGTCCAGGAGAAGGACATCAAGAAACTCCGGGGAGCCGGGTATCTGGCCCAGAAGATCGGCCACCGTCTTCCCTCAGCGGGACAGGTCATCCCTACTCCGGAATCTCATGAGAGAGTTGTGTTCCTTCCCCATTTCGTCCGTGGGTTCGGGTTTCCCCTTCGCCCATTCGTTCGGGGAGTCATGTACAACTACGGGATCGATTTTCATGATATTTTCCCCAACTGCTTCCTCAATATCTTGACGTTCATTGTCGTGTGCAAGGCTTTTCTCTGGATCCCACCTCACTTCGGCCTATGGCTGAAGATTTTCAATGTGAAGCCCAAGGTGGTGAGTGGCGAACACGCCGAGTGCGGCGGCGCCATGGTAAGAAAGATTCCCAAGGCTGTCTGGCCGAAAGGCGCTTTCAACGAC
Source organism: Aegilops speltoides (assembly GCA_021437245.1). NCBI lineage: Eukaryota > Viridiplantae > Streptophyta > Magnoliopsida > Poales > Poaceae > Aegilops > Aegilops speltoides. The sequence goes on along the minus strand of CM038142.1, from coordinate 222,340,313 downwards.
TCCGTCAACGAGTGGCAACAGCAGTGGTTCTATATCACCGAACCACGCGGCAAGAAGAGGGCGGCAGTTCGAGAGTTCAGATCTGGAGCCCCACTGCGGCTCACGTCCTGGCCCGAGAAGGGCCCGAACTGGTGCTCGTCCGATGAGCTGTTATTGCTACAGACACGCATCCAGGGCGTGATTGATAGGGACGTCAAACTTGTTGACGTAGTCCAGGTGATGCTAGTTCGCCTGGTTCTCCCTTGTCAGCGCCGAGCTTGTACACTGTGGGAGTTCGATCCGGCCAAGCACCAAACCCTTCAAGAGCTTTACGACTCTACCCACAAGGATATCTGGAAGGTGCTCTTTAAGTCTGGCAAATCATGGTCGGGCCCCGCCGAGGACCGTGGGTATCAATCATCCCATTCCCCCAGCTCGGTAAGTCACAACCACACTCTGTCTATTCGTGCTTTAATTGGCACATCATGTGGGAGACACCCTAATCGTATTTCATTGCAACCTCAGGGAAGGTGGAGCGGCTACATTGTCCAGCCCCCCTGCCGGAGGAACCGGCCGGACCTCTTCTGACGAAGATGTTGGTCCCCGCGCCATACAAGGCGCCAAAGAAGGAGGCCTCCAAGAAGGTGAAGAAGACCTGGGGTGGCCTTCGCCATCGCGAGGTTTCGGACGCCAGATCCGGAGACTCCAGCAATGATCCTTCGTCTGCGGATGAAGAGGAGGAAGCAGAGGAGGATCAGCCTCTCTCTGATGGTGGGAGGAAAAGGACGGCCTCCGCATCTCTGGTGGCCGGTTCGCCCAAGAGGGGGAAACATTCCGTCCCAGGGGCATCCCCCACGGCCGCCGATAGCAGCCCGGAGTGGGATCCCAGGGCCCAGCCCCTGAAGAAGTCGTAAGTATCCGAACACGCATATGCGTCCGGGATCTTTTTATGGGTACAGTAGTTTTGACTGTTGCCTACATTTTGCCTGATCCGGCAAGGTCTGCGCGGCCGATCCTCGTCGGAGGATTCATCGAACTTGGGCGCTTTGGCGGCGAGGCGCCTCCATGAGCCCTTTCCCCAAGTGCAGGCGCGACATCGAGGTGTCGTCTCGACAAGACCGGACCAGGAGGACATATCCATGGTGCCAAACACGCGAGGATGGATCGGCCCCGGGACCTCTAGGGTTACGATCGAGCAAGCAGCCCCCGATGGCGGGGGCAGCCTCGCCGCCGGCGTCCTCTGCTCAAGCGAGCTGCTGGCGATCTATTGGCGGTGTTGAGAATCGTCTATTGTCGACGAGCATCGGGCCCTTGTGGGCGAGGTGGTTGAAAGGATTCATTCCACCGAAAGCGGGCTGAATGCGTCCTGCCTAAGTCTTATAAAGGCTTTTGAGGTATGTCTCCAAGGAAACCCTTAAGGAATTGTCATAATATAAGTAGTAGCCCTGATACCTTTGTCCGTGAAAGCGACAGGCGCGGCGGGATCAAACCCCCTGCCTTCGCAGGAGCCTGTGTAAATGATGTATACCCCTTGGTGTGAAAACAGGCATCCGCAGAGAGGACTTCTGCTTTCGAGGCAGAAGTGTCCGAACTGAAGCAGAACCTTGCACGGTCCGAGGAAGAACTCGGCCGTGTGAGGAAGCAACTGGAAGACATGCAAGGTATGTTGAAAACATTTGTCTTGGAGTTGGCACGAACAAATGGTTGTGTAGAATAATTTTTTTGAGTATTGTGTGCTCTAGGAGCGTGTGCCGAATACGAGGCACTAAAGAAAGCTTTGGCTAATGCCAACAAGAAGGCTGAGGCCGAATAGGCGCTTCGTGAAAAACACAAGGCTAGGGTTATCACCGCTGAGCGGGAGCTCCAGGAAGCTGTGAAGAAAAGCGAGAGCTTGGAGCAGAGTCTAAATGGAAAGAATCCGAGCTCGCCCAAGCTCTCGAGGATGCAGAAGGTGCTCGGGAAGAAGCCCAAGGTGCTGCGCGGGACATTCAGGATGCCCGAAAAGTGGCGGCTGGTAAGGCCTTCTGTATTCTCAGCTTTGTGTATGTTAGAATCTGAAGAATCCAAGCGGCAGGCTGAATTCTTATTTTTCCAGGGGCTTTTGCGAATCTTCCTCGCAGCATATTAGATGCTGCTCAATTCTATCACACCAAGGAGAAAAAGACTGCGGAGAGGGATTTCTGGTCGCAGTATCTGGCGCCGAACTATCCAGTGCCATTTATCGATAAGATGAAACAGCTGATCAAACTGCACCAGGCGGCCGAACTAGCCATGAAGGACTTAGTTGTCCGGCTGTGGCCTGCGGATCCGATTCCAAGTAGCTACTTCGGACACATCAAGCGGATCGTGGGCGCCTGTCCTTGGCTAGATGCAATCAAGCGATCAGTCTGCATAGAAGGCGCGCGTATGGCGTTTGCCCATGCGAAAGTGCATTGGGGGAGGCTTGACACGGAAAAGCTGATCACTGAGGGGCCGCTGGAGGGTAAGGAAGACCGCAAGCCCGAGATGTATTATGAAGGTGTGATGAAAGGGGCCAGCCTTGGGGCGGACAAGTGTACTAAAGACATCATATTTCCCTGAGGGCATCTGTGCCGCTTATTGTAATATGGGATAATGGCATGTTTCTTATATATTGCCCATTTTATTTGAACATATGTTCTTCCTGTGCGGCTGTTTATTGTATGCAAATTCTGGGAGTTGGCCAGTCGTCGGCTTCTGCCCCCTCGTAAAAAGGATACAGGGGTGTTCGGGATATATCTGAACGCTCTTTATCCCATAGTTGGGTCCTTTTAAGGAGGTGTATCTTTCCGCGAACCAGGCAATCGGACCATAGGGCATTATTAATCTCACTTAGCCATAGGAATTTGTGTATGGTCGGCGCAGCCCCTAGTGTTTGGAAGGCCAAACTAGGGGTTCTATTGGCGCCTGATCAGAAGATCGAACCGTCGCACTTAGCATTTATGATGGTGTTATGCGGAATAAATCTTTAGGGATTTTATGACCTCTCGAACAGCGGACCGGCTATCACGCCCAATATGCGACCCTATCCAAAAGGAACTCGAAGGTCCCACCAAGGATAGACCCGCATATTGGAACGCTTTTGCAAGGTGGATATCATTACATCAACAATTACATAATAGTGGGGATACGTACATAAGGCATACAATGCCACATGAATTCAACATCACAATACATCAGAGCATCGTCCGACTACGGATGAAACACAAACAGAAACTCAAACCACATCCACCCTGCTAGCCCAGGCTGCCGACCTGGAACCTATCCCCTGATCGAAGAAGCAGAAGAAGAAACTCCAAAACAAGCAATCATCATGCTCGCGTCAAGATCATCGCATAAACCTGTACCTTCAACTGTTGTTGTAGTAATCTGTGAGCCACGAGGACTCAGCAATCCCATTACCATGGGTATCAAGACTAGCAAAGCTTAATGGGAAAGGAAGGGGTAAAGTGGTGAGGTTGCAGCAGCGACTAAGCATGATATGGTGGCTAACATACGCAAAGAAGAGTGAGAAGAGAGCAAGCGAAACGGTCGTCAACTAGCAATGATCAAGAAGTGATCCTGAACTCCTACCTACGTCAAGCATAACCCAAAGACTGTGTTCACTTCCCGGACTCCGCCAAGAGGAGACCATCATGGCTACACACGCGGTTGATGAGTTTTAATTCAGATCAGGTGTCAAGTTATCTACAACCGGACATTAACAAATTCCCATCTGGCACATAACCGCGGGCACGGCTCTCAAAAGTTTATACCCTGCAGGGGTGTCCCAACAGCCCATGACAAGCTCTCGCGATCAGCGAAGAATAGACCTTCTCCGGAAGACCCGATCAGTCTCGGAATCGGTTTAGAAGACATTTCGACAATGGTAAAACAAGACCAGCAAGACCGCCCGATGTGCCGACAATCCCGATAGGAGCTGCACATATCTCGTTCTCAGGGCAACACCGGATAAGCTAAGCGTACAGGTACCGACGTAACCCAAGTTGCCAAGGGATGGTCCCGCACGGTGCTCTAGTTTGAACCAACACTTAGACAAGCATTGGCCTGGGGGGCTATAATAAAGATGACCCTCGAGAGAGCGACTCCCAAGGGAAAAGTAGGTGGTGGTGAGGCAAATGGTAAAACCAAGGTTGGGCCTTGCTGGACAAGTTTTATTCAAAGCGAACTGTCAGGGGGGTCCCATAAATCACCCGACCGCTTTAGGAATGCAAAATCCGGGAACATAACACCGGTATGACGGAAACTAGGGCGGCAAGAGTGGAACAAAACACCAGGCATAAGGCCGAGCCTTCCACCCTTTACCAAATATATAGATGCATTAATAATATAAGATATATTGTGATATCCCAACATAAACCCTGTCCACCATGGAGAAATCTTCAACTTCACTGCAACTAGCAGCGCTATAAGAGGGCTGAGCAAAAGCGGTAACATAGCCAAACAACGGTTTGCATAGGAAAGCTGTCAAAGGTTAGAGGTTTATGGCAATATGGGATGGCTTGATAAACAGGTAATAGGTAGCGCAGCATAGCGATAGAACGAAGCAACTAGCATAGCAATGATAGTAGTGAGATCCAGGGTAGCGGTCATCTTGCCTGAAATCCCGCTAGGAAGAAGAACGAGTCCATGAAGAAGATGAAGCCACGAAGACAAACCACACGAAGACGAACGCACCCTCACGATCGCAACGAAACGGAACTAAAAAGAAGAAGCACACAACATAGGTAAACACACCACACATGAACAAGGCATGACGCACAACAAGCATGATGCATGACCAAGCTACATGAAACTACTCATGGCAAGAGATGATGCAAACAAGAACAACACATCAAGGCAAGTTTAAATGAGGCCGGAAACAACATATAACAATTCCGATAAGTCCTCATATGCAAATTTCGAAATTGGTCCAGAACTGAACAAACATTAAGTAGAAGTTTTTAAACAGCAAGTTAAGATGCACCAAGATGATCTACACGAAATTCTAGTCAAGTTACATATAAAGTTCATTAGATTTGGAGCTACGGCCTAGAAGATATGAGCAAAACAAGTTAAACATGGCATCGATGCAAAATGCATACAAACACCAAGCAAACACCCCAAAACAAGGATGCAACATGATAATATGAAGCTACATGCAAAATCAAGCAAGTTTCATGTAGAGCACACTCAAAACGGAGCAACGGTTCAACACACACACACTATACAAGTCATAGCAACAATCTATCCATAACAACAACTAGGCATATTGCAAGCATCAAAACAACATGCTACAGCATCTCAACATAATGACAAAAGGCATGGGCATGAAGTACAGGTAAAGCATAACAAAACATGAACACTGAGCTATCTCCAGAAACAACTAGAACATGTTCAAAAGGACATGGGAAGATTGCAAATAATAACAGTTTCAGACTTGGCAGAAATAACATCAGGTTGCAATGTTTAGAGCAAGCAAACAACATGCTACAGGAGCATATCATGGCAAACAAAGGCATGGCATGAATCTACTAATTGCATAGATCAAAAGTTCCTTACTGACCATGAGCCAAAAAGGATCATAAAATATGATGGCACCCATGTAAACATGGCAAGTTATATTACAGATTCAAACATGGCAGAAACAACAATAAGTAGGCATGTTGGTGAGCTTGTACCACTCACCACAGAGCAATACATGGCATGGCAAGGAAACCAACAGTAAGAAGGCATGTTTGTGAAGTTAAGCATGGCAAGAGCAAGGTCATAGGATGCATGGAACACTAGCAAAACACATGGGAACTAGTGAACTTAATGTTAACAGGCTGAAAGCAACATTATCAAGCATCTTTGGAGCAAGATATGAACAATCTACAGCAAGCTATAAATGCAACTAGGGGCATGGATGGATAAGGCATAACATGTAGATCAAAACATGTTTATAGAACATCTCCAGATTATGCATAGAATGAGTAGTAGCAACATGTTTACATAGCAACAAAATATAACAGAATCTGTCAGGAAAACAGCAACAGCAACTACCCTCCTTAACAAGCTTGATACACTCAACACACAACTCACAAAAATACATGGATGGCACCCCTGGAAAGATGGCATATCATAGATCAAAACACATGTAGACATCAACCTCATAGGATGCACACATCAATCATGGCAAAAATGATAAATGAGCAAATTATTACAGTTTCAGCAGATTAACAGCAACATGCACTCTTCCAATAGCATTTCGGGCATAAAGATAAGCTCAAATGAGAATGATGCAATGGAATGGAATGAAGTACTTGTTGAGACGAACAATATGACATATTACACGCACGAAACGGAGCTACGGATGCAGAGATACAATGCGATGAACATGGCACCAGAACATGAGGTTTTGGGGACTTAGGCAAAATGCACCTCGGGAAGCTGGGCGGATTGTGCGGGATGGAGGAACCGGACTTGGCGCAGACGTTTGGATGGCAGGCGGGTGGATCTCATCCCACCCGCCGGATCCGCGACGACGAGGCGGCCAATGACGGCGGCCGGAGGTGGGTCGGCGCCCGAGGAGGCCGGGACGGCAGCAGCAGGGGTCGGGCGGCACGGCTCGGCGCTGGGGCCGCGGTAGCCGGGCGAGGGACGCGCGCGGCGGCAACCAGGCAGGGGCGGCGGGAGGCGCGCGGTGGGGGGACCCGACTCATAAGTCGTGATCACCGAATGCACGTGTCTGATGATCCCGAGATCAATGCTAATCAAACACCACGAAGCTGAATAACAAGAGTCTTACATCCATACATACCATTTTACACAAGTGGGACCATTATGGTCAAGTCTTGAGTATAACATCGCAGCGGAATTCTTCGTCGATAACTTGGACCCATGCCATCTACCTTAACCCTACGGGCATTACATTGGGGGAAGCGTCCTAGCTCGCATGTTAAATCACAAGTATTCCTCATCACATCCTGTTCTTTCATGCAGCCAATAAAATAACCGATGGCAAGCCAATGAGTACTTTGAATGTACTACTTAAGCAACCCATGTTTTGGTTCAAGATGCAACAATGCATGATATATAGGTAAATTTTTGCAGAAAGCTAGTTTTGAGTGCAATGACATGTTCAACAACTTGTAAGGCATGCATCAAGAGAATTCAAGTAACCATGAGGACAGGTTACAGATAACAACATATAAAGAGTGGGCACCAACCCATCAACATATATAGAGTGGGCACCAACCCATCTAACATAAATAGAGTGGGCACCAACCCATCTCAATCATGTCAAGTCCCTTGACATGACCCATGTCATTTTATCAACACACACACACACTTGGTTTGTAAACAAGTGGACGTAGCCCAAGAGCGGTTACCTAACTGTCCTTGACCGTGGACACGGCTATTCGAATAGTTTTACACTCTGCAGAGGTTGCACACTGTACCCACAAGATCCGGGAACTTCCGTGTCGGCCATGACCATGATACCTCAAGTACCCGGGGTAAGCACCCGATCACTACCTTTCCCTAGGCGACACTAACATGGAGTCCACTCGATTGGCAGTAACCCCCGTGCCCAACATTTCACATAACATTTTTTGTGCAGCCTCCCTCCCATAATTATCACATACCACTGGTACGGGGTAGCAACGGTGTGTCCGGTGCCCTGTGAAAACAGTCATGGCCGCCCTACAGCACGACCCGTCCCCGAGAGAGAGCAACAACTCTCCCCGTCACTAGTAATCACGGGCTCCAAGCTAGTATCGGCCTAGGTAATCAATAATGCCCTTTCCCATATAAGGGTAGAGTGGTTGCGCATGTAAGGTTGGAATAACGGTGCATAACCGACCAATCCGTTTTCGAAACAACACACACTTTCCTCGGTACACCACTTCGTCATCAAGTGGTTACCCATCTCATCATCTCCCTCGGGCATAAGTGGCACCCAACGGGGTTTTCAAAAAGTCCTTTGAAAAATACTTTGCCTCCTTCATCATGCACATACCCGTCCCTTTTTGTGTAGCATCTACTTTAGCATCCTATCTACTCCCCACCGGCATAACCCTCATAAGAAGGTAGGGCCATGCACAATGCAAGTATCAACGAGGAAGTAACAGAGGCAACCAACCCACGTGGTTCACCATCTCATCATGATTCTGATGCAACAATAATAAAGAGCTATATGACGTGGATAAAAAGGGTTTCATAGACATGGTCAAAGGGCTGCTTGCCTGTTTAACAAAGTCTTCGTGGTCTTCAAATATCTCTGGTCCAACTCCGAGCATTGCGTATACTTCGTCAACTATCGTTGAAAGCAACCATAATAAGCAACACAACAAGGAAGGAAATAAAAGTGCTCTAAAAATATGAGCTGGACTTTTCTAGGATACCTCTGGTCATATGAGGGATGACCAAAGTGGTTTCATTGGGATTCGATGAATGGATATCTCTAAACATTTTGATATGGTGGAATCAAGGGGTTTATGGATTTGCGAGAAGTGTACAGAAATATATTTTTGAAAAATGAGCAAAGGCGCCCATTTAACAAAGGATGATTTTAGAAGCATCTAGGAATTGATTTCACTGGATTTGGAGTTGAAATGATTTTCCTACGAATTTGCAAAGTTGACAAACATGAAGAAATGGCTCATTATTTTGTGGGGCACAGAAGGTATTAGGAAAAATGTTCATAAACTAAGTTATGAACTTAGAAGCATCTAGGAATTGGAATCATGGCATTTGGATAAATTTTGAGCCTTCTGTGATTTTCTAAAGTTCATCACAGAAATGGAAGAACAGGATTTGATAAATATTTGTGAAGGAAATGATTCTAGAAAGATGTGCAAATAGCACCATGTGATAGGGAATGATTTTAGAAACTACTAGAAATTTGAATCATCAAATTTGGAGTTAATTTGAATTATTTATGGATTTTAGAAACTCACTGGAAAAGAATAAAAAGGAATATGGGCATTACCCTTATCCTGCGCACCAGGCGAAGGATAGCAGTGGGCAGCCCAGTGCTCAGCTCTTGTGTGTCGGGGCGACGTCGGCGCATTCAGGAAGACGCCTTCCCCGAGCGAAGGCGGTAGCGGGAAGAGCCCGTTTCCACTTAAACGGCCGGGCTCAGCCGCTGGGTCGCCGACGCGCGGGGCCCATCTGTCGGGTTCATCCCCAACCTCCCGCGCGGGCGCATCGGGAGATAGAGGAGGCGAGGCCGGATGGTGCGGGCGCTCTCCCCGGCGGTACCGGTCACCTCCGGCGACGCCAGGAGTACTAGAGCGCTCAGGAGGCCATGCCACATCCAACTGTGGGTGGCACGGTCTCCCCGGGGCACCGGGATGAGCAGGGTGCTGGCCGCGGCGGACGAGACCAGCCGTGAGATTTGGGCACGGTGAGGCAGGCACGGGGAGGAAGGAGTGAGGTGCGGGGAGAGTTGGCGGTGGTGCAGGTGTTGCTCTGGAACAAAGAGGTCGGGAGGAGGGGCACTAAATGGCGCGAATTTAGGCGGAGGCCGGCAGCATTGCTCCGGCCATGGAGATGCAAGGAGGGTACGAGGAGGGGTGTGGGTTGGTCGGAGGGGCTCTAGGGAGGCGGGAGCAAGCGGAGTGGAGAGGAGGTCTGGGATGGCTTTAAGTAGCGGTTCATAGCTCACCGTGGGCCAGCCTCACGGGTGCTCAGGGAATGGCCGTGGTGGCCACGGGAGGAGGCTCGGGGCTGTCTGTGGTGCTCGTGGGAGTTGTGTAGGGTGCCGGAAGAGAGAGAGGGCGGGAGAGGTCGAGGCGCAGCGTGTGAGCCGCACCATTGGCGCCTTCAGGCGGCCTCTGTTTGCTAAGCAGCAGACCTGGGAGGAGGAGAGAGGAGGGGCCGACCAGCGTGGCGTGTTGCAGACGCCGAGGCACCTCGATTGGCGCGAGGGGAGGCTCGAGGTGGGCCAGGGCGCCGTGTCAGCGGTCGAGAGCATCTTGGCGTGCTCAGGCGCGTCTTTGGCCGGCATGACATGCCCTTTTGCGGAATGGTCGCGCCACTTGTGTCTGGAAGCTGCGGGGGAGTAAACAATGGGAAAGTGGCATTGGATGCCTGGAACATGCCAGAGAGAGAGAGAGATGAGAAAGGGAGGGGAAGTGGCTTCCCGAGAGGAAAAATGGGTCTCTGCCCCCCTTCATCATTGCCTCTCGGCAGGGAAGAACACCAGAGGTAAAGGGGGACTAGTAGGGGATGTGGTAAAAAGGATAACTCATGGAGATTAGTGGAAGTGGCCAAAAATGGGATTTTGGTAAAGTGGCAGAAGGTGTTTGATGATGGTTTGGGCAAGTAGATGATTTGCATCTGCCATGAGACTCCATAGGGTGAAATGACACATATAATTAGGGCCTTCCACCAATTTGGAGCTCATTTGAAGAAAGTTGACAATGCAACTTTCGCAAACCCTAGAAATCAACAGAAGTGGACTTTCCAAGATTTAGCCATGTAAATCTATTCTCCTTGATGCACCACTTGGTCTAGTGTCATCATTTGAGTCTCTGAACATGTCCAAAAAAGTTGAGATCAAAAGGAGAAAGTTTCCAATGTAGAGTTGCTCAAACTTGGTTCTGGACAGGAATGGTTTTGGGGAACTTTGATCAAGTTAAATTGTTCTCCAACTTGTGCCACTTGGTCTAGATGAATAATTAGAACATTTGAGAATGTTCACAAGGTTTGGGAACATTTGGAAATGTTTGGCAATGTAAAGTTGCTCAAACTTTAAAATGGACAGAAATGGTTTTGAGGGGATTTGATGATGTTATATTGTTCTCCAAGTCATGCGACTTGGCAAGATCATCTAATATGTCATATGTGACATGCTAGAATTTTCTTGGAATTTTTGGAGAATATTTCCTTTGTAAATATTTCAAAAGCTTGAAATATCCAGAAAGGGTTTTTGAGGGGTTTGGCCAATATTTTGAACATGACCATGTGTTGAAACTCTTATATATGGAAAATATATGTCCACTGAGTTTCCCTAATTTTTGGAAAATATTTTTGAAGCAATAAAATAATTTTCCCCTATTAAAGACCATTTCTGGCCTTAAGAAAAAGCTTTTAAGTAAAATAGGAAAATAACTTTCAAAATTATATTTTTGTTTTTTCTGGGTATCCTATATCTAATAGGAGCCAAATATATTTTTATAAAGATTTTTACTGCCCTTAATTAAGTACTTGCAGTGCAAACCTCAATTCAGGGGTTTTTGGAAAACTAATTTTTGAAAATACTTTTTGGCCAAATTATTTTTGTAAGGAAATACTATATTTCTCTATACACATGGCATGATCATTGGGAAAAGGTTTTGGATCAAGGAGGTGAAGTATAGGAGTTGGAGGATTTATTTGATTTTTAGAGCACTTGCCAACAAAGTCAACCATTCAATCAAAGCAAAGACAAAACACTCAAAAGTTTTTGTCAAACCACATTTTAGCATTATTTATTGACTCAAGTGTTGTGGCATGAAAATCAGGGTGTGACAGACCTACCCCCCTTACAAGAATCTCGTCCCCGAGATTCCCAGACTAAGCGCGGAAAGGGATACAGAAACTTGGATCTAGGGTAGTCTTCAAGTCTTCATGTTATACCTTCCGTGTAGTGCTCCATTGAATCTTGAAGTACCCGGTGTTGTAGCTTCGTGTATGACGTGCTGCCTGACCCAGGTTGCTAATGGTCTCTCAGATAGGTCTTATTGGACTGGAGGTCAATGGCTCGGTGAGCGATGTCCTTGTTAGTGATTGGGCTAGTTAGGAAGTCGAAAACACTTCCGGAGTTGTGTCGTGTGGAAAAACATTGTGTACAGCCGCAAGTCAGGTGGTAACGCCAGCTGGTAACTGTCTTCTCTTCGTCTCGTAGCGATCTCGGAGGGGGTTGTTAAATCTTGGAGTGATCTTGAAGAACACCGATGAATCTTAGGGCGAGCTTTCCTTCGACATGGAAGCGCTGGGTTCCTTTGAGAGGGGTGACCCGGAGATAAACATGGTCTCCAACCCGGACGGTCATGTCTCGACGGCGTGAGTCAGCGTAGCTCTTTTGTCTTGACTTGGCAGTCTTCAAACGCTCTCTGACAAGCTGGACCTGCTCTTCGGCTTCACGGAGGATATCGGGCCCAAAGACAAGTCCTTCTCCGGTTTCTGACCAATTGAGGGGTGTGCGGCATTTCCGTCCGTATAACACCTCAAATGGTGCCATCTGAAGGCTTGACCGATAACTGTTGTTGTAATAGAACTCGGCGAAAGGGAGGCAATCTCCTCACTTAGCTCCATATGCTAAGACACAGGCTGGGAGAATTCTTCTAGTATCTGATTCACTCGCTCTGTCTGACCTCCGATCTGTGGGTGGAAAGCAGTGCTGAAGGACAACTTGGTCCCCATGGCCTCCTGGAACTTCTTCCAGAACCTTGAGGTGAATTGGGTTCCTCTATCCGACACAATTTCCTTGGGAACGCCATGAATGCTCACGATTTGGTTGATGTAGAGACTGGCTAACTGGTTCCCCTTGTAGGTCGTCTTGACAGGAATGAAGTGGGCCACCTTGGTCAAATGGTCAACAATGACCCATATGGAGTCATGTCCCTTGCTTGACCTGGGTAAACTAGTGATGAAGTCCATCCCGACTTTGTCCCACTTCCATTCGAGCACTGGAGGGTTGCAACAATCCAGTGGTCGTGATGCTCGACTTTGACTCTCGGCATCGTCACACTTTGCAACATAGGTGGCAATCTCCTTTTCATCCCATGCCACGAGTCTTTCCTTTAGGTCTTGATACACCTTGGTTCCTCCGGGATGGATGGAATCTGGGTGTCGTGAGCTTCTTGCAAGATCAGATTCTTGAGCTCAATCTTGTTGGATGCGCAAATCGATTCCCAAACCACACGACTCCTTGCTCATCTTTTGTGAAACACAGGGCTTTGCCGCCTTGATCTTCCTCTTGATGCCTTCAATACTCTCGTGTCCCTTCCGAGCTTCTTTAACATCATCCATCGAGGTCGGCTTGACTTCAAGGTTAGCTAAGAATCTGGTGCAACCAGTTCAACCCAAGCTTTCAAGTTCTTCATACAAAGGCGGGTAGCTTGTCCTTAAACATAGCATTCAAGGAACAAGCCTTCACCTTAATGCATCTGCTACCACATTAGCCTTCCTAGGGTGGTATTGAACACTGAGGTCATAATCTTTGATCAATTCTAGCCATCTTCTTTACCTCATGTTCAATTCCCTTTGAGTCAAAATATTCTTCAGACTTTTGTGATCTGTGTATATCTCACATCGCTTCCCTAAGAGGTAATGTCGCCATGTCTTGGTGGCATGAACCATCTGCTGCTAGCTCAAGGTCATGAGTAGCATAGTTCTCTTCATGAGGCCGTAGTTGCCTTGAAAGGTAGGCTACGACTCTGCCTTCTTGCATCAAACACCTCCCATCCGGTTCTTGGCGCATCACAATATATCACAAACTCCTTGTGTATATCTGGTGTGGCGAATGAGGCGATGGTCGATCTCTTCTTCAGCTCTGGAAGCTCTCTTACTTCCGGCGTCCATTCAACTTCTTGTCCTTCTTCAAGAGCTGAGTCATGGGTCGGGCAATACTTGAGAATCCTTCAACGAACTTGCGGTAATATCCCGCGAGTCCGAGGACGCTCGACTTCCTTCACATTGCTTGGGGATTGCCATTCAGTCACGACTTCAATCTTAAGCGGGATCGTGACAATCCTTCTTCGGTTAAACATGACCCAAGAATCCAACTTCACGCAGCCGAATTCACACTTGCTGAACTTGGCATACAGTTGGTGCTCTCGAAGATTGTCTAGGACCATCCTCCAGTGTTGCTCGTGCTCTTCTTCCGTCTACGAGTGGACAAGTTGGTCACCAAATGATGATGACAACTATCTTGTCTAAGCACTCCATGAAGTCTAAGGGGTACGTATAGTGGGTTGAGGCATTGGGGATGGTTACGGTTGAGTATTGGCCAAGGTCTTATCGATCTAGAGCCAAAGCCCAAGGTCAGGATCTGACCGTGTTGTGGCTTGGTAGGGCGTAAGGGTTTCAAGGATTCTAGTGTGCGAGTGAATGTTTATCATCCCATCCTTGAGCACAGTTTCCGAGATGCCGATAGTCTATCTAGTACTTTAAACAAATCACATCATATCACCGATAACATCATTTTGCATAGGTCAACTCCAATAATCACTCATGTGATTCATATCCTCATGGCTCCCGAGAGGATGTCTAACAAAATCATACATGTCTACAATCCCCAAACTCATGTGTGTGGCTACCCCTAAAAATCCATGGGTAGAGCATACAAGCTTCCAAGCTGGAATAAAACAGGACAATCCAAGTGCTCATCCTATTATTGCAAGGTCCATGCTAGTGCATCTCTATCCTAAGGAAACACGTCGTATGCCACACCAAAATCTTGTTTCCTTCCTATGAATCAACTCCAACAACCCATTAACTACACCAATCATTACATGATCCAGTAGTTCTTCAAATCCATTCTCCTAGTTTATTGTCCACCGAAAAACATGGTATCATGATCGAGATCATCAGTCTAAATCCAATTTACTCTGAACCATGTAGATATACATTATCATCTATATCCAACTAGGATCACCTACTTAAATCCAAATCTCTTGTCCAACGAGAATTCCTACATGTTCCCCCCAGGTCATTTACGTAGTATCAACTCTCTCCAATCAATATCCCATGGCTAAATCTAAATCCAAATACTTCCAAGAATTCCAGCTTGCGAACACAATTATCCTACTAAATCCAATTTACTCAGGGGTAATGAAAGCTATGCTAATCTATACTCATGATCCCACCAAGTTCATCTACCAACATCAAAGCCTCATAATCCATCAAGTAGTCTCATATAATTCCTCAAGTCATTGATATAAACTCACCAAGTCATTTGTCCTCAATTCCTATATCCTCAGATTGGTCCTCCCTATGGCATCGTCAGTTTTGGTGCTATCTTAGGAAGATAATGTGCTCATTCACTATGTCCACTAGTTCCATAATGGACCCAGTGACAAGCAAGGTTACGGAGGCTTAACCGGTTCTCTTGCAATACCGTAGGTTAAGCTCAGGCTTAAGGTTTCGAGCTGGGGTATCTCGTGAAGTCTCGAAGGGTCTAGGAATGGGTTTCTAGTCTTGAGGGTTAAACATAATTCTACGGGGTTTCATTTGGTCGAGGAGGCTGTAGCAAAAGTCTTCAGCGCTTTGTTGGTCGCCGAGGTGGAATCCTTGGTGCATATTGTCTTGCTTGTCTTCAGTTGAGGAGAGATATGAGAGGGGAAAGTAGCATAGAGGAGGGGAACGCCTAAAGGGGGTTCTATAGTGCAAGTGCGAACAAACAAGTGCCAAAAAGGGCCAAACACAAAGAACAAAATAAGGCAGGTGATATAGTCGTGTACTTGTTACCTAGGGCAAAAGTGCGACTTATATCAAAACACAAACAAATAAAAACAAGCAACACACAATCATGGTTCTATTCGAACCATCATACAGACTCGACTGCGCATAGGGGGTACACGACTCATCCTGCCCTAGGGGTTCTCGGACTCGATGAGTCGTGCCTTGTGCCTCATCAAGATTCTCGAGTTTTCCTCGGTGTTGCTCGTCTCTTGTAGTTGTTCGACTAAACAATCTGGGTTGAGCCTGAAGAATCTTCAACAACTTCTCTTCTGATGAGGTGATGGGGTGAAGGTGGCTCCTCGTGGCTGGCATTGACTTGATCTTCTCTTGTCTTCTTAATCACGATGATCCCCTTTTGTCTTCTAAGCCATCGATGGTACTAGGTGGGTAATTCTTTATGCAATGATATTATCAAGGCGTAATAGAGGTCCACCATGTCGGTTACGTTGGTGACAACATCGACACCAAGAGCGGGGGATGTGGAGAACCGTTTTCCTGCTCACTATGGTGAGGCGGACCAAATGGCTAGGTTCTCATCCGTCGGGGGTTGCCGATACAACAACGGTAGTGACAGGGCTACTCTATTAGCGATGTATATCATGATCTTGCATATTCTATGCCCTGATCATCGTAGGCTAAGGTTGCACCATCTTGGGGCAGTGCCAAGGGTGTCACCATCTCACAGGTCTTGTGTCCTCATTCCTCGAGGATGTATCTTACATTGGTATCGTCTGTTGTGATGTCGCCAATCTTGTATTCAGGAGATGTGGGTGAATGTCTGGCACGGCATCTTCCTTCTAGATTATCCACGAGGATTACAAGGAATCCAGGGGTCAGGGGCATAAGGGTTCTAGCGACCAAAGGTTTGAAGGGGAAGATATCAATAAGGAAAGTATACCTCAGTTTTCGAAAAACTGAGAAGGGAAGAGAAGTATAGATAGTTTTGAAAACTAGTAGTAGTTTTGGAAATTGTTTTACCCTAACTAACGACCATGCTAACTAAGGCTTCCTACAGTCAGGATGGCTCTGATACCAGCTCTGTGGGGACCCCGACTCATAAGTCATGATCACCGAATGCACGTGTACAGTGATCCCAGAGATCAATGCTCACTGAACACACAGAAGCTGAATAACAAGAGTCTTACATCCATACATACCGTTTTACACAAGTGGGACCATTATGGTCAAGTCTTGAGTATAACATCGCAGCAGAATTCTTCGTCGATAACTTGGACCCATGCCATCTGCCTTAACCCTACAGGCATTCTGACTGGGAAGCGTCCTAGCTCGCATGTTCGTCACCGAAGTATTCTTCATCACATCCTGTTCTTTCATGCAGGCCAATAAAATAACCAAGGCAAGCCAATGAGTACTTTGAATGTACTAGCAAGCAACCCATGTTCTGGTTCAAGATGCAACAATGCATGATATATAGGTAAATTTTTGCAGAAAGCTAGTTTTGAGTGCAATGACATGTTCAACAACTTGTAAGGCATGCATCAAGAGAATTCAAGTAACCATGAGGACAGGTTACAGATATTAACATATAAAGAGTGGGCACCAACCCATCAACATATATAGAGTGGGCACCAACCCATCTAACATAAATAGAGTGGGCACCAACCGATCTCAATCATGTCAAGTCCCTTGACTTGACCCATGTCATTTTATCAACACACACACACTTGGTTTGTAAACAAGTGGACGTAGCCCAAGAGCGGTTACCCAACTGTCCTTGACTGTGGACACGACTATTCGAATAGTTTTACACTCTGCAGAGGTTGCACACTGTACCCACAAGATCCGGGGAACTTCCGTGTCAGCCACGACCCGCGGTACCTCAAGTACCCGGGGTAAGCACCCGATCACTACCTTTCCCTAGACGACACTAACATGGAGTCCACTTGATTGGCAGTAACCCCCGTGCCCAACATTTCACATAACATTTTTTGTGGAGCCTCGCTCCCATAATTATCACATACCAGCAGCACGGGTACCAGCGGTGTGTCCGGTGCCACTGAAAACAGTCATGGCCGCCCTACAGCACGACCCGTCCCCGAGAGAGAGCACCAACTCTCCCCGTCACTAGTCACGGGCTCCAAGCTAGTATCGGCCTAGGTAATCAATAATGCCCTTTCCCATATAAGGGTAGAGTGGTTCCGCATGTAAGGTTGGAATAACGGTCGCAACTTCGACCAATCCGTTTTCGAAAACAACACACACTTTCCTCGGTACACCACTTCGTCATCAAGTGGTTACCCATCTCATCATCTCCCTCGGGCATAAGTGGCACCCGACGGGGTTTTCAAAAAGTCCTTTGAAAAATACATTGCCTCCTTCATCATGCAAATACCCGTCCCTTTTTGTGTAGCATCGACTTTAGCATCCTATCTACTCCCCACCGGCATAACCCTCATAAGAAGGTAGGGCCATGCACAATGCAAGTATCAACTAGGAAGTAACGGAGGCAACCAACCCACGTGGTTCACCATCTCATCATGATTCCGATGCAACAATAATAAAGAGCTATATGACATGGATAGAAAGGGTTTCATAGACATGGTCAAAGGGCTGCTTGCCTGTTTAACAAAGTCTTCGTGGTCTTCAAATATCTCTGGTCCAACTCCGAGCATTGCGTCTACTTTGTCAACTATTGTTGAAAGCAACCATAATAAGCAACACAACAAGGCAGGAAATAAAAGTGCTCTAAAAATATGAGTTGGACTTTTCTAGGATACCTCTGGTCATATGAGGAATGACCAAAGTGGTTTCATTGGGATTCGATGAATGGAAATCTCTGAACATTTTGTTATGGTGGAATCAAGGGGTTTATGGATTTGCAAGAAGTGTACAGAAATATATTTTTGAAAAATGAGCAAAGGCACCCACTTAACAAAGGATGATTTTAGAAGCATCTAGGAATTGATTTCACTGGATTTGGAGTTGAAATGATTTTCCTACGAATTTGCAAAGTTGACAAACATGAAGAAATGGCTCATATATTATTTTGTGGGGCACAGAAGGTATTAGGAAAAATGTTCATAAACTAAGTTATGAACTTAGAAGCATCTAGGAATTGGAATCATGGCATTTGGATAAATTTTGAGCCTTCTGTGATTTTCTAAAGTTCATCACAGAAATGGAAGAACAGGATTTGATAAATATTTGTGAAGGAAATGATTCTGGAAAGATGTGCAAATAGCACCATGTGATAGGGAATGATTTTAGGAACTACTAGAAATTTGAATCATCAAATTTGGAGTTAATTTGAATTATTTATGGATTTTAGAAACTCACTTGAATAGAATAAAAAGGAATATGGGCATTACCCTTACCCTGCACACCAGGCGAAGGATAGCAGTGGGCCGGCCCAGCGGCTCAGCTGCGCGGTGTCTGGGGCGATGTCGAAGGCGCATTCGCGGGAAGACGCCTTCCCCGAGCAAAGGCGGTAGCGGGCAGAGCCCGTTTCCACTTAAACGGGCGGGCCCAGCCGCTGGGTCACCGACGCGCGGGGCCCATCTGTCGGGTTCATCCCCAACCTCTCGCGCGGGCGCGTCGGGAGACAGAGAAGGCGAGGCCGGATGGTGCGGGCGCTCTCCCCGGCGGTACCGGCCACCTCCGGCGACGCCCGGAGTACCGGAGCGCTCAGGAGGCCATGCCGCATCCAACCGTTGGTAGCACGGTCTCCCCGGGGCACCGGGCTGAGCAGGGTGCTGGCCGCGGTGGACGAGACCGGCCGTGAGATTTGGGCATGGTGAGGCAGGCACGGGGAGGAAGGAGTGAGGTGCAGGGAGAGTTGGCGGTGGTGCAGGTGTTGCTCTGGAAGAAAGAGGTTGGGAGGAGGGGCACTAAATGGCGCAAATTTAGGCGGAGGCCGGCAGCATTGCTCCGGCCATGGAGATGCAAGGAGGGCACGAGGAGGGGTGTGGATTGGTCCAGAGGGGCTCTAGGGGAGAGGGGGAGCAAATGGAGTGGAGAGGAGGTCCTGGGATGGCTTTAAGTAGCCGGTTCATAGCTCACCGTGGACGCGGCCTACGGGTGCCTGCGGGAATGGCCGTGGTGGCCACGGGAGGAGGCTCGGGGCTGTCTGTGGTGCTCGTGGGAGTCGTGTAGGGTGCCAGGAAGAGAGAGAGGGAGCGGGGAGAGGTCAGAGGCGCTGCGCGTGAGCCGCACCATTGGCGCGCAGGCGGCCTCTGCTTGCTAGCGGGCCTGAGCGGGAGGAGGAGAGAGAGGGGGCCGACCAGCGTGGCGTGTTGCGGACGCCGAGGCACCTCGACTGGCGCGAGGGGGAGGCTCGAGGTGGACGGGAGCGCCGTGTCAACGGTCGGGAGCACGCTGACGTGCTCCATAGCGCGTCTTTGGCCGGCATGACATGCCCTTTTTGAGGAATGGGCGCGGCCACTTGTGTCTGGAAGCTGCAGGGGGGAGTAAACAATGGGAAAGTGGCATTGGATGCCCTGGGACATGCCAGGAGTGAGAGAGAGATGAGAAAGGGAGGGGGAAGTGGCTGCCCAGAGAGGAAAAATGGGTCTCTGCCCCCCTTCCTCATTGCCTCTCGGGCATGGAAGAACACCAGAGGTAAAGGGGGACTAGTAGGGGATGTGGTAAAAAGGATAACTCATGGAGATTAGTGGAAGTGGCCATAAATGGGATTTTGGTAAAGTGGCAGAAGGTGTTTGATGATGGTTTGGGCAAGTAGATGATTTGCATCTGCCATGAGACTCCATAGGGTGAAATGACACATATAATTAGGGCCTTCCACCAATTTGGAGCTCATTTGAAGAAAGTTGACAATGCAACTTTGGTAAACCCTAGAAATCAACAGAAGTGGACTTTCCAAGATTTAGCCATGTAAATCTATTCTCCTTGATGCACCACTTGGTCTAGTGTCATCATTTGAGTCTCTGAACATGTCCAAAAAGTTGAGATCAAAGGACAAAGTTTCCAATGTAGAGTTGCTCAAACTTGGTTACGGGCAGAATGGTTTTGGGAAGTTTGATCAAGTTAAATTGTTCTCCAACTTGTGCCACTTGGTCTAGATGAATAATTAGAACATTTGAGAATGTTCACAAGGTTTGGGAACATTTGGAAATGTTTGGCAATGTAAAGTTGCTCAAACTTTAAAATGGACAGAAATGGTTTTGAGGGGATTTGATGATGTTATATTGTTCTCCAAGTCATGAGACTTGGCAAGATCATCTAATATGTCATATGTGACATGCTAGAATTTTCTTGGAACTTTTGGAGAATATTTCCTTTGTAAATATTTCAAAAGGTTGAAATATCTAGAAAGGGTTTTTGAGGGGTTTGACCAATATTTTGAACATGACCATGTGTTGAAACTCTTATATATGGAAAATATATGTCCACTGAGTTTCCCTAATTTTTGGCAAATATTTTTGAAGTAATAAAATAATTTTCCCCTATTAAATACCATTTTTGGCCTTAAGAAAAAGCTTTTAAATAAAATAGGAAAATAACTTTCAAAATTATATTTTTGTGGTTTCTGGGTATCCTATATCTAATAGGAGCCAAATATATTTTTATAAAGATTTTTACTGCCCTTAATTAAGTACTTGCAGTGCAAACCTCAATTCAGGGGTTTTCGGAAAACTAATTTTTGAAAATACTTTTTGGCCAAATTATTTTTGTAAGGAAATACTATATTGCTCTATACACATGGCATGATCATTGGGAAAAGGTTTTGGATCAAGGAGGTGAAGTATAGGAGTTGGAGGATTTATTTGATTTTTAGAGCACTTGCAAACAACAGTCAACCATTCAATCAAAGCAAATTCAAAACACTCAAAAGTTTTTGTCAAACCACATTTTAGCATTATTTATTGACTCAAGTGTTGTGGCATGAAAATCAGGGTGTGACACACCTACCCCCCTTACAAGAATGTCGTCCCCGAGATTCCCAGACTAAGCGCAGAAAGGGATACAGAAACTTGGATCTGGGGTAGTCTTCAAGTCTTCATGTTGCTTCTGCTTCCGTGTAGTGCTCCATTGAATCTTGAAGTACCCGGTGTTGTAGCTTCGTGTATGACGTGCTACCTGACCCAGGTTGCTAATGGTCTCTCAGATAGGTCTTATTGGACTGGAGGTCAATGGCTCGGTGATCGATGTCCTTGTTAGTGGTTGGGCTAGTTAGGAAGTCGAAAACACTTCCGGAGTTGTGTCGTGTGGAAAAACATTGTGTACAGCGGCAAGTCAGGTGGTAACGCCAGCTGGTAACTGTCTTCTCTTCGTCTCGTAGCGATCTCGGAGGGGGTTGTTAAATCTTGGAGTGATCTTGAAGAAGGCCGATGAATCTTGGGGCGAGCTTTCCTTCGACATGGAAGCGCTGGGTTCCTTTGAGAGGGGTGACCCAGAGATAAACATGGTCTCCAACCAGGAAGGTCATGTCTCGACGGCGTGAGTCAGCGTAGCTCTTTTGTCTTGACTTGGCAATCTTCAAATGCTCTCTGACAAGATGGACCTGCTCTTCGGCTTCACGGAGGATATCGGGCCCAAAGACAAGTCCTTCTCCGGTTTCTGACCAATTGAGGGGTGTGCGGCATTTCCGTCCGTATAACACCTCAAATGGTGCCATCTGAAGGCTTGACCGATAACTGTTGTTGTAAGAGAACTCGGCGAAAGGGAGGCAATCTCCCCACTTAGCTCCATATGCTAAGACACAGGCTGGGAGCATGTCTTCGAGTATCTGATTCACTCGCTCTGTCTGACCTCCGATCTGTGGGTGGAAAGCAGTGCTGAAGGACAACTTGGTCCCCATGGCCTCCAGGAACTTCTTCCAGAACCTTGAGGTGAATTGGGTTCCTCTATCCAACACAATTTCCTTGGGAACGCCATGAATGCTCACGATTCGGTTGATGTAGAGACTGGCTAACTGGTTCCCCTTGTAGGTCGTCTTGACAGGAATGAAGTGGGCCACCTTGGTCAAATGGTCAACAATGACCCATATGGAGTCATGTCCCTTGCTTGACCTGGGTAAACTGGTGATGAAGTCCATCCCGACTTTGTCCCACTTCCATTCGTGCACTGGAGGGTTGCAACAATCCAGTGGTCGTGATGCTCAGCTTTGACTATCTGGCGTACGTCACACTTTGCAACATAGGTGGCAATCTCCCTTTTCATCCCATGCCACCAGAGTCTTTCCTTTAGGTCTTGATACACCTTGGTTCCTCCAGGATGGATGGAATACAGGGTGTCGTGAGCTTCTTGCAAGATCAGATTATTGAGCTCAATCTTGTTGGTTACGCAAATGCGATTCCCAAACCACACGACTCCTTGCTCATCTTTTGTGAAACCTGGGGCTTTGCCCGCCTTGATCTTCCTCTTGATGCCTTCAATACTCTCGTGTCCATTCTGAGCTTCTTTAAAATCATCCATCAGGGTTGGCTTGACTTCATGGTTAGCTAAGAATCCTGGTGCAACTAGTTCCAACCTGAAGCTTTCAAGTTCTTCATACAAGGCGGGTAGCTTGTCCTTAAGCATAGCATTCAAGGAACAAGCCTTCCTGCTTAATGCATCTGCTACCACATTAGCCTTCCCAGGGTGGTATTGAACACTGAGGTCATAA
Source organism: Aegilops speltoides (assembly GCA_021437245.1). NCBI lineage: Eukaryota > Viridiplantae > Streptophyta > Magnoliopsida > Poales > Poaceae > Aegilops > Aegilops speltoides. The sequence goes on along the minus strand of CM038142.1, from coordinate 222,317,317 downwards.
TCTTTGATCAATTCTAGCCATCTTCTTTACCTCATGTTCAATTCCCTTTGAGTGAAAATATACTTCAGACTTTTGGGATCTGTGTATATCTCACATCGCTTCCCTAAGAGGTAATGTCGCCATGTCTTCAGGGCATGAACCACTGCTGCTAGCTCAAGGTCATGAGTAGCATAGTTCTCTTCATGAGGCCGTAGTTGCCTTGAAAGGTAGGCTACGACTCTGCCTTCTTGCATCAAACACCTCCCAGTCCGGTTCTTGACGCATCACAATATATCACAAACTCCTTGTGTATATCTGGTGTGGCGTAATCTGGGCGATGGTCGATCTCTTCTTCAGCTCTGAAGCTCTCTTCGCGCTTCGTCCATTCAACTTCTTGTCCTTCTTCAAGAGCTGAGTCATGGGTCGGGCAATACTTGAGAATCCTTCAACGAACTTGCGGTAATATCCCGCGAGTCCGAGGAAGCTTCTGACTTCCTTCACATTGCTTGGGGATTGCCATTCATCCGACTTCAATCTTAGCGGGATCGTGACAATCCTTCTTGATTAAAACATGACCCAAGAATCCAACTTCACACAGCCGAATTCACACTTGCTGAACTTGGCATACAGTTGGTGCTCTCGAAGATTGTCTAGGACCATCCTCCGTGTTGCTCGTGCTCTTCTTCCGTCTCACGGTGGACAAGTAGGTCACCAAATGATGATGACAACTATCTTGTCTAAGCACTCCATGAAGTCTATAGAATGCGTATAGTGGGCTGAGGCATTGGGGATGGTTACGGTTGAGTATTGGCCAAGGTCTTATCGATCTAGAGCCAAAGCCCAAGGTCGGATCTGACCGTGTTGTGGCTTGGTAGGGTGTAAGGGTTTCAAGGATTCTAGTGTGCAGTGAATGTTTATCATCCCATCCTTGAGCACAGTTTACGAGATGCCGATAGTCTATCTAGTACTTTAAACAAATCACATCATATCACCGATAGCATCATTTTGCATAGGTCAACTCCAATCATCACTCATGTGATTCATATCCTCATGGCTCCCGAGAGGATGTCTAACAAAATCATACATGTCTACAATCCCCAAACTCATGTGTGTGGCTACCCCTAAAAATCCATGGGTAGAGCATACAAGCTTCCAAGCTGGAATAAAACAGGACAATCCAAGTGCTCATCCTATTATTCCGAGGTCCATGCTAGTGCATCTCTATCCTAAGGAAACACGTCGTATGCCACAACAAAATCTTGTTTCCTTCCTATGAATCAACTCCAACAACCCATTAACTACACCAATCATTACATGATCCAGTAGTTCTTCAAATCCAATCTCCTAGTTTGTCGTCCACTGAAAAACATGGTATCATGATCGAGATCATCAGTCTAAATCCAATTTACTCTGAACCATGTAGATACACATTATCATCTATATCCAACTAGGATCACCTACTTAAATCCAAATCTCTTGTCCAATGAGAATTCCTACATGTTCCCCCCAGGTCATTTACGTAGTATCAACTCTCTCCTATCAATATCCTGTCGGTGTACTAAGGTAGGGGTACCTCAGTACCCCAACTTGTGCACGGGCAGCCTCAGCTCCCCACGGCTAGATCCACCGTATGCTTGCCGGAGACCATCTCCGCTCCACACCAAGCCGTTCAAGAACAAAGTATATGAGATAGAAACTCAAGACCCCGGCAAGAGGAGCTTGCCGGAAGGCCATTCGTGCTCAAGGCCACATTAATCCTGCAGATCCCCGGCGAGAGGAGCTCGTCGGGAGGACCGGAAGACCACATCACTGAAGACACGCCTCGGCGCCCCGCGCGCGCCCCGGCGAGGACCCGGGGGGCGGCAAGTCACAGAGCCCGACAAGCCCCCGGGCCCGGCAAGATCAAGGCCCCGGCAAGGTGCTTGCCGGGGAGAGCTATGCTACGTGCCCGCACCCCAGCTCATTCGCCCACGCGTCGCCTCCAGCCTTCTCCAGAGACGCGTGGCGGGTGGCTGTGCTGCATGAAGAATGCGGTGGCACTCCACGGTGGTGGCTTCACCGCCGTGGCGAAAGAAGACGCAATGGCGGGAGCTTTTGGGGCGACGGCGACGGGCATTTAATGCCCTTGTCCCCCTCTGTCAAAAGTAGGTAGAAAGCATCAGAGCTGCCTTTGTTCCCGCACTGTTCCAACTACCACCTCTTTTACGTTTTTACCCCTCTACCTCACGTTGACACCTGTCGGTGACCCCTTGCCCTATAAAAGGAGGCCCATGCACAACGTAGAGGGGGTTCGAACAATCGGCTACTCGGACAGAGGGTTCCGACCATTCGCTATTCTGGCGAGAGGGTGCCGCGACTAGCGACTCTCGCGAGGATTTCACACACCACTCCACCGTTTTGCTCGCATTCTTGAGCAAGATCAAATACAACACAATGCAGCAGTAGGGTTTTACGCGACCATCGCGGCCCGAAGCTGGGTAAAAATCCCCCGCGTGCATCGCCTCGATCTGCTCTCCGCGCAGCCTCCGCCCCATACCGAACACACGAAGGGGCCCCGGCCCCATAGGTGCCGCGCCACCCATCGGCCGCGACATCTCTGGCGCGCCAGGTAGGGGGCGACATCTCTGGCGCGCCAGGTAGGGGGCGTCGAGGTTGTGCGAACCTGATCCGGCGTTCGCGCGCCAGCACTCTTCATCAACCTCTCCGGCCGTCGGCGGCTTCGCCGACAACGCGTCATGGCCCGAAGACGAGAGCTTGGGGTCGCTGACCCATCTCCGTCTTCCCGCCGCCACCGGAGCCGACGGCGGCGGAGGAGACGCCGGTGGAAGGGTGGACACCGGCGAGGGCGCCGCGGTGCCACGAGATCGAGGACAGGACGGAGGACCACGCCTCGGCCTCCGTGACCCACGTCCATCCTAGCGCATTACCACCCAGCGCGCCGCGCCATCAAGATGGTGCCCGCATGCCGGGCTAGAACATGCCGGGGCTCGCGGGATGCTCCGGACCGCTGTCCGAGTATGAGCAAAGCGAAGCGCCGACAAGACCTGCTCCTCTTATCGCTACTAGAGTCCGAAACACGACCCGTTCCTCGCGCCGCTCGCTCCCGCTCCCCTACGCTCCGCAAGCGTGTCTCCAGGCGCTACTGCAGATCGCCGAGGACGCGCCATCGAGCTCTAAGTCCGCGAGGACGGCTCAGGTGCTTACTCCGACGAGCGCAGCTCCTCGAACGCTCTAAGCCCGGCGAAGACAATGTTGGTGTTCGTTCCGCAAATGCACCTCCCAGTGCTGCTGCGCTGCCGTCGAGAACGCACCATTTGGCACCTCCGGTGGTGCGAGAAACAAGAAAAAGAAAAGCTAAGTCGCCGCACCTTCGCAAGGGGTCCTTATTATTCCAGTGTTTTTATCTGTTATATCCCTCTTGCTTTCGTCGTTTGTGCTAGAAACCCATGCTTGCCGAGGAGCTCGCTTTGTGAGCAGTCGCACCCTTACTTTGCTTCGAACACACTCAACGAGTAAAAGAGCGAGCGGCGACCAGCTTCGCACCCTCGTTTCATTTGAGTCTGCTCAGCAAGTTAAGCGCGTCGCGAACTAGACACGGCAAGGTTGCTTGCCGGAAGCGACGCCAGCCAGCGGGCTGCCGATGTCCCAGACTCAGCAAGCGCGTTAAGCGCCGGCAAGTTCCCTAGAAGCGTAAAGCGGCGCACAAAGGACGCAGGCCAGAGGGTATAACGTGGCAAGCCTTGCCGTGAGATGTCCTTGGTATGGGAGGCTTGGGCGCAAGAGGAACCAAGTCGTGGCCCAGTTGCGTACCTGTTTTGTTTCCGAGTCCGCTCAACAAACACAAGTGTGCTGCAGCACCCTTATCTTGCTTCCGAGCCACGCTCGACAAGTTAAGTGTCGAATCGCCCGACAAGGTTGCTTGCGGAGGCGACGCCACCAGCCAGGGCTGTCCCATGGTCACTAAGCGTGTCCGCCCGGCAAGCTCCCCAAGAGCGTGAAGTACAAACATCTGAAGGACAAAGCCCGACATCGCATTGCTTAGCCAAGATTTATATACACATACACATACATGTGCGTTGAGCAATTGCATATCTACCTCAGCTATTTTCATGGCTAAAATTGCAGCAACAAGAAGGAACTAAAGATCGCACCAGCGCTGGGGCCCGGCGAGTCAGGGTCGCCGGGGGCTGCGGATGCCAAGGTTCTTCTTCGGCAAACCAACCTCGCTTGGAACTGCGAGGGCCAAGATTCGTCTCCGGCAAGCCAGAGTTGCTGGGGGCTGCGATATCAGCTAAGTTTTTCATCCCTCGTCATGCATCCTCCTATGGACCGAGAGATGCGGGGCTACGTCTTTGAACGAGCGTGTCTTGTAAAAACCCGTACGTGGAGGAACCGAGTCGTGGCCTAGTTGCGTACTTGGTTTGTTTCCGAGTCCGCTCAACAAACACAAGTGTGCCGCTGCACCCTTATCTTGCTTTCGAGCACGCTCAGCAAGTTAAGCGTCGCAACTAGCCCGACAAGGTTGCTTGCCGGAAGCGACACCACCAGCGGGCTGTCCCGCGGTCGCTAAGCGTGTTCGCCCCGGCAAGCTCCCCGATAGCGTAAGAACACACAAGGCACGCAGTCAAGTAAAAGATTCAGTCCGGCAAGCTTTCCTTTCTTTTCATTAAAAACATCCAATTTAGTACAAGTCCATAGAGGATGAAAAACATGATAGAGAGGATTACAAGTTCTTAAATACAGCTAATGCCCGAGGGCTTACAGATTAAAAAGATAAGGTGCCCGTGATCCCTCTCCTGTTTCTCTGTTCAGAGTTCGGGAGGTAGGTCAGGAGCCCCGGCAAGACAGGCTTGCTGGAGAGAAGACCCCGCAAGAAGAGCTTGTCGGGAAGGGCGAAGGAGCGACTAGGAGGCGTGGCGGAGACGCCGCCGTGCCCAGAGCTGCGCAGGTGACGGGCATGGGGAACGATGCCGAAGAACCAGCGACAAGCCCTGAAGCCCTTGAAGAGCCACGGCGCCAAGACCCCAAGAGAACACCCGGGGCCGGCCAGAGCTTGGCGGAGTCGGAGGCGTGGGAGGCGAGCTTGAAGACGGGTAGTGGGGCGTCGGCCGCTATCGAAGGCTACTCGCCCTCGTGCTGCGACGAACGGCCTTGCCGCCCTCCCCTCTTCCTCTTCCGCAGCCTCCCTCGCCCGCCGCCAAGAAGACGGCCCCGGGAGTTCAGAGCCCGCAACCCGAAGGAGGGGTTGCGGTGGCCTGCGAGGCAGCGGTGTCCGACGTCTAGTCGGGCCCGCCATCCCTCGTCGTCGCTGCCGCTCCCTCCTCGTCCTCTCGCTCGAGGAGGGGCCTTCGCTATCCGAGGAGCTGTCCACACAGCAGCGCACCCGGGTTCCATAGTCGCCGAAGACCTTGACGGCGAGGAGGTCACCATCCAATAACTTGAAATGGAGGGTGAACCCCGCCGTCAAGCTATGGATCCGGCGAACGTCTTCCACCCTCGGTCGAAGAACATCACGCCGGGGCTGGGGACACGACACTCACCCGAGTGCCGCTGATCCCGCAGCCCCTCATCGCGTAGCTCCATCACGTCCGGGTGGGTCCGGTCCCATCGCGTCCCGCAAACGGGACCGCAGCCGGCGGCGGCGGCGAGGCGCCCGCGAAGCTTGATGAAGAACTCCCGGGGTCATCTCCGGTGTGGACCGCGCCGTGGTCGAGAGACCCGGGAGACGGGAGGCGCGCGACACGGCCGCCTCTCCCGACCGCCTCGGCCACGCCCTCGGCCTCGTCGCATGCCACGACCCTCCCTCTCCCTCTCGTGGCGGCTCTACCTCCACGGGAGCGGGATGGGGAGTGGTGCGCTGCCTAGAAGAAACTCGCGCCCCCACCGTCGAAGGGCCAGGATTCCCTCTTTCCATGGCGGCAAGGAGAACTGAAGATGGAGGCGAAGGAAGAAGTGAATGAGTACGGCTGTTGGGCACCCATTCCGCCCTATTTAAAAGGGCGGGTTGGGGGCTCAACCGCCCTGCTCGACCAATCAGGAGGCGAGGAGGCCAGAGGAGCGGGGCCGACTCGCCTTCTCCACCCGTGACGGCTCGGTCTCCCACCTTCACCGCCCACGACCCCCGTGCATGAGGGCAGCGTGGCGGCGGAGCAGAGCGACGGGTGAAGCGACCCGCTGCGCCCACAGTCACGGGTGGATGCCTTAATGATTGCATGCGCCGCCCCACGTCTCCCACGACGCCAAGAACCGACGCGTGCCGTTCTGGAGGGGAGGCGGCAGACGCAGAGACAGGTTCGACGCGACGGGCTTCAAGGTGTCTGCAGATTGTCTTGGGCCTGGCCCAACAGCGCTTCGGCACTGTATGGCCCAGCCGGGGCTCTGTCGGTGTACTAAGGTAGGGGTACCTCGGTACCCCAACTTGTGCACGGGCACCTCAGCTCCCACGGCTAGATCCACCGTATGCTTGCCGGAGACCATCTCCGCTCCACACCAAGCCGTTCAAGAACAAAGTATATGAGATAGAAACTCAAGACCCGGCAAGAGGAGCTTGCCGAAGGCCATTCGAGCTCAAGGCCACATTAATCCTGCAGATCCCGGCGAGAGGAGCTCGTCGGGAGGACCGAAGACCACATCATCAAGACACGCCTCGGCGCCCGCGTGCGCCCGGCGAGGACCCGGGGCGGCAAGTCACAGAGCCCGACAAGCCCGGGCCCCAAGAAGATCAAGGCCCGGCAAGGTGCTTGCCGGGAGAGCTATCTCGTGCCGCACCCCACTCATTCGCCCAGCGTCGCCTCCAAATTCTCCGAGAGCGCGTGGCGGGTGGTCTGGCTGCATGAAGAATGCGGTGGCACTCCACGGTGGTGGCTTCACCGCCGTGGCGAAAGAAGACGCAATGGCGGGAGCTTTTGGGGCGACGGCGACGGGCATTTAATGCCCTTGTCCCCCTCTGTCAAAAGTAGGTAGAAAGCATCAGAGCTGCACTGCTCCTCCCTTTGCTCCAACTACCACTTCTTTTACGTTTTTACCCCTCTACCTCACGTTGACACCTGTCGGTGACCCCTTGCCCTATAAAAGGAGGCCCATGCACAACGTAGAGGGGGTTCGAACAATCGGCTACTCGGACAGAGGGTTCCGACCATTCGCTATTCTGGCGAGAGGGTGCCGCGACTAGCGACTCTCGCGAGGATTTCACACACCACTCCACCGTTTTGCTCGCATTCTTGAGCAAGATCAAATACAACACAATGCAGCAAGAGGGTTTCTGCGACCATCGCGTCCCGCTGGGTAAAATCCCGCGTGCATCGCCTCGATCTGCTCTCCGCGCAGCCTCCGCCCCATACCGAACACACGAAGGGGCCCCGGCCCCATAGGTGCCGCGCCACCCATCGGCCGCGACATATCCCATGGCTAAATCTAAATCCAAATACTTCCAAGAATTCCAGCTTGCGAACACAATTATCCTACTAAATCCAATTTACTCAGGGGTAATGAAAGTTATGCTAATCTATACTCATGATCCCACCAAGTTCATCTACCAACATCAAAGCCTCATAATCCATCAAGTAGTCTCATATAATTCCTCAAGTCATTGATATAAACTCACCAAGTCATTTGTCCTCTATTCCTATATCCTCAGATTGGTCCTCCCTATGGCATTGTCAGTTTTGGTGCTATCTTAGGAAGATATTGTGCTCATTCACTATGTCCACTAGTTCCATAATGGACCCAGTGACAAGCAAGGTTACGGAGGCTTAACTGGTTCTCTTGCAATACCGTAGGTTAAGCTCAGGGTTAAGGTTTCGAGCTGGGGTATCTTGTGAAGTCTCGAAGGGTCTAGGAATGGGTTTCTAGTCTTGAGGGTTAAACATAATTCTACGGGGTTTCATTTGGTCGAGGAGGCTATAGCAAAAGTCTTCAGTGCTTTGTTGGTCGCCGAGGTGGAATCCTTGGTGCATATTGTCTTGCTTGTCTTCAGTTGAGGAGAGATATGAGAGGGGAAAGTAGCATAGAGGAGGGGAACGCCTAAAGGGGTTCTATAGTGCAAGTCTTGAACAAACAAGTGCCAAAAAGGGCCAAACACAAACAACAAAATAAGGCAGGTGATATAGTCGCGTACTTGTTGCCTAGGGCAAAAGTGCGACTTATATCAAAACACAAACAAATAAAAACAAAGCAACACACAATCATGGTTCTATTCGAACCATCATACGGACTCGACTGTGCATAGGGGGTACACGACTCATCCTACCCTAGGGGTTCTCGAACTCAGTAGTCGTGCCTTGTGCCTCATGCAGTCTTCTGAGTTTTCCTCAGGTGTTGTCTCTTGTAGTTGTTCAATGAAACAATCTGGGTTGAGCCTGAAGAATCTCCAACAACTTCTCTTCTGATGAGGTGATGGGGTGAAGGTGGCTCCTCGTGGCTGGCATTGACTTGATCTTCTCTTGTCTTCTTAATCACGATGATCCCCTTTTGTCTTCTAAGCCGTCGATGGTACTAGGTGGGTAATCCTTTATGCAATGATATTATCAAGGCGTAATAGAGGTCCACCATGTCGGTTACGTTGATGACAACATCGACACCAAGAGCGGGGGATGTGGAGAACCGTTTTCCTGCTCACTATGGTGAGGCGGACCAAATGGCTAGGTTCTCATCTGTCAGGGGTTGCCGATACAACAACGGTAGTGACAGGGCTACTCTATTAGCGATGTATATCATGATCTTGCATATTCTATGCCCCGATCATCGTGAGGCTAAGGTTGCACCATCTTGGGGCGATGTCAAGGGTGTCACCATCTCACAGGTCTTGTGTCCTCATTCCTCGAGGATGTATCTTCTGTTGGTATCGTCTTGTTGTGATGTCGCCAATCTTGTATTCAGGAGATGTGGGTGAATGTCTGGCACAACATCTTCCTTCTAGATTATCCACGAGGATTACAAGGAATCCAGGGGTCAGGGGCATAAGGGTTCTAGCGACCAAAGGTTTGAAGGGGAAGATATCAATAAGGAAAGTATACCTTAGTTTTTGAAAAACTGAGAAGGGAAGAGAAGTATAGATAGTTTTGAAAACTAGTAGTAGTTTTGGAAATTGTTTTACCCTAACTAACGACCATGCTAACTAAGGCTTCCTACAGTCAGGATGGCTCGATACCAGCTCTGTGGGGACCCGACTCATAAGTCATGATCATCGAATGCACGTGTACAAAGGATCCCGAGATCAATGCTCACTTGAACACACGTAAGATGAATAACAAGAGTCTTACATCCATACATACCGTTTTACACAAGTGGGACCATTATGGTCAAGTCTTGAGTATAACATCGCAATGAATTCTTCGTCGATAACTTGGACCCATGCCATCCGCCTTAACCCTACAGGCATTACATTGACCGAAGCGTCCTAGCTCGCATGTTCGTCACCGAAGTATTCTTCATCACATCTTGTTCTTTCATGCCTGGCCAACAAAATAAGCAGTGGCAAGCCAATGATTACTTTGAATGTACTCGCAAGCAACCCATGTTTTGGTTCAAGATGCAACAATGCATGATACATAGGTAAATTTTTGCAGAAAGCTAGTTTTGAGTGCAATGACATGTTCAACAACTTGTAAGGCATGCATCAAGAGAATTCAAGTAACCATGAGGACAGGTTACAGATATCAACATATAAAGAGTGGGCACCAACCCATCAACATATATAGAGTGGGCACCAACCCATCTAACATAAATAGAGTGGGCACCAACCCATCTCAATCATGTCATGTCCCTTGACTTGACCCATGTCATTTTATCAACACACACACACTTGGTTTGTTAACAAGTGGACGTAGCCCAAGAGCGGTTACCCAACTGTCCTTGACTGTGGACACGGCTATTCGAATAGTTTTACACTCTGCAGAGGTTGCACACTGTACCCACAAGATCCGGGGAACTTCCGTGTCAGCCACTTATCCGTTTTCGAAAACAACACACACTTTCCTCGGTACACCACTTCGTCATCAAGTGGTTACCCATCTCATCATCTCCCTCGGGCATAAGTGGCACCCAACGGGGTTTTCAAAAAGTCCTTTGAAAAATACTTTGCCTCCTTCATCATGCACATACCCGTCCCTTTTTGTGTAGCATCTACTTTAGCATCCTATCTACTCCCCACCGGCATAACCCTCATAAGAAGGTAGGGCCATGCACAATGCAAGTATCAACGAGGAAGTGTGAGGCAACCAACCCACGTGGTTCACCATCTCATCATGATTCTGATGCAACAATAATAAAGAGCTATATGACGTGGATAAAAAGGGTTTCATAGACATGGTCAAAGGGCTGCTTGCCTGTTTAACAAAGTCTTCGTGGTCTTCAAATATCTCTGGTCCAACTCCGAGCATTGCGTATACTTCGTCAACTATCGTTGAAAGCAACCATAATAAGCAACACAACAAGGAAGGAAATAAAAGTGCTCTAAAAATATGAGCTGGACTTTTCTAGGATACCTCTGGTCATATGAGGGATGACCAAAGTGGTTTCATTGGGATTCGATGAATGGATATCTCTAAACATTTTGATATGGTGGAATCAAGGGGTTTATGGATTTGCGAGAAGTGTACAGAAATATATTTTTGAAAAATGAGCAAAGGCACCCATTTAACAAAGGATGATTTTAGAAGCATCTAGGAATTGATTTCACTGGATTTGGAGTTGAAATGATTTTCCTACGAATTTGCAAAGTTGACAAACATGAAGAAATGGCTCATTATTTTGTGGGGCACAGAAGGTATTAGGAAAAATGTTCATAAACTAAGTTATGAACTTAGAAGCATCTAGGAATTGGAATCATGGCATTTGGATAAATTTTGAGCCTTCTGTGATTTTCTAAAGTTCATCACAGAAATGGAAGAACAGGATTTGATAAATATTTGTGAAGGAAATGATTCTGGAAAGATGTGCAAATAGCACCATGTGATAGGGAATGATTTTAGGAAATACTAGAAATTTGAATCATCAAATTTGGAGTTAATTTGAATTATTTATGGATTTTAGAAACTCACTGGAAAAGAATAAAAAGGAATATGGGCATTACCCTTATCCTGCGCACCAGGCGAAGGATAGCAGTGGGCCGGCCCAGCGGCTCAGCTGCGCGATGTCAGGGGCGACGTCGAAGGCGCATTCACGGGAAGACGCCTTCCCCGAGCGAAGGCGGTAGCGGGCAGAGCCCGTTTCCACTTAAACGGGCGGGCCCAGCCGCTGGGTCGCCGACACGCGGGGCCCATCTGTCGGGTTCATCCCCAACCTCCCGCGCGGGCGCGTCGAGAGACAGAGGAGGCGAGGCCGGACGGTGCGGGCGCTCTCCCCAGTGGTACCGGCCACCTCTGGCGATGCCCGGAGTACCGGAGCGCTCAGGAGGCCATGCCGCATCCAACCGTGGGTGGCACGGTCTCCTCGGGGCACCGGGCTAAGCAGGGTGCTGGCCGCGGCGGACGAGACCGGCCGTGAGATTTGGGCACGGTAAGGCAGGCACGGGGAGGAAGGAGTGAGGTGCGGGGAGAGTTGGCGGTGGTGCAGGTGTTGCTCAGGAACAAAGAGGTCGGGAGGAGGGGCACTAAATGGCGCGAATTTAGGCGGAGGCCGGCAGCATTGCTCCGGCCATGGAGATGCAAGGAGGGCACGAGGAGGGGTGTGGGTTGGTCGAGAGGGGCTCTAGGGGAGAGGGGGAGCAAACGGAGTGGAGAGGAGGTCCTGGGATGGCTTTAAGTAGCCGGTTCATAGCTCACCGTGCACGCGCCCTATGGGTGCCGGCGGGAATGGCCGTGGTGGCCACGGGAGGAGGCTCGGGGCTGTCTGTGGTGCTCGTGGGAGTCGTGTAGGGTGCCAGGAAGAGAGAGAGGGAGCGGGGAGAGGTCAGAGGCGCGCGCGTGTGAGCCGCACAATTGGCGCGCTCGGGCGGCCTCTGTTTGCTAGCGCGGAGGCGCGGGGGAGGAGGAGAGAGGAGGGCGCCGACCGCGTAGCGTGTTGCGGACGCCGAGGCACCTCGACTGGCGCGATGGGGAGGCTCGAGGTGGACGGGAGCGCCGTGTCAACGGTCGGGAGCACGCTGACGTGCTCCAGAGCGCGTCTTTGGCCGGCATGACATGCCCTTTTGCGGAATGGGTGCGCCACTTGTGTCTGGAAGCTGCGGGGAGTAAACAATGGGAAAGTGGCATTGGATGCCTGGAACATGCCAGAGGAGAGAGAGATGAGAAAGGAGGGGAAGTGGCTGCCCAGAGAGAGAAAAATGGGTCTCTGCCCCTTCATCATTGCCTCTCGCAAGGAAGAACACCAGAGGTAAAGGGGACTAGTAGGGGATGTGGTAAAAAGGATAACTCATGGAGATTAGTGGAAGTGGCCAAAAATGGGATTTTGGTAAAGTGGCAGAAGGTGTTTGATGATGGTTTGGGCAAGTAGATGATTTGCATCTGCCATGAGACTCCATAGGGTGAAATTACACATATAATTAGGGCCTTCCACCAATTTGGAGCTCATTTGAAGAAAGTTGACAATGCAAATTTGGTAAACCCTAGAAATCATTAGAAGTGGACTTTCCAAGATTTAGCCATGTAAATCTATTCTCCTTAATGCACCACTTGGTCTAGTGTCATCATTTGAGTCTCTGAACATGTCCAAAATAGTTGAGATCAAAAGGAGAAAGTTTCCAATGTAGAGTTGCTCAAACTTGGTTCTGGACAGGAATGGTTTTGGGGAACTTTGATCAAGTTAAATTGTTCTCCAACTTGTGCCACTTGGTCTAGATGAATAATTAGAACATTTGAGAATGTTCACAAGGTTTGGAAACATTTGGAAATGTTTGGCAATGTAAAGTTGCTCAAACTTCAAAATGGATAGAAATGGTTTTGAGGGGATTTGATGATGTTATATTGTTCTCCAAGTCATGAGACTCGGCAAGATCATCTAATATGTCATATGTGACATGCTAGAATTTTCTTGGAATTTTTGGAGAATATTTCCTTTGTAAATATTTCAAAAGCTTGAAATATCCAGAAAGGGTTTTTGAGGGGTTTGACCAATATTTTGAACATGACCATGTGTTGAAACTCTTATATATGGAAAATATATGTCCACTGAGTTTCCCTAATTTTTGGCAAATATTTTTGAAGCAATAAAATAATTTTCCCCTATTAAAGACCATTTCTGGCCTTAAGAAAAAGCTTTTAAATAAAATAGGAAAATAACTTTCAAAATTATATTTTTGTGGTTTTTGGGTATCCTATATCTAATAGGAGCAAAATATATTTTTATAAAGATTTTTACTGCCCTTAATTAAGTACTTGCAGTGCAAACCTCAATTCAGGGGTTTTTGGAAAACTAATTTTTGAAAATACTTTTTGGCCAAATTATTTTTGTAAGGAAATACTATATTGCTCTATACACATGGCATGATCATTGGGAAAAGGTTTTGGATCAAGGAGGTGAAGTATAGGAGTTGGAGGATTTATTTGATTTTTAGAGCACTTGCAAACAACAGTCAACCATTCAATCAAAGCAAAGACAAAACACTCAAAAGTTTTTGTCAAACCACATTTTAGCATTATTTATTGACTCAAGTGTTGTGGCATGAAAATCAGGGTGTGACAGCACGGCGCGGGATCGGCGGCGGAGGCGGGCGGCACCGCGCAGGCACGGGCGGCGTTGGTGAGGTCGCCGGACGGCGAGGCGGAGAGGGCGCGGCGGCGCAGGCGCCTCGGCTGGGCGCCAGCGGGAGGAGCTGGGCGACGGGCGCGGGGCCGGGCAAGCTGATCCGCACCGGCGGGCGGCGGCAGCGTCGTCGGCGGAGGCGAAGCGCCGCCGGAGGGACGGCGCGGAGGGGCTCGAGGCGGGCGGCGCCGGCTTCGGGCCCGGAGGGCTATTGCGGCACAGGCGCAAGCGTGTGGCGGTCGCCACGTGGCGGTCCCGTATTCGCCGGGCGGCGAAGCGGACATGTCCGTCGGCGGCGGGGGAAATGTCCGGCGGTGCAAGAGGAAGAAGGCTAGGGTTTGCACCGCGAAAATTCGGGGAGGGTCACATATTTATAGGTAGAGGGAGCTAGGAGAGTCCAAATGAGGTGCGGTTTTTGGCCACGCGATCGTGATCGAACGACCGAGAGCATGGAAGGGAGTTGGATGGGTTTTGGGCCACTTTGAAAGGGGTGTTGGGCTGCACACAAAAGAGGGCTTTTGCGGTTACCCGGTTAAACGTTGGAGTACCAAACGAGCTCCAAATGGCACGAAACTTGGCAGGCGGTCTACCGGTGCTATACCAAGGCCGCTTGGCAAACCTCAGGCCATTCCGAGAAAGTTTAATGCCCGCACACGAAAAGAGGCTAAAGGGGGACGTCGGAGGACATAGGAGTGCCGGGTCGCAAAACGGACAACGGGGAAAATGCTCAGATGCATGAGACGAACACATATGCAAAATGAAATGCACATGATGACATGATAAAATGCAACACGCAAGCAAATGACATGGCAACGACGGCGAACAACTGGCAGACACCTGGCGCATCGAATCCGGGGTGTTACAACACTCCTCCACTAACAAGAGATCTCGTCCCGAGATCTTAGGACCGGGACGGAAGGGAAAAGGGAATGATGTGAAGCAAGAACTCTGGAGAAGAAGCAAAGAATCGAGAGCACTCGAGAAAAAGAGAGGAACGACAAGAATGACGAGAATCGAAAGCTCATGGAATGATACTTCATGAACTCTTGAAGAATGAATTAAATCATGAAGAATCGTCATGACGTACTCCGGTAAAATAAACGATGATGAGATAGAATGAAGGATGAAATAATAAGATGAGCCTTGCGATGATTTAGATGGAGGTTCCGACTAGATGGCCAAGGAAATTTGAACTCCGGAAAAGAAAAGATGAAAAGACTTGGAACTAGAATTTATTCATCATGAACAAACTCCGGTGGAAGGGATTACTCACTTGGATGAAATAAGAATAAGATTTATTGTGCTTATCCTTCATCAAATCAAATTGATGACAAGCAATGGATTTTTGCATACTACTTATTCTTCTTGAAAAAGGATTGAGAAGTGACATATCGCAAACTTGAGAAGGTCTTCATGAACCACCGGTAGGATTGAAAAGAACGAATGGATATAAATGATGACAAAGGAAAAAGAATCTGAATGAACCACCATAAGAATTCAAAATGACTGATGAAAGAGAATGAATCACTGGGAAGAATTAGAAGAACAAATATACTCGAGGGTATTTAGATGCAAAAGAACAAAGAGAGCATGAGCTGATTAAAGAACACTTGAACGAAGCACCGGAAGATTACTGAGATGAACGAAGGGGCACGGATATCGAATAATTGGGGAATGAAGCTGAAAACTTGAAACGAAGAAATATTCCAAAATGATGGCCTCCGGATGATCGAGAGAGAAAGCAACTCCTGAAATGCTCCGGATGGATGAAAAGAATTTGCATGACTTGAAACAATTTGATAGGATAACATCGAGCTAGCACCGCGAATCTCCGGGAGAACGGGCAAGATTTAGAGGAAAAAACTCTTCTTCGGTCTTCAAAAGACGAGGGGCAACACCACCAAAATTTCTGAGATACTCCGGGAGAATGAAAACCGAAAAGGTTGAGCCAACAATGAAATGATTTTGAAAGCGATCTTGGAGAAGGCAAGTGACTGATGGGATCCATTCTGACATCACACTTGAAAAGAAATGAGAAATAACTCCAGGGAATCAGAAGAGTCAGGTAATATCCTGGGAAAAGACCTGTGGGTTAGGGCCCACTAAAAGAAAAACACCATCGGAAAGGATTGTTGAACAGATAGATGATGCACCGGAAGAATTGAAATATTTGAATGAGGTGAGAACCTCGAATTAATAGAATGCAAACAGAATCTCCTGAGATGTCTTCCGAACTCTGGAATGATTGAATGGCGAGAGGCAATCGAGCAAGGAGAACACTTGATCCATGGAAAAGAATATAATCAACCCGAAAAAAACTTTAATTGAGTCCACCGGAGAAGAAAAAAATTGAAAAATGACAAACAAAAGAGAATTCACCGGTTGAAATGATTGACGAAAGGCTGAAGAGGCTCCACACGAATGAAATTGATGCTCGAAAGAGACTCGGACTCCGAAAAGAAGAGGGTGGGAGGGCGGGAAAACAAGGGTAACTTGGAAGGGGGAACCGTCGAATACCTTAAAGAGAAAACACCGGTTGAAATCATTGAGGAAAGAAAGCAAAGGCTTCGCACAAGTAGGATGGATACTCGATTATAGGCTCCGGTTCCGAGAGGAAGAAGGGTGGGCGGGTGGGAAAAGAAAACAACTGAGGATTAAATTTGACAACGATGAAGAGGCTCGAGTCAACTTGACGAGAAATGCACCGGATGAAAAGAGCTAAGGAACAACGATTGGAAAACCAAACTGCGTGATCCTAAAGAAAAATTTGAAGGGGAAGAGGAGTAGTTCAAAACACCTACGTCAAGATTCCTCACCAGAGCGACGAAGGGGCAGAGGAGTAAAAAGAATTACTACTCTCCGATATAACTAGACTCCGAAAACAGTTTTCTTTCTAGACTCAACAAAGGCCAAACTACACGATCAATCAAGGGGGCTCCTAGGGTCGGTCAAGGCTCTGATACCAACTTGTCACGCCCAATATGCGACCCTATCCAAAAGGAACTCGAAGGTCCCACCAAGGATAGACCCGCATATTGGAACGCTTTTGCAAGGTGGATATCATTACATCAACAATTACATAATAGTGGGGATACATACATAAGGCATACAATGCCACATGAATACAACATCACAATACATCATAGGACCATCCGACTACGGATGAAACACAAACAGAAACTCAAATGACATCCACCCTGCTAGCCCAGGCTGCCGACCTGGAACCTATCCCCTGATCGAAGAAGCAGAAGAAGAAACTCCAAAACAAGCTGTGGGGACCCCGACTCATAAGTCGTGATCACCGAATGCACGTGTACAGTGATCCCAGAGATCAATGCTCACTGAACACACAGAAGCTGAATAACAAGAGGCTTACATCCATACATACCGTATTACACAAGTAGGACCATTATGGTCAAGTCTTGAGTATAACATCGCAGCGGAAATCTTCATCGATAACTTGGACCCATGCGATCTGCCTTAACCCTACAGGCATTCTGACTGGGAAGCGTCCTAGCTCGCATGCTCGTCACCGAAGTGTTCTTCATCATATCCGGTTCTTTCATGCCTGGTCAATGAAATAACCAGTGGCAAGCCAATGAGTACTTTGAATGTACTCGCAAGCAACCCATGTTTTGGTTCAAGGTACAACAACGCATGACATAGGTAAATTTTTCATAAAGCTAGTTTTGAGTGCAATGACATGTTCAACATCCTATAAAGCATGCATCAAGAGAATTCAAGTAACCATGAGAACTGGTCACAGATTATCAACATAAATAGAATGGGCACCAACCCATTTATCATAAACAGAGTGGGCACCAACCCACCTCAATCGTGTCAAGTCCTTTGACTTGACCCAAGTCACCTCCATCATCACACACACACGGGGTTTGGAAACAAGTGGACGTAGCCCAAGAGCGGTTACCCAACTGTCCTTGACCGTGGACACGGCTATTCGAATAGTTTTACACTCTACAGAGGTTGCACACTTTACCCACTAGATCCGGGAATTTCCGTGTCATCCACGACCAGCGGTACCTCAAGTACCGGGGTAAGCACCGATCACTACCTTTCCCTAGACGACACTAACATGGAGTCCACTCGATTAGTAGTAACCCCGTGCCCAACATTTCACATAACATTTTCGTGGAGCCTTGCTCCCATATTCATCACATACCACCGCACGGGTACCAACGGTGTGTTCGTGCCTGTGAAAACAGTCATGGCCGCCCTACAGCACGACCCGTCCCGAGAGAGAGCACCAACTCTCCCCGTCACTAGTAATGCGGCTCCAAGCTAGTATCGGTCTAGGTACTCGATAATGCCCTTTCCCATATAAGGGTAGAGTGGTCGCGCATGTAAGGTTGGAATAACGGTCGCAACTCCGACCAATCCGTTTTCGAAAACAACACACACACTTGCCTCGGTACACCACTTCGTCATCAAGTGGTTACCCATCTCATCATCTCCCTCGGGCATAAGTGGCACCCGACGGGGTTTTCGAAAAGACTTTTGAAATCACTTTGCCTCCTTCACCATGCATAAACCCATCCCTTTTGCGTAGCATCTACATTTGCATCCTATCTACTCCCACCGGCATAACCCTCATAAGAAGGTAGGGTCATGCACAATGCAAGTGTCAACGAAAAAGAAAAAAAAGTAGCGGAGGCAATCCACCAAAGTGGTTACCCTTCCTTCATGATTCCGATGCAACAATAATAAGTGCTATATGACATGCATAAAAAGGGTTTCATAGACATGGTCAAAGGGCTGCTTGCCTGTTTAACAAAGTCTTTGAGGTCTTCATATATCTCTGGTCCAACTCTGAGCATTCCGTCTACTTAACAACTATCGCCGAAAGCAACCATAATAAGCAACACAATAAGGTAGGAAATAAAAGTGCTCTAAAAATATGAGTTGGACTTTTCTGGGATACCTCTGGTCATATGAGGGATGACCAAAGTGGTTTCATTAGGATTGGATAAGTGGATATCTCTGAACATTTTGATATGATGGAGTCAAGAGGTTTATGGATTTGCAAGAAGTGTACAGAGATATATTTTTGGAAAATGGGCAAAGATACCCTTTTAACAAAGGATGATTTTAGAAGCATTTAGGATTTGGTTTCACTGGATTTGGAGTTCAAATGAATATACTATGGATTTGCAAAGTTGGCTATACATGAAGAAATAGACCACTATTTGAGGTGATCTGAAAGTATTAGTAAAATGTTCAAAAAACTAAGTTTTGAACTTATAGACATCTAGGAGTTTGAATGATGGCATTTGGATCAAAAATGGGCTCTCTGTGATTTCCTAAAGTTTATCATAGAAATGGAAAAACAAGGTTTGATAAATGTTTGTGAAGAAAAAGTTCCTAGAAAAATGTGCAAGTTGCACCATGAGATAGATCATGATTTTATGAGCTACTAGAAATTTGAATCATCAAATTTGGAGATAATATGAATATTTTATGGACCTTACAATATTTCTGGAAAAGAATAAGAAGAGGAAAGAATCAACCTTATAATGCGCACTGGGCGAAGCCCAGCTAAACAGCGCCTACTGGGCTCGGCCCAGTGGCTCAGCTGCGCGAGGGAAGGGGTGACGCTGAAGGCGCACCACGGGAGGGCGCCAACCAGCGGGGCAAGCGGATCGGCTAGGAGCCGTCTCCACTTAACCCGACAGGTGGGGCCGGCTCGGTCACCTCAGCCGCTGATGGGCGGGCCCCCTTGCCAGCTGGCGGGTGGTCGTTCGCTACCTCGCGCCTGAGGGAGAGGAGCGATAGGGGAGGCACGACCGATGGCACCGGCGCCCGTCCCGGCGGCTCCGGTCACCTGCGATGGTGCCCAGCACACCGGACGACTCAGCGCAGCGTGCCGATCCCGTCCATATGCTTCGCACTCGCGGAGGAGCTCGGGATGTCACGAATCTTGGCGGCGGCCGGCGGCGATCCTTTGGCTGTGGAGGGGGATAGGGGACGCGGGAGAGAGAAAGGGATGATCCAGAAGGACTAGGGGAGGGGGAGAGAGTGAATGGAGATGAGGGAGAGACCAGGGGAGGCCCTATAAGGCGAGGCCATGGTGCACCGTGAGCCAAGCTCACGGGTGCCTGCGGAAGTCGCGATGGTGGTCGAGGGAGGGCTCCTGGATGGTCAGTGGCGCTCGTGGAGTTCGTCCAGGAGCGAGGGAGGTGAGAGGGGGAGCGGGGCGATGCCAGAGGCGGGCCAGCCGCGTGGCCAGGAAGTGGCCGAGTCTGGCGGTGCTCGGGCATGCAACGACGGGCTCAAAGGGGAGAGAAGGAGGAGGGGCCCGGCCTCGTAGCGTGTCACGCACGCCGAGGTAGCCTCGGGGGACACGTTCCCAGCGCCCAAGGTCGACGGGAGCATCGGGCAGAGGGCGGCTACAAGTGCCTCTGTGCATCAGTAAGCGCTCGTATGCACCATGGCATGCCATGGCATTAAGAAAGGGAGTGGGCGCGCCACTTGTGTCGATAGTGCCGGGAGGCATCGGGATAGCAGGGGAAGCCTTGGATGCCTTGTGGAACCAATGGAGTGAGGAGGAGGTGAGAAAGAGAGAGAAAGGAGCTGTCCAGAGAGGAGAGAGAGATTTTCCCTCCAATAAGTGAGCTGTGGTCTTGCCATTGCTACTAGAGGTGAAAGGGGCTAGGAGGAGCTGTGGTAAAATTAGAGCTCACCAAGAATAGTGGAAGGGGTCAAAATAGTGGTTTTGGAAAAATGGCAGAAGGTGTTTGATGCAAGTTTGGGCAAGCAAATTAATTCCACTTGCCATGAGAATTAACAAGATGGAATGACACTTAGAAATAGGGTGTGCCACCAAATTTGAGCTCATTTGGACAAAGTAGCCAATGTAACTTTGGTAAACCCTAGAAATCAGCAGAAATGGATTTGCCAATATTTAGTCATGCAAATCAATTCTCCATGATGCACCACTTGGTGTAGTGTCATCATTTGAGGATTTGAACATGTCCACAAAAATTCAGATCAAAAGGACACACTTGGCAATGTAGAGTTGTTCAAATTTGGTTATGGACAGGAAGGGTTTTGGGGCACTTTGATCAATATAACTTGTTCTCCAAGTTGTGCCATTTGGTATAGATTAATTATTAGACCATTTGAGAATGTTCACAAGACTTGAGAGCATTTGGACATGTTTGGCAATGTAAAGTTGCTCAAACTTCAAAATGGGCAGAAAAGGTTTTGAGGGGATTTGATGATGTTATCTTGTTCTCCAAGACATGAGACTTGGCAAGATCACCAAATATGTCATAGGTGACATAATAGAATTTCTTTGGAATTTTTGGGAAATATTTCCTTTGTAAATATTTCAAAATCTTGAAATATCCAGAAAGGGTTTTTGAGGGATTTGACCAATATTTTGAACATGACCATGTGTTGAAGCTCTTATATATGGACAATATATGTCCTATGAGTCTCCCTAAATTTTGTCAATTATTTTTGAAGCAATAAAATAAATTTTCCCTATTAAAGACCATTTCTGACTTAAGAAAAGCTTTTAAATAAAATAGGAAAATAACCTTTAAAATTATATTTTTGTGGTTTCGGGCATCCTATATCTAATAGGAGTCAAATATATTTTTGGAAAGATTTTTACTGCCCTTAATTAAGTACTTGCAAAGGCAAACCTCAATTCAGGGGTTTTGAAAAACTAATTTTGAAAATACTATTTGGCCAAATTATTTTTGTAAGAAAATATTTTTATGTCCTATACACATGGCATGATCATTGGTTCAAGAGTTTGGAGCAAGGAGATGAAGTATAGGAGTTGGAGGATTTATTTTATTTTTAGAGCACTTGCAAACAGCAGACAACCATTCAATCAAAGCAAAGACAAGACACTCAAAAGTTTTTGTCAAACCACATTTTAGCACGATTTAGTGACTTAAGTGTTGTGGCATGAAAATCAGGGTGTGACAGACCTACCCCCCTTACAAGAATCTCGTCCCCGAGATTCCTAGACTAGGTGCGGAAAGGGATACAGAAACTTGGATCTGGGGTAGTCTTCAAGTCCTCATGTTATACCTTCCGTGTAGTGCTCTATTGAGCTTGAAGTACTTGATGGTGTGGCTTCGTGTATGACACTCTTCTTGATCCAGGTTGCTAATGGGTAGCTCGCGGTAGGTTAGATTGGCTAGGGTCGATGGCTTGGTGGTCAATGCCCTTGTAGAGATCGGGCAAGTTAGGAAGTTGGAAACACTCCCGGGGTTGTGATGCATGGAAAGCGTTGTGCACATTAGGTGGCTCAGGTGGTAACTCTAGCTGGTAGTCATCTACTCTTCGTCTTGAAGTGATCTCGGAGGGGGTTGTTAAATCTTGGTGTGAGCTTCCCTTTGACATGGAAATGCTTGGTTCCTTCGAGAGAAGTGGTTTGTAGATATGCACGGTCTTCAACGCAGAGGTTTAGTTCTTGACGACGGTTGTTGGTGTGGTCCTTCCTCCTGGACATGGCGATCTTCAGACGTTCCCTTGACTAGCTGAATGGCTCTACTTCCGTCTTCGGGTAGACAAGTATGTCATCAAAGAAAGATGACAACTAACTTGTCCAAGCACTCCATGAAGTCTATGGGGTACGTAAAGTGGGCTGAGGCATTGGTGGTGGTCATAGTTGAGCATTGGCCAAGGTCTTATTGATCTAGAGCCAAAGCCCAAGGTCAGGATCCGACCATGTTGTGGCTTGGTAGGGCTTAAGGGTTTCAAGGATCCTAGTGTGCGAGTGAACATTTATCATCTTTATCCTTAAGCACGGTCCCTGAGATGCCAATTGTTCTATCTAGTCCTTTAAACAAATCACATCATATCACTGATAGCATCATTTCGTATAGGCCAACTCCAATCATCACTCATGTGATTCATATCCTCATGACTCTCGAGAGGAGGTCTAACAAAATCATATATGTCTACAATCCCCAAACTCATATGTATGTCTACCCCTAAAATCCATGGGTAGAACATATAAGTCGCTAAGCTGAGCGTGACAATCCAAGTGCTCACCTATCCTTCCAAGGTCTAAGATAAAGCACCTCTATCCTAGGGAAACACGTCGTATGCCACTCCAAGATCTTGTTTCCTTCCTATGAATCAACTCCAACAAACTGTTAACTTCCATTAATCACTACATAATCCATTAATTCTACAAATCCAATGCCTATGCTGGTGTTCCACATGATCTCCTAAAGTCCATATAATCCCCAAATGCTTGAAAGGGATACCTGGCTATAGTCAGTCCACCAATTCCCGTTATCATGGTCAAGTAATACTCCAAGGTCAAGCTTATATAGATACCTAATTAAACTCTGACAATACATCCAATCTCCTAGTTTATTGACCACCGAGAAACATGGTATCACGATCAAGATCATCAGTCTAAATCCAATTACTCCGAACCATGTAGACATACTCAACATCTATATTCAACTAGAATCACTTACTTAAATCCAAATCTTTTGTCCAACGAGAATTCCTACATGTTCCCCCAAGTCATTTATGTAATATCAACTGTCTCCTAACAATATCCCATGGCTAAGTTAAATCCAAATACTTCCAAAATTCCAGCCTGCGATCATGATTGTCATATAAATCCAATTTACTCAGGGGTAACGAAAGCTATGCTACTCTATAATCATGATCCCACCAAGTTCATCACCAACATGGTAGCCTCATAATCCACCAAATAGTCTCGGACGATCCTTCAAAGTTATTGACATAAACTCACCAAGTCATCTGTCCTCAAATCCTATATCCTCAAACTGGTCTTCCTATGGCATCGTCAGTTCTGGTGCTATACCAGGATGATAATGTGCTCGTTCACTATGTCCACTAGTTCCATAATGAACCCAGTGTTGTGCAAGGTTTACTGTAGCTTAACTTGTCCTCTTGCGATTCCGTAGGTAAAGCTCAGGGTTGAGGTTTCGAGCTGGGGTATCTCGTGAAGTCTCGAAGGGCCTAGAAATGGGTTTCTAGTCTTGAGGGTTAAACATAATTCTACGGGGTTTCACTTGGTCGAGGAGGCTACAACAAAAGTCTTCATTGCTAGTTGGTTGCCGAAGCAGATTCCTTGGTGCATCTTGTCTTGCTGGTCTTCAGTTGAGGAGAGAGAGACGAGAGGGAAAA
Organism: Aegilops speltoides; assembly: GCA_021437245.1. Lineage (NCBI taxonomy): Eukaryota > Viridiplantae > Streptophyta > Magnoliopsida > Poales > Poaceae > Aegilops > Aegilops speltoides. Next base: position 222,293,506 of record CM038142.1, on the reverse strand, counting down.
GTAGCATAGAGAAGGGGAATGCCTAAAGGGGGGGGTTCTATAGTGCAAGTGCAGACAAACAGGTGCAAAAAGGGCCAAACAAAAGAAACAAGGTAAGGAAGGTGATATAGTCGCATACTTGTCGCCTAGGGCAAAAGTGCGACCCATATCAAAACACAAACAAATAAAAACAACCAACACACAATCATGGTTCTACTCGAACCATCATACGGACTCGACTGCGCATAGGGGGGTACACGACTCATCCTACCCTAGGGGTTCTCGGACTCCATAGTCGTGCCTTGTGCCTCGTGCAGTCTCCCGGGTTTTCCTCAGGTGCTGCTACGTCTCTTGTTTGATGAAACGATCTCGGTTGAGCTTGAAGAGTCTTCAACAACTTCTTGCCTGTTGAAGTGATGGGGTGAAGGTGGCTTCTCATAGCAGGCGTTGACTCGGTCTTCTGTTGTCTTCTTAATCATGACGATCCCTTTTTGTCTTCTAAGGTGTCGAAGGTGCTATGTAGATAATCCTTTATGCAATGACATTAACAACGCATAATAGAGGTCCATCATGTCGGTTACATTGTTGACAATATCGTCACCGAGAGCGGGGGATGAAGAGAACCGTTTTCCTGCTCACTATAGTGAGGCGGACCAAATGGCTAGGTTCTCATCCACCGGTGGTTGCCGATACAACAACGGTAGTGACAGGGTTACTCTATTAGCGATGCATATCATGTTCTTGCATAACCTATGCCCTGGTCGTCGTAGGCTAAGGTTGCATCATCTTGGAGCAGTGTCAAGGGTGTCTCCATTTCCTGGGTCTTCGGGTCCTCATCCCTTGAGGATGTACCTTCTGTTGGTATCGTCTTGTTGTGATGTCGCCAATCTTGTGTTCGGGAGATGTGGGTGAACGTCTGGCAAGACATCTTCCTCCTAGATTATCCACAAGGATTGCAAGGAATCCAGTGGTCAGGGGCATAAGGGTTCTGGCGACCAAAGGTTTTGAAGGGGAAGAGGAAAGTATATCTTAGTTTTTGAAAGACTGAGAAGAGAAGAGAAGTATAGATTGTTTTGAAAACTAGTAGTAGTTTTGGAAATATTTTACCCTAACTAACGACCATGCTAACTAAGGCTTCCTACAACGGATGGCTCGATACCAGCTCTGTGGGGACCCCGACTCATAGGTCGTGATCACCGAATGCACGTGTCAGTGATCCCGAGATCAATGCTCACCGAACACACGTAAGCTGAATAACAAGAGGCTTACATCCATACATACCGTATTACACAAGTAGGACCATTATGGTCAAGTCTTGAGTATAACATCGCAGCGGAAATCTTCATCGATAACTTGGACCCATGCCATCTGCCTTAACCCTACAGGCATTCTGACTGGGAAGCGTCCTAGCTCGCATGCTCGTCACCGAAGTGTTCTTCATCATATCCGGTTCTTTCTTGCCTGGTCAATGAAATAACCAGTGGCAAGCCAATGAGTACTTTGAATGTACTCGCAAGCAACCCATGTTTTGGTTCAAGGTACAACAATGCATGACATAGGTAAATTTTGCATAAAGCTAGTTTTGAGTGCAATGACATGTTCAACATCCTATAAAGCATGCATCAAGAGAATTCAAGTAACCATGAGAACTGGTCACAGATTATCAACATAAATAGAATGGGCACCAACCCATTTATCATAAACAGAGTGGGCACCAACCCACCTCAATCGTGTCAAGTCCTTTGACTTGACCCAAGTCACCTCCATCATCACACACACACGGGGTTTGGAAACAAGTGGACGTAGCCCAAGAGCGGTTACCCAACTGTCCTTGACCGTGGACACGGCTATTCGAATAGTTTTACACTCTGCAGAGGTTGCACACTTTACCCACTAGATCCGGGGAACTTCCGTGTCATCCACGACCCGCGGTACCTCAAGTACCCGGGGTAAGCACCCGATCACTACCTTTCCCTAGACGACACTAACATGGAGTCCACTCGATTGGTAGTAACCCCCGTGCCCAACATTTCACATAACATTTTCGTGGAGCCTTGCTCCCATATTCATCACATACCACTGGCACGGGGTACCAACGGTGTGTTCGGTGCCCTGTGAAAACAGTCATGGCCGCCCTACCTGGCACGACCCCGTCCCGAGAGAGAGCACCAACTCTCCCCCGTCACTAGTAATGCGGGCTCCAAGCTAGTATCGGTCTAGGTACTCGATAATGCCCTTTCCCATATAAGGGTAGAGTGGTCGCGCATGTAAGGTTGGAATAACGGTCGCAACTCCGACCAATCCGTTTTGAAAACAACACACACTTGCCTCGGTACACCACTTCGTCATCAAGTGGTTACCCATCTCATCATCTCCCTCGGGCATAAGTGGCACCCGACGGGGTTTTCGAAAAGACTTTTGAAATCACTTTGCCTCCTTCACCATGCATAAACCCATCCCTTTTGCGTAGCATCTACATTTGCATCCTATCTACTCCCACCGGCATAACCCTCATAAGAAGGTAGGGTCATGCACAATGCAAGTGTCAACGAAAAAGAAAAAAAAGTAGCGGAGGCAATCCACCAAAGTGGTTACCCTTCCTTCATGATTCCGATGCAACAATAATAAGTGCTATATGACATGCATAAAAAGGGTTTCATAGACATGGTCAAAGGGCTGCTTGCCTGTTTAACAAAGTCTTTGAGGTCTTCATATATCTCTGGTCCAACTCCGAGCATTCCGTCTACTTCGTCAACTATCGTCGAAAGCAACCATAATAAGCAACACAATAAGGTAGGAAATAAAAGTGCTCTAAAAATATGAGTTGGACTTTTCTGGGATACCTCTGGTCATATGAGGGATGACCAAAGTGGTTTCATTAGGATTGGATAAGTGGATATCTCTGAACATTTTGATATGATGGAGTCAAGAGGTTTATGGATTTGCAAGAAGTGTACAGAGATATATTTTTGGAAAATGGGCAAAGATACCCTTTTAACAAAGGATGATTTTAGAAGCATTTAGGATTTGGTTTCACTGGATTTGGAGTTCAAATGAATATACTATGGATTTGCAAAGTTGGCTATACATGAAGAAATAGACCACTATTTGAGGTGATACAGAAAGTATTAATAAAAATGTTCAAAAAACTAAGTTTTGAACTTATAGACATCTAGGAGTTTGAATGATGGCATTTGGATCAAAAATGGGCTCTCTGTGATTTCCTAAAGTTTATCATAGAAATGGAAAAACAAGGTTTGATAAATGTTTGTGAAGAAAAAGTTCCTGGAAAAATGTGCAAGTTGCACCATGAGATAGATCATGATTTTATGAGCTACTAGAAATTTGAATCATCAAATTTGGAGATAATATGAATATTTTATGGACCTTACAATATTTCTGGAAAAGAATAAGAAGAGGAAAGAATCAACCTTATAACGTGCACTGGGCGAAGCCCAGCTAAACAGCGCCTACTGGGCTCGGCCCAATGGCTCACCTCTGAGGGAAGGGTGACGCCGAAGGCGCACCACGGGAGGGCGCCAACCAGCGAGGCAAGCAGATCGGCTAGGAGCCGTCTCCACTTAACCCGACAGGTGGGGCCGGCTCGGTCACCTCAGCCGCTGACGGGCGGGCCCCCTTGCCAGCTGGCGGGTGGTCGTCCGCTACCTCGCGCCTGAGGGAGAGGAGCGACAGGGGAGGCACAGCCGAGGGCACCGGCGCCCGTCCCGGCGGCTCCGGTCACCTGCGATGGTGCCCAGCACACCGGACGACTCAGCGCAGCGTGCCGATCCCGTCCATATGCTTCGCACTCGCGGAGGAGCTCGGGATGTCACGAATCTTGGCGGCGGCCGGCGGCGATCCTTTGGCTGTGGAGGGGGATAGGGGACGCGGGAGAGAGAAAGGGATGATCCAGAAGGACTAGGGGAGGGGGAGAGAGTGAATGGAGATGAGGGAGAGACCAGGGGAGGCCCTATAAGGCGAGGCCATGGTGCACCGTGAGCCAAGCTCACGGGTGCCCGCGGAAGTCGCGATGGTGGTCGAGGGAGGGCTCCTGGATGGTCAGTGGCGCTCGTGGAGTTCGTCCAGGAGCAAGGTAGGTGAGAGGGGGAGCAGGGCGATGCCAGAGGCGGGCCAGCCGCGTGGCCAGGAAGTGGCCGAGTCTGGCGGTGCTCGGGCATGCAACAACGGGCTCAAAGGGGAGAGAAGGAGGAGGGGCCCGGCCTCGTAGCGTGTCACGCACGCCGAGGCGACCTCGGGGGACACGTTCCCGGCGCCCAAGGTCGACGGGAGCATCGGGCAGAGGGCGGCTACAGTGCCCTGGTGCACTGTAGCGCGCTCTAGGGCGCGCCCATGGCATGCCATGGCATTAAGAAAGGGGAGTGGGCGCGGCCACTTGTGTCCAGTAGTGCCAGGAGGCATTAGGATAGCAGGGGGAAGCCTTGGATGCCTTGTGGAACCAATGGAGTGAGGAGGGAGGTGAGAAAGAGAGAGAAAGGAGCTGTCCAGAGAGGGAGAGAGAGATTTTTCCCCTCCAATAAGTGAGCTGTGGTCTTGCCATTGCTACTAGAGGTGAAAGGGGGCTAGGAGGAGCTGTGGTAAAAATTAGAGCTCACCAAGAATAGTGGAAGGGGTCAAAATAGTGGTTTTGGAAAAATGGCAGAAGGTGTTTGATGCAAGTTTGGGCAAGCAAATTAATTCCACTTGCCATGAGAATTAACAAGATGGAATGACACTTAGAAATAGGGTGTGCCACCAAATTTGAGCTCATTTGGACAAAGTAGCCAATGTAACTTTGGTAAACCCTAGAAATCAGCAGAAATGGATTTGCCAATATTTAGTCATGCAAATCAATTCTCCATGATGCACCACTTGGTGTAGTGTCATCATTTGAGGATTTGAACATGTCCACAAAAATTCAGATCAAAAGGACACACTTGGCAATGTAGAGTTGTTCAAATTTGGTTATGGACAGGAAGGGTTTTGGGGCACTTTGATCAATATAACTTGTTCTCCAACTTGTGCCATTTGGTATAGATTAATTATTAGACCATTTGAGAATGTTCACAAGACTTTAGAGCATTTGGTCATGTTTGGCAATGTAAAGTTGCTCAAACTTCAAAATGGGCAGAAAAGGTTTTGAGGGGATTTGATGATGTTATCTTGTTCTCCAAGACATGAGACTTGGCAAGATCACCAAATATGTCCTATGTGACATGATAGAATTTCTTTAGAATTTTTGGGAAATATTTCCTTTGTAAATATTTCAAAATCTTGAAATATCCAGAAAGGGTTTTTGAGGGCTTTGACCAATATTTTGAACATGACCATGTGTTGAAGCTCTTATATATGGACAATATATGTCCTATGAGTCTCCCTAAATTTTGTAAATTATTTTTGAAGCAATAAAATAATTTTTCCCTATTAAAGACCATTTCTGGACTTAAGAAAAAGCTTTTAAATAAAATAGGAACATAACCTTTAAAATTATATTTTTGTGGTTTCTGGGCATCCTATATCTAATAGGAGTCAAATATATTTTTGGAAAGATTTTTACTGCCTTTAATTAAGTACTTGCAGTGCAAACCTCAATTCAGGGGTTTTTGAAAAACTAATTTTTGAAAATACTATTTGGCCAAATTATTTTTGTAAGAAAATATTTTTATGTCCTATACACATGGCATGATCATTGGTTCAAGAGTTTGGAGCAAGGAGATGAAGTATAGGAGTTGGAGGATTTATTTTATTTTTAGAGCACTTGCAAACAGCAGACAACCATTCAATCAAAGCAAAGACAAGACACTCAAAAGTTTTTGTCAAACCACATTTTAGCATGATTTATTGACTTAAGTGTTGTGGAATGAAAATCAGGGTGTGACATAAGCAATCATCGCGCTCGTGTCAAGATCATCGCATAAACCTGTACCTGCAACTGTTGTTGTAGTAATCTGTGAGCCACAAGGACTCAGCAATCCCATTACCATGGGTATCAAGACTAGCAAAGCTTAATGGGAAAGGAAGGGGTAAAGTGGTGAGGATGCAGCAACGACTAAGCATGATATGGTGGCTAACATACACAAAGAAGAGCGAGAAGAGAGCAAGCGGAACGGTCGTCAACTAGCAATGATCAAGAAGTGATCCTCAACTCCTACCTACGTCAAGCATAACCCAAAGACCATGTTCACTTCCCGAACTCCGCCGAGAAGAGACCATCACGGCTACACACGCGGTTGATGCGTTTTAATTCGGATCTGGTGTCAAGTTATCTACAACCGGACATTAACAAATTACCATCTGCCACATAACCGCGAGCACGGCTCTCGAAAGTTTATACCCTGCAGGGGTGTCCCAACTTAGCCCATGACAAGCTCTCGCGATCAACGAAGGAATAGACCTTCTCCCAGGAAGACCCGATCAGTCTCGGAATCCCGGTTTACAAGACATTTCGACAATGGTAAAACAAGACCAGCAAGACCGCCCGATGCGCCGACAATCCCGATAGGAGCTGCACATATCTCGTTCTCAGGGCAACACCGGATAAGCTAAGCGTACAGGTACCGACGTAACCCAAGTTGCCAAGGGATGGTCCCGCACGGTGCTCTAGTTTGGACCAACACTTAGACAAGCATTGGCCCGGGGGGGCTATAATAAAGATGACCCTCGAGAGAGCGACTCCCAAGGGAAAAGTAGGTGCTGGTGAGGCAAATGGTAAAACCAAGGTTGGGCCTTGCTGGACAAGTTTTATTCAAAGCGAACTGTCAGGGGGGTCCCATAAATCACCCGACCGCGTTAGGAACGCAAAATCCGGGAACATAACACCGGTATGATGGAAACTAGGGCGGCAAGAGTGGAACAAAACACCAGGCATAAGGCCGAGCCTTCCACCCTTTACCAAATATATAGATGCATTAATAATATAAGAGATATTGTGATATCCCAACATGAACCCTGTCCACCATGGAGAAATCTTCAACTTCACCTGCAACTAGCAACGCTATAAGAGGGGCTGAGCAAAAACGGTAACATAGCCAAACAACGGTTTGCATAGGAAAGGTGTCAAAGGTTAGAGGTTTATGGCAATATGGGATGGCTTGATAAACAGGTAATAGGTAGCGCAGCGTAGCGATAGAACGAAGCAACTAGCATAGCAATGATAGTAGTGAGATCCAGGGTAGCGGTCATCTTGCCTGAAATCCCGCTAGGAAGAAGAACGAGTCCATGAAGAAGATGAAGCCACGAAGACAAACCACACGAAGACAAACGCACCCTCACGATCGCGACGAAACGGAACTAACAAGAAGAAGCACACAACATAGGTAAACACACCACACATGAACAAGGCATGATGCACAACAAGCATGATGCATGACCAAGCTACATGAAACTACTCATGGCAAGAGATGATGCAAACAAGAACAACACATCAAGGCAAGTTTAAATGAGGCCGGAAACTACATATAACAATTCCGGTAAGTCCTCATATGCAAATTTCGAAATTGGTCCAGAACTGAACAAACATTAAGTTGAAGTTGTTAAACAGTAAGTTAAGATGCACCAAGATGATCTACACGAAATTCTAGTCAAGTTACATATAAAGTTCATTAGATTTGGAGCTACGGCCTAGAAGATATGAGCAAAACAAGTTAATCATGGCATCGATGCAAAATGCATACAAACACCAAGCAAACACCCCAAAACAAGGATGCAACATGATAATATGAAGCTACATTCAAAATCAAGCAAGTTTCATGTAGAGCACACTCAAAAAGGAGCAACGGTTCAACACACACACACTATACAAGTCATAGCAACAATCTGTCCATAACAGCAACTAGGCATATTGCAAGCATCAAAACAACATGCTACAGCATCTCAACATAATAACAAAAGGCATGGGCATGAAGTACAGGTAAAGCATAACAAAACATGAACACTGAGCTATCTCCAGAAACAACTAGAACATGCTCAAAAGGACATGGGAAGATTGCAAATAATAACAGTTTCAGACTTGGCAGAAATAACATCAGGTTGCAATGTTTAGTGCAAGCAAACAACAAGCTACATGAACATATCTTGGCAAACAAAGGCATGGCATGAATCTACTAATTGCATAGATCAAAAGTCCCTTACTGACCATGAGCCAAAAAGGATCATAAAATATGATGGAACCCATGTAAACATGGCAAGTTATATTACAGATTTAAACATGGCAGAAACAACAATAAGTAGGCATGTTGGTGAGCTTGTACCACTGACCACAGAGCAATATATGTCATGGCAAGGCAACCAACAGTAAGAATGCATGTTTGTGAAGTTAAGCATGGCAAGATCAAGGTCATAGGATGCATTGAACACTAGCAAAACACATGGGAACTAGTGAACTTAATGTTAACAGGCTGAAAGCAACATTATCAAGCAACTTTGGAGCAAGATATGAACAATATACAGCAAGCTATAAATGCAACCAGGGGCATGGATGGATAGGGCATAACATGTAGATCAAAAAATGTTTATAGAACATCTCCAGATTATGCATAGAATGAGTAGTAGCAACATGTTTACATAGCAACAAAATATAACAGAATCTGTCAGGAAAACAGCAACAGCAACTACCCTCCTTAACAAGCTTGATACACTCAACACACAACTCACAAAAATACATGGATGACACCTCTGGAAAGATGGCATATCATAGATCAAAACACATGTAGACATCAACCTCATAGGATGGACACATCAATCATGGCAAAAATGATAAATGAGCAAGTTATAACAGTTTCAGCAGATTAACAGCAACATGCACTCTTCCAACAGAATTTCGGGCATCAAGATAAGCTCAAATGAGAATGATGCAATGGAATGAAATGAAGTACTCGTCGAGGCGAACAATTTGACATATTACACGCACGAAACGGAGCTACGGATGCAGAGATACAATGCGATGAACATGGCACCAGAACATGAGGTTTTGGGGACTTAGGCAAAAATTCACCTCGGGGAAGATGGACGGGATTGTGTGGGATGGAGGGAACCGGGACGCGGCGCGGACGTTTGGATGGCCGGGCGGGTGGATCTCATCCCACGCGCCAGATCCGGCGACGAGGCGGCCGGAGGGCGGGGCGGCGCCAGAGGAGGCCGGGACGGCAGCTGGGTCGGGCAGCGCGGCTCGCAGACGGGCCGCGGCAGCCGGGCGAGGGACGCGGCGGCGGCGACCAGAACATGATGGGGGCGCGCGCGCGATCGGCGGGCGGGCGGCGGCGGCACCGGCGAGGCACGGGCGGCGCTGGCGAGGTTGCCGGACGGCGAGGCAGAGAGGGCGCGGCGACGCCGAGGCGCTCTCGCGGGGCGCCAGCGGAGGAGCTGGGCGACGGGCGCGATCCGGCGGCGCGTCCGGCGTCGGCGGGCGGTGGCGCGGCCACGGCGGAGGCGAAGCGCCGCCGGAGGGACGGCGCGAGGGGCCGGAGGCGGGCGGCGCTGGCGTTCGGGCCGGAGGGCTCTTGAGGGCTGCCGGCCGGGCGGTGCGGGCGGCGGCGGTCGCCATGTGGCGGTCCCGGATTCGCCGGGCGGTGAAGCGGACATGTCCGTCGGCGGCGGGGGAAATGTCCGGCGGCGCGAGAGGAAGAAGGCTAGGGTTTGCACCGCGAAAATTCGGGGAGGGTCACATATTTATAGGTAGAGGGAGCTAGGAGAGTCCAAATGAGGTGCGGTTTTTGGCCACGCGATCGTGATCGAACGACCGAGAGCATGGAAGGGAATTGGATGGGTTTTGGGCCACTTTGAAAGGGGTGTTGGGCTGCACACAAAAGAGGGCTTTTGCGGTTACCCGGTTAACCGTTGGAGTACCAAACGAGCTCCAAATTGCACGAAACTTGACAGGCGGTCTACCGGTGCTATACCAAGGCCGCTTGGAAAACCTCAGGCCATTCCAAGAAAGTTTAATACCCGCACACAAAAAGAGGCAAAAGGGGGACGTCGGAGGACATAGGAGTGCCGGATCGCAAAACGGACAACGGTGAAAATGCTCGGATGCATGAGACGAACACGTATGCAAAATGAAATGCACATGATGACATGATAAAATGCAACACACAAGCAAATGACATGGCAACGACGGTGAACAACTGGAAGACACCTGGCGCATCGAATCCGGGGCGTTACACCGGCTCTCGCTTCATCATGACAGTCGGTTTTCGGCTTTCTCTACTGAGGTGCTCGTCCGGCTGAACTGGGACACAATCGCAGTAGTTCTCCCAGCGCTACCTTAGCCGATAGAACGGAACGTAAGGTACCAAAACATGGGAGCCGGGAAAACCCAACCAATGACCCAAGACATGATTCGGAGCAGATGCATATAGTGCTATAAGTTCGGGGTGCCGAACGACCGAAAAGGTGGTCGGACTTGCTTGCCGTACTTTGGAGCCCCTGGTGCAACCAGGCGAACGCGGAGCGTGGCTTTCATTTTCGGCAAAGAGGTGTCGGCGATAAACGACAGCCGGTAATTGCTATTTACACATTGTAGTAGAATTTTATGTCTATGCATATTAGTATGATGTATGGAAAGAGGTGTTGTTTGACGGAACCTGTTATGGCCGGACTAGAGGGGGCTGTGAGTGGGTCGAGAATGAATCTGAACTGCCTTCTACCTGCATGTTCCTTCCTTTGTGTGTCCAGGATAATTCCATGCCGCCAGTTCTGTTCTGCGTCAATCGTTAGTTTGCAAATGCAAAATGCTTAAAGACAACTAGGTGTCCTATTGTTGTTGCTCCCAGGGTCCCTAATCGGGCCCTGGTTTGCCCAGTCGTTAAACCGTGAGGTAGTACGGACTCCGCAGTGGATCTCCGGATGGTTGGCCTGGGCAATTTACCACGTAGATTCTAGTTGACGTGGTTTTTACTGTTAGCATACGGTAAACTATCGTATGGGAAGGTGCCGAGGATTTATTCTTTGGTGTAGCATTTTTGGATGGTCCAAAGGAAACCGTTTAGAGTGGTGGGCCAACAAAACTTGGCCTTTGCGCCTTACATCTTTTAGGAGATGTTTTCCGTGGTGTCGTACCCTTGTGGGCTTTGTGTGTTATGGAGCCCCTGGATTACTAGGTCTAGAGGCACTGTAATTAAGTTGCCGTGGTTTAGGTGGTCCTGGGCAGTCGGTCGTACTGTTACGCTCTGGGGGGTCTTGACGAGGCATCTCCCCTTTATTGCTTCTAGCGTGCGACCAGCCGCTTTGTTTTGAGAATCCTGCATTCTCTATTGGTATGCTTTGCCGTCCTTCTCGAGGTACCGTGAATTTCACATGGCTGATCCAGCGTGTATCTTTGGTCGAGTAGGCTTGTGCTGCTCCTTGCCTGTTTGTCGGACTGAGTGTTGCCGGACTTGGCACCAGCTTCCTTGTCTTGAGGTTTATGACCTTTATGCCGAGGTCTGAGGGTGCCTCTTTGTATCTGCTGCTTGCCACATTGGACCATAGTGATGCGTGGGCGTCTGTGTGCGTGCCCGTGGTTTTCCTGCTCGAGTTGAGGTAGCCAGTTGTGCCGTTTGTGCCCTTTATTGGGGCTCTCGAGTTCGTATTTTTTGACGGCCAGTATCTTGGTCCACCTATCCTCTAGCGCATCTCGGTCAGCTGTGAGCTGCTCTTGTTTCCTTTGCAGGCTCCTTGCTGTAGCCATGAGCCGTCGCTTGAAGCGAACTTGTTCCACTGGGTCCTCTAGTACGCCGAATTTGTCGTTGCCGAGGCTTGCCTCATCGTCGGAGGGGGGTGTGTGATTGTCCCTCTCCCAGTATCCCGTCGTCATTGGTCCGGCCTGCATATGTGTAGGCTGACTCGGGATGTATTCCTTTTTGGCACCGTCCGGATTGCTCTTGTTTCCGGGGCCGTTTTTGGTGTGGCGGGGTTTGGAGTGGTACTGATAACGCACATGTTTTGCCTTTCTTCCTGAGGGGTTGTCCTCCGTCGCCTCGTCGCCATTAGTTTCCTTCGGAGTGTCCACCAAATATATATATCATATGAGGAGGTGGTCATCCACCGCCCAGTGAGCGGTGGCTCCTGTGATTCTCCTACATCGTTGTCCATACCGTCGATGTCTTCGGAGTGGAAGTCAAGCAAGTCAGTTAGATCATCGATCGTGGCAATGAAGTGGGTGGTGGGTGGGCAACGAATTCTGTCGTTGTCTGCTTCCCACTCGAACCGGACATAGTACGGCCCGGAGTCTCCTGACAAGGAGTGAGACTTCAATAAGTCCAGCATGTCGCCAGAGGGCGAGTGCTGAAAAACGTCCGTTGCGGTGAACTCCATCACCGGCGCCCAACCAGGATCGGCGGGCTCGCGGGCGCGCGGACTGGAACCTGCGTCCGGATATGAATCCGGGGGTCCGGAGTCACATGTTCCCTCAGAGGTGAAACCTGTGTTCGGCTCCATCGTCAATGGTACAGCCTGCGGGGCGGGGTCCGGCCCTTCGTCCTTAGGCGAAGCAACCTCTCCCGGATTTATATCCGAGGCTTCTGCCGGGACGATATCCCGAGCAACGTGTGACAGCAGGTCTAAGCCGTGCTCATCGCGACTGTTCGGCACTTCTGGCACTGGCCCGAATCCGTCAAAGATGAAGTCTCCGCGGATATCCGCAGTGTAGTTCAGGTTTTCGAACCTTATTTGATGGTCGGGGGCATAGCTATCGATCTGCTCCAAGTGGCCAAGCGAATTGGCCCACAGCGCGAAGCCGCCGAACACGAAGATCTATCCAGGGAGGAAAGTCTCAGCCTGGACTGCGTCGTTAATGACGATTGAAGGAGCCATCGAGCCTAACGACGACGTCACAGAGGAACTGTCAATGAAAGCACCAATGTCGGTGTCAAAACCGGCGAATCTCGGGTAGGGGGTCCCGATCTGTGCGTCAAGGCTGATGGTAATAAGAAGTAAGGGACATAGGTGTTTACCCAGGTTCGGGCCCTCTCGATGGAGGTAAAACCCTACTTCCTGCTTGATTAATATTGATGATATGGGTAGTACAAGAGTAGATCTACAACGAGATCGTAGAGGCTAAACCCTAGGAGCTAGCCTATGATGGTATGAATGTAATTGTGATCGGCCTTCTAAGGACCAACCTCTCCGGTTTATATAGACACCGGAGAGGGCTAGGGTTTACATGGAGTCGGTTACAAGGAAGGAAATATAACATCCGGATCACCATGCTTGCCTTCCACGCCAAGGCAAGTCCCATCTGGACACGAGCCAAAATCTTGAGTCTTGTATCTTCACGCTTCAATAGTCCGGACATTGTACACAGTCCGGCTGTCAAGATACCCCCTAATCCAGGACTCCCTCAGTGGGCTGTGATGCAGCAGGTACGTGGCTCGGTGTACTAAGACGCCCTTTTAGTGCCTCGGGAACCCTATACACACCGTAGTGGAAACCCCGGCCGGACTCCCTGCGGATGGAACCTTAATAGGCGATAAACCTGGACAAGGGACTTGTATGTTTAGTCAGGTCGTGGCCGACACCCTCGCTGGGCTTCCACTTGAAGGTTGTCGAGTACATATCGTGTAAACGGAGATAAGTGGTGGAAGCTTGTGTGAAGATGTACACCCGTGTAAGGTAACAAAACTATTCAAATAGCTGCATCTGCGGAAAAGGACTACTTGGTCGCTTATGCAGTTCATAGACAAGTTAATGGATACTCCTGAAAGTCTCAAGAAAGGTGTGAGTGACGTGGATGGCCGTCTCGTAGGATGACGAGAGAGGATTCGCGGTAGAGTATTGTTGTGGTGATTAGTTGACTCATGTGCACAAAATCATTTATAAGATACTGTCATTCGTAGGATAGAATAGCCAAGAGTCAAAGCTAGCTTGCTGCAATAAACACCACTACCCTTGTTGATAATGTTGCATGTATGGTAGGATCTGATGTAAGTCTTGCTGAGTACCTTTGTACTCATGTTTTCTTAATAAACTGTCACAGAGGAGAACACTGCCCCCTCCGATGGGTTTTATGTAGATCTCGACGTTGACGAGTAACTTGCCGCCCAGGTGGTGACCCTGAGCTTGTGAAGGGCCTATGTAGATAGATAGGCTTCATTAAACCTTCTTTCTTTCTAGTTGTCTGTACTCAGACAAATTTGCTTCCGCATGTTCTTGTATGTTTGTATGACTTGAGTGTCGGGTCGTGTGACCCCTATCTGTATGGATATGTTATGTATGGCTCTTCAGAGCCTTTTAAATAAATACTTTGAGTTGTAGAGTTTTATTGTGACGCCATGTTGTATTTGCACATATCAAGCATATTGTGTGTATGATTTGAAATGCTTCGTATGTGCGGGATCCGACAACCTAGTTGTTTATTATTGGTAGCCTCTCTTACCGGGAAATATCTCCTAGTGCTTCCACTGAGCCATGGTAGCTTGCTACTTGATACGTCTCCGTCGTATCTATAATTTTTGATTGTTCCATGCCAATATTCTACAACTTTGACATACTTTTGGCAAATTTTTATACTATTTTTGGGACTAACATATTGATCTAGTGCCCAGTGCCAGTTCCTGTTTGTTGCATGTTTTTGGTTTCACATAAAATCATATCAAATGGACCAAAATGCGATAAAAACGTCCGGAGATTTTTTCGGAATATATGTGATTTTTGGGAAAAAGAATCAACGCAGGACGATGCCCGAGGAGTCCACGAGGCAGGGGGCGCGCCCTAGGCGGTAGGGCGTGCCCTAACCCTCGTGGCCACTCTGAAAGGCGGTTGGTGCCCTTCTTTCGCCGCAAGAAAGCCCATATCCGGATAAAAATCGTGTCCAAAGTACAGCCCAACCAGAGTTTCGGATCTCCAGGAATTTAAGAAACAATGAAAGGGAAGAATCAGATAGTACAGAAACAGAACGAAACAGAGAGAGAGATAGAGAGAGAGAGAGAGATCCAATCTCAGAGGGGCTCTCACCCCTCCGCCACCATGGAGGCCATGGAACAGAGGAGAAACCCTTATCCCATCTTGGGGGAAGGTCAAGGAAGATCCAATCTCAGAGGGGCTCTCTCCTCCTCTCTCCCGGTGGCGCCGGAATGCCGTCGGGGCCATCATCGTGACGGAGATCTACACCAACAATTTCACCACCATCATCACCAACTCTCTCCCCCTCTATGTAGCGGTGTAACACCTTTTCTCCCTGCTATAATATCTACTTGAACATGGTGGTCAACGCTATATATTATTTCCCAATGATGTATGGCTATCCAATGATGGTTGAGTAGATCCGCTTTGTCCTATTTGTTCACTAATGATCATGATTTGTTTGAGTTTCCTGTTTTATTATTGGTGTTGTCCTAGGGTGCTCTCCGTGTCGCGCAAGCGTGAGGGATCCCCGCTGCAGGGTTTGCAATATGTTCATGATTTGCTTATGGTGGGTGGCGTGAGTGACAGAAGCACAGACCCGAGTAAGTAGGTTGTTTGCTTATGGGAATAAAGAGGACTTTATACTTTAAAACTATGGTTGGATATTACCTTAACTATCTTTAGTAGTTGTGGATGCTTGCTAGAGTTCCAATCATAAGTGCATATGATCCAAGAAGAGAAAGTATGTTAGCTTATGCCTCTCCCTCGTATAAAATTGCAATAGTGATTACCGGTCTAGTTATCGATTGCCTACGGACAAATAACTTTCTTGTGAGAAGAAGCTCTCTACTAAAACTAATTTTTTGTGTCATTATCTAAACATCCCCTTCTTTTTATTTGTGTGCTCTTTATTATCTTGCAAGCCTATCCCACAACACCTACAAAGTACTTCTAGTTTCATACTTGTTCTAGGTAAAGCAAACGTTAAGCGTGCGTAGAGTTGTATCGGTGGTCGATAGAACTTGAGGGAATATTTGTTCTACCTTTATCTCCTCGTTGGGTTCGACACTGTTACTTATCGAAAGAGGCTACAACTGATCCCCTATAATCATGGGTTATCAAGACCTTTTTCTGGCGCAGTTGCCGGGGAGCAATAGCGTGGGGTGACTATCCTCGTGTGTGCTTGTTTGCTATATCATGAAGTAGTTTTTATTTCCTGTTCTAAGTTGTTCTCTATCCATTGTTATGGATATGGAACATGAAATACCAACAAAATTAGGTGTACTTGCACTCATGGAGATGGGGAACCTCCTAAAACCCTCGATGCTCATTATGTGAAAGATATTATGCACCACTTTTATAATCCTGAGAAAACCCAATTCAATTATATAATGGGAGACACGTTGGATCAACATGAATACTTTAGCGATTATCGCTTGACTCAAAAAGGGAAACTATTATGGAATCAAATTCATATGTTGCATTGGTATGCTCGAGTACTATGCTTGAGATATGGTTATACTTGTTGCTCTAGGATGAAGCCTCCTCACCTTCCCTTTTCATATAAATTTAATGATAATGAAACCTTGGCTTCTTATGCTAATGGTATATATGATTATTATGATGTGGAACGAATAGAAGAATTCGTTGCTTTTAAGGGTGCTTATGAAATTGAATCTTTGTTTGAAAAGTATGAAGCTTTTGATGATGATGTTCATAGGCCTGAAAATTTTGCTATAATTAAATATTGCTATGAGAATTATGAATACAATGCTGATATTGATGCATTTATTGAGAAAGTCTCCGCTGCCCAAGAAGAGACTAATATTTTACAGGAATCTGTGAAAGAAGAAATTGTCGAAACTGTGAGCTCATTGGATGAAAAAGATGATAAGGAGAGCGAAGAAAAAAAGATTAGCTACCCGTGCCCACCTTCTAATGAGAGTAACCCTGCAACTCATACATTTTTTAATGTCCCTTCATCCTTACCGAAGGATGAATGCTATGATAATTGCTATGATCCCATTAATTCTTTTGAAATATCCCTTTTCGATGAAATTTATGCTTGCTATGTTTTTGGCCATGATGCCAATATGAATGATGCTAATGGAGATGAACTTGCTATAGTTCCTTATGTTAAGAATGAAATTGTTTCTTCTGCACCCACGCATGATAGTCCTATTATCTTTTTTGAATTCTCCCAACTACACTATATCGGAGAAGTTTGTGCTTATTAAGGATTATATTGATGGGTTGCCTTTTACCATTGTAGATGATGATTTTGGTGAATATAATATGCATGTGCTTGCTTCTCCTACCTGCAATTATTTATGAGAGAGGAACTACATCTCCGCCTCTCCATGTTTCCAATACGGTAAAATTCCAAGAACTGTTTATACTATGCATTTGCCTTTACTTTGTGTGCATGAATTGTTCTTTTATGACATGCCGATGCATAGGAAGAGAGTTAGACTTTGTCATTACATGATATATGTTACTTTGTGCTCACTACTAAATTACAAATCATTGTTAATTGGCTTTGATATACCTTGGGATCCAGATGGATCCATTACTTGAGCACTATATGCCTAGCTTAAGGGATTTAAGAAAGCGCTGCCAGGGAGACAATTCGGAAGTTTCAGAGAATCATTTATTTATTTTTAGTGCTTTTATAAAGTGTAAAACCAAAAACAAAAAATAGGGGAACCTAAAACTTTTTCAAAAAGAAAAGTGAAAGTGAGAGATACAAGCATTGTTAAAGTGGGAGCATGCCTTGAACTTTGTTCATGTCCATGGAAACTTTGTGAATCTTAATTGCAGAAACTTTTCAACAAAAAATAATTATCTCCTTGTACAAATTCATTGTAATATAAAAATAATGTGCCAAGATTTGCCTTTAGGATGATTAGATTGCTTGTTTGGTTTGTGCGGTGTAAAAACAGAAACTTTGGCTGTAGTGCATGATTTTACATCATTTACGGGAAAGTCAAACGGTTTTGAAACTTTTTGCACAATACTTCTATACAAATGTTTTATTTTGTCTTAATTTTGCAGAATTTTTGAAGTTACAGAAGTATGGTAGATGTTCAGATTACTACAGACTATCCTGTTTAAGACAGATTCTGTTTTTGATGCATTGTTTTGCTCGTTTTGATGAAACTATCGATTTTATCGGTGGTATAAGCCACGGAGAAGTTATAATAAAGTATCTAAAATGAAAATACAAAATATGAATGAGTTTGCAACACTACTTAAAGTGGTGATTTGTTCTATTATACTAACGGACCTCACGAGGGTTTTGTTATGTTTTGTGTGATTGAAGTTTTCAAGTTTTGGGTGAGATCATGATGGATGAAGAAATAAGGAGTGGAAGGAGCCTAAGCTTGAGGATTCCCGAGGCACCCCAAGGTAATATTCAAGGACTCCCAAGCAACTAAGCTTGGGGATGCCCCGGAAGGCATCCCCTCTTTCTTCAACCGATCATCAGTAATTTTACTTGGAGCTATATTTTTATTCGTCACATGATATGCATAAATCTTCGAGTGTCGTGTGATTTTTCTTTTTCTTTTAGTAAATGCACCATGCTGGTATGATACGGTCCTTGGTTGATTTATAGAATGCTCTTTGCACTTTACTTATATCTTTTGAGTATGGCTTTATAGAATGCTTCATGTGCTTCACTTATATCATTTGAAGTTTGGATTGCCTGTTTCCGTACACTTAGAAAACCGCCATTTGTAGAATGCTCTTTTGCTTCGCTTATATTTGTTAGAGTGTGGGCATATCTTTTGTAGAAAGAATTAAAATATCTTGCTTCAATTCTATCTATTGAGATAGATGACAGGAATTGGTCATTCACATGGTTAGTCATAAAATCCTACATAAAACTTGTAGATCACTGAATATGATATGTTTGATTCCTTGCAATAGTTTTGTGATATAAAGGTGGTGATATTAGAGTCATGCTAGTGAGTAATTGTGGATTAGTAGAAATACTTGTGTTGAGGTTTGTGATTCCCGAAGCATACACGTATGGTGAACCGTTATGTGATGAAGTCAGAGCATGACTTATTTTTTGATTATATTCCTTATGAGTGGCGGTCGGGGACGAGAGATGGTCTTTTCCTACCAATCTATCCCCCTAGGAGCATGTACGTAGTAATTTGTTTAGATAGCTAATAGATTTTTGCAATAAGTATGTGAGTTCTTTATTACTAATGTTGAGTCCATGGATTATACGCACTCTCACCCTTCCACCATTGCTAGCCTCTTTGGTACCGTGCATTGCCCTTTCTCACCTCGAGAGTTGGTGCAAACTTCACCGGTGCATCGAAACCCCGTGATATGATATGCTCTATCACACATGAGCCTCCTTATATCTTACTAAAAATAGCCACCATACCTACCTATCATGGCATTTCCATAGCCATTCCGAGATATATTGCCATGAAACTTCCATCATCATATACATGACTTGAGCATTCATTGTCATATTGCTTTGCATGATCATAAGATAGCTAGCATGATATTTCCATGGCTTGTCAATTTTTTGATATCTTTGCTATTCTAGATCATCACATCCTGGTACACTTCCAGAGGCATTCATATAGAGTCATATTGTTTTAGATATCGAGTTGTAATATTGAGTTGTAAGTAAATAAAAGTGTGATGATTATCACTGTTAGAGCATTTCCAGAGTGAGGAAATGATGATGGAGACTATGATTCCCCCACAAGTAGGGATGAGACTGTGGACTATAAAAAAAATAAAAGAGGCCAAAGAAGCCCAAACTATAAAAAAAAGAGGCCAAAGAAGCCCACCAAAAAAACAACAAAAAAAAACAAAAAAATTGAGAGAAAAATAGAGAAGGGGCAATGTTCCTATCCTTTTACCACACTTGTGCTTCAGAGTAGCACCATGTTCTTCATATAGAGAGTCTCTTGAGTTATCACTTTCATATACTAGTGGGAATTTTTATTATAGAACTTGGCTTGTATATTCCGATGATGGGCTTCCTCAAATGCCCGAGGTCTTCATGAGCAAGCTAGTTGGATGCACACCTACTTAGTTTCATTTGTTGAGCATTCATACATTTATAGCTCTAGTGCTCACGAAGACCTAGGGCATTTGAGGAAGCCCATCGTAGGAATATACAAGCCAAGTTCTATAATGAAAAATTCCCACTAGTATGAAAAAGACAACTTATGAGACTCACTATATGAAAACACATGGTGCTACTTTGAAGCACAATATATGAGACTCACTACATGGAGAACAAGGTGCTACTTTTAAGCACAAGTGTGGAAAAAGAGATAGTAACATTGCCCTTTTTATTTATTTATTTATTTTTCCTTTTTTTCTTTTTTTTTCTTTTTCTTCTTTTTGGGCCTTTTTTTGGCCTTTCTTCTTTTTTTCTTCGAGCAAAGCTCTAATAATGATGATCATCACACTTCTATTGATTACAACATAAGGATTACAACTCGAAACTAGAACAAGATATGACTCTATATGAATGCCTCCGGTGGTGTACCGGGATGGTGCAATGAATCAAGAGTGACATGTATGAAAAATAATGCATGGTGTATTTGCCACAAATATGATGTCAACTACATGATCATGCAATGGCAATATGACAAAAGTAAAGTATGTCATGATGATGATGAGTGGAACGGTGGAAAGTTGCATGGCAATATATCTCGGAATGGCTATGGAAATGCCATAATAGGTAGGTATGGTGGCTGTTTTGAGGAAGATATAGGGAGGTTTATGTGTGATAGAGCGTATCGTATCACGGGGTTTGGATGCACCGGCGAAGTTTGCACCAACTATCAAGGTGAGAAAGGGCAATGCACGGTACCGAAGAGGCTAGCAAAGGTGGAAAGGTAAAAGTGCCTATAATCCATGGACTCGACATTAGTCAAAAGAACTCATATACTTATTGCAAAAATTTAGAAGTCATCAAAAACCAAGTACTACGCGCATGATCCTAGGGGGATAGATTGGTAGGAAAAGACCATCGCTCTTCCCCGACCGCCACTCATAAGGATGCACAAGCCAGGTACACTTCAAATTTCAAATTTGTTACACAACTTTAAGCATACGTGCATGCTACGGGACTTGCTAACTTCAACACAAGAATTCTTTGAATTCATAATCGCCCAACTAGCATGAATTTAATATCACTACCTCCATATCTCAAAACAATTATCAAGTATCAATTGATCATAGCATCCAATTCACTTCCTATGATAGTTTTTATTATACCCAACTTGGATGCTCATCATTCTAGGACCAACTTTATGACCATATAAAATACCATGCTGTTCTAAAAGACTCTCAAAATAATATAAGTGAAGCATGAGAGACTAGCAATTTCTTCAAAATTAAGACACCACCGTGCTCTAAAAGATATAAGTGAAGCACTAGAGCAAAAACTATCAAGCTCAAAAGATATAAGCGAAGCACATAGAGTATTCTAGCAAATTCTAATCAAATAGGCTTCTCCCAAAAGGTGTGTACAGCAAGGATGATTGTGGTAAACTAAAAAGCAAATAATAATATAATACACGACGCTCCATGTAAAACACATATCATGTAGCGAATAAAAATATAGCTCCAAGTAAAGTTACCAATGAACGAAGACGAATGAGGGGATGCCTTCCCGGGGCCTCCCCAAGCTTAGGATTTTGGCTATTATTGAATATATTGGGGTGCCTTGAGCATCCCCAAGCTTAGGCTCTTGCCACCCTTTATTCCATAGTCCATAAAAGCTTTACCCAAAACTTGAAAACTTCACAACACAAAACTTAACAGGAAATCTTATAATCTCCGTTAGTGAAAGAAAAAAAACCACCACATAAGGTACTGCAATGAAATCATTCTTTATTTAATTAGGTGTTAAACCTACTGTATTCCAACTTCCTTATGGTTTATAGAATAATTTACTAGCCATAGATGCATTGAAATAAGCAAACAACACACGAAAAACAGAATCTATCAAAAACAGAACAGTCTGTAGCAATATGTAACTAACGCAAACTTCTTGAACTCTAAAACTCCTACAAAAATAGGAAGTCCTGTACAATTTGTTTATTTAACAGAAGCAAAAAGAATCAACGCAAAATCACGTTCCCGTGATTTAACGAAATTATATTCGTGCGCGCAAAGTTTCTGTTTTTCAGCAGAATCAAATCAACTATCATCGTCGGTTATCCTATAGGTTCTACTTGGCACAAACACTAATTAAAAGATAAAAACACATCTAAACAGAAGGTAGATGCAAGATTCATTACTAAACAGCAGCAAAAACAAAAAACATAAAGAAAAATTGGGTTGCCTCCCAACTAGCGCTATCGTTTAACACCCCTAGCTAGGCATAAAAAGCAAAGATAGATCTAACGAGCGCCATCTTTGGCACTAAATTTATCAATAGAGCCCTTGTGCTCTATAGTGATTTCTCCCCTTTTATCAATGGCTAAATCTTTAGGCAAAAATTTAAGAAATTCGTTGGTAGCAAAAGGTTCCTTAACGATAGAGAGACCATTGGGAAGAATACTTATGCATCTCCCTTACTCGAAGATTCACCCTTATTTTTGGGAACATAAATAAACTTGGCAGTTTTAGTAGATGGTTTTGGAGTGTTTTTCATGGGGGAAAATGCAGAAACTAAGTTTGTAATGATATCCTCAAGTTTACCAATTCTAGCAGAGTCTAGATCTATTTTTTCATTGACTATAGGTTCTTTTTCCTTAAGATTTTTTAAAGTAACTCCAACCCTAGATCCAAATTGGGTAATGTGATTAGGAATCTTTTTATCCAAATTTTCAATCAACTCAATAGTGGAAATTTTATTTTCAATAATATCAAGTCGTTGCATCACATGTTCTAGAGTTAAAACCATTCCATTAACCAAAAGAGGTGGTGGGACAAACAAATCTAACATAGCATTATAAGCATCAAACGTATGGCTACTCATAAAATCACCTCCGGTAGCAATATCAAGAACACATCTATTCCAAGGAGTAATGCCTACATAAAAATTGCGGAGAAGAACGGAAGTAGCAAGCTTCCTAGTAGCTTTATATTGGGCATTGCAAATTCTATGCCAAGCTTCTTTTAAACTTTCTCTCTCCCTTTGCTTAAAATTGAGAATTACTTGTTTGGGAGTGAGAATAAGGATAGGAGGACTAGCCATGACGACAAGGTGAACGAACTAACACATGAGCAAACAAAAGGCAAACAAAAGGAGAGGAAGGGATTGTGAAAGAGAGGGCGAATAAAATGGCAAGGGTGAAGTGGGGGATAGGAAAACGAGAGGCAAATGGCAAATAATGTAAATGCGAGGGAGATGGGTTTGTGCTGGGTACTTGGTATGTCTTGACTTGAGCGAAGACCTCCCCGGCAACGGCGCCAGAAATCCTTCTTGCTACGTCTTGAGCTTGCCTTGGTTTTCCTCGAAGAGGAGAGGGTGATGCAGCAAGTGTAGCATAAGTATTTCCCTCAGTTTTGAGAACCAAGGTATCAATCCAGTAGGAGGCTCCTCAAAAGTCCCACGCACCTACACAAACAAACTGAGAACTCGCAACTAACACAATAAAGGGGTTGTCAATCCCTTCACGGCCACTTGCAAAAGTGAGATCTAATAAAGAGAGTATGATAAGATAAATATATTTTTGGTATTTTATAATATAGATGCAAAAAGTAAAGATGCAAATAAAAGTAGATTGAAAGCAAATATGATAAGAGATAGACCCGGGGGCCATAGGTTTCACTAGAGGCTTCTCTCAAGATAGCATAAGAATTACGGTGGGTGAACAAATTACTGTCGAGCAATTGAGAGAAAAGTGCATAGTTTTGAGATTATCTAGGAATGATCATGTATATAGGCATCACGTCCATAACAAGTAGACCGACTCCTGCCTACATCTACTACTATTACTCCACACATCGACCGATTCCTGCCTGCATCTAGAGTATTAAGTTCATAAGAACAGAGTAACGCATTAAGCAAAATGACATGATGTAGAGGGATAAACTCATGCAATATGATATAAACCCCATCTTGTTATCCTCGATGGCAACAATACAATACGTGCCTTGCAACCCTTTCTGTCACTAGGTAAGGACACCGCAAGATTGAACCCAAAGCTAAGCACTTCTCCCATGGCAAGAAAGATCAATCTAGTAGGCCAAACCAGACTTATAATTAGAAGAGATTGCAAAGATAACTCAATCATACATAAAAGAATTCAGAGAAGATTCAAATATTATCCATAGATAAACTTGATCATAAACCCACAATTCATCGGATCTCGACAAACACACCGCAAAAAGAGTTTACATCGAATAGATCTCCAGAAGAGAGGGGGAGAACATTGTATTGAGATCCAAAAAGAGAGGAGAAGCCATCGAGCTAATAACTATGGACCCGTAGGTCTGTGGTAAACTACTCACAACTCATCGGAGGGGCAAGGATGTTGATGTAGAGGCCCTCCATGGTCGATTCCCCCTCCGGCAGAGTGCCGGCGAAGGCTCTAAGATGAAATCTCACGGATACAGAAGGTTACGGCGGTGGAAATTGTGTTTCGTGGTGCTCCTGGATGTTTTCGGGGTACGTGGCTAAATATAGGAGGAAGAAGTACGTCGGTGGCCGCTCGAGGGGCCCACGAGACAGGGGGCGCGCCCTACAGGGGGGGCGCGGCCTCCTATCTCGTGGGGGCCTCGGGTGCTACTTGACTTGCACTCCAAGCTCTCCAGATCACGTTCGTTCCAAAAATCACGGTCCCAAAGGTTTCATTCCGTTTGGACTCCGTTTGATATTCCTTTTCTTCGAAATACTGAAATAGGCAAAAAAACAACAATATGGCCTGGGCCTCCGGTTAGTAGGTTAGTCCCAAAAATGATATAAATGTGTAAAATAAAGCCCATAAACATCCAAAAGGTGTAATATAATAGGATGGAACAATAAAAAATTATAGATACGTTGGAGACGTATCAGTCATGTATGCATGTCCCTATATGTCAGTGCCACCTTGGGTTTACGACTAGTCATGTCGGCCCGGGTTCTTTGTCAGATGGATGCTAGCGACACTATAATATACGTGAACCAAAAGGCGCAAATGGTCCTGGGCCAGGTAAGGTGGCACCCGTGAGAATACCTTGCGTGAGGCCGCAAAGTGATATGATGTGTTACATGCTAGATCGGTATGACTTGGGATCGGGGTCCTGACTGTGTTGGCATCAGAGCAAGACTGCCTGTAGGTTCATCAAGCCAAATTGGTCGATGTCGATTCTAGAAATGCTTTAGTTATATATAGGGGAATTGATTGTGGGAAGGACTGTAAGGTTGTTTTTACTCCTTTACCTCATGTCATTCTGATCTGAGTCAGCCTATTCTTTCTACGGGGGTTAAGGATGTCGGTGTACTAAGGTAGGGGTACCTCAGTACCCCAACTTGTGCACGGGCAGCCCCAGCTCCCATAACCAGATCCATCAAATGCTTGCGGAGACCATCTCCGCTCCACACCAAGCCGCTCAAGAACAAAGTATATGAGATAGAAACTCAAGACCCGGCAAGAGGAGCTTGCCGGAAGGCCATTCCAGTGCTCAAGGCTACATTACTCCTGCAGATCCCGGCGAGAGGAGCTCGTCGGGAGGACCGAAGATCACATCACGAAGACACGCCTCGGCGCCCAGCGCATCTGGCGAGGACCCGGGGCGGCAAGTCACAGAGCCGACAAGCCCGGGCCCGGCAAGATCAAGGCCCGGCAAGGTGCTTGCCGGGAGAGCTATGCTACGTGCCGCGACTCCAGCTCATTTGCCCACGCCGCCTCCAGCCTTCTCCAGAGACGCGTGGCGGGTGGCTGTGTTGCATGAAGAATGCGGTGGCACTCCACGGTGGTGGCCGCCGCCGTGGCGAAAAAGACGCAATGGCGGGAGCTTTTGGGGCGACGGCGACGGGCATTTAATGCCCTTGTCCCCTCTCACAAAAGTAGGTAGAAAGCATCGTAGCTGCACCGCTCCCGCACCGCTCCAACTACCACCCCTTTTACGTTTTTACCCCTCTACCTCACGTTGACACCTGTCGGTGACCCCTTGCCCTATAAAAGGAGGCCCATGCACAACGTAGAGGGGGTTCCAACCATCCGCTATTCTCGCGAGAGGGTTCCGCGACTAGCTACTCTCGCGAGGATTTCATACACCACTCCACCGTTTTGCTCGCATTCTTGAGCAAGATCAAATACAACACAATGCAGCAGTAGGGTTTTACGCGACCATCGCGCCCGGCTGGGTAAAATCCCGCGTGCATCGCCTCGATCCGCTCTCCGCGCAGCCTCCGCCCGCATCAACACACGAAGGGCCCGGCCCCATAGGTGCCGCGCCACCCATCGGCGCGACATCTCTGGCGCGCCCGTAGGGCGTCGAGGTTGTGCGAACCTGATCCGGCGTTCAAGGCCAAAGACTCTTCATCAACCTCTCCGGCTTCGTCGCCAGCTTCATCGACAATCTGCGTCATGGCCTCAAGACGAGAGCTTGAGTCGCAGACCATCTCCGTCTTCCCGCCGCCACCAGAGCCAACGGCAGCGGGGAGACGCCGATGGAAGGGTGGACACCGGCGGGGCGCTCGCGGTGCCACGGATCAAGGACAGGGACGGAGGACCGCGCCTCGGCCTCCGTAGATCCGTGTCCACTCCAGCATATAGCGGCCCAGCGGCGCCATACCACGAGAAGGTGGTATCCGCCAGCTGGGACAAGAGCAAGCAGGGGGTTCGCGGGACGCTCTGGACTGCTGTCCATGCATGAGCAAAGCGAAAGAGGTCGAGGCAGGATTCTGCTCCCCCTAACATTATTAGGGACCCGAGTGTATCCGGCCCCTCGCACCGCTCGCTCCCGCTCCCCTCGACCCCGGCAAGCGCCTATCCTTGGAGCGTTACGATGTCGTCGAAAGACGCGCTATCGAGCTCTAAGTCCGGCAAGGACGGCTCTGGTGCTCCACCCGACAAGCGTACCTCCTCGGAGCGCGGTAAGCCCGGAGAGGACAGCTTTGGTGCTCGTCCCGGCAAGCGCGCCTCCCCGGAGCGCCGCACCACCGCCATGGACACACCGTTGAGCTCCACCAGCGAGCGCAAAGAAAAAGAAAAGCTAAGTCGCTCGAGCCTTCGTGCAGAGCACTCTTTTAATTTCATGCTTTTATATGTTATACCCCTCGCGCATTCGTCCTTTGTGCGCGAAACCTGTGCGCGGAGGAGCCTGCTTGCGGACGGTCGCACCCTTACTTCGCTTCGAACACGCTCAACGAGTTAAGAGTAAGCCGCGACCAGCTTCGCGCTCTCGTTTCGTTTCGAGCCTGCTCAGCAAGTTAAGTGCGTCGCGGCCAGACGCGGCAAGGTTGCTTGCCGGAGGCGACACCAGCCAAGCGGGCTGCTGACGTTCCGCACTCAGCAAGCGTGTTGAGCACCGGCAAGTTACCTAGAAGCGTAGGGTGAAAGCACACCAAGGGTGTAGGGCAGAGGGTATAACGTGGCGAGGCATGCCGTGAAACGTCGTCCGTATGAGAGACTTGGGCGCAAGAGGAGCCAAGTCGTGGCCCGATTCGTGCTTTGTTTTGTTTCCGAGTCCGCTCAACAAACACAAGTGTGCTGCAGCACCCTTATCTTGCTTCCGAGCCACGCCAGCAAGTTAAGCGTCATAATCGCCCGACAAGGTTGCTTGCGGAGGCGACGCCACCAGCGGGCTGTCCCGGTCACTAAGCATGTCCGCCCGGCAAGCTCCCCAAGAGCGAGAGTACAAACATCTGAAGGACAAAGCCCGACATCGCATTGCTTAGCCAAGATTTATATACACATACACATACATGTGCGTTGAGCAATTGCATATCTACCTCAGCTATTTTCATGGCTAAAATTGCAGCAACAAGAAGGAACCAAAGATCGCACCAGCGCGGGGCCCGGCGAGTCGTGGTCGCCGGGCTGCGGATGCCAAGGTTCTTCTTCGCGAGCCAGCCTCGCTGGGGCTGCGAGCATCGAGATTCGCCTCCGGCGAGCTAGTGTCGCCGGGGCTGCGATTTCAGATAAGTTTTCATCCTCATCATGCATCCTCTCATGGACCGGAGATGCGGGACTGCGTCTTTGAACGATCGTGTCTTGTAAAAACCGTGCGTGGAGGAACCGAGTCGTGACCCAGCTATGTGCTTGGTTTGTTTCGAGTCCGCTCAACAAACCCAAGTGTGCGCTGCACTCTATCTTGCTTCGAGCCTGCTCAGCAAGATAGGCGTCATAATCGCCCGACAAGGTTGCTTGCCGGGAGTGACACCACCAGCGGGCTGTCCCGCGGTCGCTAAGCGTGTTCGCCCCGGCAAGCTCCCCGATAGCGTAAGAACACACAAGGCACGTAGTCAAGTAAAAGACTCAGTCCGGCAAGCTTTCCCCTCTTTTCATTAAAAACATCCAATTCAGTACAAGTCCATGGAGGATGAAAAACATGATAGAGAGGATTACAAGTTCTTAAATGCAGCTAAATGCTTGAGGGCTTACAATCTGAAAAGATAAGGTGCCCGTGACCCCTCTCCTGTTTCTCTGTTCAGGAGTTCAGGAGGTAGGTCAAGGAGCTCCCGGCAAGGTAGGCTTGCCGGGGAGAGAAGACCCCGGCAAGAAGAGCTTGTCGGGGAAGGGCGAAAGGAGCGCCCAGGAGAGCGTGGCGGTGGCGCCGCCGTGCCCCAGGAGCTGCGCAAGGTGACGGGCATGGGGAACGCATGCCCGGAGAGCCAGCGACAAGCCCCTGAAGCCCACGGAGAGCCACGGGCGCCAGAAGACCCCAAGAGAACACCCCGGGGGCCGGCCAGGAGCTTGGCGGAGTCGGAGGCGTAGGAGGCAGAGCTTGAAGACGGGGTAGTGGGACGTCAGCACGCTGTCGAAGGCTACTCGCCCTCGTCTTTGACGTAACGGCCTTGCCGCCACTCCCCTCTTCCTCTTCCGCAGCCTCCTCGCCCGCCGCCAAGAAGACGGCCCCGGAGTTCAGGAGCCCGCAACCCGAAGAAGGGGTTGCGGTGGCGCCGAGGCAGCGTGTCCGACGCCTAGTCGGGCCCGCCATCCCCTCGCCGCCGCTGCCGCTCTCCTCCTCGTCACTTTCGCCGAGGAGGAGCCTTCGCTATCCGAGGAGCTGTCCACACAGCAGCGCACCGGGTTCCATAGTCGCCAAGACCTTGACGGCGAGGAGGTCACCATCCAATAACTTGAAATGGAGGGTGAACCCGCCGTCAAGCTATGGATCCGGGCGAATGTCTTCCACCCTCGGTCGAAGAACATCACGCCGGGGGCTGGGGACACGACACTCACTCGAGTGCCGCTGATCCCGCAGCCCCTCATGCGTAGCTCCATCACGTCGGGAGGATCCGGCCCCATTGCGTCCGCGAACGGGCCGGCAACCGGCGCGACGACGAGGCGCCCGCGAAGCTTGATGAAGAACTCCGGGGTCATCTCCGGTGTGGACCGCGCCGTGGTCGAGACGCCGGAGGAGACGGGAGGCTCCTCACCACGACCGCCTCTCCTCGACCGCCTCGGCCACGCCGTCGGCCTCGACCACATGCCACGCCCCTCCCTCTCCCTCTCGTGGCGGCTCCACCGCCACGGAGCGAGATGAGGAGCGTGCGCTGCCTAGAAGCAACCAGCGCCGCCACCGCCGAGGAGCCGGATTCCCTCCTTCCATGGCGGCAAGAAGAACAGAAGACGAAGGCGAAAGAAGAAATGGATCAGTATGGCCATTGTGCACCCCTTCCGCCCTATTTAAAGGGGCGGGGTGGGGACTCAACCGCCCCGCTCAACCAATCAGGAAGCAAGGAGGCCAGAGGAGCGGGGCCGACTCGCCCTCTCCGCCCCGTGACGGCTCGGTCTCCCACCTTCGCCGCCCACGACCCCCATGCATGAGGGCCGCGTGGCGAAAAAGCAGAGCTGGAGCGACAGGTGAAGCGACCCCGCTCTGCGCCACGATCACGGGGTGGGTGCCTTAAAGGCTGCATGCGCCGCCCACTCCTCCCACGACGCCGCAATCAACGCGTGCCGTTGCGGGAGGGGAGACGACAGATGCAGCAGCAGATTCGACGCACCGTAGGCTTTGCGCGCCCGTGCACTGTCTTGGGCCTGGCCCAACAGCGCTCGGCACCGTGTATGGCCCAGGCCCGGGGGCTCCTGTCGGTGTACTAAGGTAGGGGTACCTCAGTACCCCAACTTGTGCACGGGCAGCCCCAGCTCCCCGCAACCAGATCCATCAAATGCTTGCCGGAGACCATCTCCGCTCCACACCAAGCCGTTCAAGAACAAAGTATATGAGATAGAAACTCAAGACCCCGGCAAGAGGAGCTTGCCGGGAAGGCCATTCCAGGCTCAAGGCTACATTACTCCTGCAGATCCCCGGCGAGAGGAGCTCGTCGGGAGGACCAGAAGATCACATCACAGAAGACACGCCTCGGCGCCCCGCGCGCGCCCCGGCGAGGACCCGGGGGGGCGGCAAGTCACAGAGCCCGACAAGCCCCCGGGCCCGGCAAGATCAAGGCCCCGGCAAGGTGCTTGCCGGGAGAGCTATGCTACGTGCCCGCACTCCAGCTCATTTGCCCACGCGTCGCCTCCAGCCTTCTCCAGAGACGCGTGGCGGGTGGCTGTGCTGCATGAAGAATGCGGTGGCACTCCACGGTGGTGGCCGCCGCCGTGGCGAAAGAAGACGCAATGGCGGGAGCTTTTGGGCGACGGCGACGGGCATTTAATGCCCTTGTCCCCCTCATCAAAAGTAGGTAGAAAGCACTTGTAGCTGCACTGTTCCCGCTTTGCTCCAACTACCACCCTTTTACGTTTTACCCTCTACCTCACGTTGACACCTGTCGGTGACCCCTTGCCCTATAAAAGGAGGCCCATGCACAACGTAGAGGGGGTTCCAACCATCCGCTATTCTCGCGAGAGGGTTCCGCGACTAGCTACTCTCGCGAGGATTTCATACACCACTCCACCGTTTTGCTCGCATTCTTGAGCAAGATCAAATACAACACAATGCAGCAAGAGGGTTTCTGCGACCATCGCGGCCGAAGCTGGGTAAAAATCCCCCGCGTGCATCGCCTCGATCTGCTCTCCGCGCAGCCTCCGCCCCGTACCGAACACACGAAGGGGCCCCGGCCCCATAGGTGCCGCGCCACCCATCGGCCGCGACAAAGGACTAGGTTCTCATCTTTCTATCAGGTTCACATGTTACTAATCCGTAGACTCTTAGGATTGTTGGTTCCAAGCCTCAGTTTAGTTCCCACTACTTAGTATGTTGTTAGCTGGACACAGAACCATTATATGATGTTGTTGAGTGCTATGTAATCTTTTGCAGAATGTCTCAAAATCATTTTTGAGCATTTACAGTCATTATGCTGTCTGACTTCTCCTAGAAATTCTAATGCCTTTGCATTACTTCGTGTTTCAGATGGCTTCTCGCACCCCTCATCAGGTGGTTCGTCTGACTTGGTGCATCGATGTGCCTAGTCACACAGCCATGCTGGTTCGCATGATGATCGAGACTGGTTATCGTTGGTATCCCGAGTATACTGTAGAGGAGCAGTACCGAGATATCAACCAGAGCGACTACCATTGCATAGTGAGGATATATACCTCCTACCATAGAGCTACCGACCCCATCCACTGGTCTTATGGGCTCGGAGTTATGGTTGAGATGTCAGTTTAAGACGCCGCCTATTCCATGATGACTATCATCCGAGCTAGGCATGCGCTGCTTCAGAACACTGAGTTCTGGTACATGCCAACAGCACTCCCTGGTGAGGAGGGTTACTACACCGGTGTCTAAACTGATGATGGTCATGAGGAGACGCGACTTCGGACTACCACCGAGCTACTGGGGGATAAGGACCGTGAGGTCCATGCCCTCCGAATGGAGCTCTTCAACACTCGAGCTGACTACTGGGCAACTCTAACACGGCTTGCACCCATTATGCAGACTGGGTATCTTGATATGGAGGCATTGTACCCTGTGCGGTCTCATCTGTTAGACCGTATGGACTGGCCTGATGTTGGAGGTATTACACCTCCATGTGGGTGTGGTTTTCCACCAGCCATGAGACCAAGGCCACATCCGTGTCCTTATGGACCATAGGCCCCACGTGACCGGGAGTTTGCAGATCCTCATGTTCCACTTTCGGGCCATGGGGGCAATCTTTACAAAGAATATTACAGAGACGTCTGAGCTAGATCGTGGCAGCGGTAGTATTGTAGTAGTTGTATCTCCACAGTCCTGCGTGTCTTGTGGAATACGACTTAGTGTGTACTGACTTCCAGAGGCATTGATAAGTAATGTATAGGATCTTGGAATGCCTCTGATGAGATGTATCATCCTTTCCCCGCAGTTGTACTTCAGCCTAGGCATGTACTAATCTATGTATGCTGTGTACGACTGATGGTAAATATATGACAATTTCTGTATTACCATCTCGTACAGATGTACATCTCTACATTCCGTGTCATCCATTACATTCTGCACTCCTATGCCAGAGTTTTGCCATCCATGTCTAAATCGGTTCTTTGTTTTCCTAGGATGGTCAACATTCGAAGCACCCATGTTGTAACGCCCCGAAACCGATGCGCCAGATGTCATCCAGTTATTCTCTATCGTTGCCATGTCATTCACATGTGTGTTGCACCTTGACATGTCATCATGTGCATTTAGTTTGCATGTTTTTTAAAACTTGCATCCGTTCGTCGCTGGCTTCTCCCATCCCTTCCATTCTCTATTGGGAGTCCTGACACACTCGCACGCGCCCGCGGCACCTCTGAAATATTATTTATAAGTGGCATAAAAATGTTCTTGGAATGGGGTGAAAGTTGGCGTGCGGTCTTATTATAGTGTAGGTAGACCGCCTGCCAAGTTTCGTCTCATTCAGAGTCCGTTTGGTAGCCCAACCGTTAAATATATAGCCGCAATATAACAGTCTAAACATCGTACGTTTTCGGTATCCGAAAACCGTGCTGGGCTGCCATCCTCCCTCTCTTCTCAGCCCACACCCTTCCCACATAGCCACCTAGGCATGCCTAACCCCCCTCGCGATCGGATCCGTTGGATTGCAATCGGAGGGCTCCGAAACCCCCCAAATCCCCCTAACCCTAGCAAAAACCTGCTATTTATAGACCCCCATGCCATTTTGGGCATCTCCTAACCCCTCCCCTAACCTCCAGCGCTGCCACCTCGAAATCCGCTCCCCCCAATCACCAGTGCCGCCGCTCCTCCTCAAAAAAAGGTGCCGGCCACCCCTCCAGTGCCACTTGGTGTCCCACCAGTGGCCAACCGCCACCCAGCCTACCCCCAGGGCCAATGGCGACGCGCCATGCCGCCCTTCCTGCGTCCTCCCCGCGCCCCCACTTCACCGAGGCCCGCTAGAGCCCATCGGTGGCCCGCTCCCGGGCCGTGTCGGGCCCGAACGCGCCCCCCTCCCCCCACTCCTCGCTCCCGATCTGGGATCGGCAGGGGCCGAGCCCCACTGCTCCAGCGCCGCCCCAGCCCCGCCGCCGGTGAAAGTACATGTAGTCCCCATGTGTGGTTTTGGTAATTAAATGACAATCCTAATGGACTAATGTTTGCACTGAGATATACATTTGAAGGAAAGTTCCATTTGCAATGCATGAAGAATATTGGATGAATTGGTGGATGAAATCCATCAACATCTATATATGCATTGAGACTTGATAATGAATGACAATTCCTATGAAGAAACAATGGCATCAAGTTATATAGGAAGGTTTGTTCATAGGTGATGCAAGAAGGATATTGAATGGATTCGGAATGAATGCCATATACATGTAGTTGTGCATCAAGATTAATCATGGAGCAAAGATTAAGGTTGACCAAGACGAAGATCGAAGATTGAATTCAAATATGGTCAACACACAAGCGCAAATCATGTGCCACGTGAGATCTTGTGGTATGGTAAGAATTTGTCAATTGCGCTTTGTGTACTAACCCATACTATGTGTTGCCTATGTTTTTTTAGAGGAGATTCTCATGGGCTCGCATCGAGATAGAGATTTCAAGTGTCTATGAGAGGATGACATCAAGTGTTGATGATCATGGTTGACAAGGGCAAGTTTTAGATAACTATCCCGAAGGATTACATGCTTGAAGCTTGTGGATGATCACATGATGGACACATGAAGATAAATACAAAGCAAAGCTTCCCACATTGTGTATGGGGGAGCTACTTGAAGACTTCACCAATGTCTTGCCATTCAACTTGATCAGAGAAGAAACTTCAACTACAAGCTCAAGTGAAAGGCTCGAGTCAAAGGTATTAGTTCCTTCGACGTTAGTGTTGTGGAGTGATGAACACCGAAGGAACAGATTCACTCAAGAATGGATTCTTGATAGCTATGTAGTGTAGACCTATTATGATTCTTGAGTTATAGGGATCCCGCACTATTAAGAGGGGATCAAAGGGGTTCGTGATAGATTTGCTCAAGTCAACATCTTCTCTACACAATTCCACTCATATCCTATATACCAAAGAAAATCCAAAGCCAAATTGGTTACCCAAATACATGATAAAACCTTTGCATATTTTGCGTCCTCCATTTTGGTTCATCTTGGGTGGTTCTCTATGTGAGGACCTGTGTTTTTTTCATAGCTTCAAAACGAGCCCAAGATCATCAAAATCGGAGTCCGGATGTAAAAGTTGTGCCTGTTTCAGTTTCTAGGTTGCAGCAGTTTGGTTTGGCCGGATCATCCGGGTCCTCTTCCATATCATCCGGGCTTTGCCCGGATCATCCGGGTTCCTGCCCGGATCATCCGGGTTATTCGTAAGATTCATCACAGTAGCTTATTCTGCTAGCCGGATCATCCGGCTACCCACCCGGATCATCCGGGAATTGCCCAGATCATCCGGCTATGTCCCCGGACATCCGGGTATCTACTTCACCACATTGTATATAGACCTTCCCGGATCATCCGGGCATTGCCCGGATCATCCGGGTATGCGTCCAGATCATCCGGGCAGGTCAACAACCGCGGGAAACGACTCTATTTTCTTTGGGGGTATAAATATCCCTCTCCCACTCCGGGGGTGGGTTGAGCACTTCATTCCAAATCGTCCCAAGAACACAAGTGGCTCCCTCTCACTTCTCCTACACCAAATCTTAGATCCCGGAGAGATTAGTGAGTGTTCTTGAGAGTTGTTCCAATCAAAAGATAGATCCTCTCCCTCTCCCTCTTGTGACCAAAGCAATTCGTGATTTGAGCAAGTCTTGAGCATTTCCCCCTTGATATTGTTACTCTTGGAAGTTGGAGACTCCTAGGCGGTAGGAGTGCTCCGGTGAGGAATCAACTTGTGATTTTTTCCCCAGAAAGTTTGTGAAGATTTGGAGGCCGCCTCAAGGTCTACCACTAGTGGTTGAGAATCTCCTTCGTGGTGATATCTCAAGGAGAATAGGGTGATCCTTTGTGGCGTTGGTGTGCCTTCGTGGTAACATCCACCTCTCTATCGGTGACTAGCTTCCCTCAAAGGAAGTGAACATCGGGATACATCCTCATCTCTGTGTCTTCTGTTAATTCTAACCCTAGCCACTACTTGTGGTTTACTTTGGTCTCTTGACCTTGCATTCACTATATCTTGGTGTCCTCATTATATTGTGTTGGTTACCATATCGTAGAGATTATCGAGGCCAACACTTTATAGTCCGCAATTCATACTTGCTACTATTGTTCTATCGTGTGCTTAGTGTGAATTGCTAGCTTGTAACATTCATTTCCATATCTTGTGACATAACTTGTGTAAGCTTGTAGTGCTTACTTGAGTTTCATTGTATCATTCAATTCCATATATTGTGATACAATTTGTGTAAGCCTGTATTGCTTACTTGTGGTTGTGTGTATTATTCATTTATATATCTTGTGATATACATTGAGTAAGTTTGTGTAACTTACTTGTGCTTACTCATATCCTCGTTGTTCTCATCTTGTTTATCCTAAGTTGTTGGTGCACTTAGTTAGCCTCGTATATTTAGGATTTGTGCTTGAAATGTATCCTCTTAGTTTATTTCCGCATTAGGATATAGCCAAATCCGTATAAGATTTTAAAACGCCTATTCACCCCCCCTTCTAGGCGACGTCGTGGTCCTTTCAATTGGTATCAGAGCCCGGTCTCTCGTTATTAGGCTTCACCGCCTAGAGAGTACTGATGTCGACTAGTGAACTAGTGCACAAAAACACTTTTGATTTGGATGGCACAAATTATCACCTATGGAGAATTCGCATGCTTTGTCACTTTCGGGCCATGGGTCCAAATGTTTTGCGAATTGTTCTTTTAGGAATTTCTATTGCTAAGGATGGACATTGTCCATCTATTGAGGATATGTATCTTGATTGTGATACTTCTCTTGTCATTCATCAAGCTTTAACCTTTGAAGTGTTTAAGGCAGTCACAACTTGCAAGTCGGCTCGTGAGACTTGGACCAAACTTGAAGATATATATGGTGGGTCCAATCTTGATGAAGATAATATTCTATTTGGGGAGTTGATGTAGGAGTTCTCCACATTTTTAAATCATGAAGAGCTCTCTATTACTTCCACCTCCGATTACTTGCACACTTCAATATCTTGCACTTCACCAACATGTGGCATGCCACAAGGTAATGACATGGTGAGTGAAGAAATATCTTGTGATGATGGTGTTAAGCTCATTTGTGATGATATGCTTGATCTCCCATGTTGCCATGATAGAAATGCCTTGGTTTCCTCTAGTTGTTCTATGACTAACCATGTAGAGGAAACCAAACCAAGAAAGATGAGGCATGCTTGATTGATGAAGAACCCTCGTCTTCAAAAGAATCATCATCAACCCCCTTCGTGCACATGTGCCTCATGGCAAGAGGTAATGACGAGGTATCATCTTTTCTTAGTGATAATGATGATAGTTGTAATGAGGATGATGATGATGACTTGACTCAAAATCTCTATGAGATTGGGAAAACTCTTCATAGAGCTAAAAATAACACTTATGAAAGGTTCCAAGATGTTCTTGCTTGCTTTGAAAAACGTAATGATTTATTTCTCAATGAGCAAGCTAAAAGTGAACATCTTGAACATGAACTTGCTAAGGCTCATGAAACGCTTAGTGACTTGAGGTCTTCAAAAGAAGAGATTAAAGTTACTCATTGTAAGCTTAAAGACGATTTTGAGCTCCTTCTCCTTGAATGCAATAATGTCAAGGGAGAGCTCATAAAACTCTCTAAGTCTCATGAGGAGCTTCAATCAACTCGTGAGAAGTCTCACTAAGTGCTACTTGCTCCTCTCATATTGATAGTGATGTTTGTGCTACTAACTCGATTTCATGTGAAGCGTCAATTTTGAAGGACAATGTTGAGCTATGTGCTCACCGGTTTTGACACCGACATTGGTGCTTTCATTGAGAGTTCCTCTGTGTCGTCACCGATAGGCTTGATGGCTTCTCCAATCCACAACGCCGTCCAGGGTGAGACTTTTCTCCCCAGACAGATCTTCGTATTCGGCGGCTTCGCACTGCGGGCCAATTCACTTGGCCATCCGGAGCAGATCGAAAGCTACGCCCCTGGCCATCAGGTCAGGTTCGGAAGCCTAAACTTCACGGCCGATATCCGCGGAGACTTGATCTTCGATGGATCCGAGCCACAGCCGTGCATGTCGCGATGTCACGATGGGCATGATCTAACTCTGCCGCCGGACAGAGCGCTTGAAGGCCACCCCAACCCATGATGTATATATGGTGGATACCCCAAAATGAAGCGATAACGAGGACCAACGGGGCGCGGCAAAGGATAATCCCGCCGATGAACAACCAAAACAGCGACGCAGACGCCGCCCTAAGTCCCGCCTCGACAACAACAGCGCTCCTAATGGGCCAGCAATAGAGCAGGGCAAACCAGTGGACAATGAACATGCAGCCAAGCAACCGTCCGAATAGGACGAATCGGATAATCAATCCATGCCCGGCGAAACCAACAGTCCAGACGACCTCATTCCGGACACACCACCGGAGAATAAGAGCCTTCACAAAAGACTCGTCGCCACTGCAAGAAGTCTGAAGAAGGAAAAACGGAAGCTCAAAACAGCGGAAGACATACTCAGAATGAGGTGGAGCAAAGTGCTCAAAACCGCAGACAAATACGGCAATGGCCATCAATCAAAGAGCTACCCGAAGCGCAAGCTGCTGCCAGAATTTGACGAGGAAGCCATAGAGGCCCCACAGTCAAAAAATAAAGAGGCTGCCTGGCCGGATAGACGGCCAGATGATAGGGCAAAAACTACAAGCGGCGCCGCACACAAGCCGACTCATGATCCTGGGAAAACAGATGGCCCTGCCAGTCCATTTACGGCCAAAAAGAGGGCCCGGGAGAAGCAACACAACACGCCAAGTGTTCAAGACAGCGTACACTCAAATCTGGCGCCAAGACACCCACTATGTTTCACCAATGAGGTGCTGGATCATGAATTCCCAGCAGGGTTTAAACCCATAAACATAAAGGCTTACGACGGAACAACAGACCCTGGAGTCTGGATAGAGGATTATATACTACACATACACATGGACAGAGGAGATGACCTCCACGCCATAAAATATCTACCCCTCAAGCTCAATGGGCCAGCTCTGCATTGGCTCAAAAGCCTCCCAGAAAACACTGTTGGAAGTTGGGAAGAGCTTGAGGACGCGTTTAGAGCAAATTTTCAAGGGACTTATGTCCGCCCTCCGGATGCAGACGATCTAAGTCATATAACTCAATAGCCCGGAGAGTCAGCGCGCAGATTCTGGAACAGGGTCCTTACTAAAAAGAACCAAATAGTCGACTGTCCGGACGCCGAAGCCTTAGCAGCTTTTAAACACAACGTCCGAGACGAATGGCTCGCTAGACACCTCGGCCAAGAGAAGCTGAGGACAATGTCGACGCTATCAAGCCGCATGACCCGCTTTTGCGCGGGGGAAGACAGCTGGCTAGCAAGATGCAGCACCAGCAACCCAAGTACATTCGAGATCAGAGATGAAAACGGAAAATCACGGCGCAGAAAAGATCAGCGCCGGAATAAAGAGAAAAGCCCAAAGAACACGGCGGTCAACGCCGGATTCAAAAGCTCGCGGCCAAACAACAAAACACTGCCTCTTAAGGACAACAGTGACGAGCTGTCCAACTTAAACAAAATTTTGGATCAGATATGTCAAATCCACAGTACCTCCGGAAGGCCTGCAAACCACACCCACCGAGATTGTTGGGTTTTCAAACAGTCCAGCCGACTCAACGCCGACACAAGGGGCTTGACGCACCAAGCGAGGACGACGACGAACCCCACCAGCAGGGCACCGGAAAACAAAAGACTTTCCCACAAGAAGTCAAAGCAGTAAACTCACTTCATGTGATAATACGGAATAACAATGCGGCACCCGCTAAGATGGGTCTCGCACGGTCCACCCCAGCGGAACCTCGAGATTGGATGTCAAAACCAATCACTTTTGACCACCTGGATTATTCCAGAAGTGTTCGAAATGCAGGATGGACCGCCCTGATATTGGATCCTATAATCGAAGGACTACAATTTACACAAGTCCTGATGGACGGCGGCAGCGATTTAAACCTGCTATATCCGAACACAATCCGCAAGTTGGGGATAGACCTTACTAAAATTCGACATAGCCGCACTTCCTTTAAAGGAGTGACGCCAGGCCCTTACGCCAAGTGCACAGGCTCCTTATTGAAAGAAGTTGTGTTTGGGTCACCGAACAACTTCCGACGTGAAAAAATAATCTTTCATGTCGCCCCATTCAAAAGTAGCTATCAAGCACTATTGGGACGTGAAGCTTTTGTCCGCTTTAACGCCATACCACATTACGCGTCTCTTACACTTAAAATGCACGGTCCACGCGGCATCATTTCATTAAGATGGTCATTCAGAGACCCTGGACATGGCTAGACGAGTCCGGCATAAATAAGCAAGGGGCTCCCTAGCCGCACACCCTTTCACAAGGGGCTATGCGTATAAGCAATAATGAGCTAATATAGACTCCGCTTTATCCATTTATTAATATTTTTTCATGCACTTTTTCGCACGATTTACTTCCGAACTAAGTTCCTCTCTTTTACAGATGAACAACGTGCATACCCATCCAGGATAACGGCACAACGGAGACATAGGCGCAGACGTGCAGTAGGGACCCGTCGCAAGGATTCTTTTCAGATTAAGACCCTGCGTAAACCTTTTTTACTGTCTCTTGTTGCTATAATCCCCTGGTTTCTCATCATAACCAGAGTGGAGACTGACGTTTTGGCATCGGCCGCGTGAGAGGACCTCGCCCGTACCTGGACACTAGGGGCTTAGGGCATTGTTCTGCCCATTATTATAAAGACCGAACACCTTAGGGAGTGTTCGGCGTCTCGAGTTAGGCCTTATATGCATCAGCTCCGAATCATTTCTTTGGTCAAATGTTGGGTTTGCCCGCTCCTGTGTTTTGCTGCCTTACATTCCGTATCATCGGCTAACGCGCACCGGAGAACTCTGCGATTGTGCCCCGTTAATTTGGCGAGCACCTCGATGAAAGCCGAAAACTGAGTGTCATGATACAACGAGAGACTGGTCAACCACTCGATCGACCACCAGAATGTTTAGAATTCCTCCGCTTTGACAAAGGACCATTTCCCGGTCAGGCACACACGCGCCCCGAATTCGGAGAGCGCGGTGCCCCCAGGGGCTATATCGTAGTCCCACCCTCGAACTCCAATGGCTAGGTGAAAGTGATAAAGCATCATAGTCCGGTTTCCTCGTTTGCTACGCTACCACCTCCTCAACAGGACCGAGACGTCGGATTAAGTGTGAAAATGCGCT
Organism: Aegilops speltoides; assembly: GCA_021437245.1. Classification (NCBI taxonomy): domain Eukaryota; kingdom Viridiplantae; phylum Streptophyta; class Magnoliopsida; order Poales; family Poaceae; genus Aegilops; species Aegilops speltoides. The sequence goes on along the minus strand of CM038142.1, from coordinate 222,252,847 downwards.
ATTTTTGCGAACACCCCCGCACCTTGTGCATGGGGGCTGAAGCCAAAGACTGCCATCTTTCAGATTATACACACTTATACATAAACGGCCGCATAGGAGATATTTCAATACTTGAACGCACAAGTATAAAAAGCGATTACATCATAACCATTGTTTTACAAAATAAAATGTTCATTTGAACGTGACATTTTTCGAGCACTGCGACTCTATTACATGAGCACCACGCATAACTTCCCCAAAATAGTGCTCAGCGGGTAACCGGCTTTCGTCTGAACCCTGGGTTGCAACAGCGGTGGCATCCATCTCTGTCCAATGTGTCTTCACACGGGCAAGGGCCATCCGCGCAGCCTCTATGCAGGCCGACCGCTTCATCGCCTTGATATGCGGCACCGCCACAAGAAACTGCTGCAATAAGCCAAAATAGCTCTTCGGCTTGGGCCTCTCTGGCCAGACATGAGTCACGATATCCGTCATGGCAAGGCCGGACAACCTATTCAGCTCAGCACATTTGGCCAACCGATCGGTTAGCGGAAGTGAATGATCCGGACTATGGAATTGAGACCAAAACATCTCTTCCGTCTATCCTTCTGACTTCGGAAGTGCACAACGGCATCCACCGCACTCGCCGCTAAGTCCATATATGGATCCTCCGGACCCCACAACTGGCCAAGCTAGGCATACTTTAGATCCGTAAACCTGCGGCGCAGCAGAAAAGGCTTGCCAGCCACAATGTCTCCGGCCTGACGCAGCTCCTCCTTTATAGCCCGCATTGCAGAACGGGCATCCTTGGCTTCGGCGGTGGCCTTCCCCAGGTCTTCTCGCTCCGATAGGCGCTCCTTTTCAAGAGCCTCATTGCGGTCAGTAGCATCCTTCAATTTAACGGCCAGTTCGGCCATCTCTTCCCTGCTTTGGCAGTGTGCAGCCCTTTCGGCTTCTAACTCTTCGACCGCCCTCAAGGCAGCCGCATCACTCCTTCTGGCTTGCTCCTTGACTTGAGCAAGTTCTGCCCGAAGGCTCTCCATAGCAGCAGCACCATCTGCGTCAAGCATAAATATTGTAAGAGGTGGGCTTTGTCTCCCTTAATAGGTCACTGCGGGGAAACAACTTACCTTGCGTCTCGTCAAGTCGCTTGTTAACTAGCACGATGTCCGCATCCGCAACATCGAGTTGCCGCATTAATTCAGCAACTCCATCAGTCCGGCTAGCCCCCGTACTATCCGCCACCTGCATAGGAAAGGAGACACTCAATACCTGCGATTTTGATCCTCGGCACGCTGTCGCTTTTCGACAACCTACCGAGTCTCAGGGGCTACTATCTATACAGGGCGCACTTTATGTGCAAAACTGTCAAAAAGAGGCGTCATTTTTACATACCTCAAACCCCGCCAGCAAACTCCTGACGGCATTATGCAATCCGCTTCTGGTGGACAAAATCCTTCTAATCACCGTACTCATCAACGAACGGTGATCTTCTGAGATGGACGCCCTCTCAAGCAGATCCTTCAGCAACCCCGGCCGAACACTAGTCGGCGCCGAACTCTTCGGCTCTGCCGGGTTCGGGGATACCCTCCATGACGACACTTCAGGCTCGTCCGCCCTCTCCGACGGAGCAGCAGACGGAGGCGTCTCGCTCTCCATCATCTCCGGACGAAGATCCCCCGAAGACGAGCTCATCTGAGAAGGGGCTTTGGCCTCCGGGTCTCCAGATGCGGTCCTCTTCTCCCCTTGGAGGGAGGGATTCTCGATCCCCCTTTTTCAAGAGTCTCCTTGGGCGAGGCGGTAGCTCCCTTATTTTCCCCTCCGCCTTCTTCTGAAGGCGCAACCTCCAGCATCTGGACCAGCACGGGATCCGGCGCGGTCTCTGGGAGGGGGGCCGGACACCGTATCAGCTTTGCTTGCGCTATCCACTCCTGTTGAAGGATAACGGGTTAAAAGGCGAATTGTAGAAAGGCAAACAAACGGTACGTCCGAACACTGAGCTACTTACTTGAGTATCTGGGCGATTGCAGCTTAGACCGGCATCCTCGGTCAATTCCGGACACGCCGCCTGTGATCCGAAGAACAACTTGTACATCTCCACGGGTGTCGTACCCATAAAGTGTTGGAGAATCCGTGGTCCCTCCGGATTGAACTCCCATAGCCGGAGAGGACGGCGTTTGCAGGGCAGGAGACGCCTAATTAGCATAACCTGCATCACCACGACCAGATCGATCTCCCTCGCCTGGAGGTCTCGAATCTGGCCCTGCAATAGGGGCACGTCTTTTGACGGCCCCCAGTTGAGCCCTTGGTTGACCCACGACATCAACCGTCGAGGAGGTCCCGAGCGGAATATGGGCGGCGGCTTCTGCCTGCTGCCCTTCGGAGCGGTGATATAGAACCACTCCTGCTGCCACAAGCCGAGCTCCTCTTGGAAGGAGCCCTCGGGCCACGGGGCATCGGCCCTCCTGCTTATGGCCGCCCCGCCGCACTCTGCTTGACGCCCCCCAATCATCTTCGGCTCCACATTGAAGGTCTTCAGCCACAGGCCGAAGTGGGGGGTGACGCGGAGGAAGGCTTCGCAGACGACGATAAATGAGGAAATATGGAGGATGGACTCCGCAGCCAAGTCATGGAAATCCAGCCCGTAGTAGAACATGAGCCCTCTCACGAAAGGATCTGTCGGGAAGCCTAATCCCCGAAGGAGGTGGGATACAAAGACGACGTACTCGCTGGGCTCGGGGGTGGGTATGGCCTGCCCTTTGACGGGCAGCCTGTGCGAAATCTCGTAAGACAGGTACTTGGCCTCTCGCAGCTTTAGCACGTCCTCCTCCGTGACGGAGGAGGGCATCCACCGGCCCTGAAGGTCGGAGCCGGACATTGTTGAAGGTCCGAAGCACACGAATTTGGGGCTCTGGGTGTCGGAACTTGGAGCGAGGAGAAGATTTGATGGAGGATTTAAGAAAAGAAACGATCCTTGGTCCTATTATAAAGAGGGAAAATACCAAGAGCCGTCTCCGTGACCATTCGGGACTCGCCTTCGATAGAGGGGGCGTAGCAACGGACGCGGTTGGGTTACCCACGTTCGTATTGATGAGGATCCCGGGATAAGGGGAACACGATCTCTGCTTCGACAAGACGTGCCAAGGAAACCGCTTCGCTAAACGCGCTGAGGTGGTGTAATAAAAAAGATTCAAGTAAAAGGCTTGGTAGTGGCATGACGTCACGCTACAACATACGTTAGCAGATCAAACCTATGTACATGATATTCTCTCTACGGTGGAATGTGGAAATTATTTTGCAGAGCCGGACACTATCCTGGTGTTCACAATCTTCTATGGATTATTCGGATGAGGAACCCGCCTTGCAATGCCGAACATTATGCGCGCCGGACTCATCGTATTGAAGCGAGTTTCAGGGCTCTTGAGGAGTCTGGACTAGGGGTGTCCGGACAGCGGACTATCATCGTCCGCGGACTCCAAGACTACGAAGATACAAGATTGAAGAGTCCGTCCCGTGTCCGGATGGGACTTTCCTTGGCGTGGAAGGCAAGCTTGGCGATACGGATATGTAGATCTCCTACCATTGTAACCAACTCTGTGTAACCCTAGCCCTCTCTGGTGTCTATATAAACCGGAGGGTTTTAGTCCGTAGGACATAACAACCATTACAACAATCATACCATAGGCTAGCTTGTAGGGTTTAGCCTCCTTGATCTCGTGGTAGATCCTCTCTTGTACTACCCATATCATCAATATCAATCAAGCAGGAGTAGGGTTTTACATCCATCGAGAGGGCCCGAACCTAGGTAAAAACACTGTGTCCCTTGTCTCCTGATACCATCCGCCCAGACGCACAGTTCGGGACCCCCTACCCGAGATCCGCCGGTTTTGACACCGACACTTTGCTAACAAGAAGTTATGGGAAATTGGAAGAAAGTCATGCAAAGCTCTTGGGCACTCATGAGGATCTTTTAAGCTCTCATAGTAAGATAAAGTTAGCTCACGAGGCTATGGTCTCCGAGGTAAAATCTTCTGAGTCTCATGTGAACATTAGCACATCTACTCTAAATGCTTTATTGCCATGTGCTAATCCTTGCAATTCATCCACCTCTCATATTATATCCACTCATGATGAATTGGTCACCTTGTCTTGCTGCTCTAACCATGAAGTTTCTACTTCCACTAGTCCTCTTGTTTCTAGTGTTGAAACTAGCCATGTAGAGGAAATTAATGAGCTCAAGGCCCAAGTCACTAGTTTGAAGAAAGACTTGGAAAAGTGTGATGTTGGACATAATTTTCACTCCAACAAGAAGAAGTCCAAGAACAAGAAGAAGGGACAAGGAAATTACAAGAATTCGGCCAACATTACTTGCTTCAAATGCAAAAAGATTGGACATCATGTGAGATCTTGCCCATTGAAGAAAAGGGTTTATAATGAGAAGCTACATGGGAAGCGGCCTCAAGCTCAATCTCAAGTTGAAGAACAGCCACTATCCATGATGAAACATGTTATTGCTCCCCAAGTTGAGAAATTAAAGAAGAGAAAAGGGAGGAAATGTTGCTATGATTGTCGTCAAAAGGGACACATAGCTTCATCATGCCCCAATGGTAACATATCTATGCCTCCTATATTCAATAATCATTATTCACTAAGGAAGGATATTGTTGGCAATGTGTTTGCCAAATTTGTGGGTGCCCAAAGTGGTTTCAAAGTGGACAAGACCATTTGGGTTGCCAAGCCTATTGTTACTAACTTCTTAGGACCCAACTTGGTTAGGGACCATCAAGCTCAAACTTGATCAATAGGTGTGTGGAGGGCATTGGAGACTTGGCTACTTCATGAAGAAAAACTATTTTCACCATATGTTATGGTTAATGCCAAGTCAAGTGGATTATCATCATATCTATCAATCCAATGCTCCTCTTTGCGGTAACTTGTACTTGCATTGTGTACATTGAAAGTTACTAAGTCCCTTGTGTGTTTAAGTTTTGTAACTAGCATGTGCTTGTATATGTTGTGCTTCCTAATATACTTGATTCGTGTTATCTAGCATGCGTAAGTTGCTATGCACATCATATAGTTGTGTGTGTGGTTTCGAGCCTTTATTGCTTCATTAGTTGAATCTTCATTGGTGGTTTTGAGATATTAATGGATCATCACATTATGGGGGAGTGCTATGATTTACGCATATCACAAACCTTAAATGTGTATATATGTAGGATACCACCTAGTATTGTTAGTGCAATATTATCTAGTTACTATGTGGTATGTAAAGTTCATTTGAAACTCAAATCCTCATCCATTAATTATCCTTAGTTTGGTTTCATTTGCCTCTTATCGATAATACATGGATTATCACATTATGGGGGAGTGATATACTTTGTACATATCACTTCTCGTGTGAATATTAACAATAGAGGTTTGCCAGTTTGTCACTTAGAATTTATATTTGAGATAATCTTATATCTCTGTGGCATACAATCCTTTGTTTGAGTATGGTATTCTTGTGCGATTTTGCCCATGGTTATCTTAAAAAAACGTATTTGGAAAATCATTTGAATAAATCCATTCCAATTGTTTCTTTGCAGGATGATCTATCTAATTGGAATTTTAACAATATGCTATCCAAGCATTGTGTTTATTTCTAAACTCTCATGTTATGCTTGTGTTAGTATAGATGATCATGTACTTATTTGGTTTCTACACCAAATGTCAAATTGAAACACCATTTTGTTCGAGTTCATCTTATTAGTTTGTATGGAGTTATGGTAGTTTTTTATCTCATTGTTTATAGTGTCCTATATCTACTTGAGTGAGATATTCCCATGAGTATGTGTGCAATGCATATCTTATATGCTCATTGTTTTTTCCTTGGTTCGTATGTTGAACTTTGTGTGCTATCATATGTTGATTTGTCACTTTGAGTCATTTTGGACAACATGAATGACTAGTGATGTTATTGGAAGTATTAACGGTTATGTGTTCATTTGTCTAATTTGTATCTCCCTGGATTTTGGGAGGCTTGTGCATGTGTATTTACTATGTGTAAATTCGCATGCCTTGTTTGCTTTATTTGATCCAATATATATATGGTAAATCCATCAAATTCTTAATAGCTAAGATGTGCATGATATTCATATTCATATCGATATGCACATATTTAAGTGATTTTACCCTATGTTTTGTAGTTATGCTAACTACTTTGGACCTAATAAGTTTGGGGACCATATTGTACTTAAATTGTTTTAGGTACATTTGAGAAGAATTGGGTGCTTGGCTTATTCATGAAAGTGGTGGCACTATGAGGAAATTAGAGCCAAGCTCGAACCATTACCTACTACATCATTCTAATGCTATCTCGGTAACAAGTATCTACTTCATGCATACACTTCTTGCATTCAACCTTGTGTAGGTTGCATCATGGCATGAATTTCTTGACTCGTTCTTGTCATACTTGTTTCCTTTCTCAAATAATCGCAACAATGATCTCTTGTTGCTAGTTGTGATATCTTTGATGGTTGTGTGTTTGCAATTCATTAATATACGATAAGATTACATTAAGCCATGTGCTATACTTTCAAGCAAAGATCTCATTGGTATATTTTATGTCTCCTGTTTGGATATCTTATTCTTTCCTTTTGTAACTATTTCATGTGTCCATCCTTCTTTATGGATGTATATCATCATGATTGTCATCTACCTAGAATCTTATACACGTGAGCCAAGTTACGTCCCTAGTTGATATCCCTATTCTTTCATGTCCATCGTTTCATTCTCCTTTTATATCTTTGGTGGCTCTGTGGAAACATTTGTTGTAGTAGTGTGTGTCTTACCTCTTTGCATCTTAGTGCACTCATGTTTGGTGAAGATTGTTGTCCTCATGCTTGTCTTGACAAGCCTATTGTTTCCTATCTTCATCATGGGTTGTCACAAGCTTTGATTTTTAATTTGCTACTAGTGAGCTCGTGAACCCATTTGCTTGATGTGTGTGTGACCTTCTTAATTTCATGTGTGTGGTAAGGACATGTCTTGCACCTTGTATCTCATTTACTCAAGACTATGTTGATGCTTAATTCTCATCCTTATACTAGTCTTCTCGAGTGCTTTGACGTGACTCACACATATCATTTTGGTTGTGCCTATTCTTAGGTTGCCTCATTTATATGTTGCTCAACCATATGTTTGTTGCAAATGCTAGGCTTCTTTTCTTATCTATGCTTGCTTGCAATTGTTTTGTGTTCCTATTGATTTTGGGGGAGTGATGATCCTATTTTGTGCACTTGTATCCAAATACAAAAATTGTGAATAGTGCACAAATCATGGGGAGCTTCTCTATTTTCCTTAGAACACTCCTCTTCCCAAATCGTAGTATTCATTTATCCTTTTGGCTCATCGGATCTTTTGATTGCTTGCTTCACTTTGTGTTATGCAAATGAGATCAATTTGTGCCATGTGCTTTGTGCCATGTGCCTTGCTATTATGACTAGGCTCAAGTTGTATAATAGTGGATTCACTTGTGATATCATGTTCTTATCAATTGCAACCTTTCTTTTTGTGTATACGAGTTTCTTTGTGGATACATACCATGATTATTATAGGCCACTTAGAAATTTTTATACATGAAAAAGTTCATATCTTCGTATCTGATTGCATTGTATAGATTTCGAGCTCCTTTAATTGTTCATCATTGAATATGTGCATTTGTTTTCACTCACATTTTGTTATATGCACACATCAAGGAGGAACTCATACTATATTGGTCTGCTAGATGTTTTGTCTTCCATTTTGGCATTTGTTGCCAATGGGGGAGAAGTTTAGAGGGTTTAAGATAAATATCTTTTCTAGTTCTTGTTGTCACTCATGCATATCTACCCTTGTTATATATTCTTATTGCATGGATGAGTCTTGTATATAGAGAAATCTTCTCCTAGTTTATGTCAACCAATATATGCAATGACATTCAAAGTTCATTCACAAATTCATATATTATGGGAGAGTTTGCTCTATATACTATGGGTGTACTATCATCAAATGCTTGTGTAGTGTATTGATGATACTACAACCATCCCAAGTATAGAATTTATCCTTGGATAAATTTCATGCTTGTTTAACAGTTCATTATATAAGCCCTCTTGTTGAGATTGTCATCAATTACCAAAATGGGGGAGATTGAAAGTACATGTAGTCCCCATGTGTGGTTTTGGTAATTAAATGACAATCCTAATGGACTAATTTTGCACTGAGATATACATTTGAAGGAAAGTTCCATTTGCAATGCATGAAGAATATTGGATGAATTGGTGGATGAAATCCATCAACATCTATATATGCATTGAGACTTGATAATGAATGACAATTCCTATGAAGAAACAATGACATCAAGTTATATAGGAAGGTTTGTTCCATAGGTGATGCAAGAATGATATTGAATGGATTCAGAATGAATGCCATATACATGTAGTTGTGCATCAAGATTAATCATGGAGCAAAGATTAAGGTTGACCAAGATGAAGATCGAAGATTGAATTCAAATATGGTCAACACACAAGCGCAAATCATGTGCCACGTGAGATCTTGTGGTATGGTAAGAATTTGTCAATTGCGCTTTGTGTACTAACCCATACTATGTGTTGCCTATGTTTTTGAGAGGAGATTCTCATGGGCTCGCATCGAGAGAGAGATTTCAAGTGTCTATGAGAGGATGACATCAAGTGTTGATGATCATGGTTGACAAGGGCAAGTTCAAGATAACTATCCCGAAGGATTACATGCTTGAAGCTTGTGGATGATCAAATGATGGACACATGAAGATAAATACAAAGCAAAGCTTCCCACATTGTGTATGGGGGAGCGACTTGAAGACTTCACCAATGTCTTGCCATTCAACTTGATCCAAGAAGAAACTTCAACTTCAAGCTCAAGTGAAAGGCTCGAGTCAAAGGTATTAGTTCCTTCGACGTTAGTGTTGTGGAGTGATGAACACCGAAGGAACACATACACTCAAGAATGGATTCTTGGTAGCTATGTAGTGTAGACCTTTTATGATTCTTGAGTTATAGGGATCCCGCACTATTAAGAGGGGATCAAAGGGTTTCGTGATAGATTTGCTCAAGTCAACATCTTCTCTACACAATTCCACTCATATCCTATATACCAAAGAAAATCCAAAGCCAAATAGGTTACACAAATACATGATAAAACCTTTGCATATTTTGCATCCTCCATTTTGGTTCATCTTGGGTGGTTCTCTATGTGAGGACCTGGGTTTTTTTCATAGCTTCAAAACGAGCCCAAGATCATCAAAATCGGAGTCCGGATGTAAAAGTTGTGCCTGTTTCAGTTTCTAGGCTGCAGCAGTTTGGTTTGGCCGGATCATCCGGGTCCTCTCCCATATCATCCGGGCTTTGCCTGGATCATCCGGGTTCCTGCCCGGATGATCTGGGTTATTCGTAAAATTCATCACAGTAGCTTATTCTGCTAGCCGGATCATCCGGCTACCCACCCGGATCATCCGGGAATTGCCCGGATCATCCGGGAATTGCCCGGATCATCCGGCTATGTCCCCAGATCATCCGGGTATCTACTTCACCACATTGTATATTGACCTTCCCGGATCATCCGGGCATTGCCCGTATTATCCGGGATGCGTCCAGATCATCCGGGCAGGTCAACAACCGCGGGAAACGGCTCTATTTTCTTTGGGGGTATAAATATCCCTCTCCCACTCCGGGGGAGGGTTGAGCACTTCATCCCAAATCGTCCCAAGAACACAAGTGGCTCCCTCTCACTTCTCCTACACCAAATCTTAGATCCCGGAGAGATTAGTGAGTGTTCTTGAGAGTTGTTCCAATCAAAAGATAGATCCTCTCCCTCTCCCTCTTGTGACCAAAGCAATTCGTGATTTGAGCAAGTCTTGAGCATTTCCCCCTTGAGCTTGTTACTCTTGGAGGTTGGAGACTCCTAGGCGGTAGGAGTGCTCCGGTGAGGAATCAACTTGTGATTTTTCCCCCAGAAAGTTTGTGAAGGTTTGGAGGCCGCCTCAAGGTCTACCACTAGTGGTTGAGAATCGCCTTCGTGGTGATATCTCAAGGAGAATAGGGTGAGCCTTCGTGGCGTTGGTGTGCCTTCGTGTTAACATCCACCTCTATAACGGTGACTAGCTTCCCTCCAAGGAAGTGAACATCGGGATACATCCTCATCTCCGTGTCTTCGGTTAATTCTAACCCTAGCCTCTACTTGTGGTTTACTTTGGTCTCTTGACCTTGCATTCACTATATCTTGTTGTCCTCATTATATTGTGTTGGTTACCATATCGTAGAGATTATCGAGGCCAACACTTTATAGTCCGCAATTCATACTTGCTACTATTGTTCTATCGTGTGCTTACTGTGATTTGCTAGCTTGTAACATTCATTTCCATATCTTGTGACATAACTTGTGTAAGCTTGTAGTGCTTACTTGAGTTTCATTGTATCATTCAATTCCATATATTGTGATACAATTTGTGTAAGCCTGTATTGCTTACTTGTGGTTGTGTGTATTATTCATTTATATATCTTGTGATAAACATTGAGTAAGTTTGTGTAACTTACTTGTGCTTACTCATATCCTCGTTGTTCTCATCTTGTTTATCCTAAGTTGTTGGTGCACTTAGTTATCCTGGTATATTTAGGATTTGTGCTTGAAAAGTATCCTCTTAGTTTATTTCCGCATTAGGATATAGCCAAATCCGTATAGGATTTTAAAACGCCTATTCACCCCCCCTCTAGGTGACATCTTGGTCCTTTCAACCGGCAGCCATCCCCTCCGCCTCGTCGGGGGCCGCACGCCATCGTCGCCGGACTCTGCAAGCCTGGCCAGAACCCTGCCATGCCCTGATCACTCTTATTCCTCCCGCTTCCTCCCCTCTCTCATGCCCTTTCTCTATCTCCCTCGGAAGGAGCCGCCATGGACGCCACAAGGAGCTCCAAGTCCAGCTGCGGCCTCACCAGAGCGCCTCCAACCCCACCTTGCACGGATCCGGCAAATCCACACCACCGCGGACCCATTCCCGGCCTCCCCGACGCCTACCGGAGTCCCACGCCGCCCCACCGTCGTCGTTGACTTCCGCCAGAGCGGTTCCGTACGAGAGATGGAGCTAGCCCTGACCTTGATCCCGTTTTCGCGCGGGTATTTTTCTTCTAGGTCCCTGGAAAAATCATATCATGTGTGCATCTTTGACCTGCTGTAACTTTATGCATGTTGCTTCGATTTGAATGTATAATATGGAAAGTTGTTCATCTATTGATGCTCTACATAATGGTTGTATTTGCGTTCATGTGAATATTGATATTGATGCCTTAATATTCATTGTAAAACTTCTAAGTGATATAAACTGCTGAAATTAGCTGCCTCTTAACATCATTTAGGGCTCTTGTGAGTGTCGTGATGTTTTCCCTGTTGATCCTATGGTGGTGATCTTGAATGTTCAGCTCGAAGTGATATACATGTTGGTTGGCTTTGCATTCATGTTAGGGTGCATATTGACATGTTAATCCCTGTGTGCAAAAGTGCTTGCTGATGTTAACTGCTGAAAGCTGTTGTAACTTGCCCTTTTGTCTTTTTTTTATCTTTTTGTGTGATTTTATTTTGAGCACCATGTCCACATGTTTTAGGAGCATAATCATGCCATATTTGCATTGGTGGAATCCATGTATTTTGATATTCCTTGTTGTGAGTGCATCAAGTTTGTGAATTGGGCTACTTGTTGTTAATGTTCTATCAAGTCTGAATCTGTTATCTAATGTTGCTATATTTTCTTGATGGTACCATCTAATTCATGCATAATATGGTGATTCTTGGTTGACATGTTTTGATGTCCATGTTATGCTTTATCATTTACTTCCTTTTGATGCATCATAAAGGCCCTGTAGAATATGTTTTCATTGCCATGAACTTGCCCAAATGATGTTCCAGTTTTCTGTTAACTTCATGATGCCATGTTGTGAGCTTGATATTAATTAATATATGCCTCTTTTGGAGATTCTCCAATTTCATGATTTGAAGTATGATATGAGTGCTTTGCCCATATGCCATGGTTGATAATTTTTGGCTTCATATGACCTATGTTCCAAGATTGCAATAATGCAGTGATAATGTTGTTGTTTTACACCTACTGAAACTGTTACAACATTCAAACTTGTCTTGTTGGTTCCCACTAATCCATCAGTCATATGCATATGATGCCTTGATGTTATTTGATATTTTGTCATGTGTGCTTTGATGCCATGCGTTTGGTTGCTATGTATAGTTGCTGTAGCATCTTTTTTTCAGGCATCCAACATGCCATCATATTAACTCTGCTCATGCATATGCCCTGTTTTCACTGTCATAATCTGTGTGTTCAAGTTGCTTTTTGTATTGATCATATTGGTTGCATATTGATGCTTATGAACCTGAAACTTAATGATGTTTGAATTATGTTATCTGTACTTTGCGTGCATGTCAAGTTTGTGTTCACATGTTTCCTGTAGTATGTTGTTTTGATGATTGCAAAGTGCCTACTTGCTGTTTTGGACAGATTGTTGTTTTATCTTGTTTTGAGTGTATGTGTTGAACCATTGCTCCGTTTTCATCATGTTCCGTAGAACTTGCTTACAATTGCATGTAGTTTCATAATATATGGTTGCATCCATGTTTTGAGGAGTGTGCTTCATGTTTGAATGCAATTTGCATCAATGCCATGTTTAACTTATTTTACTCATATCTTCTAGGCCGTAGCTCCGAATTAAATGAACTTTATATGTAACTTGAGTAGAAACTCATGTAGATCATCAGGGTGCATCTTAACTTGCTGTTTAACAACTATAACTTAATGTTTTGTTCAGATTTGAATCAATTTCGAAATTTGTATGAGAGGGCTTACCGGAATTGTTATATGTTGTTTCCGACCTTATTTAAACCTGCTTTGGTGTGATGTTCTTGTATGCATCATCCCTTGCCATGAATAACATCATGTAGCCTTGTCTTGCATCATACTTGGTTGTGCATCATGTCTTGTCCATGTGTTGTGTATTTACCATGTTGTTTGCTTCTTTCCTGTTGTGCTTCTTCTCGATAGTTCCTCTTTCGTTGCGATCGTGAGGATTCATTCGACTACGCTTGGTTCGTCTATGCCCGATCGTCTTCTTCATGGACCCGTTCTTCTTCCTAGAGGGACTTCAGGCAAGATGACCGTTACCCTGGATCTCACTACTATCATTGCTATGCTAGTTGTCTCGATGCTGTTGCTATGTCAGGCTTCCTACCACTTGTTTATCGAGCCTCCCTATATGCCATGAAACAACCTCTAACCTTTTCCACCATCCCAGCAAACCATTGTTTGGCTATGTTACCACTTTTCTCAGCCCCTCTTATAGCATTGCTAGTTGCAGGTGCAGTTGTTGGTTTTTCCATGTTGGGACATGGATATCATGGATATTCTGGGATATCACAATATCTCTTATTTAAATTAATGCACACATATACTTGGTAAAGCGTGGAAGGCTCAGCCTTGTGCCTGGTGTATTGTTCCACTCTTTCCGCCCTAGTTTCCATCCTACCGGTGTTATGTTCCTTGATTTTGCGTCCCTAACACGATAAGGGTTTATGGGCCCCTCTTGACAGTTCGTTTTAAATAAAACTCTTCCAGCAAGGCCCAACATTGGTTTTAACATTTGCCAACATAATAATACTGAAATTAATTAATTTATTGGCATAGGGCATTATGTACCTGAGGATTTTCCACATAAACAGGGTGCCAGTGCTGATGGTGTTGGTCCCAAACTAGAGCACTGGGCGGACCAGCCCCGGGGCAACCTAGGTTATTTTGGCACCTCTACGCGTAGCTCATACGTCGTGGCCTGAGATGAGATACGCGCCGCTACTATCAGGGTGTTGGCATGTCGGGAGGTCTTGCTGGATTAGTTTTACCATTGTCTAAATGTCTAGTGCACCGGGATCCCGAGCCTAATCGGATGTCCCATGATGGAGGATTGTCTCCGCGGATCGTGAGCTTGTCATGGGCTAACTTGGGACACCCCTGGAGGGTTTCAACTTTCGAGAGCCATGCCCGCGGTTATGTGGCAGATTGGTATTTCTGATGTCCGGTTGTAGAGAACTTGACACCAGATTCGAATTAAAATACACCAATCATGTGCGTAACCGTGACCGTCTCTCAAGTGGGTCGAGAAGAGAACACGGTGGGGTTATGTTTGAATGTAAGTAGTTCAGGATCACTTATTGATCATTACTAGTTTGCGATCATTTGCGTACCTTCTCATCTCATTCTTGTACTCGTAAGTTATCCACCATACAATGCTTAGTCGATTGCTGCAACCTCACCACTTATCCATTCCATTCCCATTAAGCTTTGCTGCTCTTGATACCCATGGTAATGGGATTGCTGAGTCCTCATGGTCACAGCTTACTACAACAACGGTTGCAGGTACAGGTAGCATGATGATGATGATGTGAGAGCGATGTTTGCTTGTTTTGGAGTTCTTCTTCTGCTTCTTCTTCATTCAGGGAATAGGTTCCTGGTCGGCAGCCTGGGCTAGCAGGGTGGATGTCATTTGAGTTTCTGTTTGTGTTTCATCTGTAGTCGGATGTTGTTCTTATGTATGGTGTTGTTGTATTCATGTGGCATTGTATGCCTTTTGTATGTATCCCCATTATTATGTAATGGTACGATGTAATGATATCCACCTTGCAAAAGTGTCTTCAATATGCGGCTCTATACTTGATGGGACCTTCGAGTTCCTCTCGGATAGGATTGCCTATTCGGCGTGACACCACTGTCCAGGAGCAGGGTGAAGCCAGTGGGGCTAGGGACCTGCCCCATCCACTTTCCTTGGCTGAAGACATGTTGGAGGCGGAAAGTAATAAATGCGAGACCAACCGACTGCTGGAACGCATCGAACAGAACACTACACGTCACCAAAGGAATGACTTGGTGTCTATCAATGACTTTATCAAGTTGTACCCACCAACCTTCCATCATTCCGTTGAACCCGTCGATGAAGATGACTGGCTTCGCAGTATCACCCATAAGCTACGTTCTGCCAACGTAGACGAAGATGATAAGGTCATCTACGCTGCCTATCACCTTGAGGGTCCCGCTAGCCTTTGGTGGGAAAACTATGAGGCTATGTGCCCAGCTGGCCAGATTACCACTTGGATAGACTTCAGTGAGGCTTTAAATGAGGACCACATTGCGGAAGGTCTTATGGATCATAAGAGGGAAGAGTTTTGCAACTTCGTCCAAGGCAGGCTAGTCGTGGATGCCTATAGCCGAGAGTTTGGAAACCTAGCACGCTATGCTCCCGAGGAAGTGTCCACCAACACCAAGAAGCACGCGAGGTTCCAAAAGGGACTTAGCCCCGAGCTTGGCCATGACCTCCGTCTGCATGAGTGCACCTCTTTCCAGAAGTTGCTGAATAAGGCCATGAGTACTGAAACAGGCCAGACTGACTATGAAGCTACACGCAAGCACTCCCATGATTCTGGTTCATCACCCGATTCGGGCTCCCAGAAGCTCCGAGTGTGGGTTCCAAACACAGCTATGCCTCCCAGGTTCACTCTGAGGCTATCCTATGAGGCGCCTCGCCCAACCCAGTAGTATGCACCGCCTATGTCCTATGGTGTACCTGCCGCCAATGCTGCTTCGTGCACTAACACTGTGACATGCTTCAAGTGCGGAGAGCCAGGTCACTACATGCACGAGTGTCCCTAGAACAACAACCCCAACCAGTCTGGAAAGTACGTTGGCTGTGGTAAGCCACCAGGGAAGGTGTACTACGCCAAGCCAGCCACCACTGCACATGGCCATGTGAACTGTGTCTCAGCTGAGGAGGCTCGGGATGATCCTGACGTCGTTCTTGGTATACTCCTTGTTAACTGCCAGCCAACATCTGTTATTTTTGATACTGGAGCATATCATTCATTCATTTCTGAGAGCTATGCCCGAATACACAACACAACATTTTGTGACATGCCAAACACCATGAAAAATCAAACTCCTGGCTCTAGATGGCAAACTTATAGAGTAAGCCATGGGAATGAAATTCTTGTCGATAGGCTGGTTTTCCTTTCATGTTTGATAGCTCTTAGATCCTCAGACATTAATATCATCTTGGCTATTGACTAGATGACAACCCATCACGCCAATATTGATTGTTACTCTAGGACTGTTCAACTTGCACATCCATCGGGCAAGGTAGTCAATGACTTGACCCGAGTGTCTGAGCATCAGCTCTACTCCCTTAATGCCACTCCTCTTCTAGACCTCGAAGACATACCGGTAGTCCGTGATTTTCCAGATGTCTTTCTATAAGAACTGCCAGGTGTTCCACCTGATAGGGATGTAGAGTTTCTGATAGATCTTGTTCCAAGAACCGTCCGAATCCCTATAAGACCATATAAGATGGCACCCCTAGAACTAGTTGAGCTTAAGAAACAACGAGATGAGTCTTTGGAAAAGGGTTTCATCCGTCCTAGTTCTTCTCCTTGGGCTTGTCCCGTCCTCTTGGTCAAGAAGAAGGATGGCACAAATCGGATGGTTGTAGATTATCGACCCGTCAACCTGGTCACCATAAAGAACAAGTTTCCTCTCCCTAGGATCAACAACCTGTATGACCAGCTGACTAGATCCTCAGTCTTCTCGAAAATGGATTTGAGGTTGGGCTACCATCAAATCAAAATCAAGAATGGGGACATTCCTAAAACGGACTTAGTTACTCGTTATGGCCAATACGAGTACACTGTCATGTCCTTCGGTTTAACTAATGCCCCAACCACCTCTCGCTTAATGAATTTGATCTTCATGGAGTACTAGGATAAATTCGTCGTGGTTTACCTTGACGATATACTCATCTACTCCAAGAATGAGGAAGAACATGTCGAGCATCTAAGGCTGGTATTGACGAAACTTTGAGAGCATCGCCTTTATGCCAAATTCTCTAAATGTGAATTCTGGTTACCAGAAGTGACCTATCTAGGCCATGTAATCTCTGGTAAGGGTATTGCTGTCACTCCCGAGCGAGTTTAGGGTGTTCTTAATTGGACTCCACCTGAAATGGTCAAGCAAGTTTGGAGTTTCCTTAGCTTAGCAAGCTACTGCCGCCACTTCGCCGAGAACTTCTCCAAGGTTGCTAAACCTCTAACTAAACTCCTCAGGAAAGATAAAAAGTTCAAGTGCACACCGCAGTGCAAGTATAGTTTTCAGGAACTGAAAAGATGTCTGACATCTGCTCCCGTACCGGTGCCACCAGATTTCTCGAAGGACCTTTTTATCTACTGCAATGCCTCGAGACAAGGACTAGGTTGAATACTCATGCAAGATCGCCATGTGATTGCCTACGCTTCAGGGCAGTTGCATCCACATGAGGAAAACTATCCCACACATGATCTAGAGCTTGTGGTTGTAGTCCACGCACTCAAAACTTGGCGACATTACCTTCTCCGTAATCGTTGCGAGATCTTCACTGATCACCAAAGTGTGAAATACATCTTCAGCCAACCGGATTTGAATCTCAGGCAAAGACATTGGGTCGAGTTGATCATGGATTATGACTTTGGAATAACTTACACCCCGGGAAAAGCCAATGTCATGGCTGATGCACTAAGTCGTAAATCTTATTGTAACAATCTGATGTTACAACAAAGTCAACCACTTCTCCACCAGGAATTTCGTAAGCTTAACCTTCGCATTGTTCCTCAAGGATTCCTATATACCTTGGATGTGAAACCTACCCTTATGGATCAGATCATCAAAGCACAGAAGGTACATCCGGGAATCTCCCGTATGAAGAGAAACATCAAGAAATGAGTCGCATATTGTTTCTCCATTGATGATCAAGGTGTCGTGTTCTTCGGAATCCGCTTAGTGGTTCCCAAGGTACTAAACCTGAGGTGGTCGATCCTTAAGGAAGCTCATGAATCTCCTCCCACAATTCATCCCGGTAGTACCATTACAAAAAAATACTCTTCCTTTATACATGTTTGTCATAGTAGGTCATGTTTTTTGTCATCCATGTAAATCCATGAAGATTTTATGACAGAATCAAGATAGTCATACATGTGCTATCGTAGTAGTGTTCCATGACATTACCAAAATTATCATCACGGAAGTGTACATTTCCATGACGATAATGTTGGAAATATGCCCTAGAGGCAATAATAAAATGGTTATTATTATATTTCCTTGTTCATGATAATTGTCTATCGTTCATGCTATAATTGTGTTATCCGGAGATCGTAATACATGTGTGAATGCAGAGACCACAACATGTCCCTAGTGAGCCTCTAGTTGACTAGCTCGTTGATCAATGGATGGTTACGGTTTCCTGACCATGGACATTGGATGTCATTGATAACGGGATCACATCACTGGGAGAATGATGTGATGGACAAGACCCAATCCTAAGCATGGCACAAGATCGTGTAGTTTGTTTGCTAGAGTTTTTCTAATGTCAAGTATCATTTCCTTAGACCATGCGATCGTGCAACTCCCGGATACCGTAGGAATGCTTTGGGTGTACCAAACGTCACAACGTAACTGGGTACCCTAGAGGGGGCGCCCCCTTGCTTGGGGGGCAAGCCCCCTCCCCTTGCCCCCCCTCTAGATCTCATCTAGAGGGGGGCGGCCCCTTCCCCTATAAATAGAGGGGCGAGGGGAGGGCCGCAAACCACACTAAAGGCGCAGCCCCTCCCCTCCCCAACACCTCTCCTCCTCCGTTAAGAGCTTGGCGAAGCCCTGCCGGAGTACTGCCGCTCCATCACCACCACACCGTCATGCTGCTGTTGGAACTCTCTTCCTCAACCTCTCCCTCCTCCTTGCTGGATCAAGGCGTGGGAGACGTCTCTGCTCCGTACGTGTGTTGAACGTGGAGGTGCCGTCTGTTCGGTGCTAGGATCATCGGTGATTTGGATCACGACGAGTACGACTCCATCAACCCCGTTCTCTTGAACGCTTCCGCTCGCGATCTACAAGGGTATGTAGATGCACTCCTCTCTCTCTCTTGTTGCTAGATGACTCCATAGATTGATCTTGGTGATGCATAGAAAATTTTAAATTCCTGCTACGATCCCCAATAGTGGCATCATGAGCTAGGTCTATGCATAGTTTCTATGCACGAGTAGAACACAAGATTGTTGTGGGTGTCGATTTTGTCAATTTACTTCCCACTACTAGTCTTATCTTGTTTCGGCGGCATCATGGGATGAAGCGGCCTGGACCGACCTTACAAGCACGCTTACGTGAGACAGGTTCCATGGACTGACATGCACTAGTTTCATAAGGTGGCTAGCGGGTGTCTTTCTCTCCCACTTTAGTCGGATCGGATTCGTTGAAAAGGGTCCTTATGAAGGGTAAATAGAAATTGGCATATCATGTTGTGGTTTTGGCGTAGGTAAGAAACGTTCTTGCTAGAACCCTATTGCAGCCATGTAAAAACATGCAACAACAATTAGAGGACATCTAACTTGTTTTTGCAGCATATGCCTTGTGATGTGATATGGCCAAAAGGATGTGATGAATGAAATATAAGTGATGTATGAGATTGATCATGTTCTTGTAATAGGAATCACGACTTGCATGTCGATGAGTATGACAACCGGCAGGAGCCATAGGAGTTGTCTTTATTTATTGTATGACCTGCGTGTCATTGAATAACGCCATGTAATTACTTTACTTTCTTGCTAAACCGTTATCCATAGTAGTAGAAGTAATAGTTGGCGAGACAACTTCATGAAGACACGATGATGGAGATCATGATGATGGAGATCATGGTGTCATGCCAGTGACGATGATGATCATGACGCCCCGAAGATGGAGATCAAAAGGAGCAAAATGATATTGGCCATATCATGTAACTATTTGATTGCATGTGATGTTTTTCATATTTTTACATCTTATTTGCTTAGAACGACAGTAGCATAAATAAGATGATCCCTTGCTAAAATTTCAAGAAAGAGTTCCCCCTAAGTGTGCACCGTTGCGAAGGTTCGTTGTTTCAAAGCACCACGTGATGATCGGGTGTGATAGATTCTAACGTTCGAATACAACGGGTGTAAGCCAGATTTACACAAGCAAAATACTTAGGCTGACTTGACGAGCCTAGCATGTACAGACATGGCATCGGAACACAAGAGACCGAAAGGTCGAACATGAGTCGTATAGAATATACGATCAACATGAAGATGTTCATCGATGATGACTAGTCCGTCTCACGTGATGATTAGACACGGCCTAGTAGACTCAGATCATGTATCACTTAATTGACTAGAGGGATGTCTATCTGAGTGGGATTTCATTATAAAATTTGATTAGATGAACTTAATTATCATGAACTTAGTCTAAAATCTTTGCAATATGTCTTATAGATCAAATGGCCCACGCTAATTTTGCCCTCAACTTCAACGTGTTCCTAGAGAAAACCAAGCTGAAAGACGATGGCAGCAACTATATGGACTGGGTCCGGAACTTGAGGATCATCCTCATAGCTTCCAAGAAAGCATATGTCCTAGATGCACAGCTAGGTGAAGCACCCGTTTTCCCAGCAACTCAAGACGTTATGAACGCCTGGTAGTCGCATAGTGATCATTACTCCCTGGTTCAGTGCGGCATGCTTTCAGCTTAGAACCGGGGCTCCAAAAGCGTTTTGAGCAGCACGGAGCATATGAGATGTTCCAAGAGCTGAAAATGGTTTTCCAAGCTCATGCCCGAGTCAAGAGATATGAAGTCTCCGACAAGTTCTATAGTTGTAAGATGGAGGAGAATGGTTCACAACGTGACACATACTCAAAATGTCCGGGTTGTACAACCGCTTGCCTCAGCCGGGAGTTAATCTCCCGGATGACGTGGTCATTGACAGAATCCTCCAGTCGCTCCCACCTAGCTACAAAAGCTTTGTGATGAACTACAATGTGCAGGGGATGGTGAAAACCATTCCTGAAGTATTTTCAAAGCTGAAATCAGCGGAGGTGGAGATCAAAAAGGAACATCAAGTGTTGATGGTCAATAAAACCACTAGTTTCAAGAAAGCCAAGGGTAAGAAGAACTTCAAGAAGGACGGCAAGGGATTTGCCGTGCCCGGTAAGCCAGTTGCCGGGAAGAAGCCAAAGCATGGACCCAAACCTGAGACTGGGTGCTTTTATTGCAAGGGAAGCAGACACTGGAAGCGGAACTGCCCTAAGTACTTAGCGGACAGGAAGGCCGGCAACACGAAAGGTATATGTGATATACATGTAATTGATGTGTACCTTACTAGTACTCGTAGGAGCTCCTGGGTATTCGATACCGGTGCGGTTGCTCATATTTGTAACTCAAAATAGGAGCTGCAAAATAAGTGGAGAGTGGCGAAGGACGAGGTGACGATGCGCATCGGGAATGGTTCCAAGGTTGATGTGATCGCCGTCGACACAATACCTCTACATTTACCTACGGGATTAGTTTTAAACCTCAATAATTGCTATTTAGTGCCAGCTTTGAGCATGAACATTGTATCTGGATCTCGTTTAATACGAGATGGTTACTCATTTAAATCCGAGAATAATGGTTGTTCCATTTATATGAGAGATATGTTTTATGGTCATGCCCCGCTGGTCAATGGTTTATTCTTAATGAATCTCGAACGTGATGTTACACATATTCATAGTGTGAATACCAAAAGATGTGAGGTTGACAACGATAGTCCTACATACTTGTGGCGCTGCCGCCTTGGTCACATTGGTGTCAAACGCATGAAGAAGCTCCATGCTAATGGACTTTTGGAGTCTCTTGATTACGAATCATTTGACACATGTGAACCATGCCTCATGGGCAAAATGACCAAGACTCCGTTCTCCGGAACAATGGAGCGAGCAACCAACTTATTGGAAATCATACATACTGATGTGTGCGGTCCAATGAGCGTTGAGACTCGTAGAGGCTATCGTTATGTTCTCACTCTCACTGATGACTTAAGTAGATATGGGTATGTCTACTTGATGAAACACAAGTCTGAGACCTTTGAAAAGTTCAAGGAATTTCAGAATGAGGTAGAGAATCAACATGATCGAAAGATAAAGTTCTTACGATTAGATCGTGGGGGAGAATATTTAAGTCATGAATTTGGTATGCACTTACGGAAATGTGGAATCGTTTCACAACTCACGCCACCTGGAACACCTCAGTGTAACGGTGTGTCCGAACGTCGTAATCGCACTCTATTGGATATGGTGCAATCTTTGATGTCACTCATCGATTTACCGCTATCATTTTGGGGGTACGCTCTGGAGACAACTACATTCACTTTAAATAGGGCACCGTCTAAATCCATTGAGACGACACCGTGTGAATTATGGTTTGGGAAGAAACCTAAGCTGTCGTTTCTAAAAGTTTGGGGATGCGATGCTTATGTCCAGAAACTTCAACCTGAAAAGCTCGATCCCATGTCGGAAAAATGCGTCTTCATAGGATACCCTAAGGAAACCATTGGGTATACCTTCTACCTCAGATCCGAAGGCAAGATCTTTGTTGCCAAGAACAGGTCATTTCTGAAGAAAGAGTTTCTCTCGAGAGAAGTAAGTGGGAGGAAAGTAGAACTTGATGAATACTGCCTCTTGAACCGAAAAGTAGCGCAGCTCAGGAAAATGTTTCTGTGGTGCCTACACCGGATAGACAGGAAGTTAATGATGATGATCAAGGTACTTTGGATCAAGTTGCTACTGAACTTCGTAGGTCCACAAAGGCACGTTCCACACCAGAATGGTACGGCAACCCTGTCATGGAAATCATGTTGTTAGACAACGGTGAACCTTCGAACTGTGAAGAAGCGATGGTGGGCCCAAATTCCAACAAATGGCTTGAGGCCATGCAATCCGAGATAGGATCCATGTATGAAAACAAAGTATGGATTTTGACAGACTTGCCCGATGATCGGCAAGCGATAGAAAATAAATGGATCTTTAAGAAGAAGACAGACGCATATGGTAATGTTACCATCTATAAAGCTAGACTTGCCGCTAAGGGTTATCAACAAGTTCAAGGGGTTGACTACAATGAGACCTTCTCACCCGTAGCAAAGCCGAAGTCCGTCTGAATCATGTTAGCAATTGCCGCATACTATGATTATGAGATATGGCAAATGGACGTCAAAATGGCATTCCTTAACGGTTATCTTAAGGAAGAATTGTATATGATGCAACCAGAAGGTTTTGTCGATCCTAAGAATGCTAATAAGGTATGCAAGCTCCAACGCTCCATCTATGGGCTGGTGCAAGCATCTCGGAGTTGGAACATTCGCTTTGATGAAATGATCAAAGCGTTTGGGTTTATGCAGACTTATGGGGAAGCGTGCGTTTACAAGAAAGTGAGTGGGATCTCTGTAGCATTTCTCATATTATATGTAGATGACATACTTTTGATGGAAAATGATATGGAACTTTTGGACAGCATTAAGCCTACTTGAACAAGTGTTTTTCAATGAAGGACCTTGGAGAAGCTGCTTACATATTAGGGATCAAGATCTATAGAGATAGATCGAGACGCCTCATAGGTCTTTCACAAAGCACATACCTTGATAAGATATTGAAGAAGTTCAATATGGATCAGTCCAAGAAGGGGTTCTTGCCTGTGTTGCAAGGTGTGTAATTGAGCTCGGCTCAATGCCCGACCACGACAGAAGATAGAGAAAAGATGAGTGTCATCCCCTATTCCTCGTCCATAGGGTCTATTATGTATGTCATGTTGTGTACCAGACCTGATGTAAACCTTGTCGTAAGTTTGGTAGGAAGGTACCAAAGTAATCCTGGCATGGAACACTGGACAGCGGTCAAGAATATCCTGAAGTACCTGAAAAGGACTAAGGATATGTTTCTCGTTTATGGAGGTGACGAAGAGCTCGTCGTAAAGGGTTACATCGACACTAGCTTCGACACAGATCTGGATGACTCTAAGTCTAAAACCGGATACGTGTATATTTTGAATTGTGGGGCAGTAAGCTGGTGCAGTTGCAAGCAAAGCGTTGTGGTGGGATCTACATGCGAAGTGGAATACATGGCAGCCTCGGAGGCAGCACATGAAGCAATCTGGATGAAGGAGTTCATTATCGACCTAGGAGTTATTGCCAACGCGTCGGGGCCGATGACTCTCTTCTGTGACAACATTGGAGCCATTGCCCTTGCCAAGGAGCCCAGGTTTCACAAGAAGACCAGGCACATAAAGCGTCGCTTCAACTCCATTCGTGAAAATGTTCAAGATGGAGACAAAGATATTTGCAAAGTGCATACGGATCTGAATGTCGCAGATATGTTGACTAAACCTCTTCCGCGAGCAAAACATGATCAACACCAGAACTCTATGGGTGTTCGATTCATCACAATGTAACTAGATTATTGACTCTAGTGCAAGTGGGAGACTGTTGGAAATATGCCCTAGAGGCAATAATAAAATGGTTATTATTATATTTCCTTGTTCATGATAATTGTCTATCATTCATGCTATAATTGTTTTATCCGGAAATCGTAATACATGTGTGAATGCATAGACCACAACATGTTCCTAGTGAGCCTCTAGTTGACTAGCTCATTGATCAATGGATGGTTACGGTTTCCTGACCATGGACATTGGATGTCATTAATAACGGGGTCACATCATTGGCAGAATTATGTGATGGACAAGACCCAATCCTAAGCATAGCACAAGATCGTGTAGTTCGTCTGCTAGAGCTTTTCTAATGTCAAGTATGATTTCCTTAGACCATGAGATCTTGCAACTCCCGAACACCATAGGAGTGCTTTGGGTGTACCAAACGTCACAACGTAACTGGGTGGCTATAAAAGTACACTACAGGTATCTCCAAAAGTGTCTGCTGTGTTGGCACGAATCGAAACTGGGATTTGTCACTCCGTATGATGGAGAGGTATCTCTGGGCCCACTCGGTAATGCATCATCATAATGAGCTCAATGTGACCAAGTGGTTGGTCACGGGGTAATGCATTATGGAACGAGTAAAGTGACTTGCCGGTAACGAGATTGAAGGAGGTATTGGGATACCGACGATCGAATCTCGGGCAAGTAACGTACCGATTGACAAAGGGAATAGTATATGGGATTACATAAATCCTCGACATCGTGGTTCATCCGATGAGATCATCATGGAACATGTGGGAGCCAACATGGGTATCCAGATCCCGCTGTTGGTTATTGGCCAGAGAGCTGTCTCGGTCATGTCTGCATGATTCCCGAAGCCGTAGGGTCTACACACTTAAGGTTCAATGATGCTAGGGTTATTAGGAAGACTTGTATGTGATTACCAAATGTTGTTCGGAGTCCCGGATGAGATCCCGGACGTCACGAGGAGTTCCGGAATGGACCGGAGGTGAAGATTTATATATGGGACATTGTCATACGGTCACCGGAAAAGTTCGGGGGCATATCGGTATTGTACCGAGGCCACCGGAGGGGTTTCGAGGGTCCACTGGGAGGGGCCACCTCTCTCGAAGGTCCTCATGGGCCGTTGAGGAAAGGGAAGCATGCACCTAGGGTTGGGGGGGGTGAAACCCTAGAGGGGGCGCCCCCTTGCTTGGGGGGCAAGCCCCCTCCCCTTGGCCGCCGCCCCCTCTAGATCTCATCTACAGGGGGCCGACCCCCTTCCCCTATAAATAGAGGGGCGAGGGGAGGGCTGCACACCACACCAAAGGCGGAGCCCCTCCCCTCCCCAACACCTCTCCTCCTCCGTTAAGAGCTTGGCGAAGCCCTGCCGGAGTACTACCGCTCCATCACCACCACGCCGTCGTGCTGCTGTTGGAACTCTCTTCCTCAACCTCTCCCTCCTCCTTGCTGGATCAAGGCGTGGGAAACGTCTCCACTCCGTACGTGTGTTGAACTTGGAGGTGCCGTCCATTCGGTGCTAGGATCATCGGTGATTTGGATCATGACGAGTACGACTCCATCAACCCCGTTCTCTTGAACGCTTCCGCTCGCAATCTACAAGGGTATGTAGATGCACTCCTCTCTCTCTTGTTGCTAGATGACTCCATAGATTGATCTTGGTGATGCGTAGAAAATTTTAAATTTCTGCTACGATCCCCAAAAGATAAATCGCGCATCATAGAATTGCTTTCGTCAAGGGTGACAGACACGTGGAATCCACCGTAACGGGTTGCCGTTAAGCTATCGGTCCGTTTTTGGATCTGATAACCCGCTAACAGCCACGACCAATGGGGATTTTCCACATGTAAATTTCTCATTGGCCAGAGGAACCACGTGTCAGCACCCGAAAAGGACAGATGTCAACTGCCCAATGGACATGAGGCGCCTATGATACGTCGACACGTGGCAAATCCCAACAACGACCCATTTAGGTTAAAAAAGTTGGCCCAGTCGAAATTAGCGCGCTGGCCCATTAACGGCCTGCTTGCAGACGACACATTCGCAGTTAAGGCCCGTACGGCTATAGTAAAATCAGCCCGTCAACGACCCAATCTAAACTTTTCATGATCGCGGCCCATGGTCACTTCTGTCCTATTAACAGTACGCTAAGTATTTGGGCCGAATTATGGCCCGGTGTGTTTCCGGCCTATTAAAGGTCGTGCTTCATTTGGGCCCATTTTTGGCCCTTGAAACTTTTGGCCCATAAACGATCGTCAAGGACTTGGGTCATATTCGGCCATGTCAAACATTTTGCCTGTTAGAGGCCCACTGTAGATTTGGGCCACTTCCAGCCTATTGTGACATTCAGCCTGTTAGAGGCCCATTGTAGATTTGGGCCACTTCCAGTCTGTTGCGACACTCGGCCTGTTAGAGGGCTACTATGGATTTGGGCCACTTTTAGCCTGTTGTGACAGTCGGCCTGTTACAGGCCCACTATAGATTTGGGCAACTTCCAGCTTGTTGTAACTTTCGGCCTGTAAACGTCGGACGGAATCCATGGGCCATATATGGCCCAATGTCACATGGGCCTATTAACGGCCCATATAAAACTGATTCTAATCAAGCCCGACCAAACTTCCGGCCTGTTAAAGGCCCGTGTAGTAGGTCGGCGCATTTATGGTCTGTATGAATTTAGGCGTGTGAACGATCTGCATTGTAAATGGGCCAACACGAGTTGAGATACATTTCGGCCTGCTAATGACCAGGTGGTTATTTGTCACAATCAGGGCCCAATCTCACTTTCGTCATGTTATAGGCCTATTGTTCTAAGGGCCCAAATTATGTTTAGGCCGGTTAAAGCCCCACTAGGTGCACAGGGGCCTAACAAAAATATGAAAGCTTATGCTGATTTAGGCCTAGATATTCTTAGTGGGCTACATGCAAATTATGGCCCATAATCGTTTTTAGCCCAATTGGAATGGGCCTAAGGAATGTTGGAACGTTGGGCTCCTACGAAGCTTTTGGCCAAATACATTACATAGATAAACCTACACTATACAAAAAATAGCTTCGTATTTGGCGGCATGATAAATGACGTATCAAAACAAAATAAATTCCAGCCATACAACAAAAGGCCTATTGGCATAAAGTTTACAGTCCTTGCAGATAAAAGCACCATCAGATGTATAGAAGCACAAGTAATTTGACCTGAGTGCTAATGTTTCAGGCTGTAGATCTGATGGAGCAGCATGATCATCCCCTTTTTTCCACCATTGCTCATGAACAACGAAGCAAATGTCTGATATAGTTTGGTTTCAAAACAATTTGTATCTTGATGACATTTGTCAACCATGTCGGCATTCTAGGAATAGGGGTCCCCAGACTTTCCTGCATGCGGCCTGCGGCGTGGCTCAAGTGGTGGCCCAATACGGCCCATCTTCATTAACTCAAGATCAAGACCCTCGTGAGGGTCCAAGCCTCGCTGGGCGGACGACGAATGGCTTCTTCAGGAGTGGCCTCACCAGGTAGGCTCGCAAGGAGGCGGAGAGATCAAGGCAAGGGTACCTCACGAGGTGCTCGTGACGCAAGCCATGATGATCGAGACCAGGCGGGCGCCAGGCATGCGTCGGCCTGTGCAGTGTCCTTGTTTCCTCTTTGGTGCAAAGGGGGCAAGCAGAGGCGCAGAGTACCGAGGCACCAAGCAAAGGTTACCATTTTGGTGCAACAAGACCAAGACCAGCAGAGCGGCAGGACAGAGGTCACCGTGGAGCCCAAGACGGCGTTATCGCCAGTGCCTTTGGCAGCCGAAGACCAACTTTAGCCAGGATAACTTGTACTAGATGTTCCCCTTAAAAATGGTCGTTGTTGGCACCCTTCCCGCTCAATATTTCGGAAGAGGACCACGACCTCTATATATAGAGCTAGCCACCACAGTAGAGGGCATCGAGTTCTCATCTCATCTAGAGGCAGAAAGATCTATCCCAAGTAGAATACAGCACCACCCCAAGAACACCTCTCGCGAGGCTGTTCCTCCCTTGTACTGTTCATCTTCAGCCCCTGAGGCAATCCACCAAACCACACACTAGAGTAGGGTATTACACTACAACGGTGGCCCAAACCAGTATAGATCTTGTGTCCCTTGTGTTGTTCATCGTTTAGCTTAGATTCTCAGCGAGGTGTTCGGACGTGGATCGGTGGGGGGAAGATCTTCATGCGCATCCCTGAGTTCAAACTTTAAGGGTTTTGCCGGAACCTGATATCCGACATTTGGCGTGCCAGGTAGGGGTGCGCCGGAATAATTCTCCTGCCGTCTCGCGTTCCACCGCTTCGTCGTCTCCATGTCCGGCGACCTGACGGACAACGCCGACCGCTGGGCGGCGTGCCTGCCCACGCCGCGCAGCCTGCCGAAGGCGACCTCAGCCCCGCGCTTCCGGCAGCCCACACTCCGCAGAACGCTGCGGGGTGCGGGCGACGCGGCCAAGCACTGCCTGCCCTTACCCCGTGGAAGGTACGATCAGCAGCATGGGCCTCAAACCACGCCGCGGCCACAGTGCCGCACACCCGACGGGAACAGGCGAACATGAAGGCCGCGCTCATGGTGGCTCGAGAACTGCTGCGGTGCAGACTGCAAGAAAGCGGCCGCGATGTGCTACTGGAGCGCGTCGCTGAGCTCCTTGATGCCGCTGCTTCCGGGGCACCTCCGTTCTGCGTCCAGCTTCCACCCCAGGCCTCGGGCGGATCACACGGCAGGCCCATCCGTGCCCACATGCCCCCGGGCATAACTCAAGGCTTCATCAACACCAGCTTGGCCATCAGCACCGGGCGACAAGCTGCACCGGCACCGCCGCTGGTAAGCGAGGGCATGCACATCGCTGCCTACGGCTCGGGCGGGCCGCCGCCCTACCACCCTCAAGATGGTGCTTCATGCCGAACTGCATGGTGCGTGGGGCAATACGGCGAGGCCTTTGGGGCGGCGACCCCAGAAGCTTACGTGCCCCACATGGTGGATCGGGAGTACGCACTGGAAGAAGACCACGGCTCGTTTCTTAGGCCAGGCTGGGAAAAAGAGATGCCAGAAGCCGAGCCCTTTCAGAAACCTCAAGGCAGCCTCGACAACCACGCCGGCGGCAGCAGTTATCGGGTACCGCTAATTCCTCAGGAGCAAGCTTACGCTAACCATGGGCCTACATCCCCTAACTTACCCTTTTCCTTCCTCTTTTCTGATATTGCCTTATGAGGTCAAAACCACAAGAAGATGAATAAAATTAGCTCTGCGTAACTGGTTGATGCATGATACAGATGAACACTACTTCGATGTAAGGCAAGCGCAGGATAGGAGGATCGAATATATACAAAAAAAGACATCATTGCATATTCATAGGTACGATAGGAGGACGGAATATGTATGAAAACAGTAAGTAGAAGGCATTTCAACAAAATTAGAAGAAATGAAAGCTAGACACTGTATGAGCATGGAACCAATATCACTCTATTGGGTAAAAAGTGTCTCGTTGTAAGTGCCATTTCAAGAAAATAGAAGCATTACAAGCTAGAACACAATGCAGGATGCAACAAACATCACACTCCCAAG
The DNA here is from genome assembly GCA_021437245.1 of Aegilops speltoides. Classification (NCBI taxonomy): domain Eukaryota; kingdom Viridiplantae; phylum Streptophyta; class Magnoliopsida; order Poales; family Poaceae; genus Aegilops; species Aegilops speltoides. The sequence goes on along the minus strand of CM038142.1, from coordinate 222,222,905 downwards.
TTAAATGTGTCTTATGGGTAAGTGATTGTTGCAGGTACAAGTTGTAAGCTACACAGATGGAATTCAACAAAATCAGAAGCAATACAAATTAGACATCATATGGAACACGCAGCCACATATAACAGTTCCAAGTTAGAGTAAGCACCTGTGATGGTGGAGTGGGGGAGATGTGCTCATCATCTACACAACTACGTTGACTGTCTATCCTTCTATTGTCTTGCGAATCTTGTTGGGAGGATGGCGGGGTAGAATCTGTGGAGACACTTTGTTTGAGTTGCTCTGAAGGACCACCATCATCCACTACCGTACTTATTTCCTTCAGCTGTATTGATTTTGCATTGTCAAGTCAAACCGATATGAAAAAGGAATAAAATTCGCTCTTCAGAAGTCATTCATGCATGATAATGACAAACACTACTCGGATGAAAGGAAAACACATGATATGAGTATGGAATATGTACGAAAAACAGGACGGAGTGACATATTCATACCTGTGATGTGATAACAAATTAGAAGCACTGCATGCTAGACACCATACGTAAGATGCAACCAATATCACCCTGCCAAGTTCAAACTGTCTGGCATTTCAACAAATTAGAAGCAGTACATGCTAGAAATCATATGCAAGATGCAACAAATATCACAGTGGCGACTTAAAGGTGCCTTATCATAAGTGACTGATGCGGGATATGCCAGAATAGTAGTCTGATGTAAGAACATGGTGTGATCAGATATAGTATGTTCTAGAAACAGGAACATGTGTCATATTCACAGGCATTATGTGTAAACTAAGCAGATGCAATTCAACAAAGTTAGAAGTAATACAATCTAGACATCATACGCAACATGCAACTACATATAATAGTGCCAAGTTAGAGCAAACACCTGTGATGGTGGAGTAGGGGAGATGCGCTCATCATCTACACAACTACGTTGACTGTCTAGCCTTGTGTTGTCTTATGAATCTTGTTGGGAGGATGGTGGAGTAGAATCTGTGGAGACCCTCCATTTCAGTTGCTCAGAAGGACCACCATCATCCAATGCCTTACCAATTTCCTTCTGCTTTATTGATTTTGCATTGTGAGGTCAAATCGACAAGAAAAAGGAATAAAATTCGCTCATAAGAACTCATTCATGCATGGTACTGATGAACACTACTCTGATGAAAGGCAATGTTATGATACGAGGATGGAATATGTATGAAAAACTAGACGGCTTGACACATTCACACATATGATGTGGTAATTAAGTAGAAGGCACTTCAACAAATTAGAAGCACTGCAAGCTAGACACCATATGGAAGGTGCAATCAATATCACTCTGCCAAGTTAAAGCTGTCTCATCATAGATGGCGTTCATCAAACTAGAAGCACTACATGCTAGAAATCATATTCAAGACGCAAACCAATATCACACGGCCAACTTAAAGGTGTCCCATCATAAGTGACTGATGCAAGATACACAAGAAGAGTAGTTTCATGTAAGAACATGGTGTCATGGACAGATATAGTATGTACCAAAAACAGGGAGGCATGTCATATTCACACGTATCATGTGTAAGCTAAGCAGATGCAGCTTACACTAATTAGAAGCAATGCAAGCTAGACACAATATGCAACATGCAACCAGATATCACACTGCCAAGTTAGAGCAAGAACCTTGGATGGTGGAGTAGGGGAGCGGATACTTGGAACTTTCAATGCACTAGCAGTACGAGGAGAATCCGCATAGATGCTCCGTTTATGTTGCTGCAGAGAACACCATCATCGCCTTCCTTACTCTTTTCCTTCCTCTTTGTTGATTTTTTGTTGTCAAGTCAAACCCATAAGGAATAAAATTTGCTCTTCAGAACTCATTCATGCATGATACCGATGAACACTACTTTCATGTAAGGCAGCCGCATGATAGGAGGATGGAATATGTATGAAAAACAAGATGACATGACATGTTGACATGTATGATGCATAAAGTGTAAACTAAGCACAAGGTGTTTGATATAGTTAAAAGGAATGCAAGATAGAAACCATATGAAAGATGAAACCATATCACTCTGTCAAATTAAAAGGGTGGCCTCATAAATGCATTTGACCAAATTATAAGCAATACTTGGCAACCGGCTAGAAATCATATGCAATATGCAACGAATAAAGGTTTCTCATCGTAAGTGATTGATGCAGGATATAGAAGAGAGGTAGTTTCATGTAAGAACATGGTTAACAGATAGATGTATTACGTACCAAAAATAGGAAGGCATGTCATATTCACAGGTATAATGTGTAAACTAACCAGACGCAATTTACCCTAATTAGAAGCATTACAAGTTAGACACCGTATGCAACATGTACCCACATATCACATTACAAGTTAGGGTTGCTGTTTCTTGAGAATCATGTGGGGAGGATGAAACTGCACTCTTTATAATAGTAGCGTGTCTCATACTAACTGTCGGATTACGGGTTCCACAAACCCTTGAGAGGTTCAAACTCTGGGTGTGTGCGGATATCGCAACCTACCCAGCCTGCCTACTTGCAATCCTCCTAAGCCTAGCGCGACAAGCTAAAAGAGACAAAGAGACACAACAGTTTATCCTGGTTTGGGCCACCTTGCGGTGTAATACCCTACTCCAGCGTTTTGGTGGATTGCCTCGGAGGGCTGAGGATGAACTAGTACAATGGATGAACTAGCCTCAGGAGGTGAGGTGTTCTTGAGCTCAAGGGAGCTGGTGTGGTGTTAGCTAGTTTGACTTGTCCTGCCTCTGTGGTGGTGGCTAGTCCTATTTATAGTGCCCTTGGTTCTCTTCCCAAATGTTGGCAGGAAGGGATCCCACAACGGCCGGATTTGAAAGGGTACAAGTAGTACAACTTACCGGACAAAAGTAGTATTCGCCTGCGTAAAGCCTTTGGTCGTAACACTGCGGTGGGCTCGTAGATGACCTCCGTCCTGCCGTCCTAGCGGTCTTGGTATCGTTGCACCAGAATGGAAACATTTGGCTGAGTCATCGGGACACCGCGCCTTTGGCATGCCTCCTTACCATCGAAGAGGAAACCTACGCTCTGCGCCCGCCTAGCCTTGGTCATCATGGCTAACGTCAGCTGAACCTCATGAGGTTAACCTTGCATAGAACTCTCCGCCCCTCGGGAGCCATCCTGAGGAGGCCGATCCCCTCGGGGGTCTTAGTGTCGTCCGCGTCGCGAGGCTCGGCCCCTTGCAAGGCTCGGCCCCTCGCAAAGCTCGGCCCCTCGCGAGTGTCTTGAGTTGTTGATGATGAAGATGGGCCGTACCAGGCCATCGATGGAGCCACGTGGTGGGCCGCTGGCAGGCAGGGCTTGATACCCCCATATCCAGGACGCCGACAGTAGCCCCCGGGCCCAAGGCACGCTCGGACATGGCTTACAGGGAAAGCCAAAGGGCAAGTGCGGAGTGCCGCAGGCCCTAACCACCTACGGCCTTGATGAGACGTGGCGGTTGATGGGAAGTGGGCGTCTCCACTTCCCCATGCCACCTTGATATTTAGCAGGACTAGTGGTCGCCCGTTGTCATTGCAGCTCGCCCTCTGCAGATTGTCACTCTCGGCCCTTGTTTCCTCCTTTCCAGTCTTGCTGCTCCGTGCATAGATCCGGCGCTGGCGCCTCGCCCTTCCCTTGGCATTTGTCATGGCCCCCAAGCCAGGGAAGAAGAAGGGGAAGATGCTCGCCCCGGCCGGTCCTCCGCCGGCCCTGGAGCCAGCCCTTGAGCAGTCGACGGTGCTCAATCAGGAGGGGTTGGACAAGGTTCGCCATGCACTTGCTGCCAATTCCAATGAGTGGAGGGTGACGGCCGTCTGCCCTGCATCTTGGCGGGTGGATGAGATGAGTGCCACCGAGATCCCCATCTATCTCCATGCTCTTCTCGCGGAGCTGATTCCTTCTCCCCTTTCTTCAATGATGTGATATCGCAATAACAGATCCACTTGCTGCATCTGGACCACCACTCTGTTATCCTTCTCACCGTCTTCGCCTTCCTCTGCGAGGCCATGGTCGGCATTACTCCTTCCGTGGCCTTATTTAGCCATTTCTTCTTGCTTCAGTTGGTCGAAGCCCGCATATGCTCTGGGTGCGCGACCTTTGAAGATGTGGCTGCAACCGTTGGTTCGGGAATCAACTTCGAGCTCTCGCTTGCTGCGAAGGGATGCCGGAAGCAGTGGCTGCACATGGACACCCACGCGTTCAGCCCCCTGCTCTTGACTCCTGGGGCACCGGACTCTCCTAGCTCCAGTTGGTGCCACGAGAGGCTCTCTGACCGACGTCTTGCTTTCATTTGGAAGAGATTTGCGAGGCTTCAGGAACTGGAAGTGATGGCACCAATGGTGGTGAAGGAGTTCGTCACGAAGCGCATCGCTCCCCTTCAGCGCCACTCTTGCCCAATGTTGGAACTTGCGGGCGTCGAGGATCCAATGAGGGTGTAGAGGCAATCACTGGCCGACGGGACCCTGAGTATGGTGCTCAAACTCCTAACGGGCGAACCTGAGCCTGCTGATCTTCCGGGGGGTGGCTGCCTCCTCTATCAGTGCTCGAACAAGGCTGCCTTCGATGGGCAGATGCCTCTATTCGACGAGTGGGGGTTGCTTCCGGAGGGCCTTGAGGGGCCCCGCGAGAACCCTGTCTTCATGGCTCCTCTCCTGATCGATCCTGCCGTGTGCGCCCCGAGTGTGGAAGCAGGGGGTGCACGCACCTCCAGCAGCTGTCGGAGGCTTCTCAGGAGGACTGGCACCGATAGTGGCCCAAGAGGCTGAGGTTCCTGAGACCCTGGAAGGAATTGCCGCAGAGCTGGCATGACCCCAAGCTCTAGAGGCAGAGGCCCCTGTTGCCCTGGTTGGTGGCTCCAGAATGACTACTGACGGCGAGGAGCCCACCAACCGATCCGGTTCCGTAAGCCAGAAGATCTCGCCGGGCGCCTCTACTCCTAGGGTCCCTGCCACGGCTGCCCCGCTGAGCGCTCCTCCTCCCGAGGATTGCCCGTCGGGATCTTGTCAGCTCCACCTGTGCCTTGAGTCGCTCCTGAAGAGGAAGAGGTCCCCGTGTCGCAGCGATGGCACCCGTCGGCCGCTGAAGCCGAGGACATACGTAGCTGATTAAGTGTCTTTGCTCTTGATTCCTAGTGCGCCATGTTTTCTCATGACTGGGGTCTTGTAGGGCTCCCATGAAGGCGAAACCTCGGGAAGCGGGTGCCCCCAATGATTCCAACTTGACGCCCGTGCACAACCCCCGGCGCCCTGATCCTGCGCAGGGCGTGGGGCCGACTCCAGTTGCCGCGATGCTGCGAGGGTGCCCCGGAACCGGGCCCCCTGCTCCCTCTCCCCGTGACTCAGCCCATGAGACGGGGGATGCACCGGTGATCCTTTCTCTTGTCATTGCCGATAGGGGGGTTCCCCCTGGGCGGCCTTCATCTTCAAGTTGTGGGGCTACACCGGCCAGCCCCCGGCCGGCGGCTGGCGGGGAGCCCAACGCCTCCGGGGCAGCCTCCGGGGCCGACGAAGGTCATGGCGATGAGCTTGCGCTCGCTCGTGGCCGCAGTGTCAGGCGCTTCAAGCTCTTCGGAGAAGCGATGCGTGTGATGATCCATCTTGGCGGGGAGCTCGCCAATGTCGACACCAGGCTCGAGGCGGAAAACCGCCGCCTGAAGCATGAGTGGCAGCGGCTGAAGGTTGCCATTAACCTTGAGATACTTTAGCATGACGAAGCCGAAGTGCACGCGGCGGCCTCGCACGCGACTTCTTGCCAGGCTTGCGCCCGCGCCATGGAAGAGGCCTAGGCGTCCAACCGCCACCATGAGGCCGCCTAGGAGTGGGAGTGAGATCTTCTGTCTTCAAATGCGGCTCTTGAGCGCGAGGTCGAGGAGCGTCACGCCCTTCTAGCCTCCTCACCAGGCGAGGCGGCCCTTGCCGAGGTGGAGCTCCTGAGGCACCCTGAAGGTTTGATGTTGGAGACCGTGGAGCACAACATTGCGTTGGAGAGGCTAGAGGTGAGGGAGCGGCAGGTTGCCGCGGCTGAGGACGCCATCGCCGCCCGACAAGCTGAGGTCCAGCTGGAGGTGGAGGAGAGGGTGGCGAACGTGCGTGCTGAGTTGGCTGAGAGGCACCGACTGGATCTGGATCTGCTTGAGGCCGAGCTTGAGGGCCGGCCCTCTGCCCTGAAGGCTAAGCTGCAGTCTGCGGAGCAGCATGAGAGTGCCGCCCGAGGAGCCCTGACTTCCTACGAATCTGCCCTGAATTCTGACCGTGCCGAGACATCCTCTCTACAGAAGCAAGTTGAGGACACCGCCTCCCTCCTGAAGAAGGCTTCGAGTGAAAAGAGCCGCCGCCTAACATTGGAACATGAGCACAGCTCCGTGCTCCAAGGTCTGGACACCAGAGCCAAGAATGCCTTGGGTGCTATTTGTGACGAGAGCTCTCCTCACCCGCACAAGAGCGACTATGCCAGCCATCTCAACTTCTTCACTGATATCGTGACTCGCCTGGAAAATCAGGCCGTGAAAACTCGCCAGCTTGTTGAGGAGAGGAGCCGAGGCCTCCTCGGGTGGCCACTCTCGCGCAGCTTCAGCAACTTCCTAAAGCTCAATTCCCACTTTGATTTCAGCACCTGTAACATCCCAAATTTTCAATTTGGAATGTTATACATTAGATCATCATTGCATATCATACTTTATCGCATTTTGGCTTCATCCTAGAAATTCTACGCAACTCAAGGACCCACGGAGAGAGTTGGGGATCTTGTTGTTTTCATATTTGAGTGTTCTCAAATTTTGAAAAGAGGATCAATTGGTTTTGATTATTTTTCCTTCCTAATATTTCTAAAATAAAAATATATGAGAGGAGATAAAATGACTTCTCCAAAATAAATGAAATATTAGAGGAAAAATATTGAAATGAAATTAATATTTTATTTGGATTTTATTGCAATTTTATTTGAATTAGAAAAATTGCACGTTTTCAAAAATTGCATTTTAGGCCAAGAAAATGTTCATCTTGTTCTAAATATTTTATTTAGACGGTGAATAATTGTTTTGGAATTTTTAGATTTTATTTTATTTTTCTAGGATTTATTTTCGGCAGAATCTTATTTAAAAAAATTCTTCGCGCGCCCGACTAGGCCGAACGCCCAGCCAAGCCGGGCCAAGCCCGCGCCGCCGCCGCCTCCCCGCGGGAGGGAGTCCTCCCCGCCACCGATGCCGAGTCTGGCCGGGGCACGCCTGCCGAGGTCGACCCCGACTCGGCGCCCCCTCCTCCAAGCCAGCGCCACCCCCTTTATATATGCGCCCTCCCCGCCTCGACCCACCCCACCATTGAAGAATACCGACACCGCCACGCTGCCTTGCCGCCGCACTTCCCCCGCCTTCCGCAAGACCACCCTGCCTCACGAGCCGCCCACCCGTCGACCGAAGCCGCCGCCGATCCGATCCAATCCACTACCGGCTATTTTTTTCGATTTAGGTAAAGACCGACCGGTTTTTATTTAAACCCTAGTTTCGGTTTTTTAGATTAGATCAGTTTTATTTGTTTCCGGTTTAGTTATTTAGTGAACGCCCGTTTGTATGTTTGTTTTAACGAATGGAGTCACCCGTTTGCCGTAGACAGCGAACGTTCATTCGTCAGCCTGTTGTCAGGACCCCGACTCAATGCCACATCGATCTAGCATGTAACACCTCATATCACTTTGCGGCCTCACGCACGGTATCCCCACGGGTGTCGCCTTACCTTTGTCCGGGACCGTTTACGCCTTTTGGCACACGATATGATAGTGTCGCTAGCATCCATATGATAAGGAGCCCGGCTGACATGGCTAGTCGTAACCCAAAGTGGCACAGACTTACAGGACAGCATCCATGACCCAAAGATCGAACGTGTCGGTCATCACGAGTAAGTTCCGGCTGTAGCACCGGGCTAGCAGACTCGTAAACCGGCTGTAGCGGCTAACAGACTCCGTACTCAACGCGTGACATTTCCCGAGGGATGCACCAGAACGAAGAAGGACACATGCCGCCAGCCTAAGTGTTCCGGAGCAGTAGCAAGCTACCAAGGCTCAGTGGAAACACTAGGAGACATTTCCCGGTAAGAGAGGCTACTAAAGATAAACAACTAGATAGTCAGATCCCACACATACCAAGCATTTCAATAACAAACACACAATATGCTCGATATGTGCAAAAACAACATGGCATCACAACAAGACTCTACGACTCAAATATTTATTCATTAGGCTCCGAGGAGCGAGATATTACAAACAGGGGTCTCATGACCCAACATTCAGAGCATACAAGTCAAACACAAGCGGAAGCTATCATGTCTGAGTACAGACACCTACAAATGAAAAAGGCTTAGAAGCCTGACTATCTACCAGATCCTGCCGAGGGCACAAGATCGTAGCTGAGGTATCAAGCTAAACGTCGAAGTCCTCGTGGAACTACTAGCGAGACCGAAGTCTCTCTGCAAAAACATAAAATAGGCAACGTGAGTACAAATGTACCCAGCAAGACTTACATCAGAACTAACTACATATGCATCATTATCAATAAAGGGGATGGTGGAGTTTAACAGCAGCAAGCCAGCTTTGACTCGGTGGCTAATCTAAACTACGACTGCAATGTAACTCTTTTGAGGTGGCGCACACGAGTCCACATATTCACCATATCAATACACCACTATGGATCCGCTCCGTCTCCTTACGAGAACGCCATCCATAGCACTCACACTTATCTTGCGTATTTTAGAGTATCCACTTTCACTTGTCTATGAACTGTTATAAGCAACCCGAAGTCCTTTACATGACACGGCTATTCAATAGATCATATTAACCCCGCGGGTGTACTTCTTCATACATGTTTCTACCACTTAGCGTGCAGACACGACATGTGCTCGGCAGACTTCAAGCGAAAAGCCGACGTGGGTGTAGACCACGACCTACCTAAACACTCAAGTCCCTAGTCCAGGTTTATCGCCTATTTGGGTTCCATCTATGAGGAGTTCCGCCAAGTTTCGCCACAGCCCCAAACGATGTGAACAGGTTCCCGAGATACCAAACGGGCATCCGTACACCGTGCCACGTACTCTACCGCATCACAGCCCACCCCTACGGCCGGCGCTGTCCCACGGCCTCCAAAGAGGCTACAAACACCGTAAACTACTTGCAACTCCCGGACAGAGGACTAGGGTGAATAAGAAGTCGAGCGGGTCATATTTCAGGCCCAATGTATGGTAGTAACTCAATCATGGATCACAAACACGTAACTCAGTTCCTAAGGACGGCTTCAATGAGACAACCCACCATGTACTCCTACATGGCCTCTCACCGATACCTTTACCAAATCGTGTTCACACACTTAGCTCACACACAATAGGACATGTTCACACACCTCTGATTCATCCTTGATGAATCGGACCGACTCAACTCTAAGCAATGAGTGCATGACAAACAAGCATGTATGAGTAGGCACAACAGGGTTCAAACAACTCCTACTCATGCTAGTGGGTTTCATCTAATTACTGTGGAATGACAGGTCATGCAATGGATAAGGGGTTCAGCTACCGCAGCAAGTAACAATGATTCGTTGTTGTCCTAATGCAGAAAAAAGAGCAGGAGCGAGAGAGTGGGATTTTATCGAATGAACAAGGGGTTTTGCTTGCCCGCACTTCAAGATAGCATTGAGTCTTCATCGCTGTCAACGATCACAACGTCGAAACCACGCCTATCGAGAGGGGCAATTACCAACAATCGAGAAAGAAACACAATCAATGCAATGCACAATATGATGCATGATCATGACATGGCAATATGTTGTGATTTGAGCTAATGCATCTAGCTATGATTTAAATGAAGTTGGTTTGAATACATGATCCAAATTCAAACTCCATATATGATTATTTAAATGCCCTTTATTTGTTTTGTCCAAAACAGAGGACAAACATTGTTCAAACATGCATGAAAATGGTACAGATGGATTCCTTGGATTTTTCTGATAATTTTTCATATATAATTTATTTGATTTGGAGCTACGGTTGATTTTATATGAATTTTAGAAGTTTTGGACATTTTCTGAAAATATTAAATCATTTAAGATTTATTTAAATTCCAGAAAAGAATTATTGCGTCAGCATGACCTCATAGTGACGTCATCAGGTCAACGGGCGGGTCAAGGTCAAACCTGACCTGTGGGACCCATATGTCAGTGTCACAGTTAGTTAACAGGGGGTTATCTGCTTAATTAAAAGATTAGGGGGTCAGGGCCACCGTCGATGTTAGTGGCTAATTAGGTTTAGTTAATATTTAACTAAAGTTAGCAGGGCCTGGCCCCACTAGTCAGCGACCCTGGGGGGGTCAAACTGTGGTCAGCCCCGGGTCAAACTCACCGGAGTTGACCGGCGGCTCGTCGCCGGCGAGGCCAGGGACGGCGGAGACGCTCGGGTTTCCTCCTCCGTCGACCAAATGGCCGGGCGGAGGGCATCTACGCGAAGCTGGCGAACGCGCGCATCCAATGGAGCAAGCGGCAGCGACTGGGGTGGCCGGAGCTCGCCGGAAACGAGCTCGCGGCGGCGGCCGGAGCTCGGGCGGAGTTGGGAATGGTGCTGTGAGGCACGGCGGGGCAAACGGCTGGGTGCTACGGCCTCGGTGACGTCTTGAAAGACGGTGACACGCCGGGAGCGAAGCTGCGGTGGTTGTGTGTGCAGCTACGCCATGGCCGGGCGGCGCAGAAGCTCTCGGCGCGGTGGGGATGGGGCTAGGGGCGAAACGGAGGGGCGAGCATAGGAGAAGCAGCAGGGCTCACAGCGGATCCGCTCGAGGCGAGACGAGGCCGGGAGCGCCGGAGGCAGCAGGGTCGCCGGAGATCCGGGCGGCCAAGGTAGAAGACGACGATGGTGGCGACGTTGCAGGGCCTCCGGCGCTGTAGCTTCGGTGGAGAGGAAGAGGAAGATGCGGCGGAGCTTTGGGACGGCTGGGAGGCGTGGGGGGCGGTGGCCACGGCGGCTACGCAAGGGCGGCGGGCCGCTCGGTGTGGTGAGCGGAGAGAGAGCAGAGGAGGGGAGAGGGTGCCGCGAGTGAGGGAGAGGAGCGAGGGGACACGGGGAGGCTGCGTGGCGTCGCGGGAGAGATCCAGGAGGCGAGGAGGCAGGCAGGCAGGGTGGAGGTGGCAGGCGCGTGCTCACATGGCAGGCCACGCCCTCGCCCACCGGCCTTGAGGAAGACGACAAGGGGGGTAGGAGATGGGCTGGGCGGCTTGAAAGAAGAGGTCACATGTGGGCTGCGCAGTAAACTCTCTCTCTCTATTTTCCTTTCTGCTTTCTATTTTCAGAGTTTGTTTTGATTTAGTTTTAGACACTAAATCATTTTTATAAATTCTGAGGTTTTATGTGGCTTGCTAAAATATATACAAAGCCACTCAAAAACTTCAGAATTATTGGAGTTATATTTAATATATAATAAATATAAATCCAAGCAAATAATTATTAGTTAATGCAAATGGCCAAAATAAATGTTTTGAGACCCAAAAAATATTGGTTTGAATTTAACCTCTTACCAATATTTCTATAGGAAAACAGAACATTTCCTTGGACTCATTTGAGAAGATTTAAATGTTGGTTATTTTAGAGGTTTCGAGGCTTTTGAAAATTCCTCAATTCAAATTTCATTTGAATTTAAACATGATGCACACATGGAAACTAGCATAGGTCAGCCGTAACTAGGATGTGACAACTCACCCTCACTAAACAAGAATCTCGACCCGAGATTCAAGCGTGGGTAAGATGAAAGGGAAGCGCAAACTAATATAATCTTCACGATCCAAGTTGCACCTCAAATGAACGTTGATTCGATCACCATCTTTGTCTCGAGGTCTTGCTCTGGGGACTACAATCAACATGACAACGAGAGGGAAAGAAACTCTAGAGGGATCGATCTTCCCGAAGATCAAACAACTTAGGATCAGCTCACGGGGTGAGTCATAAAAACATCTCGCAAGCTGAGATACAAGGCACACATCTAGAGAAATGGAGTGGAACAGATGACGAGGTTTACTAGGTAGACAACAATTCCACACCTAAGAGGGTGGTGAATGGTTGTCAACGTAGCGAGAGTTTGAGTTGCCATGATACCATAATGAGACATCTTGGAGGAGGGTGAGTCGTAGAATTATTACCTTGCGTGGCAAAAAGAATTACATTTGATTCAAAGATCATTGAAACTCTTTATACCAGCCTAAGGCAAATCACAATCGATCATTTGAAGGAGTCTGAAAGAAGACATTCTCGGGCCAGAATGGATGATGTGGACTACCTTGTTGAAGACAACACAAGGAATGATTTTAGTAACTGGGGAGAGGCTCAACAGTAGAGAGTGAGTCCACTGTTGAAAGGGTTATACCATAACCGAGGAAACTGAGAGCACTATGCAATTAATGCCGACAATAAAACCTAGCACTTACGCGTGCTCTCAAGAACTTGAGCATTTCCATATTCATCAAGGTTTTACCAATATCCGTGTCAGGGATCCTGGCAACACAACATACTACCATGATGAATAGCGATGGACGATGCAGATGCAAAGGAAGATAACACCTTCTCAGATTTCTCCTTAGTGGAACCAAGGGAACAAAATCTGGATGATCGACCGAGAGACATTTAGCACTCCGCTTCTAATGTTCTCCTTGATGTGCTAGCGTAACCCATTCATTGAAATGGTTTGGTATCTAGAACATCAAGTAACAGGTCGGACTTCGGGTGCACAAGAATCCATAAGGAGTAACTGCTGGAGTAAATCCTACGAAATCCTTATGGGGAGGTGGCCAACTTCCTCAATCAAGATTCTACAATAATAGATCTTCCGGCTAGGTGTGTCGGCCAACATCAACCTTGTCGGGACCTACATCATAGATCTTGGAATAGCTCCAACCATCATATCTGCCTGAGATTCAGATCTGGTTGGTGTCAGATCAATCCAGACTCATCGAGTCTAGGAAAAGAGATGAAAGTTTGCAACAGAAATCGACGAGATGACGTCGTGAGATTCTCGGGAAATGAACTACGATAGCAAGCTCCAAAACATGAGCTGGTTCTGCTACAAACCTGTGAACACGCTGTCCAAGACAAGCATGACCACATAGTAGTCTTATAATAAAACACTAGCGAGTTTCAGGAGGGAAACCATCATCGAGGATAACGAAATCTTGTACAAATCCGTCTGGTACCTTCGGGACTAGCACTTAGAACTTATTAACCTTGAACAAATCAATCAGTGGCTTGGTGTGCTAGGGATACATATAGAATGGAGGTTGCAAGTCTCCGAACCACAGAATACTTCGCACGTATGCATGACTGATTTGGGATGATTCCAAAGGAAACAACATTGACTTTCTCGAATCCATGGTGGCAACTTGCATCAAATGCACATGAACTAGAGGAAGTCACTTCTTATTTTCGAACATATGCTTCATGAACTAGCATGAACCAATGCTTTTAAAAGTTTCCAACACTAGCTTAATGTTCGATAAAATTATGGAGAAGACAAGGATGTTGTCGATGGGCTCAACAACAATTCATCCAGATTCCCATGGAGATGGAATTCCATAACTAGGTGAACAAGGTGATAGTATTGGTCAGACCCAAAAGACATAATGGTGTATGCTCGAGGAAAATCCATGAGTAAGACAACATTACGAACATCGTTGGTTCTGATTTGATTTGAGGATAGCCCATACTCGAATCAAAGTTTTGGCAAGACAATGGCTCTAACAACTGATCATGAGGACCAATCAATGAAGATATCATCTTTCTTCAACACATATACACCGAGAGATATCCCTTTGGAATGAACGGAGTCGGGCAAGCTTTCATCTTCCAACTCTCCAAGTTGTTGTTTAGCTTAACCAACCAGCTCCGGGGTATCCAACACGGATTATTGGAGAAAGGGTGGTTTCAGAAACCCACCTGATCACGAGCTCAACATAGCGGTCAGGTGACAACCTGGTAATACTTCCGAGAAGATATTCGGAAAATCACGAACCACCGGTATGTCACTAAGCTCGAGAACAATCTTGTTTTTCAGGGCAAGACGATATGATCAACAGAGCAAGGGTTTGACAAAATCCCAACTCATTGATCGAAGAGTGCACCAGAAATAGAGACTAGGTAGCACAATCAGTCTTAGGGTGACGATTTAACAACCAACACGCTAAGAATGAGAATATAGTCCATTAACTACCAGGCAACGGAGTTGCTAGGAGTATTGATTTCACACACCACGATTCATTTGTCGGCATTCCGGTTACAATAACACGGAATCCGAGGAATAAACAATGATGGCAGGAAGTATTACTGCATCAAGAATTCATAAGAGGTAGTGCAATTCTCATGATATTCTTAATGTCAAGAGGGTAATACTTCAGGGTAGAAGGGATCAAAAGCTTGTTTGCATTTTGATCTACGGAATACAACTGCTTTGACCCAATCCTGGAAATGGACAAGGTACTGGAGTTTGTTTCTCCTAGTCATTCTGGAATAGAATGGCTTGACGGACCACAGAAGTAAAAGGCATCGATGAGCTCGAGTGCACAACTACTCTTGACTAACAGTCGATAGACGAAGGTCAGCATACAACTAAAGGGGGACAACTCAAAGGAACAAATGATTTTCTGAGTTGTCGATGCATAGACTAATATGTCGAGCGAAGCTCAACTTTTCTTCCGGATAACCCATGCAGAAAGGTAGAACTGGCAGAGTCACAATTATGAATGGAGAACTCGTCAAGAGCACTCTTGTTGTGATCTTTCGGCTCAAAAGAGCTCCTGCCAAGAATAGTTCATGGTAGTTGGAAGAAGGATGTACCACGAACCTCGAGGACTATCGCAAGGTTACTATTATCCTAAAGGAACTAGCAACACTATCAACACGAAGTAAGTAGGGTGAATATCGGGTTCAAAACCCACGAGTAGAATACCTACTAACTAAATTGCATCACGGGATGCTTTCGGGAATAAAGGCCAGAATCATCACACTGGGATACAAATAACATAGCTAAATTACTAGGTGACTCCCTAAAACACCTAGGGTCATAATAACTCCAACATATATGTCGAGGCAGTAGAATACCTCAACTCAGCATTTAGTGTGATTAACCTGGCCCCAAAGGAACATCAAACCCGGAGGGAAAGGATTTGCAAGTGCATCAGATTGTTTAGAAACCTGGGATGACTCGGACAGCACAACGGCTGTAAATGCTCAAAAGTTTGGAGACACACTACAGAAATGGTGGCATAGCCACTCCGAAGCACAATATCAAGGTTTCGAGATCAACAGCTATGACATACTAAGTAGTAAAACCGAGCCGATTCAAACTAACAATTCTATAAGTCTATGGATTAGTAACACGTCATCCTCGATAGATAGATGAGATGGCCTAGTTCTTAAGCCCGTAGAAAAGAAGAGGTTGACTCGCATCGAAGGCCATGAGGTATAAGGAGTAAAAAGAGCCTTACGCTCCATCCCACAATCAATTCCCTACATATAACTAAAGCATTTCTAGACTCAACTTCACCAGTTTGGCTTGGTAATCCTACAGCAAATAAGCTCGATACCAAAACTGTCAGACCCGACTCAATGCCACATCGATCTAGCATGTAACACCTCATATCACTTTGCGCCTCACGCACGGTATCCCCACGGTGTCGCCTTACCTTTGTCCGGGACCGCTTTAGCCTTTTGGCACACGATATGATAGTGTCGCTAGCATCCATATGATAAGGAGCCCGGCTGACATGGCTAGTCGTGAAACCCAAAGTGGCACAGACTTACAGGACAGCATCCATGACCCAAAGATCGAACGTGTCGGTCATCACGAGTAAGTTCCGGCTGTAGCACTGGGCTAGCAGACTCGATAAACCGGGCAGTAGCGGCTAACAGACTCCAGACTCAACGCGTGACATTTCCCGAAGATGACACAGAACGAAGAAGGACACATGCCGGCCAGCCTAAGTGTTCCGAGCAAGAGCAAGCTACCAAGGCTCAAGGGGAAACACTAGGAGACATTTCCGGTAAGAGAGGCTACTAAAGATAAACAACTAGATAGTCGATCCCACACATACCAAGCATTTCAATAACAAACACACAATATGCTCGATATGTGCAAAAACAACATGGCATCACAACAAGACTCTACGACTCAAATATTTATTCATTAGGCCCGAGGAGCGAGATATTACAAACAGGGTCTCATGACCCAACATTCAGAGCATACAAGTCAAACACAAGCGAAGCTATCATGTCTGAAAGTACGCACACCTACAAATGAAAAAGGCTTAGAAGCCCGACTATCTACGAGATCTGCCGAGGGCACAAGATCGTGGCTGAGGTATCAAGCTAAACGTCAAGTCCTCGTGGAACTACTAGCGAGACCAAGTCTCTCGCAAAAACATAAAATAGGCAACGTGAGTACAAATGTACCCAAAGAAGACTTACATCGTAACTAACTACATATGCATCATTATCAATAAAGGGATGGTGGAGTTTAACAAAGAAAGCCAGCTTTGACTCGGTGGCTAATCTAAACTACGATCGCAATGTAACTCTTTTGAGGTGGCGCACACGAGTCCACATATTCACCATATCAATACACCACTATGGATCCGCTCCGCCTCCTTACGAGAACGCCATCCATAGCACTCACACTTATCTTGCGATTTTAGAGTATCCACTTTCACTTGTCTATGAACTGTTATAAGCAACCCGAAGTCCTTTACATCATGACACGGCTATTCAATAGATCATATTAACCCCGCAGGGTGTACTTCTTCATACATGTTTCCACCACTTAGCGTCGCACACGACATGTGCTCGGCAGACTTCAGCTTAAAGCCGACGTGGGTGTAGACCACGACCTACCTAAACACTCAAGTCCCTAGTCCAGGTTTATCGCCTATTTGGGTTCCATCTATGAGGAGTTCCGGCCGAAGTTTCGCTCACAGCCCCAAACGATGTGAACAGGTTCCCGAGATACCAAACGGGCATCCGGTACACTGTGCCACGTACCTACCGCATCACAGCCCACCCCTACGGTCAACAAGCTCCACGGCCTCCAGAGGCTACAAACACCGAAACTACTTGCAACTCCCGGACAGAGGACTAGGGTGAATAAGAAGTCGAAAGGGTCATATTTCAGGCCCAATGTATGGTAGTAATCAATCATGGATCACAAACACGTAACTCAGTTCCTAAGGACGGCTTCAATGAGACAACCCACCATGTACTCCTACATGGCCTCTCACCGATACCTTTACCAAATCGTGTTCACACACTTAGCTCACACACAATAGGACATGTTCACACACCTCTGATTCATCCTTGATGAATCAGACCGACTCAACTCTAAGCAGTAGCAGGCATGACAAACAAGCATGTATGAGTAGGCACAACAGGGTTCAAACAACTCCTACTCATGCTAGTGGGTTTCATCTAATTACTGTGGAATGACAGGTCATGCAATGGATAAGGGGTTCAGCTACCGCAGCAAGTAACAATGATTCGTTGTTGTCCTAATGCAGTAAAAAAAAGAGCAGGAGCGAGAGAGTGGGATTTTATCGGAATGAACAAGGGGGTTTTGCTTGCCTGGCACTTCTGAAGATAGCATTGAGTCTTCATCAGTGTCAACGATCACAACGTCGAAACCACGTCTATCGAGAGGGGGCAATTACCGGCAACTGAGAAAGAAACACAATCAATGCAATGCACAATATGATGCATGATCATGACATGGCAATATGTTGTGATTTGAGCTAATGCATCTAGCTATGATTTAAATGAAGTTGGTTTGAATACATGATCCAAATTCAAACTCCATATATGATTATTTAAATGCCCTTTATTTGTTTTGTCCAAAACAGAGGACAAACATTGTTCAAACATGCATGAAAATTTTACAGATGGATTCCTTGGATTTTTCTGATAATTTTTCATATATAATTTATTTGATTTGGAGCTACGGTTGATTTTATATGAATTTTAGAAGTTTTGGACATTTTCTGAAAATATTAAATCATTTAAGATTTATTTAAATTCCAGAAAAGAATTATTGCGTCAGCATGACCTCATAGTGACGTCATCAGGTCAACGGGCGGGTCAAGGTCAAACCTGACTGTGGGACCCATATGTCGCTGTCACGCTTAGTTAACAGGGGTTATCTCGCTTAATTAAAAGATTAGGGGTCAGGGCCACCGTCGTTGTTAGTGGCTAATTAGGTTTAGTTAATATTTAACTAAAGTTAGCGTGGCTCGCCCCACTAGTCAGGCGACCACAGGGGTCAAACTGTGGTCAGCCCCGGTCAAACTCACCGGAGTTGACCGGGCGGCTCGTCGCCGGGCGAGGCTGTGGACGGCGGAGACGCTGGGTTTCCTCCTCCGTGACCAAATGGCCGGGCGGAGGGCATCTACGCTGGTCGGGCGAACGCGCGCATCCAATGGAGCAAGCGGCAGCGATCGGGTGGCCGGAGTTGCTGAACGAAGCGCGGCGGCGGCCGGAGCTCGGGCGGAGTTGGGAATGGTGCTGTGAGGCACGGCGGGGCAAACGGCTGGGTGCTACGGCCTCCTGGTGACGTGCTGAGCACGGTGACACGCTCGGGAGCGAGCTGCGGTGGCTGTGGCCACGGCTACGCCATGGCCGGCGGCGAGAAGCTCTCGGCCGCGGTGGGGGATGGGGCTAGGGGGCGAGAACGGAGGGGGCGAGCATAGGAGAAGCAGCAGGGGCTCACAGCGGATCCGTTCGAGGCGGAGACGAGGCCGGGGGAGCGTCGGAGGCAGCACAGGGTCGCCGGAGATCCGGGCGGCCGAAGGTAGAAGACGACGATGGTGGCGACGTTGCAGGGCCTCCGGCGCCGTGTAGCTCGGTGGAGAGGAAGAGGAAGATGCGGCGGAGCTTTGGGACGCGTCGGGGAGGCGTGGGGTGGCCGGTGGCCACGGCGGCTACGAGCGGCGGCGGCGGTCGCTCTCGGTGGTGAGCGGGAGAGAGAGCAGAGGAGGGGAGAGGGTGCCGCGAGTGAGGGAGAGGAGCGAGGGGACACGGGGAGGCTGCGTGGCGTCGCGGGAGAGATCCAGGAGGCGAGGAGGCAGGCAGGGTGGAGGAGGTGGCGGGCGCGTGGCTCACAAGGGGCCACGCGCCTGCCCACCGGGCGCGAGGAAGACGACAAGGGGGGGTAGTGGAGATGGGCTGGGCCGGCCAAAGAAGAGGCCCACATGTGGGCTCTTGTGAGTAAACTCTCTCTATTTTCCTTTCTGTTTTCTATTTTCTCAGAGTTTGTTTTGATTTAGTTTTAGACACTAAATCATTTTTATAAATTCTGTAGGTTTTTATGTGGCTTGCTAAAATATATACAAAGCCACTCGCAAACTTCCAGAATTATTGGAGTTATATTTAATATATAATAAATATAAATCCAAGCAAATAATTATTGGGTTAATGCAAATGGCCAAAATAAATGTTTTTGAGACCCAAAAAAATATTGGTTTGAATTTAACCTCTTACCAATATTTCTATAGGAAAACAGGAACATTTCCTTGGACTCATTTGAGAAGATTTAAATGTTGGTTATTTTTAGAGGTTTCCTGAGGCTTTTGAAAATTCCTCAATTCAAATTTCATTTGAATTTAAACATGATGCACACATGGAAACTAGCATAGGTCAGGCCAGAACTAGGGATGTGACACCTGTTCATCAGTTTTTCTTTTCCAGGGTTTTTCTGTGATTATTTTCAATCGCGATTTCTGCCCTGATTTTCGTTTTAGTTTATCTTTTCGCTCGTTTATCGGAATCAGGCGATTCAAGCGCCTAGTGTTTCGTCTCGAAGCCCTCTTTCTGTCTAACCAACTTAAACAAGTTTTTGCTACTGTAATATTCGACATAAGTCTAGATTAGTAAACAAAGCTTGTTTCTTTCGCTGTTGGAGTTTCCTTCCTTCGTTTGATTTGATTCTTTTTGCAAACCGAAGTTCTTAAGTTGAATTTTCTGGTTAGATCTCTTATTTGAGTTTTACCTGTGCTTGTAGTTGAGTGCTTATTGTATGCTTGTTTGCTTGCGATAGAGTACCCAGAGTGCGAAGCGTGCTACTATGAGTCTCTAGGTTTCACGGATCATCAACAAGGCAAGTAACATTTTGATCATACCTCTTTACTACCCAGTTTTATTGCATTAGATCAATCCTCAACAATTCCACTGTTAGGATCTGATTAATATGTTGGTTTTGGGAAGTAGATGAGGTAGTACCTATTGTCCTGTTTATTATTAAACCTTTGGAAGTTAATTCTACGTTGCTTATATTGTTATGCTAAGCTCGTAGACGTGGATTGGGTGAGTGTATCCATGACAGATGTGAGTTTTGTTAATTAATGGTTAACTTAAGGTGGCTACTTTAATGCACATCTGGGTGGATCGAGGCATCTGGGGAACCCAGTGTTGCCTGTATTTTTGGAAATCGCGGGGTACCATGTGATTCTCCTATGGACCGCCACCCAGGCTCAAAGGGATCATAAGATTATTCATGCTAGAAACTTCCGTGTGCAGCAACAGCTATTATGGTCTCTACCATAGTTGAATATGTTGCGTGAACTCTTTTAGTGGTAGGCTAGCAGATGCAGGGGATGTAGGTTGGTACTGTCTACCCAGATTAAAGAGTTAATGCTTTTGAAAGACTATGTCTCGGTCATCCGTTTGTCAAACACCATGTAGTGCGAGGAATCCAACGGAGGAGATTGAGTATTTTGGGGAAAAATGCGCAAACCTTTCCAGAGTGTACAAACTAATCATGGTTAGTCGTGTCCCCGGTTATAGACGTTTTGAGTATCTAGTTCTTGGATTATCATGTGGATCTCATCACTCTTAATTAAATTTGATTGGGTTTAATAATGATGCTTAATTGGGATTGAGTTGGGTGAACCTTCTCAATGTTTAAAAACCACCTTGATAGTTAAATAAATTTATTCCTTTGTTGTAGGGAAAATTGGCTTTATGCAAAACTGTAACCATAGAGCTTTCCACCAGCCATCTATGCATGTAGTGATATCATTATTCTATTCATTACTCTCTATGTGTTACATTGCTAGTATATTCCATGTGCTAACCCGTTTCGGGCTGCAACATTCATGTTGCAGACTTTTTAGACGACGAGTAAGGTGCCTTAGGTTGTGATCTTTCACTCAGTGATGCCATTGGAGTTGATGGACTCGCTTTATCTTCCAAGCCTTCCGCTATTATCGTATTTAGATGGCCTTAAGCCATATTTATTGTAATAAGTTATCTTTTGAGACATTCGATGTAATAAGTGTGTGATTGCTACTCTGTTATAAATCCTTCAAGTACTATGCATGTCAACATTACCGATCCAGGGATGACACTGATGCACAGAGATCAGACTGTTTGTGGTCTGGTCGCTACAATATGGTATCAGAGCATATGCTGACTGTAGGACACGACCACTAAGCTAAAACCCTAGATCACTACTCTCTTATCATTTCTGACTCCTCTCCCTTTTCTACTCTTTAGGATGGCGGATGCAAGGAACAAGTTCGCGCAACCGGATGAAGACACACCTTTTGGATGCCACTTGAAAGAAGTTACTAAATACCTGAACATCGGAGTACTAAGCTTCACCGGGACCTACATCACCACTTTATCAGAAGAGGAGCATTGGATGATTCGAGTTCAACTTCCAGGAAGGACGTTGATGCCAGTCACTGAGCCCCATAGATTTTTCCTTTGACGCACCAACCTGGAGTCTAGGAAAGAGCATGGCAGCCCACATCACCATGGGACGCATTGGAGAAGTTTATCACAAGGATCTCAAGGATACTATCTACCAGATTTGTGGGCGCCAAGATGAGCAATGGGATACGATCAGCATCAGGAAGGATAGATCTATTGCATCTTTCATCCAGGAGTTAAACTAGCACATTCGTCGCCAGGAGAACCAGATGTGCGCAGGCTTGATAGATCTGAAGACGGCGATAACCAGGATCACGGAGCTGGAGGAAGAACTCAAGTTTATGCGCGTTGGATATGAAGAGGAAATCGTAACATTATTGGAGAAGAATGACGACCTGATAAAGAAGATCGGAGTGTTCATGGGAGACCCCGCGCCAGGAGGAGAAGACGATGATTCTACCTGTCCAGAGAACTACATAATCATTGATGACACCAACTCGGACCCTGACGATAGCAATGATGACTTTGTTGATGAAGATGGAGCAGATATCATGGAGTCTTCGACCAATCAATTTTTCTAGTCGACCACCATAACAGTAGTAGTATTCCCCCATGTATATAGCATAGTCCGAGCACTTTTGTAACAATAATTAGACTGTTGTATGCCTTTATTTGAATTGATTGGAGTGATATGATTGTGTTTGTCTCATGTGCATATGGGTAGTGTTTTTCCCTCTAGACCTCATTCTATTCTATTTTCTCATCCTTTCTAAGCCCTCAGATGCCTCCGAGACACGACAATGGATTTGCTTTCCCACCGGAGCTCACTCACTTGATCCAGCAACACAATGCATTGATGCAGATACTAGTCCGGATTCATAATTAGGGGAACAACAACAACAACAACAACCCACCACCACCACCACTTGTTGATCACTTAGCCCGTTTCTTGAGGCTTAATCCGTCGGTGTTCTCTAGTATCACCGAGCCGATAGTTGCAGATGATTTGCTCTGCAAGATTGGAAGGGAGTTGACCACTGCAGGATGCACAGATGCGGAGAGAGTGCGGTTTGCCGCACAATAGCTTGATGGACCCGCAACATCATGGTTGGAGAATTTCACAGCCACTTACCCCATCGACACTGTCACATGGGACCAGTTTCAGCAAGCTTTCCGTACTGCCTATGTTTCAGTATGAGCTATGGCCATGAAGAAGTGTGAGTTTTGCAACTTGCGCCTAGTAGGATGTACAGTTGGCCAGTATGTGGATGATTTTACTAAGTTAGCACGTTATGCCCTAGATAACGTTGCTACGGATGCAACTAAGAAGGAGAAGTTTCTGGAAGGACTGAATGATGAGCTGAGCATGCAGTTAATGGTGGCGACCTTCAACAACTACCAGGGGTTGGTAGATAGAGCGCTCATGATTGAAGGGAAGCAGCGGCAGATTGATAACCATAAGAGGAGGTATGGACAAGGGAAGTACAATTCTGGAGCTTAGCAGAGGCCCCGTTTTACCCCGAACTCGGGAGGACCTTTCCAGCATAACCATGGATGTCACAACCACAATGGAGGAAGTTCGCACAACCATAGTGGCCCCAAGAATGGGAATGGTAATGGAGGAAGCAACGGCCAGAGAAATTCCAACCCAGCAATGCCCACCAAGAAGGATCTAAGCCACATTACTTGCTACAAGTGCTAGAAGACTGGACATTATGCCAATGAATGTCCTACAGCTAAGAATGGAGATGGCAATGGAAGCTCTGGGAAGAAGCCTAACCATTTCAACAGGGGACATGTGAACCACGTTAACATGGAGGAGGTTGAAGCGTAGCCAGATGCAGTAATAGGTAAGTTTTTGGTTCAGTCATTTACTGCAATCGTTCTTTTTGATACTGGTGCATCACATTCATACATATCAAGGGGATTTGTGGATAAGTTTAACCTACCAACCCAAGCCCTTAGGTCACCCATGTTAGTAACCGCGCCAGGAGCAGAGTATATGGTTAGTCTATGGTGTGATCGGTTACCTTTAAGGATTGTTAACTACGTGTTTCCCTCAGACCTAATAGTATTGGAGTCACAAGGACTGGATGTGATTTTAGGCATGGATTGGTTATCGAAGTATGGAGGGAACATTGAATGTGCCAGTAAGTTGATTTTTCTTACCACCCCAGAAGGAAGAAGGATTAAGTATGTATCCCGGCATGTGCCGAAGAGGATTCAAGTGAATTCCTTATCGGGAGTTGTATAGGAGGAAGTACGAGTGGTGAAGGATTTCCCTGATGTATTTCCAGAAGAGTTGCCAGGCATGCCACCGGATAGAGACATTGAGTTTTTGATTGAGATTTTGCCAGGCACAGGGCCAATATCTAAGAGACTGTATAGGATGCCCGCAAAGGATTTGGAGGAAATTAAGAAGAAGATTAAGGAGTTACTGGCTATATTCACCCAAGTTTGTCACCTTGGGGATCACCAGTACTTCTAGTGGAGAAGAAAAATGGATCGTTGACGATGGTTGTTGATTATCGTGGATTGAATGAAGTAACGATAAATAACAAGTACCCACTACCAATGATGAATGATCTGTTTGATCAGTTGCAAGGAGCTAAAGTATTTTCCAAGATCAATCTGCGATCCGGATACCACCAGTTGAAGATTCAAGAGCAGGATATACCCAAGACAACTTTTACCACAAGGTACGGGCTATATGAGTATACCGTTATGTCATTTGGTCTGACTAACGCACCTGCCTATTTTAAGAACATGATGATGAAGTTTTTGGATAAGTTCGTTGTGGTGTTCATTGATGAAATTCTGGTTTACTCGAAGAACGAAGAAGAGCACAAGGAGCATTTGCGTTTGGTACTTGGGAAGCTCAGAGAATATCAGTTATATGCCAAGTTCAGCAAGTGTGAGTTCTGGTCGAAGGAAGTTGTATTCCTCGGACATGTTATATCTGGAGAATGAATAGTAGTAGACCCCACCAAGGTTGTCACTGTGACAAATTTGGAAGCACCCACGTCAGTTGGAGAGATCTAGAGTTTTCTTGGACTCGTAGGATACTGCCGGAGGTTCAGTGAGGATTTCTCGAAGATTGTAAAACCCATGATGGAGTTGTTCAAGGACACCAAATTCAAATGCACTGAGGAATGTGAGGCCAGTTTCCAGGAGTTGAAGAAACGTTTGGTTACATTTTCTCATCGGAAACCATTGTGAGGTGTACACGGATCACAAGAGTTTGAAGTATATCTTCATGTAGAAGGAATTAAATCTCAGGCAAAGGAGATGGTTGCAGCTCATTTAGGAATGTTTAACGTAGTAGCTGATGCGTTGAGCCGCAAGAGCCAGGTCAACACACTCATGACCGGAGAATTACCCAAGGAGTTAGCAGAGGATCTTCACGAGCTGTGTTTAGAGATAGTTCCGAGAGGCTATGTAGCAGCACTGGAGATTCAGTCTACATTGATGGATAAGATCATAGAAGCTCAAAAGACAGACAACGGGATTGCCGAGATAAAGGAAAAGATGTCCAAAGGAAAAGCTAAGGGATTTTGTGAGCATGAACATGATACCTTATGGTTCGAGGACCGTGTATATGTGCCTAATGATCCAGAGATCAGGAAGTTGATTCTGCAGGAGGCCCATGACTCGCCGTATTCGATTCACCCAGGAAATACCAAGATGTATCTGGATTTGAAGGACAGTTTCTGGTGGACCTGAATGAAGAAGGATATTGCGGAGTATGTAGCAGTTTGTGATGTATGTCAGAGAGTGAAGGCAGAGCATCAGAAGCCAGCAGGGTTGCTACAGCTATTGCCGATACTTGAATGGAAGTGGGATAAGCTAGGCATGGATTTTACCACGGGATTGCCCAGGACTTGTTCCGGCTATGACTCGATATGGGTTGTAGTCGATCGTTTGACGAAGGTAGCTCATTTCATCCCAGTGAAGACCACTTACACCAGTGCTAAGTTGGCAAAGATATGCATGACAGGATCGTATGTCTGCATGGAGTTCCGAGGACCATTGTATCAGATAGACGAACCCAGTTTACGTCAACGTTCTAGAATCAGTTGCACGAAACTTTGGGTACCAGGCTAGAGTTCAGTACAGCCTTCCATTCATAGACAGATGGACAGACCGAGAGAATCAATCAGATTCTGGACATGCTGAGAGCTTATGCGCTAGATTATGGATCTAGTTGGGACGACAATTTGCCATATGCCAAGTTCTCTTACAACAACAGTTATCAATCCAGTTTGAAGATGGCCCCTTTCGAAGCTTTGTACAGAAGGAGGTGTAGGACACCGTTGTTGTGGGATGAAGTTGGATACCGTCAGTTGTTTGGACCAGATTTGATTAAAGATTCTGAAGAGAAGGTCAAGTTGATTCGCGATAGACTCAAGGTAGCCCAATCCAAAGAGCTATGCGGATTCTAAACGCAAGGAGACAGTTTACGAAGTCGGAGACAAAGTTTATCTTCGAGTGTCCCACTTCGAGGAGTCAAACGTTTTGGAGTTAAGGGAAAGTTAGCACCACCTTTTGTGGGACCATACAAAGTTTTGGAACGTATGGGAGAAGTTGCTTACAAGTTGGTGTTCCCCGAAGGATTGTCAGGAGTTCACGATGTGTTCCACGTTTCCAAGTTGAAGAAGTGCCACGCAGAGATGGTCGATATCTCTCTGAGAGATACAGTGCCACTAGAAGCGATTCAGTTGGACAGTGATTTGACCTATAAGGAGAAACCAGTCAAGATTCTCGAGTTTGCTAGCCGGGTCATGCGCAACAAGGTTATCAAGTTCTGCAAAGTTTAGCGGAGCCACCATACCGAAGACGAAGCCACCTGGGAGCGCGAGGAAGACCTACGCAAGGACCACCCTCACCTATTTTCTAGCCAACCCGAATCTTGAGGGCGAGATTCATCTTAAGGGGGGTAGGTTTGTAACATCCCACATTTTCAATTTGGAATGTTATACATTAGATCATCATTGCAAATCATATTTTATTGCATTTTGTCTTGATCCTAGAAATTCTACGCAACTCAAGGACCCACGGAGAGAGTTGGGGATTTCATTGTTTCCATATTTTAGTTTTCTCAAATTTCGAAAAGAGGATCAATTGGTTTTGATTATTTTTCCTTCCTAATATTTCTAAAAATGACTTCCCCGGCTACGGTGGCGTGGTGGGTCGAGGCCGCGGGGGGGACTCCTCCCCGCCGCCGATGCCGAGTCTAGCCGGGGCACGCCTCCCGAGGCCGACCCTGACCTGTCGCCCCCTCCTCCAAGCCAAGGCCCCCCCTTTATATACGCCACCTGAGGGAGTCCCGGATTAAGGGGTGTCCGGATAGCCAAACTATCACCTTTGGTCGGACTCCTAGACTACGAAGATACAAGATTGAAGACTTCGTCCCGTGTCCGGATGGGACTTTCCGTGGCGTGGAAGGGAAGCTTGGTGATACAGATATGTAGATCTCCTACCATTGTAACCGACTCTGTGTAACCCTAACCCTCTTCGGTGCCTATATAAACCGGAGGGTTTTAGTCCGTGAGGATCTAACAACAATCATACCATAGGCTAGCTTCTACGGTTTAGCCTCTCGATCTCGTGGTAGATCTACTCTTGTACTACCCATATCATCAATATCAATCAAGCAGGAGTAGGGTTTTACCTCCATCGAGAGGGCCCGAACCTGGGTAAAAACATCGTGTCCCTTGTCTCCTGTTAGCATCCGCCTAGACGCACAGTTCGGGACCCCCTACCCCAAATCCGCCGGTTTTGACACCGACATTGGTGCTTTCATTGAGAGTTCCTCTGCGCCGTCGCCATCAGGAAGGATGCCTCATCCCGTCTTTAAAGACGGCATTGTTGCTAAAGGAGCTTTGGCTATCGTCCAAACTCTCCGGCTAGTCGGTTTCCTTATGACCACCTGTCCAGCCGCCGCGCCGACGATGACTTCTCGGGTCATCGAAAGCATTCTTCATGTTAGCTCGGAACTCACCGAGCAGTTAGATCCGATGGAGCTCTCTTCCTTAAACGAGCTCTTGGATCGCATCGCTGCCTTGAGAGTCGCTACAGACTACGATCAGATTGGGCCTAAACCCGATCTGAGAGAGATTAATTCTCCCCAGGTTACCCACCACGTTGCTGTTGTAGAGGAACAATACAGCGACCCTTCTTCTATCTTAAGGACTAGCTATGTCCGGATTCCCGATCCCTCCATGCCGGATTCCCGCTGAGTGGAGGATGTTACTCAAGCCCTGAACCTAAAGTCGCAAAGAAAGCTAGATTCATTGGACAACATCCAAGAACCCAAGCTTCCAAGTTCGAAACTACACGCCCCTCGAGTCTTAAAGTGGACGGGTTCAATTTAATTCCACCCGCCCACCCAAACATAAGCGCTCTATCCCAAATCCGCAAGAGCCCGCAGAAACAAAGACACCATTACTGGGCTAGATTCCTCCTGGTTATGAACAGGATAAAGGACTGCCGCGAGGAGGACGCAATTTCATTCTTCTGCAATAATTGCATGGACAAGGGAATCCTCAACGCAGTAAGTCGTCGTGAAATTACACGCTTCGCTGACTTGGTGTCCATAGTATGAAAGTACTGTGTGATGGAAAGCGCCTGGAAAACCGAAATCAAATTTTGGGACAATCCGGCCCTGAATACAACCCCAGTCCAAAATAAAAGGGTGCATTATCGGCAGGCACCTGGGTTAAACACCAAAAAGCAAAAACCCTCTATAGGGCATTGAACCGTACTGGAAGGATGGCTCAATGGACCCTGCAAAATTCATAGTACAGAGGGTGCCACTCCAACTCATAGCCTTAGAGCATGTTGGATACTACGGCAGGTGGCCAAAAGTGGTGAAGAGCTTCTAACTCCAGAGAACCAGCCCAAGGATACCAGTACGGTATTAACAGTCTTCGAGACTTTCGCATCAAATAATATGCCGAAACGAACACTCCGCAGCCTTGCCGAAGTCTACCAAGTAGCAACAGTAAACCCATGGAGTGAAACGGCTATTACCTTCAATGCCAGTGACGAACCTACATTCTGAACAGCACGAGCACCAGCCGCATTGGTCCTCAGCCCAATAGTGGACGGCTTTCGCCTTACCAAGGTACTCATGGACGATGGCAGCGGATTGAACCTCATTTACGCGGAAACCCTCAGAAAAATGGATATAGACTGGAGCCACATTGAGCGAAGCAGCACAACCTTTAGAGGAATAATCCCGACCGGAAGCATGCAGATCGAAAAATCACATCGGATGTGGTGTTCGCACGCCGGATAATTACAGGTCCGAGGAGGTCACGCTCCAAGTGGCCCTGCTCAGCAGCGGATATCACGCCTATTAGGGCGAGAGGCGTTCACAATTTTCAAGCTATACCCCATTACGGTTACATGAAGCTCAAAATGCCCCGCCCAACGGAATCATCACTCTTGCTAGTGACCCGGACATAGCACTCCGCGCCGAAAACAAGATAGCCGCACTAGCCTTTGAGGCACTATCCGAAGCCCTAGTGGCCGAGGAACTCATCGCACAAGGCTCCACGGTGAACAGGACAATGTGATACTCGATAAGAAATCCAAGTCCACCTCCTTTAAACCGCGGACGAAATAGTCAAATTCCAAGTCCATCCAACGGACCCTACAAAAACGGCCTCCATCGGGGCACAATTAAACCCTGATGTAGACGCCGCACTACGAGAATTCCTACGCGAAAATTGGGACATTTTTGCCTGGCACCCTTCAGACATGCCAGGAATCCCACGCTGGCTGGCCGACTACAACCTAAACATCCTAAAATGATTCAAGCCAGTCAAACAAGCTCTTCGGCGTTTCTTCGAAACCAAGAGACAGGCCATGGGAGAGGAGTTAGCCAAACTATTGGAGGACGGATTCATCAGAGATATAAAACATCCGGACTAGCTAGCAAACCTAGTGATGGTACGAAAGAAGGACAAATCCTAGCGCCTATGCGTCGATTTCAAGGACCTTAACAAGGCTTGCCCAAAGGATCCCTTCCCCCTCCCCCGCATCTATCAAATTATCGATGCTACCGCAGGACATGATTCATTGTGCTTCCTCGACGCATACTCCGGCTACCACCAAATTAAGATGGCAGAACCCGACCAAGCCGCAATGGCATTCATCACCCCATATGGCCCATTCTGCTTCAACACAATGCCCTTTGGGCTCAAAAACACCAGCGCAACATATCAGCGCATGATTCAGACATGTCTGGCAAAACAGTGGAGGCATACGTAGACGATGTTGTCGTCAAAACCAAGCATGTCGAAACTCTAGTAGAAAATTTGAGGCTCATGTTCTATTATCTCCGAACATACGACATTAAGCTTAACCCGGAGAAATGTGTTACATGGCCAGCATATTCAGTTCATTACCCGGGAAAAATTGGCTTTATGCAAAATTGTAACCATAGAGCATTCCACTAGCCATATATGCATGTAGTGATAGCATTATTCAGTTCATTACTCTCTATGTGTTACATGGCCAGCATATTCCATGTGTTGACCCGTTTCGGGCTACAACATTCATGTTGCAGACTTTTCAGACGACAAGTACGGTGCCTTAGGTCGTGATCTTTCACACAGTGATGCTGTTGGAGTTGATGGACTCACTTTATCTTCCAAGCCTTCTGTTGTTATCATATTTAGATGGACTTAAGCCATATTTATTCTAATAAGTTCTCTTTTGAGACATTCGATGTAATAAGTGTGTGATTGCTATGCTGTTATAAATCCTTCAAGTATTGTGCTTCTCAGCATTACCGATCCAGGGATGATACTGATGCACAGAGATCAGACTGTTGGAGATCTAGTCGCTACAACACCGTGCTAGCCCCCGTGCCTGCGGCCACCCAAGACAAGCCCCCCAAGTGGGTGGATGTCCATGTGGACGCCTTGGTGAAGGAGCTGACTACTGAGGACGATACAACTGTGCTCCCCGCCGAAGAAGCTGGCGCGGGTGGCGATGACAAAGATGGCACGTCCAGCTAGGCCCGTGTTTCTTTTTTGCTTTGACCTGTATGACGAAAACTTGAACACAATCTTGTGAGAGCATTTTGAAATGGGGGTGCCCGTTATGATGTGTGAGATTGTGAAATGCTTTTGAAGTAGCGCCCGGAGCGGGGCACCGCAGGGCTACGGGCCGCCGAGCGAGGTAGTTGTTTATGACTTATCTTTGGTTTCATGGGTCTCGAGTGAGGCCTGGTGTCGCGGTGCCGCTCCTTCTCCTGAGGCGAGCCTGCCGCGAGCTCGCGGGGTTCTGTGCCTCCCAAGTTGCCTGCTGGCCTGCCGTAGAGTGCCTCAGGAGGAGCCAACTGCCGGACTGTGGTGAGGTGGGTGCGCGGGGCGGCCGCACCCTTGAGCCCCCCGAGGGCGATCGGCACCAGCGCGGGCACCGTACCCAGCCCCCGCTCATGAGGCGCTTGAGGGCAGGGCAATAGTCACGAGCTCCAGAAAGAACGCGAATTGAAGGCAAGAGAGCGACACGAAACGAGAAAACTCCCCCCATTTTTATGAACGCACGAAAGTCAAACTACTTCAAGAAGTCGTTGAGCAAGTACAGAAAAGAGGCAAAATCAAATGGCCGCGTCCGGCGTTTAGCTAGTCTTCAAGTATTCTCAGCAGCGCGGAGCTAAGTGCTTCCACTGGTTGGGCCTAGTCATTGGGGACAGTGTTGACAGCCAGTGCGGAGCATGGTGCTTCCACTAGGACGTGGGCCGGAGCCCCCGTGAGGCCCGAGGGCGGCACTCAGGAGACTCCGGGGCGTGTACAGCCCCACTCATTATTACATGAGAGTGTCACTAGCGGAGACCTTCACAGGCCGGAGCCTTGCTTAATGTCGCCGGACGAGGACCCTGCCATGTGGCACCCCTGACCACCGTTGGGGAGACCGGAAACCAGGACAAGACGAAGGGGCCAGGGGGACGCCGTTGGCGTCCTCGGCGACCTTAAGCCCCCCACCGGGAAGAAGGGATCGCCGGCGCCTCCCCCGGCAGGGAACCTACCTCAAAGAAGGGCCCTGCTCCGTGTAGCGCGAGGAGGGCCCTGCCGCCGGGCTTCCGCCGCACTGCTCCCAACATCCTTCGCGCTCCTACGGGGGGTCTGTCGTCCTGAGAGTCTGGTGGCGGCTGCACCCTGGTTCACCTGTGATCCACGGTCAATGTAAGCATGCTCCTGCGGCGTTAGCTGTACCCAGAGGTTGTCGCCGTTGGAGATGTTGGTGGGGCCTGGTGGTGGCTCAAAGGAGAGCCCGGCCTCGTGTATATCCAGCGCCCAGCCTGGCATGGGGGATCGGCTGGGGCCCTCTCCCAGCGCATGCCTTGGATCCATCGTGACGGGGACGTAGGCTTTTAGGCTGGCCGCACCATAACCACCGCCCGGCTGCCTCATGTTCCCGCCTTCTTCAGTCACCCTCTGGTCCTGTCCGCCAGGGGCCGATAGTCTAGCACGGCCTCTAGTGATGTCGCCTGGAGCAGCCCCGCACCGTCGTAGCACGTTCCGAGGTGTGCGTGCTGCTCCGCGGGGCTGGTCGGCGCCGAGAGGCTCTCCAGGGGTCCTAGGAGGGGGCGCGTGGTTGTGTTGGGGATGAGCGCGCACCACCACCTCCGCCTGCGATGTGGGCAGGGTGCAGAATGACGCTGCCCCTCTGCACGCCGCATCCAGCAGCTCGGCGACCCGTTCCAGCAGGGCGTCGTGGCCGCTTTCCAGCAGCCTGCATCGTAAGAGCTCTCGAGCCACGATGACCGCTGCCCACATGTTTGCTTGTTCCCAGCGCGTGTGTGGGGCGGTCTCTACAGCATAGTTCGCAGATCGCGTGGCGGCACGGCTGCGGCGTGGCGCCAGTGGAGTAGGTTGCGCCGCGCGCCCCCCACAGCCGGTCGCCCCTAGCGGTGTGCGGGCCGCGAGCAGAGAAGAGTGGAGGTCTTCCTTGTCGGCCGGTGCTGCGGAGGAGGCCTCGACGACCCAGTGCTCTTCGTGCGCCCTCGGGACGTTAGCCATGGCATCGGTGGAGCCGCGGAGGACCGTCCGATGGAAGACAAGATCTGACGCAACCCTACCTGGCGCGCCAAATGTCAGATTACAGGTTCCACAAACCCTTGAGAGGTTCGAACTCTGGGGTGCATGTGGAGATCTCAAACTACCCAGCCTACCAACTCGCAATCCTCCTAAGCCTAGAGCAACAAGCTCAAAGAGATAAAGAGACTCAGTAGTTTATCCTTGTTCGGGCCACCTTGCGGTGTAATACTCTACTCCAGCGTTTTGGTGGATTGCCTCCGAGGGCTGAGGATGAACTAGCACAGTGGTAGAACTGGCGTCAGGAGGTGAGGTGTTCTTGAGCTCAAGGGAGCTGGTGTGGTGTTAGCTAGTTCGACTTGTCCTGCCTCTATGGTGGTGGCTAGTCCTATTTATAGTGGCCTTGGTCCTCTTCCCAAATGTTGGCGGGAAGGGATCGCACAACGGCCGGATTTGAAAGGGGACAAGTAGTACAGCTTATCCTGACAAAAGTAGTCTTTGCCTGCGTAAAGCCTTTGGTCGTGACATTGCGGTGGGATCGTCAATGACCTCCGTCCTGCCGTCCTGGCGGTCTTGGTCTCGTTGCACCAGAATTGAAACCTTTGGCTAATTCCTCGGGACTCCGCGCCTGCGGCTTGCCTCCTTTGCACCGAAGAGGAAACCTGCGCCCTGCACCCGCCTGGCCATGGTCGTCATGGCGCACGTCAGCTGAACCTCGTGAGGTGAACCTTGCATAGAACTCTCCACCCCTCGGGGGCCAGCCTGAGGAGGCTGATCCCCTTGGGGGTCTTGGCATCGTCCGCCTCGCGAGGCTCGGCCCCTCGCGAGGGTCTTGAGTTGTTGATGCTGAAGCTGGGCCGTACGAGGTCGTCGATGGAGCCACGTGGAGGGCCGCAGGCAGGCAGGGCTGGATACCCCCATATCCAGGACGCCGACACTAACCCACGGTCGTGACTGTCTCATCCTAAGTGACAGATGCAGGATACACATGAACAGTAGTTTCATCTAAGAATATGGTGTGATAGGCTGATGCAGTATGTACCAAAAATAGGAAGGCGTGTCATATTGACATGTATAATGTGTAAGCTACGGAGATGCAATTTAAAAAATTAGGAGAAATACAAGCTAGGCACCATATGCAATATGCAACCAGATATCACACTACCATGTTAGAGCAAGCACATGGTGCTGTGGAGTAGTGGAGATGAGATTTGGAACTTGCACTGGAGTAGATCATCTCTATCGGTTGCTCTAGTGGACCAACATCATTCCATGCCTTCGTCATTTTAGATTTTGCCTTGTCAAGTAAACACACAAGAAAAAGGAATGAAATTCACACTTCCAAATTCGTTGATGCATGATACTGACGAACACAAATTTTAGTTAAGGTAACCACATTGTAGGAGGATGGAATATGTACGAAAAACGCTAAGCAGAAGGCATTTCAACAAATTAGAAGCAATGCAATCTAGACACCATATGAAATATCCAACAAAAATCAATCTACCAAGTTAGATGTGTCTCATTATAAGTGGCACTTGAACAAATTAGATGCAATACATATGTTTGAAATGATATGCAAGATGCAACCAATATTACATTGTCAACTTAAAGATGTGTCGTCAGAAGTGATTGATGAGGGATACACAAGAAAAGTAGTATAATGTAAGAACATGGTTAATAGAAAGACGTAGTATCTACCAAAAACAGGAAGGCATGTCATATTCACGGCTATTATGTGTTAACTAAGCAAATGCAATTTACCCTAATTAGAAGCATTACAATGTAGATACCATATGGAACATGCAAACACATATCACATTCCAAGTAAGAGCAAGCACCTTCGATGGTGGTGTAGGGGAATTGCTGTCATCAACTAGAGAGTTGCATTGACTATTTTCATTTGGCCTTGCTGGTTCTTGAGAATCATGTGGGGAGGATGACCCTGCACTCTTTAAATGAGTAGTGCGTCTCACAGTAACCCACCGGGCTGATTGTCTCTAGCGACCACGATCCCAATGGACCGAAGTCTCTGTGCTTAAGTGTCATCCCTGGACCGGTAATGCTGACACACATAGTACTCAAGGAATTATAACAGAGTTCAATCACACAGTTATTACATCGAGTCCTCATAAAGAGTATGATTACACAAAAATAGCATGGATGAAGGCCATCTAAACTAAATAACTACGGAAGCATCGAAGGTAAATGAGTCCATCAACTCCAACGGCATAACTAAGTGCATGACAATGACCTATCGCACCTTATTAGTCATCTGAGTAGTCTGCAACATGAGACGTTGCAGCCGTGTAGGTCAGCACATTGAATATGCTGGCAGAGTTACACTGTAAAGCAATGAATGCAAGAACTATATCTACATGCAATATTTGGCTGATGGAGGCTCTAAGTTTATGATTTTGCATAAAGCTAGTTTTTCCCTACAATAAAGGAATAAATTTTATTTACTACTCCCAAGTTGTACCAATATTTGATAAGGTTCCTCCAACTCAAATCCGAATTAAACAAGTATCATCATTAAACCCAATTCAATTAATTTAAGAGTGATGAGATCAACAATAATATCCAATTCCAGATACTCAAGATGTCCATAACCAGGGACATGGCTAATCATCATTAGTTTATACACTCTGCAGAGGTTGCGCACTTTTCCCCACAAGTCTCGACCGCATCCATGATCGGAAGATCGAGACATAGTCATTCTTGAAGCATTAACTCTCTACTCAGGGCAGACCGGTACACCTACTTTCCCCTACATCTGCTAGTACACCTCTCAGAATTATTTGGGCATATAAAATATTTTGTAGCATTTATATGACCAAATGCAAATAGTAATGATTTAATCCAATGACCTTATGTGTCCTAGAAAAATGTGACCCATTTTGTTAGAGGTTCTAACCCAAAACAAAAAGGGTAGACTTTTTAGAAGGGCATTTTAGGTTCATTGAAAATAATTTTAGTAAACCCTAGTTGTTTGGGGGGGGGTGCTGGGAGTTCTGTCATCCCCGTTTCAAGTTCATTTGAAAAATTAAACATGATGACATGGATGCAGATGCAACTAATTACAAGCAATGATCTAGGGATGTGACAACTCACCCCCACTAAACAAGAATCTCGTCCCGAGATTCAAGACGTGAGGTAAGAAGACAAGGGACACAAGCTGACACGATCTTCACGATCCAGGTTGCACTTCATAAGGACGTTGATTCGATCAACAATTTTGTTCGGTGTCTTGCTCTGAGAACTCCAACCAACATGACCATGAGTAGAAGGAAGAAGTTTAGAAGAATCGATATTCTTGAGGTTCGAGCAACTTATGATCATCTTAATGATCATAAGATCAGCTCATGGAATAAGACATGAAAACATCTCTGGAGCTGAGAGGCAAAACATGCATCAGGAGCAATAGAAGAAACAATTTGACGAGGGTTTCAAAGTAGCGAGGAAAATTGCCATGATTCCAAAACGGGGCACCTCAGGGGAGGTGACTCGAAGAACTATTACCTTAGGTGGCAAAAAGAATTACTTTTGATCCATAGATCATTGAAACTCTTCATACGATCTTAAGGCAATTGATAACTGATCATTTGAAAGATCTCGAAGAAATGGCATACTCAGACTAGGATGGATGATGTGGACTACCTTGTTGAAGACAACACAATGGATGACTTCTGCTTGACACCGGAAATGAATGGGACCCATGACAGGACCACTTTTGAAGATGATCCTGGACAGCAACTGCTAAGAAGCACAACCCATGGAAAATTGGCCCGATGAGGTGCAAATTGGGAACAACATGCAGATGTTGGAAATGTTCCAACCATCATATCTGCCTGAGATTCAGATCTGGTTGGAAACAAGATATTTCAGAAGCATGTCTGGAAAATAAAGTTTGCAACACAAACAGACGAGACGGAGTTGCGAGATTCTCGGGAATGAACTACGATAGCAAGCTCCAAAACATGAGCTGGTTCTGCTACAAACCTGTGAACACGTTGTCCAAGACAAGCAT
The DNA here is from genome assembly GCA_021437245.1 of Aegilops speltoides. Classification (NCBI taxonomy): domain Eukaryota; kingdom Viridiplantae; phylum Streptophyta; class Magnoliopsida; order Poales; family Poaceae; genus Aegilops; species Aegilops speltoides. The sequence goes on along the minus strand of CM038142.1, from coordinate 222,186,121 downwards.
GACCACGTAGTAGTCTTATAATGAAACACTATCGAGGTCAGGTTAGGATCCATCATCAAGGATTTCGAAGTCTTTACGCGCGCTAGACTTCTTTTCCTTAAACAAGTCAACCAGTGGCTTGAAGTGCTAGGGAACATATGGAATGAAGGTTGCAAGTCTCCAAACCACAGGATACTTTGCACATATGCATGACTGATTTGGGACGAATCCAAAGGAAGCAACATTGACTTTCTCGAATCCACGGCGGCAACTTGGATCAAATGCACATGAACTAGAGGAAGTCACTTCTTACATCCAAACATATGCTTCATGAGCTAGCATGAACAAATGCTTTTAAAAGTTTCCAACACTAGCTTAATGTTCAACAAAACTATGGAGAAGACAAGGATGTTGTCTATGGGCTCAAAAACAATTCATCCAGATTCCCATGGAGATGGAATTCCATAACTATGTGAACAAGGTTCTAGTATTGGTCAAACCCAAAAGATATAATGGTGTATGCTCGAGGAAAATTCACGAGTAAGACAACATTATGAACATCATTGGTTCTAATTTGATTTGAGGATAGCCCATACTCAAATCAAAGTTTTAGCAAGACAATAGCTCCAACAACTGGTCACGAGGATCAATCGATCAAGATACCATCTTTCTTCAACACACACACAAAAACATCCCTTCGGGATGAGATAAGTCGGACAAGCTTTATCTTCCAACTCTCCAAGTTGTTGTTTAGCTTAACCAACTACCTCAGGGTGTCCAACACGAATTCTTGGAGAAAGGGTGGTTACAAGAAAACCAACTTGATCACTCAACATAGCGGTCAAGTGATGACCTGGTGATACTTCCGAGAAGATATTCGGAAAGTTACGAACCACCAATATGTTACTAAGTTCGAGAACAATCTTGCTTTTCAGGGCAAGACGATATGATCAAATAAGCAAGGATTGGCACAATCCTAACTCATTGATCGAAGAGTGCACCGGAAATAAGGACTAGGTAGCACGATCTATCCTAGAATGATGATTCAATAACCAACACGTTAAGAATGAGGTTATCGTCCATTTACTACCAAGCAACGAGTTGCTCGGAGTGTTGATTTCACACATCACAATTCACTTGTCGACATTCCGGTTACAACAACACAAGGAACGAGGAATGAATGATGACGGTGAGGAGTATCACTACATCAAGAATTCATAAGTGATGGTGCAATTCTCATGACAATCCTGACATAAAGGGGGGGTAATACTCTAGGGTAGAACAGAGCAAAAGCTGGATTGGCATTTGATCTGCAGAACACGACTACTTTGACCACTCCAAGAAATGGATGAGGTGCTGGAGTTTGTTTCTCCTAGTCATTCCGGAATAGAATGGCTTGGCGAACCACAAGAATAATAGGCATCGATAACATGAATGCACAACTAGTCCTGACTATCACTTTATAGACGAAGGTCAGGATACAACTAAAGAGGGACAACTCAAAAGAACATCTGATTTTCTGGGTTGTGGATGCATAGATTAGTATGTCGAGCAAGCTCAACATTTCTTCCAGATAACCCATGCAGAAAGGTAGAACTGGCAGAGTCACAATATAGCATGGAGAACTCATCGAGAGCACTCCCATTGTGATCCTTTGATCCAACAAACTTCTGCCATAAGTGGTTCATAGTATTTGGAAGAAGGTAATACCACGGACCTCAAGGACTATCGCAAAGGTTACTAATATCCTAAAGGAACTAACAAACACTATCACATGAGGTAAGAAGGGTGAATCTCGGGTTCAAGAACCCCGGAATGGAATACCTACTAACTAATAACATCACAGGATGCTTTCGAGAATGATGGCCAGAATCATCACACGGGGATGTTTTCATGTCTTACTCCATGAGCTGATCTTATGATCATTAAGATGATCCTAAGTTGCTCAAACCTCAAGAATATCGATTCTTCTAAACTTCTTCCTTCTACTCGTGGTCATGTTGGTTGGAGTGCTCAGAGCAAGACACCGAACAAAATTGGTGATCGAATCAACGTCCTTATGAAGTGCAACCTGGATCGTGAAGATCGTGTCAGCTTGTGTCCCTTGTCTTCTTACCTCACGTCTTGAATCTCGGGACGAGATTCTTGTTTAGTGTGGGTGACTTGTCACATCCCTAGATCATTGCTTGTAATTAGTTGCATCTACATCCATGTCATCACGTTTAATTTTTTGAATGAACTTGAAATGGGGATGACAAAACCCCCAGCACCCCCCCCCCGAAAACAACTAGGGTTTACTAAAATTATTTTCAATGAACCTGAAATGCCCTTCAAAAAAGTCTACCCTTTTTGTTTTGGGATAGAACCTCTTACAAAATGGGTCACATTTTTCTAGGACACATAAGGTCATTGGATTAAATCATTACTATTTGCATTTGGTCAAATAAATGCTATAAAATATTTTATATGCCCAAATAATTCTGCACTTAGGCTGGCCGGCATGTGTCCTTCTTCGCTCTCGTATACGTCCTTCGGGAAATGTCACGATGAATACCGGAGTCCCGTTAGCTGCTACAGCCCGGTTCACCGAGTCTGCTAGCCCGGTGCTACAGCCTGGATTCACTCGCCGATGACCGACACGCTCGATGTTGGGTCATGGATGCCTGTCCTCGTAAGTTTGTGCCACTTTGGGTTTACGACTAGCCATGTCAGCCGGGCTCCTTATCATATGGATGCTAGCGACACTATCATATACGCAGCCAATAGGCTAATCGTCCCGAGCAAAGGTAAGGCGACACCCGTGGGAATACCGTGTGTCAGGACGCAAAGTGATATGAGGTGTTACATGCTAGATCGATGTGGCATTGAGTCGGGGTCCTGATAGTGGTGGTGTGGTGCATAGGCGGCGGGGCGATGAGGAGGTCTAGGGGGTCAGGTCCCGGCCTTGTAAAGGCGGGAGGGCGAGGCGGCGGCCCCGTCCGACTTGGAGGAGGGGTCGGGCGGCGAGGGGCGGGGTGTGCCCGAACTCCTCCGGAGTCTGGCAGCGACACGGCGACGCGGCGCGGGGAAGACGGTGGCAGCTTGTTGGGCCGGCCCGGTTGGGTCGCGCGCAGTATTTTTTTAAACGATTTTCGCGAGAAAAATCCTAAATAAATAAAAATAAAAATCTAAAAATTCCAGAAACAATTTTCACCGTCCAAACCTAATAATTGGGAAAAAAATTAACATTTTCTGGACTAAATGCAATTTTAAAAATGCATGTTTTTCTCTAATTCAAATAAAACTGCAAATAAAACAAATAATTTGATTTCAAAAAAAAAATCTCCAATATTTATCTTTTTGAAGAAGTCATTTTATCTTCTCTCATTTATTTGATTATAGGAAATAATTGGAAAGAAAATATTGAAAATCAAATTGATTCTCTTTTCAAATTTGAAATAAATTCAAATATGAAATATAAATGAAATCTCAAACTCTCTCATTGGGGTCCTTGAGTTTCTTAAGATTTCGTGGATCACAACCATAATGCAATAAAAATAAGATATGCATAAGATGATCTATGTATAAGATCCAAATAGAAAATTGGAATGTCACAAACCTACCCCCCTTAAGATGAATCTCGCCCTCGAGATTTAGGTTGGTCAGCAAAATGGTTTGGGTGGTCCTTGCGGAGGTCTTCTTCTTGCTCCCAGGTGGCTTCCTCCTCGGTATGATGGCTCCACTAAACTTTGCAAAACTCGATCACCTTGCTACGAGTAACTCGGCTAGAAAACTCGAGAATATTGACTATCTTCTCTTCGTAAGTCAGATCACTATCCAACTGAATTGCTTCCAGTGTCACTGTATCTCTCAGAGGAATGTCAACCATCCCAGCATGGCACTTCTTCAACTGGGAAACGTGAAACACATCATGAACCCTTGACAATCCTTCGGGTAGTTCCAACTTGTACGCAACTTCTCCCATGCATTGCAAAACTCTGTGTGCTCCAATGAAACGTGGCGATAGGTTTCCATTGACTCCAAAACCTTTAACTCCTCGAAGTTGGGACACACGAAGATATGCTCTGTCTCCGACTTCGTAAGCTACCTCCTTGCGTTTAGCATCTGCATAACTCTTCTGCCTTGACCGGGCTACCTTGAGTCCGTCCCGAATCAACTTAACCTTCTCCTCGAATCTCTGATTAAGTCTGGTCCGAGCAAGAGTTGATCTCCAACTTCATCCCACGATAACGGAGTCCTGCACCTCCTTCCATACAAAGCTTCGAAAGGGTCCATCTTCAAACTGGCATGATAAATGTTGTTATAGGAGAACTCTGCATAGGGCAAATTGTTATCCCAACTAGATCCATAATCTAGCGCGCAAGCTCTCAACATGTCCTCCAGAATCGGATTCACGCTCTCGGTCTGTCCATCTGTCTGTGGATGAAAGGTTGTGCTGAAGTCTAGCCTGGTACCCAAAGTTTCGTGCAACTAATTCCAAAACTTTGATGTAAACTGTGTTCCTCTATCTGATACAATGGTCCTCAGAACTCCATGCAAACATACAATCCTGGTCATTTAAATCTTCGCCAACTTAGCACTCATATAAGTTGTTTTCACAGGGATGAAATGGGCTACTTTCGTCAACCAATCAACTACAACCCTGATAGAGTCATAGCGTGAACGAGTCCTGGGTAATCCAGTGATAAAATTCATGCCAAGTGTATCCCAATTCCATTCGGGTACCGGCAACGGCTGTAGCAATCCTGCTGGTTTCTGATGCTCTACCTTAACTCTATGACATTCATCACATACTGCTACATACTCAGCAATGTCCTTCTTCATTCCTGTCTACTAGAAACTTTCCTTCAAATCCAGATACATCTTGGTGTTGCCTGGGTGAATTGAGAAAGGCGAATCATGAGCCTCCCGAAGAATCAACTTCCTGATCTCAGGGTCATTAGGCACATAAATACGATCCTCAAACCATAAAGTGTCATGCTCATCCTCACAAAATACTTTAGCCTTTCCTTTACACATCCTTTCCTTTATCTCTGCAATCTCCCTGTCCGTCTTCTGGGCTTGTCTGATCTTACCCAACAAAGTGGACTGAATTTCCAATGCTGCAACATAACGTCTCAGAACTATCTCCAAGCATAGCTCTCGAAGATCGTCGGCTAGCTCCTTAGGTAATCCTCTGGTTATGAGCATGTTAACATAACTCTTGCGGCTCAACGCATCTGCTACCACATTGGCCTTTATTGTATGATAATGTAATCTCATGTCATAATCCTTTATGAGCTGCAACCATTTCCTTTGTCTGAGGTTTAACTCCTTCTGTGTGAAATGTACTTCAAACTCTTGTGATCCGTATATACATAGAATGGTTTCTGAAAAGAAAATGCCTCCATGTCTTGAGCGCATGCACTATGGCTGCTAACTCCAAATCATGTGTAGCATAATTCAACTCATGAGATCGAAGTTGTCGTGAGGCATATGATACAACTCTTCCAACCTGCATAAGCACACCTCCAAGTCCTCGACGTGAAGCATCGCAATACACATGGAAATCCTTGCGTATGTCTGGGATAATCAGCACTGGGGCTGTAACCAAGCGTTTCTTCAACTCTTGAAAACTGGCCTCACAATCCTCAGTTCATTTAAACTTGGTATTCTTCTTCAATAACTCCGTCATGGGCTTCGCAATCTTGGAAAAATTCTCAATAAATATCCGGTAATAACCTGCGAGTCCACGAAAACTTATGATCTCTCCCACTGAGGTGGGTGCCAACCATTTAGTGATAGATGCAACTTTAGTAGGGTCTATTGCTATTCCTTCTCCGGATATAACATGTCCGAGAAATCCAACTTTGTTCAACCAAAACTCGCATTAGCTAAACTTGGCATACAACTGATGTTCCCTGAGCTTCTCAAGAACCAAAGGCCAATGTTCCTTACACTCTTTTTCATTCTTCTAGTAGACCAATATGTCATCAATGTACACCACGACGACTTATCCAAAAACTTCATGAACACCTTGTTCATCATACTCATGAAATAAGAAGGGGCGTTAGTCAAACGAAATGACATAACTGTATACTCGTATAGCCCATACCCTGTGGTAAAAGTTGTCTTCGGTATATCCTGCTCTTGGTTCTTCAATTGGTGATAACCTGATCGAAGACCGATCTTGGAGAAAACTTTTGCTCCTTGTGTCTGGTCAAACAAATCATTGATCATCCGCAGAGGTTATTTATGTCTTATCATCACCTCATTTAGCGCACGATAATCAACAACCATCCTCAAAGATCCATCCTTCTTCTCAACTAGAAGCACTGGGCTCCCCAAGGTGATGAACTTGGTCGAATATAACCTTTATCTGGTAACTCCTTAATCTGCTTCTTAATTTCCTCTAGATCATTTGCGGGCATCTGATACAGTCTCTTGGATAGTGGTCAGGTGCCTGGCAATAACTCAATCAAAAACTCAATGTCCCGATCCGGTGGCATGCCTGGTAACTCCTCCGGAAATACATCGAGGCAATCCTTCACCACTGGTACTTCCTCCTGAACAACTCCTGATAAAGAATTCACCTAAATCCTCCTCGGCGTATGCCTAGACACATACTTGATCCTCTTTCCTTCCGGGGTGGTGAGTAGAATTGATTTACTGGCGCAATCGATGTTTCCTTCAAACATGGATAGCCAATCCATGTCTAGTATCACATCCAATCCTTGTGACTCCAGAACAATATGGTCGGTGGGGAAAACATGTCTACCTATGGTTATTGGCAACAGACAACATCCCTGACTAGCCATATACTTTGCTCCAGGGGAACTTACTAACATAGGTGACTTAAGGGCTACGGTTGGCAATTTGAACTTGTCCACAAATACCCTTGATATGAATGAATGAGATGCACCAGTATCAAAAAGAAAAAGTGTTGTAAATGCATTAATCAAAACTTACGGACAACTGCATCGGGTTGATCCTCAATCTCCTCCACACTGACGTGGTTCACCTGACCTTTGGTGAATGCTACGTCTTGAGCTTGCGTTGGTTTTTCTCCAAGAGGAGAGGGTGATGCAGCAAAGTGTAGCGTAAGTCTTTCCCTCAGTTTTGAGAACCAAGGTATCAATCCAGTAGGAGGATCCTCAAAAGTCCCACGCACCTACACAAGCAAACTGAGAACTCGCAACTAACACGATAAAGGGGTTGTGAATCCTTTCACGGCCACTTGCGAAAGTGAGATCTAATAAAGATAGTATGATAAGATAAATATATTTTTGGTATTTGATAAGATAGATGCAAAAAGTAAATATGCAAATAAAGGTAGATTGAAAGCAAATATGATAAGAGATAGACCCAGGGGCATAGGTTTCACTAGTTGCTTCTCTCAAGATAGCATAAGTATTACGGTGGGTGAACAAATTAATGTCGAGCAATTGATAGAAAAGCGAATAATTATAGATTATCTAGGCATGATCATGTATATAGGCATCACGTCCATAATAAGTAGACCCACTCCTGCCTGCATCTACTACTATTACTCCACACATCAACCGACTTCTGCCTGCATCTAGAGTATTAACTTCATAAGAACAGAGTAACGCATTAAGCAAGATGACATGATGTAGAGGATAAACACATGCAATATGATATAAACCCCATATTGTTATCCTCGATGGCAATAATACAATACGTGTCTTGCAACCCTTTCTGTCACTGGGTAAGAACACCGCAAGATTGAACCCAAAGCTAAGCACTTCTCCCATGGTAAGAAAGACCAATCTAGTTGGCCAAACCAAACTGATAATTCGAAGAGACTTGCAAAGGTAACTCAATCATACATAAAAGAATTTAGAGAAGATTCAAATATTATTCATAGATAAACTTGATCATAAATCCACAATTCATCGGATCTCGACAAACACAACACAAGAAGAGTTTACATCGACTAGATCTCCACAAGAGAGGGGGAGAACATTGTATTGAGATCCAAAAAGAGAGAAGAAGCCATCTAGCTAATAACTATGGACCCGTAGGTCTGTGGTAAACTACTCACAACTCATCGGAGGGGCAAGGATGTTGATGTAGAGGCCCTCCGTGGTTGATTCCCCCTCCGACAGAGTGCCGTCAAAGGCTCCAAGATGGGATCTCATGGATACAGAAGGTTACGGCGGTGGAAATTGTGTTTCGTGGTGCTCTTGGATGTTTTCGGGGTACGTAGGTATATATAGGAGGAAGAAGTACGTCGATGGCCGCCCGAGGGGCCCACGAGATAGGGGCGCGCCCTACAGGGGGGCGCGGCCCCCTATATCGTTGGCCCCTCGGAAGCTTCTTGACTTGCACTCCAAGCTCTCCGGATCATGTTCGTTCCAAAAATCACGTTCCCGAAGGTTTCATTCCGTTTGGACTCCGTTTGATATTCCTTTTCTTTGAAATACAGAAATAGGCAAAAAAACAGCAATATGGGCTGGGCCTCCGGTTAGTATGTTAGTCCCAAAAATGATATAAATGTGTAAAATAAAGCCCATAAACATCCAGAAGGGGTAATATAATAGCATGGAACAATCAAAAATTATAGATACGTTGGAGACGTATCAGTGAAGGGGTTGGGCTTCTTTGCAAAACTTCCATCTCCATTTCCATTCTTGGCTTCAGATCATTAAGTGGCATAATGTCCGGTCTTCCCGCACTTGAAACTAGTAATGTGGCTCAGATCCCTCTTGGCCGGTGTTGCGGGGTTGGAATGGTTCTGGCTCTTGCTTCCTCCATTCCCATTGCAATTCTTAGGGCCACTGTGGTTGTGCAAACTTCCTCCATTGTGTGTATGTCCTCCATGGTTATGGCCACCATGGTTGTGAGTATGTTGTCGGTGTCAAAACCGGCGGATCTCGGGTAGGGGGTCCCGAACTGTGCGTCTAGGCGGATGGTAACAGGAGACGAGGGACACAATGTTTTTACCCAGGTTCAGGCCCTCTCGATGGAGGTAATACCCTACATCCTGCTTGATTAATATTGATGATATGGGTAGTACAAGAGTAGATGTACCACGAGATCAATGAGGCTAAACCCTAGAAGCTAGCCTATGGTATGATTGTTGAGATGTAATGTTGTGTCCTACGGACTACAGCCCTCCGGTTTATATAGACACCGGAGAGGCTAGGGTTACACAGTAGTCGGTTACAATGGTAGGAGATCTACATATCCAGATTGCCAAGCTTGCCTTCCACGCCAAGTAAAGTACCTTCCTGACACGAGCCGAGTCTTCAATCTTCTATCTTCGTAGTCCGGGAGTCCGCAGATATTGATAGTCCGCTATCCGGACACCCCTAGTCCAGACTCCTCAAGAGCCTGAACCAGTCTTCAATGACGATAAGTCCGGCGTGCATAATGTTCGGCATTGCAAGGCGGGTTCCTCCCTTGAATAATCCAGAGAGATAATGAACACCGGATAGTGTCCGCTCGCAAAATAATTTCCACATTCCAACGAGAGAGAATAAAATACACACTTAATTCAATCTGCCGACGATTACGCAGCGTGGCGCCACACCGCAGCCAAGCCCTCGCTTGAATCGCTTTTATCGCTCCGCCAACACGCTTAGCGGCGGCTTCCTTGGCACGCCCCGTCAAAGCAGTAGATCGTGTTCCCTTTATTTCGGGATCCTCATCAATACGCGCGTGGGTAACCCAACCGCTCCGCCGCCACGCCTCTATATCGAAGGGAATCTCGAACGGTCACGAGGCGGCCCTTGGCATTATTTCCCCTTTATAAGAGGACCAAGGCCTGTCCTTGTCTCTTAACCTCGTGATCGAATCTTTCCTCCGCTCCCGCCCCAACACCAAGAGCTTCAGACTCGAGCGCTTCGGATCTGTAGCAATGTCCGGCTCCGACCTCCAGGGCCGGTGGATGCCCTCCTCCGTCACGGAGGAAGACATATTGAAGTTGCGTGAGGCCAAGTACCTGGCCTATGAAGTTTCGCACAGGTTGCCTGCCCCAGGGCAGGCCGTGCCAGCCCCCGAGCCCGGCGAATACGTCGTTTTTGCATCTCACCTCCGCCGGGGATTAGGCTTCCCGACGGATCCTTTCGTGAGGGGGCTACTGTTCTACTACGGGCTGGACTTCCACGACTTGGCTCCGGAGTCTATCCTCCATATCTCCGCATTCATTATCGTCTGCGAAGCCTTCCTCCGCGTCATCCCCCACTTTGGCCTGTGGCTGAAAACATTCAAGGTGGAGCCGAAGATGATCGAGGGGCGCTCAGCGGAGTCGGCGGGCGACCATACGCAAGAAGGTCGATGCCCGTGGCTCAAGGTTCCTTCCAAGAGGAACTGGATTGTGGCAGCAGGAGTGGTTCTATATCACCGCTCCAAGGGGCGCAAGCGAAGCCGCCGCCCTCCTTCCGCCGGGACCTCCACAAAGAATCGATGTCGTGGGTCAACCAAGGGCTCAACTGGGGCCGCCCAAGGACGTGCCCGCACCGCAGGCCCGATTCGGGACCTCCAAACAAGGGAGATTGATCTGGTCAAGGTGATGCAGGTCATGCTAACTAGGCACCTCCTACCCTCGCAAACGCCGCCCTCTCCGCTTATGGGAGTTCAATCTGAGGGACCTCAGATCCTCCAAAGATTTCATGGGTGCGACACCCTTGGAGATGTACGAGCTGTTCTTCGACCGCAAGTGGCGGTCTCGATTCGCCGAGGATGCGGCTTAAGCCGCGATCGCCGGATACTCGTGTAAATGGCTCCGAGCTCGACATTCTACTTGTATGCCTTTCAAAAGATCATATCCTGACCTGCTTATTCTTTACAGAATGGGTGGCGCGATCAAGGCTGATAAGGTGTCCGCCCTCCCAGAGACCGTGACCGGAGCCCGTCTGGTCGAATGTTGGAGGTTGCGCCACAGAGGGGGGCGACGGGGAAATAAAGGAGCTAATACTCATCCAAAGGCGATCAAGAGGAGGGAACCAAGGATCCCTCCTTCAGGGGAAGAGGACCGCCTCAGGATCCGGAGGCCCCAGCCCTAAGCGTGGGAAGAAATCCCCACGGGGTCCGCGTCCGGAAAGAATCCGGACGCGCAATCATCGCCAAGGACCAGCCTCCAACGAGCCGTGAGTATGAAAGAGGAAATTTAATAAAAAGTACCTTCGCTTATGCTTCAGAGGTAACCAAATAATTATATCGCAGTTCGGATCTGCAGCCGCCTCGAGATGAGTTCGCCCTCGGGGATCTTCTTTCGAGATGATGGAGAGCGACACGCCTCCGTCGCGCGCCCAGATGAGGCAAAGCGAGCCCAAGTGTCGCCACGGAGGGCGCCCCGAGTCCGGAGGGGTCAAGAGTTCGACACCCACCGAGCCCGGGCGGAGAATCAAGAGTTTGCTTGAGAGGGCGCCCATTTCGTAAGATCACCGCGTTAATCGCACGGTGGTTGAAGGATTTCGTCCGCTGAAAGCGGATTGCGTGATGTCTGCTATGAGCTTGTCAGGCGGATTTGAGGTATACAAAATAGCGCACCTTTGCTTTTTAACAGTTGTGCATATAAAAGATCGCCTCAGATAGACAAGAGCCCTCGAGACTCGGTAGGTTGTCGAAGACGACAGCGTGCCGAGGATCGAAAATCTAATTATCTCAGGTAATAAATATCGCCGCTCTGATACAGGTGGCGGATAGTCCGGTGGCCAGCCGGACTGATCAGTTTGCCAAACTAAGTCGGCAACTGGACATGGCAGATGCTGACATAGCACTTGTCAATCAGCGACTTGACGAGTCGCAAGGTAAATAAATTCTCCATAGCCGCTTTGTTGAGTGGGTTAAAGCCCTCCTCTGATAAGTTATATGCTGTTTATACAGACAGTGCTGCTGCTATGGAGAGACTTCGGGCCGAGCTTGCACAAGCCAAGGAACAAGCCCGGCGAGCGAGCGCGGTTGCCACGAGGGCGCCGAGGAGTTGAAGGTCGAAAAGGCTGCGCACCGCCTAAGCGGGCGGAGGTGGCGGATTGGCCAAGAAATTAAAGTATGCTACCGATCGAAGCGAGGCTCTTGAAAAGGAGCGCCTATTGGAGCGGGAAGACTCAAGAAGGCCACCGCCGAGACCAAGGATGCCCGCCGCAATGCGGGCTATGAAGGAGGAGCTGCGCCAAGCCGAGAAATCACGGTGGCGGCCGCTTCTTATCGCCGCGGTTTATGGATGCCGTATGCCCAACTTGAAAAGCAAAGGAGTTTGGAGGATCCTTACATGGACTTGGCTGCGAGTGCGGCGGACGCCGTTAAGCACTTCCGAGCTGGGGATCACGAGGTGGAAGAGTTATATTGGACTCAATTCCACAGTCCGGATCGGCCTCTTCATTGCTGTCGGACAAGTTGGCGAATGGGCCGAACTGAATAGACTGTCCGGCTGGCTATGACTGACATCGTGGCCCATGTGTGGCCAGAGAGGTCCAAGGCGACGAGCTATTTTGGCCTACTGCAGCAGTTCCTTGGGGCGGTGCCGCATATCAAGGAGATGAAGCGGTCGGCCTGCATCGAGGGCGCGCGGATGGCTCTTGCCCGTGTAAAGGCGTAGTGTCCGGAGATGGATGCCACCGCTGTTGCTGCCTGGGTTCGATGGGAATCGCTTCCCGCCAACATTATTTCGGGGAAGTTATGCGCGGCGCTCGTATAATAGAGTCGCAGTGCTCGAAGAATGTAACGTTCAATTGAACGCATTAACTTGTTTATGAATGATTATAGTATGAATGCTTTTTATACTTGTGCTTCCAAGTAGTAATACTTCTCCTTGCGGCCGTTCGATACTTGTGTATAACCCGAAAGATGCGATCTTGACTTCAGCCCCTTGCACAAGGTGCTGGGGTGTTCGCAAAATAGCGCTTTTCACACTTTAATCCGACGCCTCGGTCCTGTTATAAGGAGGTGGTAGCGAGCTTAACGAGGCAATCCGGACTATAATGCTTTATCTCTTTCACTTAGCCAATGGAGCTCGAGGGTGGGGCTACGACATAGCCCCTAATGGCACCGCACATCTCCGAATTCGAGTGCGTATGTGCTCGACCAGAAGCGCCCTTCGTCAAAGCGGGAATTCTAAACATTCCGTGGTCGATCAAGTGGTGACTGACTCTCGCTATATCATGACAGTCAGTTTTCGGCTTTCTCTCTCGAGGTGCTCACCCAAATTAACCGGGGCACAATCGCAGAGTTCTCCGGTGCCGCGTTAGCCGGGTGATACTGAACGAAGGCAGCAAAACACAGGAGCCGGGCAAACCCAACATTTGACCAAAGACATGATTCAGAGCTGATGCATATAGTGCCCAACTTGAGACGCCGAACACTCCCTGAGGTGTTCGGACTTTATGATAATGGGCAGAATTATACCCTAAGCCCCTTGTGTCCGTGTGCGGGCATTGTATTCGACGCGCCAATGCCAAATCGTCGAGTTCCGCCTCGGCTATAGGAAGAAGCCGAGGCCGATTTAGCAACAAGAGACAGAATAAAAGGTCTACGAGGGTCTTAATCGAAAGAACCCTGCGACGGGTCCCTACCGCACGCCCGCTGCTCAGTCTCCGTTGTGCCGTTATCACGACGGCCACGCACGTTGTTCATCTCAGAGAAAAGAGAGGAACATTTCAAAAACAGTTCGTGCGAAAATAATGCAAAAGAATAAGCGTAAATAATTAAGGTTAGGTTTATATGAAACCAGTGCTAGTCGTGCGCGCAGCCCCTTGTGAAAGGGTATGCGTCTAGGGAGCCCCTAGCCTACTGAGTCCGGATTCGTCTATCCGAATCCGGGGTCTTCAAGTGACCCTCGATCAAATGGTGCCATGTGGACCGGCATCTTAAGTGTAAGAGACGCGAATGCGGTATGGCATTGAAGCGACAAAAGCCGTCGTCCTAATAGTGCTTGATGTTCACTTTAAATGGGACGATATGGAAAATTAACTTTTCTCGTCGGAAATTGTTCGGTGATCCGAACACGACTTCGAGTAATATCGAGCCTGTGCACTTGGCGTAAGGGCCAGGCATAACTCCTTTAAAGGAAGTGCGGCTGTGTCGAATTTTGGTAGGGTCTATCCCCATCCGACGGATTGTGCTTGAATATAGCAGGTTTAAGTCACTGCCTCCGTCCATTAGGACGTTTGTGAATTGTAGTCCGTCTATTATCGGATTCAATATCAGGGGAGTCCGTCCAGCGGTTCGAACACTTTTGGAATAATCCCGGTGGTCGAAAGTGATTGGTTTTGATATCCAATCTCTATGGTTTATGGGCCGACCGTGCGAAGCTCTTTTAGAAAGTGCCGATTGTTTTTCCGTGTCCTCACATGAAGTGAGTTCACCGCTTTGACCCCTTGTGGGAAAGTCTTTGTTTTCCGTGCCTCGCTTGGCGGGTTTATCTTCCTCGCTGACGCGTCGAGCCCCTTGCGTTCGGCGCTTAGTCGGCGGACTGTTTGAAAACCCAACAATCCTCGTGGGTGTGATTTGCGAGCCTTCCGGGTACTTGTGGATTTGACAGATCCGACCGAGATTTTTGTAGATTAGACAGTTGTCATTGTCGTCCTTGATGGGTTGAGCTTTATTATTCGCCGTGAGCTTTTAAATCCGGCGTGACTGCCGTGCTTTTTGGGCTTTTCTCTTTATTCCGGCGCTGATCTTTTCTCGCTCCGTGATTTTCCGCTTCCATCTCTTATCTCGGATGTACTTGGGTTCTTTGGTCTGCTTCTTGCCAACCAGCTGTCCTCTCTAGCAAAAGCGGGTCATGAGGCTTGTTAATGCGGTCATTCTCCTCGGTTTCTCTTGACCGAAGTTGTCTGGCGAGCCATTCGTCTCGGACATTGTGCTTAAAAGCTGCTAAGGCTTCGGCGTCCGGACAATGACTATTTGGTTCTTTTGGTAAGGAACCTGTTCCTGAATTTCCGCTACCGACTCTCCGGGCTGTTGAGTTATATGACTTAGGTCGCTCGCATCCGGAGGCCGGACATAAGTCCCTTGAAAATTTGCTCTAAACGCTTCCTCGAGCTCTTCCCAACTTCCAACAAGTTTTACGGGAGGCTTTTGAGCCAATGACGAGCTGGCCCTTTGAGCTTGAGGGTAAATATTTTATGGCGTGGAGATCGCCTCCTCCGCCATATGTATATGCATATATAGTCTTCTATCCGCACTCTGTGGTCTGTTGTTCCATCGTAGGCTTCTATGTTGATGGGTTTAAACCCTGCTTTGGAATTCGTGTTCCAAAGACTTCGTCTCAGAAAAGCATAGTGGGTGTCGGCGCCCTGTTTGTATGCGTGCCGTCGTCGGACACTTGACGTGTTCCTTTGCTTATTGGGGCTTTCCTTTTGGGTCCATAGATGGACTGGCTGGGCCATTTGACGGTGGAGGCTTTATGGCCTCTTCGTCGAATCAGGAGCAGCTTGCGCTCGGGTAGCTCTTCGGTTGGTGGTTGTTGCCTTGTTTGTCTGCGCTTTTTGAGCACTTTGCTCCATCTTATCCGGAGCGCGTCTTCCGCTGTGTTGAGCTTCCGCTTTTCCTCCTTCGTGCTTCTTGTCAGTAGCGATGAGCCTGCGTTTGTAAAGATCTTGTTCGACGGGCTCTTTGAGTTTGTCGTCATCGGGCTTGATTCGTCCTCGGAGGGAGGTACATAGTTGTGATCCTCAACCTTTTCTTCCGCCGCCCTTTCGTGAGGGCTTGCTTCTACATCCTCCTTCGCCGAGTCTTGCTTTGGAGGGTTTTTCTTGACACTCTCCGGAGTGTTATTATCTCCGTGCGGATTCTCCATTCTTGTTGTGGCGGGATTTAGAGCGCGGCGCCGTCGGCGCTTGGGTTGCTTCTTTAGAGAATCTTCCTCCGCCGCTTTCTCGCCATCCCCTTCTTTGGGGTATCCACCATGTAGACGTCGTATGACGAGGTGGCCTTCCGGTGTCCGTGGGGCTGGGTCTGATCGCTCTCCGCATCATCGCCCATAGCGTCGATGTCCTCGAGTCGTAGTCTAGCATGTCGGTTAGATCCTCGGCAAAGTGGCTACAAAGTGGGTGGTGGGTGGGCTCAATTTCTTCGCCGTCCGAACTCCAACCGCCCCGCCATAGTCCGCCAGATTCTCTGATAGCGAGAGACGCTTCAGAGAATTCAAGATATCGCCAAAAGGCGAGTGTTGAAAGATGTCCGCGGCGGTGAATTCCACAACCGGCGCCCAATCTGGCTTAATTGGCGGGGGCGCGGGAGGCTCGGAGTCCGGTAAGGAGTCCGGCGTCTCGAGATCACGAGTTTCGCAAGGGACAAAATCGGTATTCGGCTCCATCGCCGTGGATATTGAAGCCCCCGAGGCGGCGTCTATCCACCGACCCTCGTCATGGGCAATCGGCTCTGGGTAAGTAGCCAGGGCGGATTCGAGTGCGGCCACCAAAGCACTGTTCGGCGGCAGAGCTAGATCATGCCCATCGTCGCAGTGCGGCGCGCTTGGCGGTGGCTCAAGTCCGTCGAAGATCAAGTCTCCGCGGTCATCGGCCGTGAAGTTTAGGCTTCCGAATCTGACCTGACGGCCAGGAGCGTAGCTTTCGATCTGCTCCAGATGGCCAAGAGAATTGGCCCGCAGTACAAAGCCGCCGAATACGAAGATCTGTCCGGGGAGAAAAGTCTCACCCTGGACAGCGTTGAAGGTTGAAGATGCCATCGAGCCTATTGGCGACGACACAGAGGAACTCTCAATGAAAGCACCAATGTCGGTGTCAAAACCGACGGATCTCGGGTAGGGGGTCCCGAACTGTGCGTCTAGGCGGATGGTAACAGGAGACGAGGGACACAATGTTTTTACCCAGGTTCAGGCCCTCTCGATGGAGGTAATACCCTACGTCCTGCTTGATTAATATTGATGATATGGGTAGTACAAGAGTAGATCTACCACGAGATCAATGAGGCTAAACCCTAGAAGCTAGCCTATGGTATGATTGTTGAGATGTAATGTTGTGTCCTACGGACTACAGCCCTCCGGTTTATATAGACACCGGAGAGGCTAGGGTTACACAGAGTCGGTTACAATGGTAGGAGATCTACATATCCGTATTGCCAAGCTTGCCTTCCACGCCAAGTAAAGTACCTTCCGGACACGAGCCGGAGTCTTCAATCTTCTATCTTCGTAGTCTGGGAGTCCGGCGGATATTGATAGTCCGGCTATCCGGACACCCCCTAGTCCAGGACTCTCTCATATGTCGTCCCGAGTACAGGGAATAGCGGGGCTTCTGCTGAGCTCCAGAAGTGTACCTCCCCTGTCCATACTTCATCTTGCTATTATCAATCTATTGCTTCTTGCCTTCTATCATGAGGTCCCTGTCTATCAACTCCTGGTAGTTGTTGAAAGTTGCCACCATCAACTGCATGCTTAGATCATCATTGAGTCCCTCAAGAAACTTATCCTGCTTCGCGGGATCTGTGGCCACATAATCTGGGGCATAACATGCTAACTTGATGAACTCATCCACATACTGTCCCACTGTACAACCTCTTTGGCGCAAGTTGCGAAACTCGCGCTTCTTCGTGCTCATAGCTCCTGCTGAAACATGGGTGGTGCAGAAAGCCTGCTGAAACTGATCCCATGAAACATGGGTAAGTAGTGGTGTAGTTCTCCCACCAAGATGCTGAGGGTCCATCAAGCTGATGTGCGGCAAAGTGCATTCTCTCTACATCTATGCATCCTGCGGTAGACAGCTCCCTTCCAATCTTGCGGAGCCAATCATCTGCAACAATCAGCTAAGTGCTGCTAGAGAACAATGGCGGATTCAACCTCAGAAAACGGGCAAGGTTGTCAACAGGGGGTGGTGGTGGTGGGCTGTTGTTGCTACCTTGTTTCTTGTTCTGAACTAGCATCTGCATCAAGGCATTCTACTGCTGGATCAATTGGGTGAGCTCCGATGGGACCACGAATCTGGTGCCATGTCTCGGAGGCATCTGATGGGTTAGAAGGGGTGAGAAGACAAAATAGAATAAGGTCTAAGAGAGATTGACTACCCATATGCACATGAGGAATATACAATCAATTCACTTCATTCAATATCAGACAATGTTCACACAAAGGATCTAACTACGATTACAAATCGATCAATGCTAACTACTTGGAAGAATACTACTAGTAACATGGTGGTCGTCTAGAAATTTTGATAGGAGGAAGATTCCATAATATCTGCTCCAGCTTCGTCAACGTGGTTGTCATCACTGTCATCATTTGCATCATTGTCCGTGTCGGTGTCGTCCAAGATGATGTAATCCTCCGAACGGATCTCCTTCTCCGGTTCTTGCTTATGGTTCTCCACGGGTAGTCCTAGCTTCCTCTTCAAATCTTTGTGCGTCTCCAGTAGTAGAACAATTTCTTCCTCATATCCATCGCGTGTTGACTTGACTTCCTCTTCTAGCTTGATATTCTTCTTCATCAGCTTCTTGATCTTCTTCATGTTGAAGCACAGTTGATTCTCATATCGGTGAATGTGGTCATCCATCTCCTGAATGTAAGCTGCAATTAATCCATCCTTCCTGGTATGAATCATCTCCCATTCCTCGTCTCGGCGTCCACATATTTGATAGATGGTGTTTTCAAGCTCCTTGTGATACACCTCACATATGCGTCCAAAAGTGATGTGGGCTGCCATGCTCTTTCCCAAACTCTAACTTGGTGCATCCAGGTAGAAATCAATAGGCTCCGTTGTTGGCGCAAATGTCCTCCCAGGTACCCAGACTTTTATCTTACAACGCTCCTCTTCCGGTAAAGTTGCAGAGAAAGTCCCAATGAAGCTTGGTAGTCCGATGTTCAAGTACTTAGTGACTTCCTTCAAGTGTCGTTCGAAAGGGGTGTCGTCATCTGGCTGAGTGAACTTGTTCCTGGGGTCCTCCATCTATAGAGTAGAAATAGAGGAGAATTAGAAATGATCAAATAAGAGGAATCTTGTGGCTTATCTAGTGGTCGCATGTGCTCTGATACCATCTTGTAGCGACCACGATCCTAATGGACCAAAGTCTCTATGCTTAAGTGTCATCCCTGGATTGCTAATGCTGACACACACAATACTCGAGGAATTATAACAGAGTTCAGTAACACACTTATTACATCCAGTCCTCATAAAGAGTATGATTACACAAAAATAACATGGCTGAAGGCCATCTAACCTAAATAACTGCGGAAGCATCGAAGATAAATGAGTCCATCAACTCCAACGACATAGCTGAGTGCATGCCAACGACCTATCGCACCTTATTCGTTGTCTGAGTAGTCTACAACATGAGACGTTGCAGCCGTGTAGGTCAGCACATTGAATATGCTGGAAGAGTTACACTATAAAGCAATGAATGCAAGAACTATATGTACATGCAATATTTGGCTGGTGGAGGCTCTAAGTTTATGATTTTGCATCAAGCTAGTTTTTTACTACAACAAAGGAATAAATTTTATTTACTACTCCCAAGTTGTACCAATATTTGAGAAGGTTCCTCCAACTCAAATCCCAATTAAGGAAGCATCATCATTAAACCCAATTCAATTAATTTAAGAGTGATGAGATCAACAATAATATCCAATCTCGATACTCAAGATGTCCATAACAAGGGACACGGCTAACCATGATTAGTTTATACACTCTGCAGAGGTTGCGCACTTTTTCCCACAAGACTCGACCGCATCCATGATCAGAAGATCGAGACATAGTCTTTCTGAAGCATTAACTCTCTACTCCGGGCAGACCGGTACACCTGCTTTCCCCTACATCTGCTAGTCCACCTCTTCGAGAGCTCATACAACTTACTCAACTATTCCAGAGCCCATAATGGCTTGTGGCTGCACATAGAAGTTTCTAGGCATGAAATATCATATGATCCCTTTGAGCCTGGGTGGCAAACCAAAGAAAAATCACACGGGTACTCCAGTATTTCCCAAATGGACAAACACTGGATTCTCCAGGTGCCCCAACCAATCCACCTAGATCTGTATTAAAGTTGCCACATTAATGTTATCCAAGATTAATAACTCTCATAACTTCCATGTGAATCACGATCCAATCCCCGTCTACAAACATGGCTAAGCAATAATAGAGCATAACGTATATTCCCGGGGTGATCAAAAGGTATTAGGTTCCTATCTACGGTACTACAACCAAACCACATGTTCCCAATCCTACTCAAGCAAATATTTGAGGGGCATAACTAATGCATGGTAAAAATTGGGTATCAAGTGTAACTTGCCTTGCTGATGATCTGCAAACTCTAGGGATTCGTACTAACAAGCTTCGTACTCCGGATAATCTAGCGTAGACAAACAAAAGCACACATAAGCAATCACTCAAACAAAACAGAGAGAAAACGAGAAAAGATCCAAATTAAACTTGAAACAAGCAACGTCGAAACTAAACATAAAACAAAACCTAATAGCATTATTTTCATGTGGATTTGATCTTAAAAGTAGGTACATGTGATTACCTATGATTGGCAAAAAGAAACAACTCAAACGGAGTTACGAAACTCAAGATACAAATGAGACAAGGTTGAATACAAATCTGAACTAAAATCAAATTTTAAATTGCCAAAATCATGTTCTAGTTGGTTTACTAGAATGAAGAGATCATTATGAAGGTTTAGGCATTGGTTTCATCTAATTTGGACAAACGAGCTAAAAGTTACGCTAGTTTTAGGATCAGGGGCTAAATCGCGATAAAACTTATTCGCGGATAGGTCCCTAGCCGAAAATAAAAGTAAAAAGAAAAATATATCGGACGAACGTCCGCTAATAGAACTAAACGAATCAATTCATTCGCTATAAAAAACTAACGGGTGAACATTCGTTAAATAACAACTAAATAAAAATAGATCTAAACCTAATTACCGAAACTAGAAAAACGAACTAAACCAAGAAAATTGGATCGGTTTTATACCGGTCAAATCGGTCGATGAGGTCAACTGCGGGGTCGGCGTCGGCGGCGGTGGGATTCGGCGAGGTGGAGCGGCGGCTTCGGCCCAAGGCGACGACGGCTTCTGTCGGCGGCATGCGAAGAAGCAGCCGGCTAGCTAGCGGGCGCGGCGGCTATGCGGGTCGGCGGCGGCGACTCGGCGGTGGTGGTGGTGTGGCGCTCCGGCGCCGGGCCATGAGGAGGTTGAGGGCGTCGGGTCCCGGCCTTATAAAGGCGGGAGGGCGAGGCAGTGACCCTGGAAAAGGGGTCGGGCGGCGCGGGGCGGGCGTGCCTGGACTCCTCCGGAGTCCAATGGTGACACGGCGACGCGACGCGGGGAAGGCGATAGCAGCCTGCTGGGCCAAGGCCTGGCTTGGCTGGGCCGGCCTGGTTGGGTCGCGCGCAGTTTTTTTAAACAATTTTCACGCGAAAAATCCGAAATAAATGAAAATAAAAATCTAAAAATTCGAGAAACAAATTTTACCGTCCAAACCTAACATTTGGGACAAAATCAACATTTTTCTGTACTAAATGCAATTTTTTAAAATGCATGTTTTTCTCTAATGCAAATAAACTGCAAATAAAATTCAAATAAAACTAATAATTTGATTTCAAAATTTCTTCTCCAGTATTTCTCTTTTTGAAGATGTCGTTTTATCTTCTCTCATTTATTTTATTGTTGGAAATAATTGGAAAGAAAATATTGAAAATCAAATTGATCCTCTTTTCAAATTTGAAATAAATTCAAATCTATACCTACTATTAAAGGGAATATGTATTCTTGGTTTGGTTTGGTCCTTTTCATTAATTTTCGTTTGGTTTGAGCGCATGCTAAAGTTTCGTGCGATTCGCTCGTACACACGGTAAGCCATCTGGGCCAGGTACACGTACGTTGAGGCCTTCTATGGGCTTTCATAGAGACCGCGAAAAAAATAATTGGATCAAAATAAGTCAACATTGTGGGAATTGAACGCAGTACCTCGTGTCTGGCTCTTTGATCTAACAACCAACGAGCTATGCGTTTTTCACGTATACTGATCCCGCCTCGCTCTTTTACAATGGTTCCCACCTGTAAATATACAAGTGGCCTTATGAATCAACAAACAGACTGTTAAATAAGCGGTCTCAGGATATGGGCTTAAATAGGATATTTAAATAGATGTGGCTAATTAAAGAAAGGATTGTGGGTAAACCGATGGAATAATAAAGAACGACTGTGACCTTGATAAATAGAATATTCAAATAGATGCCTAATTAAAGGAAGGATTTGAGGTTAAAAGGTGAGATAATTAAAAGCAAGGATCCATAGGCTTCATTGTGATGAGGCTACTAAATTAGAAAAAGAAGGATTTGATTCCCGACAAAAACAGATGAGAACGTCTTTGTAACTAAAGGAAGAATTTGTTCGCACACGAAAACGTCACGTGTACCCTCGACGCCGGGGGTGATGCACCGCAGCTCACGTCGAAGGAGACCCGCTGGAAGCGCAGTACGCAAGACAATCCGGTGGGCGCTTTTGATGGCCCGAAACCCCACATGCCCGGGAGGGACCTCGTCAGGGCGCGCGGCGGCTATGGGCTGCCCTAGGTCGGCCTGACCGCCCCTAGGGCCTCGAGGTTTGCCGCCCTGCAATGAAGAAGAACGAACGAAGAACGCGGAAGAAGAAGAATTAGGGTTAAGGAGGAAAGATAAAAGATAAAAGTGGTAGATGATTGTCGATTGTGTGTTGTTGTTCAATCGGCCGTCACCTCTTATCTATATAAGAGGCGGGTGGACTTCCCGTACAAGAAAAGGACTTGCCTTGCCGTCCAAATCATCAAAACCTAAGAAAACACGGACTATTCACGACCCCCGGCCCAGATGTCCGGCTCAAGGCCCGGATGATCCGGCCTAGCCTAGTTTTTTGACAGCAGCTCACTGTTTTGGCTCTAGAATCCTCATAATTCCTTGGATTTGGACGTTTTTTATATCCAAATCAACCTTCTCGACGAGACGCACAACTTTCATGTTGAACACTTTTTCATCCGAGGCCATCTTGAGGGTGTCTCGGTCCGTTTTCTAAAGTCTGCAGCAGAAAAATGTGTCCGGACACCCGGACGATTGCCCGGATTGTCCCGCCTTTACCCGGATCATCCGGGAGTTGATCCAGATCATCCGGCTTCAACTTTTAGCTTCTGTTGTTTTGGTCAATTTTTCGGCCCTCGGCTGGATGATCTGGACCCCGGTCCGGATGATCCGGCCATACAGTGCTGCAGCGCACAGTTTTGGCTGTAACTTTTGCATACGAACTTGGATGGGGACAATCTTTATACCAAAATCGTCCGCCTCGACGAGACGAAGAACTTTGCAGTTGAAACTTTTCCTATCCGAGGTCCTCTTAATTAGGTTTCATGCCATTCTTTAATCAGATGTCAACACGGGTATCTCCGGAATTGTCATATCTTTTGCAGTTGAGCTCCTTTTTGGTCCATCTTCATATTTATTTCGATCATCTTGATGAAGGCCCTCAAATGGTGACATAAACTCATAATTTTAACCTCATTCCATTATAGACTCAAGTCACTCTTTCCGATCATGCCATTTTTGAGCGTCAACACATGCCCCCCTGTTTTTCGGCAAAGATAGTATGCCGAAAAATAACTTGTACCGTATTGGTTCTAAGGACGATGTCAACACTCCATCGGCCACTTCGCATGTGCTTAGAGCTATAAATATATACCGGCCATTTATTTGAGGCGGATTCTTGATACAAACTTGGGTGAAACCTTCTCAACTTCATTAACAATCCCATAGATATGTATCTCAAGGTCATCCTCCAAACCATATTGCTCACCCTTTTGCTAGGACTTTGCAAATAATCAACAATAAACTTTCTTCATCCTTACTTTTTGCCTGCAAAAAAATAATTAGTGGCCGAAGCAATGGACTTCGATTCAGCCTTTCCTATGTTGACGAGACTAAGCATCGGCTATTGAATGAAATACAATACACCATGATTAACATAGTAGCCGGATGCTTGCTGTGCCAACTCTTTTGAATTGTCATGCCTAGAAATATGAACAGTTTTAAAGCAACCAAGGTAAATTTTGCATCTAGGCATACCTCAAGATAAACTACAAGTTATTCGTCAAAACATCCATAACCCTTGGATATTTGTTGCACTACTCATAACGAATCACCAAAAGCCTCAATATGTTTAGCACATATGGCAAAAGTTCCAAACCGAATAACATTGCATATTCGGCTTTGATTATTGTGCAATAAATATTTTAAGAGGCATGAGGCTTCACAAAATTGCACCATAAGAAGATATATAAACAACACCAACACCTTGGCCATTGTGAATTCAACCATCGAAACATAATCTCCATAGTACTAGAGAGACAAGGCTAATATTACTTAACATGTACCTTGTCTCGGTTCCAATTGAACTAAGGACGATGTTAGAATTTCACACCGGCCATGATCGGATAGTTTCTTAGGACGATAATTAAGTATCGGCCATTATCATGAGGTCCATGTAGAATTCATCCATTAAAGCATGTATAGCCGAAATAAACAAATAAAATAGCAATAAAATATTTCAGCCCCTTTGTCTTAGCAACAAAAATGTAACTAACCAAATGTATAGTGATTTGGTAATACTTTGTCATGATATAGAAAATTATGTTGCATCCATGGATCAAAATAAGTGCATGGAGGGTAATTGATCATACCTGTGGATGAATTCCATGGCAAAGGCATCAATGGCATTGTTGAAGAAAATGGATGGTGTGCTAACTGAAGATTTTGATGTTGTGATGCACACCTTCGGCATAATTGTTTGTTGCTTCCATCCTTCTCTTTCTTCACTTTCATTGTACTTGTTGCAATTGAAGCATGCACATCGTTTTTGTTATGATTGACCCTCTTGGGAACCCATGCCATGTTCCTCTCTCTCAGCTCTTGTGCACTAAGTTCTGTAATTCCCTCTTTTGCCAATACGATAAGCCGAGTGGGCATCTCGACTGTGATTCTGTTTTGACCAATGGCTATTCTTTCTTGGCCTTGTGCACTCTCAACTTCTTTTCTTCAGATTTGGTACTTTGACTCTCAACAATTGGTTGCTCCATCTCATTGCCTTTAGTAGCCAATGTCAACACTTTCATTGGCTCTTTGTCATTTGAGATCAAATCCGAAGTAACACTCTTACGACCATCTCTTTTAACGCGGTAAAGTTGTTTGACCACCTCTATCTTCTTCCTTGAGCTATGGACCGATTCCTTATGATTGAAACGGTCTTTAACATGTGATTGTTCAGATGTTGATCTTCTTGGAGCTGCATAATATTGGTGAGATGGTCTAAAATAAGATGGAGAATGTGCCCTTGTATCATACCTGTCCCATGTTGAATATGTATCTACATGAGCATACGGAGGCATCCACGGCATTGGCATGGGCCTCCCAAAATAAGGATATGAATATGTTGCATTAAAATTATAACTTTGCCAATACCAATCCTCATATTTGCGCCTTGGGGGTGATCTTGGTTTCTTTGCATGATTTGGCCGATAAGCAATCTTCTCTTCACTATTCTTTTGATATTTATCCAATAGTTCAGCGAAGGTGATTTTTGATCTTTTACACTTGCGCTTATTTCGGCCTTTGTTTCCTTTGGTTGTGCTTGCACTAATCATTGGATTTGCATGTTGCCCCTCAGTCCTTGGCATCTCCATTGTAGCTTCGATGGAATTCTCGCCCTCAAAATTATGTTCATTATGCTCTTCAACAACTTCTTTACTTGAAAGCTTGACCCCATCACCTGCAATTTTTACCTCCTCTTTAAATGGATCGGCTTGAAGCAGCCGATACAAAAACTTTCTGCCATCGAGACCAATCGGAATAGAATGGTCATCTCTTGGTGTTTCAACAAACTTCAATCGTCCTTTTTCAATGGCCGATTTAACTATTTGACGAAACATGTTGCAATCCTCAAAATTATGCTTGGACGAATCATGCAACTTACAATACATTCGTCCTTGGATTGATAGCTTAACATGGTGATCAAGAATTGTACTGTAATTATTTTTGAGCAACAAATCAAATATTTGATCACACATGATTGAATTAAAGGTATACTTCTTGTTTTCTAGCCGATCTTACTGTTTGAACAGCTTTGGAGATAAGCAAACGAATGGTTCAAATTTGTAATCTCCCCATTCGGCTATGCATTGTGTTTTCCACTCTATCTCCGATGTCTTTGGATAAGATATTATATTAGCATCGTTTATCTCAATAGAATTTAACCTTGGCTTTAAATTTCTGAAACGAAGATATTTAGAACATACATGTCTCAGTTGAGACCAAGTGCAAGCCAAGTACGAAATAAGCAAAGCTACCCAACTAGATGTGAACTTTAGATAAAGCAACGGGGAAAGCTGCGGCTGTAACAATAAGTCAATATCGGTCTTTATAAATGGTGTAATGGGTTGACCGATATGTTCCATAACAAGTTTATTGCTAACAAGTAAATTACCCTTCTTCATTGGTCTTTCAAATTTACTTATGAGGATTTTTCTAATAGATGTATCAACAATAAAGTTCTGACCAAATCTGAAAATAGGTAAATTACTTGCTAAACATAGCTCTTCAAATATGTTGGGAGAGCATGATGGTGGTGCCACTTGAAGAACATCTTGCTCCGTCTTTGGATGGCTCCCCAACACCTTGTCATTATCTTTTTCTTGATTCCGTGCATCATTACCTTGAAGACCCATGTCAGCTGAACTTTGTTCGGCTACTTTTCTTGTCCTTGAGGCTTGTCAATTTCTATGCCACGGAACTCATAGGGCAGGAAGTAGGTTCCATTGACCTCGGAAAAATCAAGTATGGTTGTTTTGCTATGCTTTCCATGCCCTTTCTCAATAATGCTTGCCTCTTTGGATTTGATGGACTCAGAATATATGCTACTTGATTCCGCTTTTCTAATAACCGAATTTTCTTTGTTACCTAAATCAATAACTTTATCTTTTTTAATTTGCAAGGCTTCTCGCTCTCGTCTAATTTTAGCCCACATCTCAGCTTGGCGAGCTTTAAACTTTTTCATCTCAATTTCCATCCACTCGTCATGAGATTGCCCCCCAATACTTTGAGACTCTTTCAGCAATGAGGTGCTGAAACTTTGTGATTGTTTAGGTGGTACACTGGATGGTACAGCACTGGAGGACTGCATCATTTGCATAACTCTAGCTTTTACAACAGCAAAATCATGAGGCTTCCCGCCTTCTATTAGTTCCTGGCGGATAGAGTTGCACAAATCCCAAGAGAATGTAAGCTTGTTCTCCATTACCCGGTCTGGATATGGTTGCCCCCCAATGCTTTTAGATCCTTTCAGCAATGAGATGTTGCCAAAATTCTGTAATTGTGTAGGGGGGACATGATATGCCACGGTAGTAGGTGAAGGCATTTGTGCTCCTGCAGAAGTTTCACTTATTCGGCCATGACCATGAAGGTGCGGAGCCAAATTATGGACATCAACAGTTGTGTATGGTGCCAAAAAATTAGTAGCATTAGGTGTAGCATATGATGTTTGAGGGTAATTGGCCAAATAACTAGTAGTAACATGGCCAATTCCCCTATCCACCGGCACGTTTGGATTAACGTACATCAAGTTATTTGCTGATGAATAAAAATTTGAAACACTTTGTTGCATACCATTGGAAGTTCCTACATAGGGTGTCGCAAGTTGATTAACCAAACTCATCATGTTATTCATCGGCATATAAATTTGTGGGGTTGCCGATGCATGGGAGCTGGGATACATATGTTGCATGTTGCTAAAATTATATAAAGTAGAATCATGGAGATTTTGTTGCATCGGCCCTTGCACATAATTAGGTGCATGATTGATAAAGCTAGGGCTAGCCGATACATTATGCTCATTAGATGATCTAGCAACAACATATGCATTATTTGCATCTACATATGTGAATTGGGTATTCATATTACCTTTGTAGACTGCAAACCCTAGATGACGATCTCTTCGTAGCAAGAACGGGCCGGAGACCGTTCAAAGCTTCGTCCCCAGCGGAGTCGCCAAAAAGTGTGTTCGCACACCAACACGTCACGTGTACCCTCGACGCCGGGGGTGATGCACCGCAGCTCACATCGAAGGAGACCCGCCGGAAGCGCGGTACGCTAGACAATCCGGTGGGCGCTTTTGATGACCCGAAACCCCACACGCCCGGGAGGGACCCCGTCAGGGCGCGCGGCGGCTACGGGCTGCCCTAGGTTGGCCTGACCGCCCCTAGGGCCTCAAGGTTCGCCGCCCTGCAATGAAGAAGAACGAACGAAAAACGAGGAAGAAGAAGAACTAGGGTTAAGGAGAAAAGATAAAAGATAAAAGTGGTAGATGATTGTTCGATTGTGCGTTGTTGTTCAATCGGCCGTCACCTCTTATCTACATAAGAGGCGGGTGGACTTCCCGTACAAGAAAAGGACTTGCCTAGCCGTCCAAATCATCAAAACCTAATAAAACACAGACTATTCACGACCCCCGGCCCGGATGTCCGGCTCAAGGCCCGGATGATCCGGCCTAGCCTAGTTTTTTGACAGCAGCTCGCTGTTTGGGCTCTAGAATCCTCATACTACCTCTGATTTGGACGTTTTTTATATCCAAATCAACCGCCTTGACGAGACGCACAACTTTAATGCTGAACACTTTTTCATCCGAGGCCATCTTGAGGGTGTTTCAGTCCGTTTTCTAAATTCTGCAGCAGAAAAACGTGTCCAGACACCCGGACGATTGCCCGGATTGTCCGGCCTTTACCTGGATCATTCGGGAGTTGATCCAGATCATCCGGCTTCAACTTTTAGCTTCTGTTGTTTTGGTCAATTTTTCGGCCCTCGTCCGGATGATCTGGACCCCGGTCCGGATGATCCGGCCATACAGTGCTGCAGCGCACAGTTTTGGCTGTAACTTTTGCATACAAACTCGGATGGGGACGATCTTTATATCAAAATCGTCCGCCTCGACGAGACGAAGAACTTTGCAGTTGTACGTTTTCCCATCCGAGGTCTTCTTAATTAGGTTTCATGCAATTCTTTAATCAGGTGTCAACACGGGTATCTCCGAAATTGTCATATCTTTTGCACTTCAGCTCCTTTTTGGTCCATCTTCATATTATTTTGATCATCTTGACGAAGGCCATCAAATGGTGACATAAACTCATAATTTTAATCTCATTCCATTATAGACTCAAGTCACTCTTTCCGATCATGCCATTTTTGAGCGTCAACAGAATTATACTTAAATGAAATTAGTGGGAGATTATGCCCGCAAAGAAAATATGGACACGGATAAATTGCGTCCTATTTTTTATGTTCATTTTGTAAAAGGATGCTGCATTGTAGCATGTTCTTCGTACTGAATCCGGTGCTATGAGACATTATGCTTGCACAAAACATAAATTTTTTTCGTTGCAACGCACGGGCATATGTGCTAGTATGAAATATAAATGAAACCTCCAACTCTCTCCTTAGGTCCTTGAGTTGCTTAAGATTTCGTGGATCACAACCAAAATGCAGTAAAAATATGATATGCATATGATGATCTATGTATAAAATCCAAATTGAAAATTGAGATGTTACACTGTCCCATCATAAGTGATTGAGGAGGATTACAAAAGAGCATTAGTTTTATGTACGAACATGGTTAATAGAAATATGTAGTATGTATCAAAAATAGGAAGGCATGTCATTATCAAAGGTATAATGTGTAAAGTAAGAAGATGCAATTTAACCAAATTGGAAGCAAAGCTAGACACCATATGCAAAATGCAACCACATTTGATAGCGCAAAGTTAAAGCAAGCACCTAAGATGGTTGTGTGCGGCAATTGAGATCATCAACTGCAGAGCTATGTTTACTGTCTCCATCTGCTAACAGTACACCCTTTAGTGCGCTGAAACGCTTAGTGCTTATCTCTGAGTTACACTGGAGCGACTTCTGTCTTTTCTTTTGTGTACTCATCAACACTCCGTCAGAGTCTGAAATACCATGCATAAAAAACAATGGTGTGAGTATGGGTGAAGTGTGTGCACAAGTAGTACAGTGCAAAAGTAGCAGATAGCAGGTCGGTGAGAAATAAATGACGGGAGACATATGATAGCTCTACAACATGCATGGCACACGAAATTACTAGACTCTAGGATTTTTGAAATATGAGCACAGGGATAGCAGGAAAATGCAGATGCTCCTCCACCACACCACAAGGTGTGGTCCTATGAAAATAACAGTCGACTGAAAACAAATAGGTTAGTCCATTTTTTCTGCATGGTCCGATGTAGAAAGAACGGGAAGATCGCCTTCATCTACGTCCAGCCAGTTAGTGTTGATGATCTTCCTATAAACGCCAGCGACCACCGGTCTAGTCCCCTACCTCTGCCATCCCCTCGACCTCACTGCACTGCCGTGCTTGGCACCGCCAACGGCCATCCCTTCAAGCCCTGCCGACCTCCTGATCGGGCGTAAGCAGCTCCTACGCCCCACACCCCTATGATAGACACCGATGCGCCGCTTCCCTGGCGAACATGCAGACTAGGTGCTCCCATTTATTCCCGTGGCCATTTACCTTCATCTCTCGTGTCACACGACACAATAAGCACCTCCACGACGACAAATACAAAGAGGACATCCAGCGGTTCCAATGACGATCCCCGTGGCTAAAATGGCATTCCCAGCGGCCGACGACGACAATGGCGGGCAGTTCACCACGCATCACGTAGTGGACACCCACGCGAGGGGGAATGCCCTCTTGGTGGTGTACACGAACGATCCGGTGTCGGTGGAGAGCTCCATACAAACTATGGAAAAGTTCCTTGCCGAGGACAAGTACCAAGTGGTCAGCTTCGACCTCGAGTACACCATCAGTCGTGCCGGGCACGATCAGAAGGTTGCCCTCGCCCAGTTGTGCGTGCGACATGACGTCCTCGTCTACCACTACAACATGGCCACAAGGCCTTGCAGGCGTTTCTCCAGTTTTATCAAGAGCTCCGCCTACAAGTTCGCTACGGTCGACACCACCAACGATCTAAAAGAGCTCAAGGTTTTGGGCTTGAAATGCCCGAATCTTGTCAACATCCAGGACCACTACAAGGTCTGGGGAAGCGCCAAGAACAAACTGAACTCCCTGGTTGACCTCGCCTCGGCCATCATCTACCCCTACTACATGAAGATGAAGGATAAGAGCAAGAAGGACAAGGACACATGGCACAGAGTTTAGCATCAGAGAGTGGATGAAGAACACGTCAAGTACGCGGCCAATGACATGTACGCAAGCTGCAAGATGTACAGGCGGATCGATGATATGAGGAAGTGTCTTGTGTTGGAAATATGCCCTAGAGGCAATAATAAAATGGTTATTATTATATTTCTTTGTTCATGATAATTGTCTATTATTCATGCTATAACTGTGTTATCCGGAAATCGTAATACACGTGTGAATACATAGACCACAACAAGTCCCTAGTGAGCCTCTAGTTGACTAGCTCGTTGATCAATAAATAGTCATGGTTTCCTGACTATGGGCATTGGATGTCATTGATAACAGGATCACATCATTAGGAGAATGATGTGATGGACAAGACCCAATTCTAAGCATAGCTCAAAGATCGTGTAGTTCGTTTAGCTAGAGCTTTTCCAATTGTAGAGTATCATTTCCTTAGACCATGAGATTGTGCAACTACCGGATACCGTAGGAGTGCTTTGGGTGTGCCAAACGTCACAACATAACTGGGTGACTATAAAGGTACACTACGGGTATCTCCGAAAGTGTCTGTTGGGTTGGCATGAATCGAGACTGGGATTTGTCACTCCGTATGATGCAGAGGTATCTCTGGGCCCACTCGGTAATGCGGCATCATAATGAGCTCAATGTGACCAAGTGTCTGGCCACGGGATCATGCATTACGGTACGAGTAAAGTGACTTGCCGGTAACGAGACTTAACGAGGTATTGGGATACCGACGATCGAGTCTCGGGCAAGTAACATACCGATCGACAAAGGGAATTGAATACGGGGTTGATTGAATCCTCGACATCATGGTTCATCCGATGAGATCATCGAGGAGTATGTGGAAGCCAACATGGGTATCCAGATCCCGCTGTTGGTTATTGACCGGAGAGGCGTCTCGGTCATGTCTGCATATCTCCCGAACCCGTAGGGTCTACACACTTAAGGTTCAGTGATGCTAGGGTTGTAGAGATATAGTTTGCAGCAAACCGAAAGTTGTTCGGAGTCCCGGATGAGATCCTGGACATCACGAGGAGTTCCGGAATGGTTCGGAGGTGAAGAATTATATATAGGAAGTGCTGTTTCGGCCATCGGGAAAGTTTCGGGGGTCACCGGTATTGTACCGGGACCACCGAAAGGGTCCTGGGGGTCCACCGGGTGAGGCCACCTATCCCGGAGGGCCCCGTGGGCTGAAGTGGGGAGGGGACCAGCCCCTGGTGGGCTGGTGCGCCCCCCCTTGCCCCCCTGCACCTAGGGTTGGGAACCCTAGGGGAGGGGGCGCCTCCACTTGCCTTGGGGGGCAAGGCCCCCCCTTGGCCGCCGCCCCCCCCAAGGATATCCCATATACTAGGGCCGGCGCCCCCCTGGGGACCCTATATAAAGAGGGGGGAAGGGAGGGCAGCCGCACCCTTGCCCCTGGCGACTCCCTTCCCCCTTGATACACCTCTCCCTCCCGCAGATGCTTGGCGAAGCCTTGCCAGATCCCTGCTGCATCCACTACCACGCCGTCGTGCTGCTGGATCTTCATGAACCTCTCCTCCCCCCTTGCTGGATCAAGAAGGAGGAGACGTCATGCTGACCGTATGTGTGTTGAACGCGGAGGTGCCGTCCGTTCGGCGCTAAGATCTCCGGTGATTTGGATCACGACGTGTACGACTACCTCAACCCCGTTCTCTTGAACGCTTCCGCTCGCGATCTTCAAGGGCATGTAGATGCAATCCTCTCTCTCGTTGCTGGATGAACTCATAGATTGATCTTGGTGAATGTAGGAAATTTTTTATTTTATGCAACGTTCCCCAACATCTTGTTCATTACCCAGCCGAGGGATCGAGCCACAGAGCGGTGGCGGGAGCGTCACAAGAAGTAGATGACTAGACGACCGCTCCTACTTTAGAATGGATGCAATTGTTTATTGAGGTGTGTGTGAATGATCTGTATAGTCACTTATGTAATTGGATGTTTATTTCAGTTATATATGTATATATAAGTATATATATATATATTATATATATACATGTTATTCTTCTATAGACAGAGCAAATCACACGGCTTATTAGCAGCAATCATATGTGTTATTATTGGTCTTTGCACACATTTCTGATCACGGACCAATTTGCCGTGTATCACACACATATTGTTCATTTGAACCATTTCCATTGTGTTGGGCAATAAAGGCTGCAAAGAGGGATCTACAGCAGCAAGGACTAGCTTCCCTACCGATAGCTCATCTAACAGAACTCCCAAGTTAAGTGTGCGGAGGCTGGAGTAGTCATGAGCTGGGTGACCGGATGGGAAGTGGAGTCAATAATAACTAGTTGGATGGGCAACTGCAAAGGTTCATTATATACCTTTGTATTATAAACCTTTGTACTGACCCATCCCATCTAGTTAATATCGATGTCTTTGTTTTGTAATTTTGGACATTTTTTGTTTTCTGAACATATGTTGATTGGCTGGAAGAAGGTCTATCTCGTTACTTTTTTGATAATTGTTTATACGCAAGCAACTAGTTTGCATTTTTGAAAGTTTTTTGAACGAACAGAATCGCACACGAACTTACTATATTAACCGTCTGTGTAATAATTTCTCATTGCAAACAGTTCATCCGAGTGGGCTGTTTGCTGCGTATCACACACATCTGGTTTACACAAATCGGTTGTGTTCTTTTGGATGATTGCAAATGCCGCATGTCAAACACATCTTGTTAAGATGAACCGTTACTGTTCTCTTGCCTCATCGAAAATAGTTTGTCCGAGTGAACCGTATGCCGTATATCACACACACCTTGATCTGGCCGACTGTTTCTGTTGCATTCCCTAATAGCACACAGTTCATCGGAGGGAACTGTATGTCGTATATCACACACACAAAGTTCTGCTGGATCAACGGTATGCCCTGCATTTTACACGCAACTAAAATTGTAGCCATGTTTGATGCATCGGCCATCGCAAATGTTTTGGACATTTTTGATGGTTCTGTGACACCATCGTTTGCGATTATTGCATCGCACACAATTTCTCAAAGGGTCTCTGATCGTAGTGTCGCGTTAGCACCATCCTGCAGTAGTGTCATACAATCGAATCTAAGAGTTGGTTCAAATAGGGAAGAAAGTGGAAAATATGTAGCATGAATCTAGGACTTGGTTCAAAGAGGAAAGGGTGGAAAGTAATAGATACTGGCTACCCAACTGGTCTGTTAGCTGAAAAGGCGAAGAAAGCATGGTGGATGGCGAAGGGTGGGGGGAAGTGGACCTGTCTCTTAGTCGAAAATGGAAAAAAAGTGAGCGGTGTTTGGGGACAATGCAAATGATAACGAGCAATTCTAAATTTCCTATGATCACATAGGAAAATGTCGCCGAGGAGATAAAAAATGGGACAAATCCAGACATGCTGACTGAGTGTTTGCGCCCTTGGCAACCACATCTGCCTCACCACTTTATGCCCCTGCTGTCCCTACGCCCATATCGCTACCGTTAATGTAAAATCACATGAAGCATTAAGAAATGCCACCTAATGTAACTATTAAGTAATGGTCTAGTGCCGTCGATAAATTGAAGCAATGCCATCACCATTTTATGAAGTACATCTGTCTTGCTTTATTTCCCATGAATTGTGTTTTTGCAGTTACTCTTAAATCTCGCACCATTATCATTGCTTCATCCGAGTGGAACTGCACAAATTTGATTGCACATTTACTGACCATGTGCTACTCTCATGACAATAATACTAATTCTGTTGTTATGCATGTTAATCTAGTGGCAGTATTGATGTGATGTGATGCTACTTAAGGGCACTTTCAAACTATCAATGTAGTGCCAACTATAACGCAATAGATGCTGCTGTTAATCATATGCCACTTCAAATAACCGTCACAGTTTAAATAACCGTTTCTCATACTTGCACAAACAGGGATGTCTGTCTCCGTATCGTTTCTATCTGTGCAATCAAAAGTACACACCTCAGTTTTAGTAGAACTGCGCAAAATGAGATGGCTATCCCTCGCAGCCGTCATCTAACCACCCAACTTCCAGGTATTCCTACAATGGTAGTAAGTAGGTAGAATGACCAATGCAATCTAAAAGAAGCTGATTCGTACGTTTTACTCCTGATTGCAGTGTAGGGACGAGCGAAAACAACTGCATCCTAGTAGGGAATGCACTTTCTATCAGTTCATCCACAGGCAAGGACTAGCTGGCACGGCTACATGGAGCTTTTTGGGACAGGTGCATGGACAAGAGGCATTGTGGTCTTCTTATTTCTGCAAATAGCGGTGCTTAAATTTAGTGAAACTGCACAAGAAGTGCCGATGGTCAATACACTACATGTTTCAGTTCAGCATTCCAACTGAGAACACAATTATAATTGGTTATTCTGGAATGAGAGAACCTAACCCTGGATGGAGGCAACAAGAAAAACCAGAGTGAACTCTTGGAAATTAAAGCCTGCCTAGGGAGGCCCTTTGCTCAGAGAAGCCTTGCTTGATTTTTCCTGATTTGTAAACCCTCTCACAACTTTGTGTTTTGTTGTGAACTAGTATATGTTTGTTACGTTCTATGAATCATTGAGATGTATAAAATTTCTTAACTTATGCTTTTCAAGTATTTTATGAATCCGAGTTTAATGTGAATGTGACACATGAACGCTGGACTAGCGTGTGAACGTTTGGAATTTACATTGTGGCCTCAGTTAACTGCATGAACCACTATAACAAGATACGTAGTTCCTTATATGTCGGACAGTAGATTATTGCTTGTTAGCTGGTCGATACCCGACTTTTCTAGTGTTGAAGCGAGTTGAGCCAATGCGCCTTGTTTTGTACAATTGCTTACAAGTGGGGTAGCACCAACAGTGTTTACAAGTACTTAACCAGCCTTATGTACTCTATGTATACGTTGGCGCACAATTCTCGAACAAGTACTCTATTTCATCAAGCACACTCTGCTCGTATGATAAACCGTGACAAATTATGTCTTATGATGCCATATTCATAAAAAAAACTAGTGAGGACGCATCTGTTTTGGCAACAATTAGGATGGTTCTCACATGAGTCACAGGCACACAAAAGTAGCAGTTGTTCCCATGGACGTATTCGAACGGAGTACTAGCCCCAGAGGGCTCGATAATAGGCAAGGTACGGATAATTAGATACAATCCAAACTACTATTAAACACTAGCTGGGGAAACTATCATGCCTCGATCTAATTTGGGATGGACACAAGACGAACCTTGCCATGAACATCATCGAGGACGTCCGACAACAGCTCAATCCTGTGAACCTTCCTGAAGATAACATTGTGGCATTGCCACTCATAACCTTGTTTGTGGAGGCATGCCACATCATCTTCCTGCGTAAGCTTGATAAGAACAATATGCCTCACAAACGAAGAAGTAGCTTGGAACTTCTTGTGCTTCAGTACACCCTGGACAGCACGCTGACGACAGTGAGGCTGGAATACATCTCGACATTTGTATAAGTGAAAATGGATCCAGGATCCACCAGCCTAAGAACTCTGTTTTCCCAGTGCCTATATTCAAGACATCCGCCTCATAGCGAGTGATATGTACAACCACACAATCCTTGTCTGCATTAAGGCTCTAATTGAAACAAAAACAAATTCTGAGTTACTTTCCAATATAAGAAACACACGTTATTTAAACCACAATGTAGAGTCAAAAGTATGCATGACAGGGAAGGTAGCATGGCATCGAAGCTAATTAAATTTTGCATTATTTATCACCACAAACTTAGATGAAAAACCACAACCGAGATCGGCAAAGAAGAAAATCACCTTGGGCAGCTCAGGGGGGGGGGGCACATCCTCGAAGGGGAAAACTGCTCCTACAGAGCCACGGGACCTGTAACCTCAAACGGTGCGTTGACCTTCTCAGTAGTGGCCGTGAGGGTATCTGCGGTCGGCTCGGTGGCTGCCTCCATCTTCTTCGAGCTCCCTGTCTCGTGGGGATCAGCCTCCCGCGTCTGGTCCAAACTTTACCTAGTTCTCCTTGATCCATCATGAAACTGACAAAAACTAGGAGACCACTAAAAAGAAAACACAATCACAATGACAATGAAACAAAAAAGAGAGTGAGGATCGGTTACTGCTTTGCAAAAGTTCTTTTTTTTGAATGAAAATATACCAACATCACGGATCCTCTTACCTTCCCTTTGTTGGGAGAGAAGAATAGTGGCAGATGCAAGTGTTGGCTTTCTTGAAGACAGTGAGGGAGAAGGGGATTCAGCAAAGAGTGAAATGATAGCTGCTTCGTCCGTCAAACTTAGACTGCAGGGAGGTGGGGTTTTGTGATATGATGGCTCGTTACTGCCGCACTACGACCGGGGTGACTCTCCGCCTGCATACTGCCTTCTAATTTGGTGGATGGCATTTGGGCCCGCGTGCTGGATGGCCCGCATGGCGGTGAACAAAAGTAAGACAACATTCCGTAGAAGGAGACGTTTCGATGACCTCGGAGGAGCCAGAAGCGGTAGTGTATCCACTGTACTAGTAGTAATTCTTTTTCTTGGTAGCTGTAGAGTGTCTCCACTATACTAGTAGTAATTGTTTCTTTGGGTCCAAGACAGCCCATCCACCCAAGTAAATAATAAAATCAATTCAGAAGCCCATATATTTACTTAATGAGAGGCACTACCCAGCACACCACCCCCAAAAACACTGAGTGCTCTTCTTCCTCCTCACTCCCACCCACCTCATGTCCATCTCGCTCCACTCGTACCGCCAAATTCCTCACCACACTCCTACAGAAAACCCCAGCTCCCCTTCTTCCTCACTACTAAAGAAAAACCACAGCTCCCCTTCTTCTTCCCTTGCACTACAACTAGGATCGTCATTCATTACTCTGCTCAAATCCATGAGCTCGATGCGACGCCCTCAAGGAAGCCCCCAAATTCCTCACCACACTCCTACAGAAAACCCCCAGCGCCAAGAAGATGACGCTCCTGCTAGCGGCGGCGCCTGTTGTAGATCCTGCACCCGGCAGGGCAGGGAGAAGCGGTGAGTCTACCCCCACCGGATCCCAGAAACCTGTAGAATCTCGGGTGGACCGCATCAGTGATATCCCTGATGCCATCTTTGCAGAGATCATCTCGCTTCTCCCCACTAAGGATTGCTACTGCACCCAAGTCCTCTTAATTCGGTGGCGCCCTCTGTGGCGCACCACACCCCTTAATCTTGATTGTCATCAGCCATCTGTCTTTAATAATTTTGAACTCCTCAAAGCCATCATCTCCTCCCTCCAGGCTCCACTCAAAGCCTCTGTATCCCGTCATGCTAGCTGAGCAAGCATACCATGCCCTGCATGATAGACGCCTGGCTGAAATCCCCTGAATTCACAGAACTACATCTTCTTGAGTTCTACTATGCCCTAGGAAACACCTACCAGATACCGAACGCCATGTACTTGTGCCCTCAGCACCGATGTTCATCTTGCAGTTTTCCACCTCTCTCCACACCGCCACCTTTGCACTATGCTACCTACCAGACAATCTGGTGCTAAACCTTCGACTCCCATTTCTCAAAAAACTTTCACTTGTGCGGGTTCATGTATCAGAGGCCTCATTGCACAACACCATCCACACCAGTTGCCCCGCCCAGGAGTGCTTGGTGCTTGTTGTCATAGTTACAATCGGTTGTCTCCAAATGAAGTTGCCTAACCATGTAAGAATTGGAATTTATTTTGATGAAAGTATCTCATCATCCAAGATGCCCCTTCACTTCAAAGGTTCATCCTTGATTCTAGTTATTCACCATTGCAAATAACTGTCATCTCTGCGCCTAAACTGGAGATCTTGGGTGTAATACATGATCTCTGTGCTCATTTCAAGATGGTGTTTGGCTCCACAGTTATTCATGTACTGTATATTATCATCGATACTTGTAACCATAAGATGCATTTTAAACTTCTAGGCATAAGTTTTACAACATCTTGGAATACATATTTTGTACTAATATTATGTTCTATGCTCAATGAAGAGTTTCTCCATGGATAGCCTATCAATGGTGTTGGATTCTGTCAAGATCTTACATACTCGAATGAATAAATTTGATCTGAGCAAGATTATTGGCTTGCTGCAATGCTTGACATGTCTGGAGAAGTTGTATATAAAGGTGATAATTTCACGCACATTCGAAGCCCGCATATATTGAACTAGAATTAACCGTTCAGTTGTTGCACTTTCGACACTCTTTTTAGACCTTAACTGTTTTCAATCTTCATATTTATTTAGGCAATAGGACAGGATAAGAAAGTTATAACCAATAGATGTATTCCTAGGCACCGGGATTTTTTCTTACTCTTGATGACATTTTATTGAAGACAATAACGCTGGAACGATATGTAGCCAACCATGCAAACACTAGATTTGTCACATTCTTCCTGCTGAATGCGAGGTTAGTATTGTCCATCAGGCTTAAGTTCATCAGAAGCATGGTTTGATGGATGGGTATGTCAAAGAGCAAAAAAAGGAGTTTCAGTTGGACAAAAGAGCTTCTGAACGTGCCGGGCTTCTATTTACAATATCTTGTGGTCATAATCCAGTAAATTTTACGACCCAGGATGTTCATTCTATGGACCTGACGGATCCATTTGACTATGACTGCCAAAAACAGTGCTGGAGTTAGATGTTGTTGCCCCAATCTGGGTTTTGTCTAAACCTGATGAACAATTAACCCTCGTGCTTTTGTATAGTTTGTAAGCTAGAGTTAGATGTTGTTGCCCTTTTCAACTCGGCTGTGACTATCATATTTTCTTTGAAGCAAGGCAAATGGCTTGCCATTCATTTAATTAAGAGTGAAATGTTGTAAAAAAATCGCAACCAAGGGAAATAAGATCACTCTCGCCAGCTGCTTGAGCTCACTGTGCATTACAGAACCCAAGTGATTAGCCCCCACCAGCACCCACAAACTTATTTTGAACTAGCACACCAATGGGATGTATATTTTCATAAGAAAGGCTGCATGACTGTGACAGATTTGGATTCTGACATTTGGGACCCAAGAGGAAAAGCCTATCCAAGGTGGTGCTGACTTACTAGCTAGTCAAAAAACGATTCTGCCTACCAGCCGTTGGATTGACATCCAACATTTATCATATATCTTCTATCTCTTGTCTTCTTCCTCCAGCCGCCCAAAGCAAACCACGCCATCAGTTTCGCCTGCTCCCGCCTTCCACGGCTGGCTGTGCCTCCGCCACCCTACCATACCCTCCAACGTTGGACACTCCCACACTCTACTCCCCCACACGTCCTATTATTATCCGGCGACGTCAGTCCCAACACGCACCCACACCAGAACCAGTCAACCCTCGTACTCTCCTCCATCGACGACTGGACTGGTGCATCTTCCACGGCTCCTGTTTGTTCCATTCGAGGCCTCGCCGCAATCCTCCGCCATTGTTAGCTCGTCGTGCGCAGTGCGCCGCCCTCTTGCGTTGTCAACATTGTTAACAACCAAGAGAAAGGAGATGACTGTATGAGGAGCGGATGACAGTAGGGACCCACCAGGGTAATGGCAGTACGCAAGGAAGTGGCTCGTCATTACAAGCCCAAAAAATGGTTCTTCCTAATGGTTGGATGTATGGATCCCACTCCATTGTCAATGTAGTCAATAAATGAGAGAATTGCACAATGAGTGACTGACACGAGGGACCCAGTAGGTCGCGCAGTTGTTATTTACTTTTTTTAGGAACAAGAAGTTGTAATTTTTATACTAGTTTTACAGATGGATCAGGGTAACAACGAGGCTATTCGCGGTTGTGGCCCATCTAGCCATGATTTCATTTATGTTTACCACACCATGAGCCAGTTGTGTTTTTTTCTTACTGAAAATGGCTAGCCCAATTCTAATTTTTTTAAAGAAATACACAACCGAGGCCTCCTTGCTTTGTCAGCCCTGCTAGGCTATAAATCTTACAAGACGAGGAGAGTTTCTTTCGGCTTGCCCAGAAAGTGGGCTATTAGTCATGAGAAATGGGCTGTACATTTTTAAAACACATCAAACCGGGAATTTGTTTCATTTTTTCATTTCAAGATTTTAAATTCCATTCATTTTTATGCATGGACAATTATTGTATTTTATATTTATATAAATTTATTTTTCAAATTAGTTTGAATGTGATTCGAAATTTCGGGATTAAAAACAGTTGACCGCACCAAAATATTGAAAATATCGTGTAATTTTTAATCGTGGCAACAATATGGACTGTAATGCTAACAAGAAGATGGGCTCCAAAAAAATCATTAAGAATTATCAAATGAGCTGTAAATTATTAGAAATAATGGCAGATGGGTTGTATGCTGTTTCCACACATTTGAGGTTGACTTGTGCGCCCACTATAGGTTGACGTGTACGCTTTCCTAGAAAAAGGTTGACGCACACGCAACGCCGTGTCAACTTAGTCAACACACAAGAGCAGTGACTGTTGGATGACCATCCAACGACCATCGTGCTTCTTCAATCTCTACTAGTCCTGCTCCAGCCGCTCAAACAAGCGCCGGCGGGATTGCCTGCTCCCTCCTCCCGCGGCCGGCTCTGCTGCCACGCAGGCCTTACTGACCCACCATACTCCCATCGATGGCCTAGCAATCCCTCTACTCAACCACACCTACTATTATTCTCTTGCAATGGCAGACGAACCTGTAAACCCTCGTACTCCCCTCCGCATGGGAAACAACTGCCGAGTCTTCCCTGGATCCGTCGCGTTCCCTTCCTAGGCCGCGTCGTCGTCCACTGCCCGGGTGCTCTCGTCGTGGCGTGGTCAGCGTGCTCAACGAACGACATCCATCGGAACTGTACTATACGCGGAGAGGCTGACAGGTGGGTCCACGGCTGCACGCAAGGAAATGCCTGCTTATTACGCACAAAATAATGATTCCCCTACCTGTAAGCTGGGACCCACCAGAAGGGCCTCTGTATTTCGTGAAAAGAACGTTCCCCTCACTGACAGCTCGGACCCACCAGTTGTATCTCCGCACGCAAGGAAGTGTCTCCTTATTAGGAACAAAAAAATGAATACTCCCGCTGCTAGCTGGGACCCACCATAGTGGGAGGCTGACTTGTGGGCCTGCTAAGTTGACGCAGATGGAGGACTTGATCAACTTAGTCAATATGAACAATTCGAACTCCAGTGACCGCACGATGTCCATCCAACGGCCGTAGTGCTTCTTCAACCTCTGGTCTTGTTGCTCCAGCCACCCAAACTAGCGTCGGTCGTGTCGCCTGTTCCTGCCTCCGGTAGCCTGCTCTGCTGCCGCGCAGGCCTCACCGCCCCACCCTACTCCAACCTCTGGCCAGGCCATCCGTCTACTCACCCACAACCTCTATTATTCTGTGGCAACGGTAGCCTCACATCGATGCTGAAACAATCAACCCTCGTACTCCTCTCTGGGTGTGGCATCCACTACTGCATCTTCCTCGACTCTGCGTCGCCCCCTTCCTATGCCCTGCCGTCGTCCACCGCCTTGGTGCTCTCGGCACTGCATGGTCAATGTGGTCAAGGAATGACTTCCATAAGAAGAGTACTATACGTGGAGAGGCTGACAGCTGGGTCCACGGCCGCAGTAATGAAGTGCAACCTTAGTACGCGTAAAAAAGTTATTCCTTCAACATTAGTAATGAAGGGACCACTTAGTTGATATGAGCGATTCTAGCTCTAGTGACCGTACGATGTCTATCCAACGGTTGTATTGCTTCTTCAACCTCTGGTCTTCTTGATCCAGCCACCCAAACGAGCGCTGGTGGTGCCGACTGCTCCTGCCTCCGGTGGCCGGCTCTACTGCCGCGCAGGCCTGACCGCCCCACCCTACTCCAACCTCCGGCCAAGCCATCCCTCTACTCACCCACAACCTCAGTTATTCTGCGCCGACAGTAGCCTCACACCGCAGCCGAACCCGTCAACCCTCGTACTCCTCTCCGCGTGGGCATCCATTATCGCGTCTTCCCCGGCTCCGCGTCGTCCACTTCCTAGGCCTCGCCGTCGTCCATCCCCGTGGTGCTCTCGGAGCGGTGTGGTCAATATGGTCAAGGAACGACTTCCATCGGAAGAGTACTGTATGTGGAGAGGCTGACAGCTGGGTCCACGGCCGCAGCATGGAAGTCCAACCTTATTACACGTAAAATAATAATTCCTCCACCGGATAGCGGGGACCCACCGGATGGGCTACCATATTTCATGAACAAAATGTTTCCCACTGACTCCTGGGACCCACCAGCCACATCTTTGCACGCAAGGAAGTGCCTGATAGTCGGGACCCAATTAGTCGAAGCGTATGTAGCGTTGTCATTCTGGTCGCGAACATGTACGTACATACTGGTCGATTGGTCTGTCTACAGGCTGGAGTGATGAACCGTGGCCGAGTAAGGAAGGGCATGTGTCATAGTAGAGGCGCGCACGTAGCACGTACGCGTACGTACAACTAGGCTGCAAGAAAGTAAATGTGGCCACGTACGTACATATAGGTGGGGTCTCGAACGCCTACTCGCGCATACATACGACTAGGGCTTGTGTACATGGAGAGGCAGCAATGACGTCCTGTTCATCGGCAGCCAATCGGCTGGGTCGGAACGGAGAAACTGTGTCGCCGTGTTCTTTGGGAGGCAACCGGCTTGGATGGAACAGGCGATCGAAACGAGTCCTGGCGTACCACTGAACGGACGAAATGGCCTTGTGTTCGAACGCCTAGGGTCGAAACGGGATCCTGTTCATCGGGAGGGGTCTGGCGTACGGCAAAACGGAGGAAACGTACTTGTGTTCAAGTGCCTACGGTCGAAACAGGGTCCTGTTGATCAAGAGGGGTGTGGCATACTACAAAATGGAGGAAATGGACTTGTGTTGAAGCGCTACGGTCGAAACGGGGGTTTTGTTCATCGGGAGGTGTGTGGCGTACTGCAAAACGGGACTCCACGGGCTACTGTTCATCTCCATCGTCGACCTCCTCCAGCCACCACGGGCTACTGTTCAGCCACCGTCGACCTCTGAGGGAGTCTTGGACTAAGGGATCCTCGGGCGTCTAGGCTATGTGACATGGGCCGGACTAATGGGCCATGAAGACATGAGATTAAAGACCTTTCCCGTGTCCGGAAGGGACTCTCCTTTGCGTGGGTGGCAAGCTTGGCATTCGGATCATGCACCTTCCTTTCTTTGTAAACCGACTCTGTACAACCTTAGATCCCTCCAGTGTCTATATAAACCACAGGGTTTAGTTCGTAGAGGCAATCACAATCATACAGGCTAGACAACTAGGGTTTAGCCATTACGATCTCGAGGTAGATCAACTCTTGTACCCCCTAAACTCATCAAAGTCAATCAAGCAGGAAGTAGGGTATTACCTCCATTAAGAGGGCCCGAACCTTGGTAAACATCGTGTCCCCTGCCTCATGTTACCTTTGATCGTTAGACGCATAGTTCGGGACCCCCTACCAGAGATCTGCCGGTTTTGACACCATCATTGGTGCTTTCATTGAGAGTTCCACTATTCCTCACCAGAAGGCTCGATGGCTCCATCAATCATCAACAACAATACCGCCCTGAGGGAGAGTTTTCTCCTTGGCCAAATCTTTGTA
Organism: Aegilops speltoides; assembly: GCA_021437245.1. Classification (NCBI taxonomy): domain Eukaryota; kingdom Viridiplantae; phylum Streptophyta; class Magnoliopsida; order Poales; family Poaceae; genus Aegilops; species Aegilops speltoides. The sequence continues at coordinate 222,141,414 of CM038142.1, read as the reverse complement.
TCCGGCGGCTTCGCACTGCATGCCAATTCGATTGGCCATCTGGAGCAGATCGACAGCTACGCCCCTGGTCATCAAATCAGTTGTGGAAACCTAAACTATGTCACTGATATCCGAGGAGACCTGACCTTCCAAGGTTTCGCTGCCTCAGCCACAGCTCCTGCCTTAGATCCGGAACACCTCACCAAGTCCGAAGACTGAAGTTTAGAGCCCACCGGACTCTTCGGAGCCATAGAGCTCAACACCGGAGATACAGAGGGGATCGTTTCACCGGCAGAACCGGAGTCATACCAGACTCCCTTCATCAACACGAAGCCAGACTCATCCCCGAACACCAGATTCGAACTCCTGAGGTCCGTGTTACGTGAGCTCGGCCAAGGAACTCATATCCCTCCCTGCTCCACGGACTCCCACTTCCCTGTCCAAACCTCACTCTTAAACGAGGCCCTGGACTTAATGCGATCTGTCACCATTATAGAAGGATCGCTGCCAAAGTACGCCCAGCCCCCACTAGGGGTTGATGGCAGGGAATTTTACGTCCCACCAATCACCCACTTTATAGCCACTATCGAAGACATAACCGACATGCTCGACTACACCTCCGAAGACATCAACGGTATGGACGACGAAGCCGAATAGGAGCAAGGCCAGAACCAGTCGTTTACCAGATGTTGGACGGCCACTTCCACATATGACGTGTACATGGTGGACACACCCAAAGAGGAAAATGGCGATGGTGGGAAGGGTCCCGTTGAGGACAAAACTTTTGAGGCACCACCAAAGCGTCGACGTCAGCGATGCCGCTCGAAATCGCATCATGAAAAAGAAAGCAATACCGGCACCGGAGACAATAACACTCCGGATAACGCCGAACACCAAGAAGCCCCTATCTGGACAACATACGAACAGGATGATTGGGAGGATGGGCAAGTTAACCCCGACTATCCGTCGGGCACGAGGACTCGGAGGATAGTAACTATCTACCAATCTCAGAAGAGGATGCGAGCCTCAGCGACGAATAATTCATCATGCCAGAGGAACCCCTCGAACAAGAGTGCTTTAAGCGCCGGCTAATAGCCACTGCAAGAAGCCAGAAAAAGAGGCAGCAGTAGCCTCAAGCCGATCAGGATCATCTCAATGTCAGATGGACTAATGTCCTAGAAGCCAAGGAATACAGCCTAGAACGCCCAACTAAGAGTTACCCAAAGCGCCAGCTGCTACCCCAATTCGACGATGAGGCTCCAGACCCTATACCGCCAACGTGTAAAGCCACCGATGGACCTGACCGACCACTACATGGCCGGGATAGAGTGGCAACTCAAGTCGAACACCAGCCTGCACAACGTCGCCCTAGAGGCAGAGAGACAGCAGCTGCAGGATACACGTACGACTTGCGACAGGACCTGAGCAATAGAGCCGGTCATAACAGATCAATATATGGATCAAGGGGCACGCACCAGCGCGAGAAGACGGCCATCAAACCTGGCGCGACAAGCACAACCACACTCGGGCTGAAAACTGCATACGGACTTCATCCGCACTGCGGCGTGACGTCACCCGATACAGAGGCGTTGCACACCCACTATGCTTCACCGATGAGGTGATGAAGCACCAGTTTCTAGAAGCGTTTAAACCCGTGAACATTGAATCATATGATGCCACAACTGATCCCACAGTATGGATTGAAGATTTTCTTCTCCACATCCACATGGCTCGCGGTGATGACTTACATGCCATCAAGTACCTCCCGCTAAAACTTAAGGGACCAGCACAGCATTGGCTGAACAGGCTCCTAGAAAACTCTCTTGGAAGCTGGGATGACTTGGAGGACGCCTTCAGAGACAACTTCCAACACACCTATGTTCGGCCCCCGGACACCGATGACCTTGGTCACATAATCGAGCAACCGGCGAATCATCCCGGAAGCTCTGGACCAGGTTCTTAATTAAAACAAACCAGATTGTGGATTATTCAGATGTCGAAGCCTTCGCGGCCTTAAAACACAGCGACCGAGATGAGTGGCTCAATCGACACCTCGGCCAAGAGAAGCTAAAGTCCATGGTAGCCCTCACCGCACTTGTGACCCGATTTTGCGCGGGAGAAGATAGCTGGCAAGCTCGTCGAAGCAGTAGCACCAGCGACCTAGGCACCTCTATAGTTAGGGACGGCAATGGCCAGCCACAACGCGGTAAGCACAAGTGCCGAAACAATAACGAAGAGACGGTGGTCAACGCTGGATTCAGTGGCTTGAAATCCGATCAGTGAAAGAAGCCATTCAAAGGAAATAAAGATGGTCCATCCAGTTTGGATAGAATGCTTGATCGACCTTGCCAGATTCATGGCACCCCTGATAAACCTGCCAATCGCACCAACAGAAACTGTTGGGTCTTTAAACAGGCCCGCAAGCTCTACGCCGAACACAATGGGAAAAGGCTGCCCAACAAGGATGACGATGAAGATCCCCGCCCACCGAACATAGGGGGGCAGATGCAATTTCCCCCCGAAGTCAAAATAGTGAATATGATCTATGTCACCCACATCCGCAAACGGGAGCGCAAGCGCGCATTAAGGGAGGTTGAGGGAGTCCTGGACTAGGGGGTGTCCGGATAGCCGGACTATCATCGTCGGCCTGGACTCCAAGACTATGAAGATAAAAGATTGAAGACTCCGTCCCGTGTCCGGATGGGACTTTCCTTGGCGGGGAAGGCAAGCTTGGCGATACGGATATGTAGATCTCCTACCATTGTAACCGACTCTGTGTAACCCTAGCCCTCTCCGGTGTTTATATAAACCGGAGGGTTTTAGTCCGTAGGACAACAACCATTACAACAATCATACCATAGGCAAGCTTTTAGGGTTTAGCCTCCTTGATCTCGTGGTAGATCCACTCTTGTACTACCCATATCATCAATATCAATCAAGCAGAGTAGGGTTTTACCTCCATCGAGAGGGCGAACACAGGTAAAAAATCGTGTCCCTTGTCTCGTGTTACCATCCGCCTAGACGCACGATTCGGGACCCCCTACCGAGATCCGCGGTTTGACACCGACATTGGTGCTTTCATTTAGAGTTCCTCCGTCGCCATCGATAGGCTTGATGGCTTCTTCAATCAACAACAACGCAGTCTGGGTGAGACTTTTCTCCCGGATAGATCTTCGTGATTCGGCGGCTTCGCCTTTGCGGGCTAATTCACTTGGCCATCTGGAGCAGATCGAAGCTCGCCCGCCATCAGTCGATTTGGAAGCCTAAACTTCACGGGCGGTTTTCCGCGGGGACTTGATCTTCGATGGATCCGAGCCGCAGCCGAAGCGTGCCGCCCGCCACGATGGGCATGATCTAACTCTGCCACGGACAAGACCTTGAGGCTGCACACGAATCGCTCCGACCCATAGTTCGGAGCCGATTACTCAAATCGAGGGCGGGTGGCTGGACACCGCCTCGAACCGCGCAACTTCCACAGCGATGGGCGAACACCGACCTTGTCCCTTATAAAACTCGTGACTCCGAGGAGCCGGACTCCCTGCCGGACTCCGAACCTCCTGCGCCCCTGCCAATCGAATCCGATTGGGCGCCGATCATGGAGTTCACCGCTACGGACATGTTTCAGCACTCACCCTTTGGCGACATCCTAAATTCGCTAAAGCATCTCTCGCTATCCGGAGAGCCCTGGCCGGACTACAGCCAGGATGGTTGGGAAGCGGACGACGAAGAAATTCAAAGCCCACCCACCACCCACTTTGTAGCCACTGTCGACGATCTAAACGACATGCTAGACTACGACCCCGAAGACATCAACGGTATGGACGACGATGTCGGCGACGATCAAGAACCAGCACTCACCGAGCACTGGAAGGCCACCCCAACCCATGGTGTATATATGTTGGACACCCCAAAAGGAAGCGATAACGAGGAACAACGGGGCGCGACAAAGGATAATCCCGCCGACAAACAACCAAAACGGCGACGCAGACGCCGCCCTAAGTCCCGCCTCGACAAAAACAGCGCTCCTAATGACCCAGCAATAGAGCAGGGCAAACCAGTGGACGACGAACAGGCAACCAAGCAACCGTCCGAACAGGACGAATTAGATAATCAATCCATGCTCGGCGAAACCAACAGTCCACACAACCTCACGCCGGACACACCACCGGAGCATAAGAACCTTCACAAAAGACTCGTCGCCACTGCAAGAAGTCTGAAGAAGGAAAAACGGAAGCTCAAAATAGTGGAAGACATACTCAGAATGAGGTGGAGCAAAGTACTCAGGACCGCGGACAAATATGGCAATGGCCACCAAACAAAGAGCTACCCGAAGCGCAAACTGCTGCCTGAATTCGACGAGGAGGCCATAGAGCCCCCACAGTCAAAAAGCAAAGAGGCCGCCTGGCCGGATAGATGACCAGATGACAGGCCAAAAGCGACAAGCGGCGCCGCACAAAAGCCAACTCATGATCCTAGGAAAACAGATGGCCCGACCAGGTCCATTTATGGGCCAAAAAAGAGGGCCCCAGGAAGCAACACAACACGCCAAGTGTCCGAAGACAACGGCACACCCAAATACAGGGGTGCCCCACACCCACTATGTTTCACCGATGAAGTGCTGGATCATGAATTTATGGCGGGGTTCAAACCCATAAACATAGAGGCATACGACGGAACAACAGACCCTGGAGTCTGGATTGAGGATTACATCCTCCATATACACATGGCTAGAGGAGATGATCTCCACACCATAAAATATCTACCCCTCAAGCTCAAAGGGCCGGCTCGGCATTGGCTCAAAAGCCTCCCAGAAAACACTATTGGAAGCTGGGAAGAGCTTGAGGACGCGTTTAGAACAAATTTTCAACGGACCTATGTCCGCACTCCGGATGCAGACGATTTAAGTAACATAACTCAACAGCCCGGAGAGTCAGCGCGCAAATTCTAGAACAGGTTCCTTACCAAAAAGAACCAAATAGTCGACTGTTCGGACGCCGAAGCCTTAGCAGCTTTTAAACATAATGTCCGAGACGAATGGCTCACCAGACACCTCGGCCAAGAGAGACCGAGAACAATGGCTGCGCTAACAAGCCTTATGACCCGCTTTTGTGCGGGGGAAGATAGCTGGCTAGCAAGATGCAGCACCAGCGACCCGAGTACATCCGAGAACAGGCATGGAAACGGAAAATCACGGCGCAGAAAGGATCAGCGCCAGAACAAAGAAAAAAGCCCAAAGAACACGACAATCAACGCCGGATTCAAAAGCTCGCGGCCAAACAATAAAACACTGCCTCTTAAGGATAACAGTGACGAGCTCTCCAACTTAAACAAAATTTTGGATTGGATATGCCAAATCCACAGTACCTCCCGAAGGCCTGCAAACCACACCCACCGAGATTGTTGGGTTTTCCAACAGTCCGGCCGACTCAACGCCGAACACAAGGGGCTAGACGCACCAAGCGAGGATGATGATGAACCCCACCAGCAGAGCACCGGAAAACAAAAGACTTTCCCACAAGAAGTCAAAACAGTAAACTCACTTCATGTGATATTACGGAAACACAATGCGGCACCCACTAAAATAAGTGCCGCACGGTCCACCCCAGCGGAACCTCGAAGTTGGATGTCAAAACCAATCACTTTCGACCACCTGGATTATTCCAGAAGCATTCGAAACGCAGGATGGACTGCTCTGATATTGGATCCTATAATCGATGGACAACAATTTGCACAAGTCCTGATGGACGGCGGCAGTGATTTAAACCTGCTATATCAGAACACAATCCGCAAGATGGGGATAGACCTTACTAAAATTCGACATAGCCGCACTTCCTTTAAAGGAGTGACACCAGGCCCTTACGCCAAGTGCACAGGCTCCTTATTACTAGAAGTTGTGTTCAGGACACCTGACAACTTCCGACGCGAAAGGCTAATCTTTCATGTCGCCCCATTCAAAAGTAGCTATCAAGCACTATTGGGACGTGAAGCTTTTGTCCGCTTTAATGCAATACCACATTACGCGTCTCTTACGCTTAAAATGCCCGGTCCACGCGGCATCATTTCATTAAAAGGTCATTTAAGACCCCGGACACGGCTAGACGAGTCCGGAATAAATAAGCTAGGGGCTCCCTAGCCGCACACCCCTTCACAAGGGGCTGTGCATATAAGCAATAATGAGCTAATATAGGCTCAGCTTTATTCATTTATTAATATTTTTATGCACGATTTCCTTTCAAACTAAGTTCATCTCTTTTTACAGATGAACAACGTGCACCCGTCCCGTGATAACGGCTGCGGAGACACAGCGCAGACATGCGGTAGGGACCCGTTGCAAGGATTCTTTTCGATTAAGACCTGCATAAACCTTTCTTCTTGTCTCTTGTTGCTATAATCCCTGGTTTCTCATTATAACCAGAGAGGAGATCGACGCTTTTGGCATCGGGCGGCGCTGAAGACCTTGCTCGTACCTGGACACTAGGGGCTTAGGGCATTGTTCTGCCCATCATTACAAAGACTGAACACCTTAGGGAGTGTTCAGCGTCTCGAGTTAGGCCTTATATGCATCAGCTCCGAATCATGTCTTTGGTCAAATATTGGGTTTGCCCGCTCCGTGTTTTGCTGCCTTACGTTCCGTATCATCGGCTAACGCGGCACCGGAGAACTCTGCGATTGTGCCCCAGTTAAATTCGGCGAGCACCTCGATTGAAAAGCCAAAATCGATCATCATGATCTGAATAGAGACCGGTCAACCACTTGATCGACTACCGGAATGTTTAGAATCCCTCCGCTTTGATGAAGGACCGTTTCCCGGTCAGGCACATACACGCCCCGAATCCGGAGAGCGTAGTGCTGAAGGAAATATGCCCTAGAGGCAATAATAAAGTTATTATTTATTTCCTCCTATCATGATAAATGTTTATTATTCATGCTAGAATTGTATTAACCAGAAACATGATACATGTGTGAATACATAGACAAACATATAGTCACTAGTATGCCTCTACTTGACTAGCTCATTAATCAAAGATGGTCATGTTTCCTGAGCATAGACATGTGTTGTCATTTGATTAGTGGGATCACATCATTAGAAGAATGATGTGATTGACATGACCCATTTTGTTAGCCTAGCACTTGATCGTTTAGTATCTTGCTATTGCTTTCTTCATGACTTATACAAAGTTCCTGCAACTATGAGATTGTGCAACTCCGTGTACCGAAGAACACTTTGTGTGCTACCAAACGTCTAGCACGAATCGGGTGATTATAAAGGTGCTCTCAGGTGTTTCGAAGGTTCATGTTGAGTTGGCATAATTGAGATTAGGATTTGTCACTCCGATTGTCGAGAGGTATCTCGGGCCCTCTCGGTAATACTCATCACTTAAGCCTTACAAGCATATAACTAATGAGTTAGTTATGAGATGACATATCCTGAGCGAGTAAAGAGACTTGCGGTAACGAGATTGAACTAGGTATTGGATACCGACGATCAAATCTCGGGCAAGTAACATACCGATGACAAAGGGAACAAAGTATGTTGTTATGCGGTTTGACCGATAAAGATCTTCATAGAATATGTAGGAACCAATATGGGCATCCAGGTCCCGCTATTGGTTATTGACCAGAGACGTGTCTCGGTCATGTCTGCATTGTTCTCGAACCGTAGGGTCCGCACGCTTAAGGTTTCGATGACAGTTATATTATGAGTTTATGTATTTTGATGTACCGAAGGTTGTTCGGAGTCCCGGATATGATCACGGACATGACGAGGAGTCTCGAAATGGTCGAGACATAAAGATTGATATATTGGACGGATATATTTGGACACCGGAAAGGTTCCGGAGAGTTTGGGAATATCTGGAGCTCGGGAGGTTACCGAACCCCGGGAAGTATATGGGCCTTATTGGGCCCATGTAGGAGAAGAGAGAAGGAGCAAGGGAGGCGCCCCAAGCCCAATCCGACTGGGGAGGGGGCCGCCCCTCCTTCTCCTTCCCCTCTCTTCCTTCCTACTACTAGTACTACTTCCTAATACTAGTACTCCTTCCTTCCCCTCCAAATAAGATTAGGAAAAGGGGGAAACCTACTTGGAGTAGGTTTCCCCCCCTATCATGCCCCCCTTGGGCCGCCACCTCCTCCCTCCCTCCTTTATATCACGGGGTAGGTGGCACCCTAGAACACACAAGTTGATCATTGATCATTCCTTAGCCGTGTCGGTGTCCCCTCCACGATATTACACCTCGGTCATATTGTAGCGGTGCTTAGGCGAAGCCCTGCAACAGGAGAACATCAAGATCGTCACCACGCCGTCGTCTTGTGGAACCCCCCTCGGAACCTCTACTGGATTGGAGATCGAGGGTGCGTCATCGAGCTGTACGTGTGTCAAGAACTCGGAGGTGCCGGAGTAAGATGCTTGGATCGGTCAGGCCGGGAGGACGTACGACTACTTCCTCTACGTTGCGTCAACGCTTCCGCTTCGGTCTCACGAGTGCGTAGACAACACTCTCCCCTCGTTGCTATATCATCACCATGATCTTGCGTGTGCGTAGGAAATTTTTGAAATTACTCGTTCCCCAACGATGGCATCCGAGCCTAGGTTTTATGGTTTGATATTATTTGCACGAGTAGAACACAAGTGAGTTGTGGGCGATATAAGTCATCTTGCTTACCAAAGATGTCATACTTTGGTTCAGCGGTATTGTTGGATGAAGCGGCCCGGACCGACATTACGCGTACGCTTACGCGAGACTGGTTTTACCACCGTGCTTTGCACACAGGTGACTAGCGGGTTTCAGTTTCTCCAACTTTAGTTGAACCGAGTGTGGCTACACCCGGTCCTTGCGAAGGTTAAAACAGCATCAACTTGACAAACTATCGTTGTGGTTTTGATGCGTAGGTGAGATTGGTTCTTGCTTAAGCCCGTAGCAGCCACGTAAAATTTGCAACAACAAAGTAGAGGACATCTAACTTGTTTTTGCAGGGCATGTTGTGATGTGATATGGCCAAGACGTGATGCTATATTTTCTTGTATGAGATGATCATGTTTTGTAACCGAAGTTATCGGCAACTGGCAGGAGTCATATGGTTGTCGCTTTATTGTATGAAATGCAAACGCGCTGTAATTGCTTTACTTTATCACTAAGCGGTAGCGATAGTCGTAGAAGCAATAGATGGCGTAAACGACAACGATGCTACGATGGAGATCAAGGTGTCGCGCCGGTGACGATGGTGATCACGACTTTGCTTTGGAGATGGAGATCACAAGCACAAGATGATGATGGCCATATCATATCACTTATATTGTTTGCATGTGATGTTTATCCTTTATACATCTTATCTTGCTTTGATTGACGGTAGCATTTTAAGATGATCTCTCACTAAAATTATCAAGTAGTGTTCTCCCTGAGTATGCACCGTTGCCAAAGTTAAATCGTGCCGAGACTCCACGTGATGATCGGGTGTGATAAGCTCTACGTCCATCTACAACGGGTGCAAGCCAGTTTTGCACACGCAGAATACTGAGGTTAAACTTGACGAGCCTAGCATATGCAGATATGGCCTCGGAACACAGAGGCCGAAAGGTCGAGCGTGAATCATATAGTAGATATGATCAACATAGTGATGTTCACCATTGAAAACTACTCCATCTCACGTGATGATCGGTTATGGTTTAGTTGATTTGGATCGCGTAATCACTTAGATGACTAGAGAGATGTTTGTCTAAGTGGGAGTTCTTAGATAATATGATTAATTGAACTTAAATTTATCATGAACTTAGTACCTGATAGTATCTTGCTTGTCTATGTTTGTCTGTAGATAGATGGCTCGTGCTGTTGTTCCGTTGAATTTTAATGCGTTCCTTGAGAAAGCAAAGTTGAAAGATGATGGTAGCAATTACGGATCGGGTCCGTAACTCGAGGATTATCCTCATTGCTGCACGAAGAGTTACGCCTGGAAGCACCGCTGGGTGCGAACTGCTTCTTGATGCAACCGACGGCGTTAAGAACGTCTGGCGAGCAAAGCTGATGACTACTCTATAGTTCGATGTGCCATGCTTTACCGCTTAGAACCGGGACTTCAACGACGTTTTGAGCGTCATGGAGCATATGAGATGTTCGAGAGTTGAAGTTAATATTTCAAGCAAATGCCCGGATTGAGAGATATGAAGTCTCCAATAAGTTCTATAGCTGCAAGATGGAGGAGAATAGTTACATCGGTGAACATATACTCGTAATGTGCAGGTATAACAATCACTTGATTCAGCCGGGAGTTAATCTTCACGATGATAGTGTCATTGATGAAATTCTTCAATCATCGCCACCAAGCTACAAGAGCTTTGTGATGAACTATAATATGCAAGGGATGAACATGACTATTCGAGCTCTTGGCGATCTTTGAAAGCAGCGGAGGTAGAAATCAGAAGGAGCATCAAGTGTTGATGGTCAACAAGACCACTAGTTTCAAGAAGAAGGGCAAAGGGAAGAAGAAGGAAACTTCAAAAGAACGGCAAGCAAGTTGTCGCTCAAGAGAAGAAACCCAAGTCTGGACCTAAGCACAAACTGAGTGCTTCTCTTGCAAGCGGATCGTCCTTTGAAGCGGAACTGCCCCAAGTATTTGGCGGATAAGAAGGATGGCAAAGTGAACAAAGGTATATGTGATATACATGTTATTGATGTGTACCTAACTAGAGCTCGTAGTAGCACAGGGTATTTGATACTTGTTACATTGCTAATATTTGCAACTTGAAGCAGGACTACGGAATAAGCGAGCAGCCAGGGCGAGGTGACGATGCGTGTGGGAAAGCGGTTCCAAAGTCGATGTGATCGCCGTCGGCACGCTACCTCTACATCTACCATCGGGATTAGTCTTAGACCTAAATAATTGTTATTTGGTGCCTGCGTTGAGCATGAACATTATATCTGGATCTTGTTTGATGCATGTAATGCCCTCGATGCGGCTATATCTCCCACGTGTCGAAGAACGACTTAGAGGCATAACCGCATTGAAAGCAATGTCTCAAGTGAGGTAATCTTCACACAACCCATGTAATACATAAGGGAAAGAGATACATAGTTGGCTTACAATCGCCACTTCAAACAATTACATGAATAAAGCATTACATCATCCAGATACAATCAAGGTCCGACTACGGAACCAAAATAAAAGAAGAACCCCAATTGCGACAAAAGTCCCCGATCGACCCCAACTGGGCTCCACTACTGATCAACTAGAACGAAACAACACAAAGGGCAAGATCTTCATCGAGCTCCTCCTTGAGCTTGGTTGCGTCACCGCTTTCGATAACATAGGCACCGCAAACTGGTTTTGGAAGTATCCGGTGAGCCACGAGGACTCAAAGAATCCCATTACCATGGGTATCAAGACTAGCAAAGCTTAATGGGAAAGGAAGGGGTAAAGTGGTGAGGTTGCAGCAGCGACTAAGCAAGTATGGTGGCTAACCAACGTAAATAAGAGCGAGAAGAGAACAAGCGGAACGGTCGTGAAGCTAGCAATGATCAAGAGGTGATCCTGAACACCTACTTACGTCAAACATAACACAGAAACCGTGTTCACTTCCCGGACTCCGCCGAGAAGAGACCATCACGGCTACACACTCGGTTGATGCGTTTTAATTCGGGTCAAGTGTCAAGTTATCTACAACCGGACATTAACAAATTCCCATCTGCTACATAACCGCGGGCACGGCTCTCGAAAGTTTATACCTGCAGGGTGTCCCAACTTAGCCCATGACAAGCTCTCGCGATCATCGAAGAATAGACCTTCACCGGGAAGACCCGATCAGTCTCGGAATCCCAGTACATCAAGACATTTCGACAATGGTAAAACAAAACCAGCAAAGCCGCCCGATCGCCGACAATCCCGATAGGAGCTGCACATATCTCGTTCTCGAGGCAACACCGGATGAGACATCCTACGAGTAAAACCAGACCTCGAGTTGCCCGAGGGGCCCCGCGATCTACTCGGTTCGGACCAACACTTAGACAAGCACGGCCCGGGGCTAAAATAAAGATGACCCTCGAGAGAGCGACTCCCAAGGGAAAAGATAGGTGGTGGTGAGGCAAATGGTAAAAGTCAATGTTGGGCCTTCTTTGGACAAGTTTTATTCAAAGCGAACCGTCGGGGGTCCCATAAATCACCCGACTGCGTAAGGGGCGCAAAATCCGGGAACATAACACCGGTATGACGGAAACTAGGGCGGCAAGAGTGGAACAAAACACCAGGCATAAGGCCGAGCCTTCCACCCTTTACCAAATATATAGATGCATTAATAATATAAGAGATATTGTGATATCCCAACATAAACCCTGTCCACCATGGAGAAATCTTCAACTTCACCTGCAGGTAGCAACGCTATAAGAGGGGCTGAGCAAAGCGGTAACACAGCCAAACAACGGTTTGCTAGGAATGGTGTCAAAGGTTAGGGGTTCATGGCAATATGGGATGGCTTGATAAACAGGTAATAGGTAGCGCAGCATAGCGAAAGAACGAGGCAACTAGCATAGCAATGATAGTAGTGAGATCCAGGGTAGCGGTCATCTTGCCTGAAATCCCGCAAGGAAGAAGAACGAGTCCATGAAGAAGATGAACGGATGAAGCCGAACCAATCATAGACGAACGAATCCTCACGATCGCAACGAAACAGGAACTAACAAGAAGAAGCACACAACACGGTAAACACACCACACGTGAACAAGGCATGATGCGCAACAAGCATGATGCATGACCAAGCTATATGAAGCTACTCATGGCAAGAGATGATGCAAACAAGAACAACACATCAAGGCAAGTTTAAATGAGGCCGGGAACAACATATAACAATTCCGGTAAGTCCTCATATGCAAATTTCGAAATTGGTCCAGAACTGAATAAACCTTATGTTGAAGTTGTTAAACAGCAAGTTAAAGATCACCAAGATGATCTACACGAAATTCTAGTCAAGTTACATATAAAGTTCATTAGATTCGGAGCTACGGCCTAGAAGATATGAGCAAAACAAGTTAAGCATGACATTGATGCAAAATGCACCCAAACATCAAGCAAACACCTCAAAACAAGGATGCAACATGATAATATGAATCTAAATGCAAAATCAAGCAAGTTTCATATAGAGCACACTCAAAACGGAGCAACGGTGCAACACATACACTCCATACAAGTCATAGCAACAATCTGTCCATAACAGCAACTAGGCATATTGCAAGCATCAAAACAACAAGCTACAACATCCCAACATAATAACAAAAGGTATGGGCATGAAGTACACGTAAAGCATAACAAAACATGAACACTGAGCTATCTCCAGAAATCACTAGAACATGCTCAAAAACACATGGAGATATTGCAAGTAATAACAATTTCAGACTTATCAGGAAATAACATCAGGTTGCAATGTTTAGAGCAAGAAAACAACATGTTACAGGAATTTATCATGGCAAACAAAGGCATGGCATGAATCTACTAATAGCATATATCAAAAGACCCTTACTGACCGTAAGCCAAAAAGGCACGGAAAATATGATGGCACCCATGTAAACATGGCAAGTTATATTACAGATTTATACATGGCAGGAACAACAATAAGTAGGCATGTTCGTGAGCTCGAACCACTCACTACAGAGCAATTCATGGCATGGCAAGGCAACCAACAGTAAGAAGGCATGTTTATGAAGCTAGGCATGGCAAGAGCAAGGTCATAGGATGCATGGATCACTAGGAAAACACATGGGAACAAGTGAACTTAATGTTAACAGGTTGACAAACAACATTTTCAAGCAACTTTGGAGCAAGTTATGAATATGTTCCAGCAGGCTATAATTGCAACCAAGGGCATGAATGGATAGATCAAGACATGTATATCAAAACATGTTTATAGAGCATCTCCAGATTATGCATAGATTGATTAGTGGAAGCATGTTAACATAGCAACAAATTATAACAGAATCTGCCAGGAAAACAGCAATAGCAACTACCCTACTTTACAAGCTTGATACACTCAACACACAACTCACAAAAATACATGGTCAACATCCCTGGAAAGATGGCATGGCATAGTTCAACATTCATGTAGAGCTCATACTCATAGGATGCACACATTAATCATGGCAAAAATGATAAAACAGCAAGTTCTGTTAAGAAACAGAAACTAACAATCTGAAGCCCTCTTCCAACAGCATTTCGGGCATCAAGATGAGCTCAAACGAAAATGATGCAATGGAATGAAATGATGTACTCGTCGAGACGAACAATTCGACATATTATACACACGAAACGGAGCTACGGATACAAAGATGTGATGCAATGAAAATGGCATGAAAATGCAAAAATCCGGGGACTTAGAGGAAAGGGGGGGTCAACCTGCGCGGGCACGGATTTCGAGGCACGTCGGGGTTCGCCGGATCTTCGCCGGAGAAGCGGGAGGAGGACGCCGGAGGTCGAGGAGGGGCCGGGGCGGCCGGATCTGGGCGCTCCTCGCCGGATCCGGCCGGATCTCGGCGGAGGGAGGCGGAGGCGCCGAGGCCATGGCACGACGGCCTGGCGCCAGGCCTGCGGCCCGGCGAGCTGCCCGGCGGCCATGGCGGGCTGGCGGGGCAGGGAGTCGGGCGCTGGCGGGCGTGGGCGTGGCGGGCGGCGGCGAAGCGTGCTCGGGCGGCGCGGGCCGCGATGGCGCTGGCGGCGGTGGAGGCGGCGGCGCGGCGATGGCGCTTGGCGGCGGCATGCTGGCCGGCCGGCGGGGACGGCCAGCGGCGGCGGGTGCGCCAGGCGGGCCCGCGATAAACTTCAGGCCGCAGCGGTGGGAGGTGGCGGCGGCAGGTGGCGGCGATAGGCTAGGGCGGCGGCGCGGTGACGTGGCGCGCCCGATTGGCCGGGGTGACGCGTCCGGCGGACGTGTCCGGCGCGGGCGGACATGTCCGGCGTGGCGCGGAGGGGAATTTAGGGTTTCGGGGAATTAGACCGCGAAAATGGAAGGGGAGGGCATATTTATAGGTAGAGGGAGCTAGGAGAGTCCAAATGAGGTGCGGTTTTCACCCACACGATCGTGATCGAACGACCGAGAACATGGAGAGGAGTTTGGTGGGTTTTGGGCCACTTTGGAAGGGGTGTGGGGCTGAAAAAAAAGAGGGCTTTACGGTTACCCGGTTAACCGTTGGAGTACCAAACGACCTCCAAATGGCACGAAACTTGACAGGCGGTCTACCGGTGGTATACCAAGGCCGCTTGGCAAACCTCGGGCCATTCCGAGAAAGTTTAACACCCGCACATGAAAAGAGAGAAGAGGGGACGCCGGGAGACATAGGAGTGCCGGATTGCAAAACGGAAAACGGGGAAAATGCTCAGATGCATGAGACGAACATGTATGCAAAATGAAATGCAGATGATGACATGATATGAAATGCATATGATGACATGGCAAAGACGGCGAATAACTGGAGGACACCTGGCGCATCGGATCCGGGGCGTTACAATGCAAGATGGTTATTCATTTAAATCCGAGAATAATGGTTGTTCTATTTATATGAGTAATATCTTTTATGGTCATGCACCCTTGAAGAGTGGTCTATTTTTATTGAATCTCGATAGTAGTGATACACATATTCATAATGTTGAAGCCAAAAGATGCAGAGTTGATAATGATAGTGCAACTTATTTGTGGCACTGCCGTTTAGGTCATATCGGTGTAAAATGCATGAAGAAACTCCATCTTGATGGACTTCTCGGAATCACTTGATTATGAATCACTTGGTACTTGCGAACCGTGCCTCATGGGCAAGATGACTAAAACGCCGTTCTCGGTACTATGGAGAGAGCAACAGATTTGTTGGAAATCATACATACTGAGATGTATGTGGCCCGATGAATGTTGAGGCTCGTGGCGGATATCGTTATTTTCTCACCTTCACAGATGATTTGAGCAGATATGGGTATATCTACTTAATGAAGCACAAGTCTCGAAACATTTGAAAACTTCAAAGAATTTTAGAGTGAAGTAGAAAATCATCGTAACAAGAAAATAAAGTTTCTACGATCGATCGTGGAGGAGAATATTTGAGTTACGAGTTTGGTTTACATTTGAAACAATGCGAAATAGTTTCAAGAACTCACGCCACCGAACACCACAACGAAATGGTGTGTCGAGCGTCAGAATCGTACTTTACTTGATATGGTGCGATCTATGATGTCTCTTACCGATTTACCGCTATCGTTTTGGGGTTATGCTTTAGAGACGGCGCATTCACGTTAAATAGGGCACCATCAAAATCCGTTGAGACGGCGCCTTATGAACTATGGTTTGGCAAGAAACCAAAGTTGTCGTTTCTTAAAGTTTGGGGCTGCGATGCTTATGTGAAGAAACTTCAACCGATAAGCTCGAACCCAAATCGGAGAAATGTGTTTTCATAGGATACCCAAAGGAAATGTTGGGTACACCTTCTATCACAGATCCGAAGGCAAAACTTTTGTTGCTAAGAATGGATCCTTTCTAGAGAAAGAATTTCTCTCGAAAGAAGTGAGTGGGAGGAAAGTAGAACTTGATGAGATAATCAGATCTACTCCCTTGTTGGAAGATAGTTCATCACGAGAACCGGTTCCCGTGACAACTACACCAACTAGTGAGGAAGCTAATGATATTGATCATGAAACTTCAGATCAAGTTTCTGCTGAACCTCGTAGGTCTACCAGAGTAAGATCCGCACCAGAGTGGTACGGTAATCCTGTTCGGAAGTCATGTTACTTGACCATGATGAACCTCGAACTATGAGGAAGCGATGATGAGCCCAGATTCCATAAAATGGCTGGAGGCCATGAAATCTGAGATAGGATCCATGTATGAAAACAAAGTATGGACTTTGGTTGACTTGCCCGATGATCGGCAAGCCATTGAGAATAAATGGATCTTTAAGAAGAAGACTGACGCTGATGGTAATGTTACTATCTATAAAGCTCGACTTGTTGTGAAAGGTTTTCGACAAGTTCAAGGGGTTGACTACGATGAGACTTTCTCACCTGTAGCGATGCTTAAGTCTGTCCAAATCATGTTGGCTATTGCTGCATTTCATGATTATGAAATTTGGCAAATGGATGTCAAGACTGCATTCTTGAATGGATTTCTAGAAGAAGAGTTGTATATGATGCAGCCGGAAGGTTTTGTTGATCCAAAAGGTGCTGACAAAGTGTGCATGCTACAACGTTCCATTTATGGACTGGTGCAAGCATCTCAGAGTTGGAATAAACATTTTGATAGTGTGATCAAAGCATATGGTTTTATACACACTTTTGGAGAAGCCTGTATTTACAAGAAAGTGAGTGGGAGCTCTGTAGCATTTCTAGTTTTATATGTTGATGACATATTATTAATTGGAAATGATATAGAATTTCTGGATAGCATAAAGGGATACTTGAATAAAAGTTTTTCGATGAAAGACCTCGGAGAAGCTGCTTACATATTAGGCATCAAGATCTATAGAGATAGATCAAGATGCTTAATAGGACTTTCACAAAGCACATACCTTGACAAAATATTGAAAAAGTTCAATATGGATCAGTCAAAGAATGGATTCTTGCCTGT
Organism: Aegilops speltoides; assembly: GCA_021437245.1. Taxonomy (NCBI): domain Eukaryota; kingdom Viridiplantae; phylum Streptophyta; class Magnoliopsida; order Poales; family Poaceae; genus Aegilops; species Aegilops speltoides. The sequence continues at coordinate 222,123,857 of CM038142.1, read as the reverse complement.
GCTACAAGGTGTGAAGTTGAGTCGAACTCAATGCCCGACCACAGCAGAAGATAGAGAGAAAATGAAAAATGTTCCCTATGCTTCAGCCATAGGCTCTATCATGTATGCAATGCTGTGTACCAGACTGGCGTATGCTTAGCAATAAGCTTAGCAGAAGGTACCAAAGTAATCCAGAGTGGATCATCGACAACGGTCAAGAACATCCCGAAATACGAAAAGGACTAAGGATATGTTTCTCGATATGGAGGTGACAAAGAGCTAGTCGTAAATGGTTACGTCGATGCAAGCTTTGACACTGATCCGGACGATTCTAAATCGCAAACCGGATACGTGTTTTTATTAAACGGTGGAGCTGTAAGTTGGTGCAGTTCTAAACCAAGCGTCGTGGCGGGATCTACATGTGAAGCGGAGTACATCGCTGCTTTTGAAGCAGCAAATGAAGGAGTCTGGATGAAGGAGTTCATTTCCGATCTAGGTGTCATACCTAGTGCATCGGGACCAATGAAGATCTTCTGTGACAATACTGGTGCAATTGCCTTGGCAAAGGAATCCAGATTTCACAAGAGGACCAAGCACATCAAGAGATGCTTCAATTCCATTCGGGACCAAGTCCAAGTGGGAGACATAGAGATTTGCAAGATACATATGGATCTGAATGTTGCAGACCCGTTGACTAAGCCTCTCTCACGAGCAAAACATGATCAGCACCAAGACTCCATGGGTGTTATAATCATTACTATGTAATCTAGATTATTGACTCTAGTGCAAGTGGGAGAATGAAGGTAATATGCCCTAGAGGCAATAATAAAGTTATTATTTATTTCCTCATATCTTGATAAATGTTTATTATTCCTGCTAGAATTGTATTAACCGGAAACATGATACATGTGTGAATACATAGACAAACATATAGTCACTAGTATGCCTCTACTTGACTAGCTCATTAATCAAAGATGGTCATGTTTCCTGACCATAGACATGTGTTGTCATTTGATTAGTGGGATCACATCATTAGAAGAACGATGTGATGGACATGACCCATTTTGTTAGCCTAGCACTTGATCGTTTAGTATACTGCTATTGCTTTCTTCATGACTTATACAAAGTTCCTGCAACTATGAGATTGTGCAACTCCCGTGTACCGGAAGAACACTTTGTGTGCTACCAAACGTCACAACGTAATCGGGTGATTATAAAGGTGCTCTCTGGTGTTTCCGGTTCATGTTGAGTTGGCATAATTCGAGATTAGGATTTGTCACTCCGATAGTCGGAGAGGTATCTCTGGCCCTCTCGGTAATACTCATCACTTAAGCCTTGCAAGCATATAACTAATGAGTTAGTTATGAGATGACGTATCACGAGCGAGTAAAGAGACTTGCGGTAACGAGATTGAACTAGGTATTGGATACCGACGATCAAATCTCGGGCAAGTAACATACCGATGACAAAGGGAACAAAGTATGTTGTTATGCGGTTTGACCGATAAAGATCTTCGTAGAATATGTAGGAACCAATATGGGCATCCAGGTCCCGCTATTGGTTATTGACCAGAGACGTGTCTCTATCATGTCTGCATTGTTCTCGAACCGTAGGGTCCGCACGCTTAAGGTTTCGATGACAGTTATATTATGAGTTTATGTATTTTGATGTACCGAAGGTTGTTCGGAGTCCTGGATATGATCACGGACATGACGAGGAGTCTCGAAATGGTCGAGACATAAAGATTGATATATTGGACGGATATATTTGGACACCGGAAAGGTTCCGGGAGAGTTTGGGAATATACCGGAGCTCCGGGAGGTTACCGGAACCCCCCGGGAAGTATATGGGCCTTATTAGGCCCATGTAGGAGGAAGAGAGAAGGAGCAAGGGAGGGGGGCGCGCCCCCCCAAGCCCAATCCGAATTGGGGAGGGGGGCCGGCCACCCCTTTCCTTTCTCCTTCCCCCTTTCTTCCTTCCTACTACTAGTACTACTTCCTAATACTAGTACTCCTTCCTTCCCCCTCCAAATAAGATTAGGAAAAAGGGGGGAAACCTACTTGGAGTAGGTTTCCCCCTCCCATGGCGCCCCCTTGGGCAGCCACCTCCTCCCTCCCTCCTTTATATCTGGGGTAGGGGCACCCTAGAACAAACAAGTTGATCATTGATCGTTCCTTAGCCGTGTGCGGTGCCCCCTCCACGATATTACACCTCGGTCATATTGTAGCGGTGCTTAGGCGAAGCCACCAACAGAGAACATCAAGATCGTCACCACGCCGTTGTCTTGTGGAACTCCCCTCGGAACCTCTCTGGATTGGAGATCGAGGTGCGTCATCGAGCTGTCGTGTGTCAAGAACTTCGGAGGTGCCGAGTAACGGTGCTTGGATCGGTCGGGCGGGAGGGCGTCGACTACTTCCTCTACGTTGCGTCAGCGCTTCCGCTTCGGTCTCGAGGGTACGTAGACAACACTCTCCCCTCGTTGCTATATAATCACCATGATCTTGCGTGTGCGTAGGAAATTTTTTGAAATTACTACGTTCCCCAACAGGTGCCCCTCGGGGCTATATCTTAGTCCCACCCTCAAACTCCAATGGCTAAGTGAAAGTGATCAAGCATTATAGTTCGGTTGCCTCGTTTGCTATCCTACCACCTCCTTAACAGGACCGGGACGTCGGATTAAGAGTGAAAATGCGCTATTTTTGCGAACAGCCCCGCACCCTGTGCGTGGGGGCTGAAGCCGACGACTGCCATCTTTCAGGTTATACATACGTATACATAAACGGCTGCACAGGAGATATTTCAATACTTGAACGCACAAGTACAAAAAGCGCCTACATCATAAACATTGTTTTATAAAATAAAACGTTCATTTGAACGTGACATTTTTTTAGCACTGTGACTCTATTACACGAGCAGCACGCAGAACTTCCCCAAAATAGTTCTCGGCGGGTAACCGGCTCTCGTCCGAACCCTGGGTCGCAACTGCGGTGGCATCCATCTCTGTCCAATGTGTCTTCACACGGGCGAGGGCCATCCGTGCACCCTCTATGTAGGCCGACCGCTTCATCGCCTTGTTATGCAGCACCGCCCCAAGAAATTGCTGCAACAAGCCAAAATAACTCTTCAGCTTGGGCCTATCCGGCCAGACATGAGTCACGATATCCGTCATGGCAAGTCCAGACAACCTATTCAGCTCAGCCCACTCGGCCAACCGATCGGACAGCGGAAGTGAATGCTCCGGACTATGGAATTGAGACCAAAACAGCTCTTCCGTCTTGTGATCCTTCAGACTTCGGAAGTGCACAACGGCATCCGCCGCACTCGCCGCTAAGTCCACATAAGGATCCTCCGGACCCCACAGCTGGCCAAGCTGAGCATACTTTGGATCCGTAAACCTTCGGCGCAGCAGAAAAGGCTTGCCAGCCACAATGTCTCCGGCCTGGCACAGCTCATCCTTTATAGCCCGCATTGCAGAACGGGCATCCTTGGCTTCGGCGGTGGCCTTCCCCAGGTCTTCTCACTCCGCTAGGTGCTCCTTTTTCAAGTACCTCATTGCGGTCGGTAGCATCTTTTAGCTTCACGGCCATTTCGTCCATCTCTTCCCTGCTTCAGCAGTGTGCAACCCTTTCGGCTTCTAACTCCTTGGCCGCCCTCGAGGTAGCCGCATCGCTCCTTCTGGCTTGCTCCTTGGCTTGAGCAAGTTCTGCCCGAAGGCTCTCCACAGCAGCGGCACCATCTGCGTCAAGCACAGATATTGCAAGAGGTGGGCTTTGGCTCCCTTAATAGGTGACTGCGGAGAAACAACTTACCTTGCGACTCGTCAAGTCACTTGTTGACTAGCGCGATGTCCGCATCCGCAACGTCGACTTGCTGCTTTAATTCAGCAACTCCATCAGTCCGGCTGGCCCCCGGACTATCCGCCACCTGCATAGGAAAGGCGACACTTAATACCTGCGATTTTGATCCTCGACACGCTGTTGCTTTCGACAACCTAACGAGTCTCAGGGGCTACTATCTATACAGGGCGCACTTTATGTGCAAAACTGTCAAATAGGTGTGTCATTTTTACGTACCTCAAACCCCGCCAAACAAACTCGGCGGCATTACATAATCCGCTTTCGGCGGCGAAATCCTTCCAATCACCATACTCATCAATGCATGGTGACCTTCCGAGATGGGCGCCCTCTCAAGCAGATCCTTGGCTCCCGGCGAACACTAGTCGGTGCGAACTCTTCGCTCTGCCGGGCTCGAGGATACCCTCGTGATGACACTTGGGCTCGTCCGCCCTATCCGACGGCGCAGCGGACGGAGGCGTCTCGCTCTCCACCATCTCCGGACGAAGGTCCCCCGAAGACGAGCTCATCTGAGAAGGTCGGAGATCCGAACTACAAGGTAAAAATTTGGTTATCCTCAGAAGCACAAATAGGGATATCTCTTATTACCGAGCTCTCTTTTTTATACTTACGGCTCGCTGGAGGGCTGATGCTTTAGGGGAGACTGTGCGGCCGGGGCCTCCCCGGACGCAGGACACTCTGGTGAAGACTTCTTCCCCCGCTTAGGGGCTTTGGCCTCCGGGTCTCCAGAGGCGGTCCTCTTCTCCCCTTGGAGGGAGGGATTCTCGATCCCCCCTTTTTTAAGAGCCTCCTTGGTTGAGGCGGTAGCTCCCTTATTTTCCCCTTTGCCTTCTTCTGAAGGCGCAACCTCCAGCATCTTGACCAGCACGGGATCCGGTGCGGTCTCTGGGAGGGGGGCCGGACACTGTACCAGCTTTGCTTGCGCTATCCACTCCTGTTGAAGGACAACGGGTTAAGAGGCGAATTGTAGAAAGGCAAACAAACGGTACGTCCGAACACCGAGCTACTTACTTGAGTATCCGGGCGATTGCAGCTTAGGCCGACATCCTCGGTCAATTCCGGACACACCTCCCGTGTTCCGAAGAACAATTCGTACATCTCCACGGGTGCCGTACCCATGAAATGTTGGAGAATCTGTGGTCCCTCCGGATTAAACTCCCATAGCCGGAAAGGACGGCGTTTGCAGGGCAGGAGACGCCTAATCAGCATAACTTGCATCACCACGACCAGATCGATCTCCCTCGCTTGGAGGTCTCAAATCTGGCCCTGCAATAGGGGCACGTCCTTTGACGGCCCCCAGTTGAGCCCTTGGTTGACCCACGACATCAACCGTCGTGGAGGTCCCGAGCGGAATACGGGCGGCGGCTTCTGCCTGCTGCCCTTTGGAGCGGTAATATAGAACCACTCCTATTGCCTGGCCGAGCTCCTTGGAAGGAGCCCTCGGGCCCGCGGGCATCGGCCCTCCCCTTCTACGGCGCGCCCCGCCTTTCTGCTTGACGCCCTCGATCATCTTCGGCTCCACATTGAAGGTCTTCAGCCACAGGCCGAAGTGGGGGGTCACGCGGAGGAAGTCTTCGCAGACGACGTTAAATGCAGAAATATGGAGGATGGACTCCGGGGCCAAGTCGTGGAATTCCAACCCATAGTAGAACATGAGCCCTCTCACAAAAGGATCCGTCGGGAAGCCTAAACCCCGACGGAGGTGGGATACAAAGACGACGTACTTGCCGGGCTTGGGGGTGGGGATGGCCTGCCCTTCGGCGGGCAGCCTGTGCGAAATCTCGTAAGACAGGTACTTGGCCTCTCGCAGCTTTAGCACGTCCTCCTCCGTGACGGAGGAGTGCACCCACCGGCCCTGAAGGTCGGAGCCAAACATTGGTGAAGGTCCGAAGCGCTCGAATCTGGGGCTCTGGGTGTTGGAACTTGGAGCAAGGAGAAGATTCGACGGAGGACTGAAGAAAAGAAACGAGCCTTGGTCCTATTATAAAGAGGGATAATACCAAGAGTCGTCTTTGTGACCGTTCGGGACTTGCCTTCGATAGAGGGGGCGTGGCGACGGGCGCGGTTGGGTTACCCACGTCCGTATTGATGAGAATCCGGAATAAGGGAACACGATCTACTTCGACAAGGCGTGCTAAGAAACCACTTCGCTAAACGCTACCGAGGTGGTATAATAAAAGCGATTCAAGTAAAGGCTTGGTAGTGGCGTGGCGTCATGCTACGAGATCGTCGGCAGATTGAACTTGTGTACACAATATTCTCTCTGATGGAATGTGGAAATTACTTTGCGAGCGGACACTATCTGGTGTTCGCAATCTTCTATTAATTATTCGGAGGAGGAACCCGCCTTGGAATGCCGAACAATATCTTGCGCCGGACTCATCGTCATTGAAGCCTGGTTCAGGCTCTTGAGGAGTCCTAGACTAGGGGTGTTGGATAGTCGGACTATCATCGTCGGCGGACTCCAAGACTATGAAGATACAAGATTGAAGACTCCGTCCGTGTCCGGATGGGACTTTCCTTGGCGTGGAAGGCAAGCTTGGCGATCTGGATATGTAGATCTCCTACCATTGTAACCGACTCTGTGTAACCCTAGCCCTCTCCGGTGTCTATATAAACCGGAGGGTTTTAGTCCATAGGACAACAACCATTACAACAATCATACCATAGGCTAGCTTTTAGGGTTTAGCCTCCTTGATCTCGTGGTAGATCCACTCTTGTACTACCCATATCATCAATATCAATCAAGCAGGAGTAGGGTTTTACCTCCACTGAGAGGGCCCAAACCTGGGTAAAAACATCGTGTCCCTTGTCTCCAGTTTCTAGAAGGGTTTAAACCCGTAAACATTGAATCATATGATGCCACAACTGATCCCACAGTATGGATTGAAGATTTTCTTCTCCACATCCACATGGCTCACGGTGATGACTTACATGCCATCAAGTACCTCCCGCTAAAACTTAAGGGACTAGCACGGCATTGGCTGAACAGGCTCCCAGAAAACTCTATTGGAAGCTGGGATAACTTGGTGGACGCCTTCAGAGACAACTTCCAATGCACCTATGTTCGGCCCCCGGACACCGATGACCTTGGTCACATAATCGAACAACCCGGCGAATCATCTCGGAAGCTCTGGACCAGGTTCTGAATTAAAAAGAACCAGATTGTGGATTATTCTGATGTCGAAGCCCTCGCGGCCTTAAAACACAGCGACCGAGATGAGTGGCTCACTCGACACCCCGGCCAAGAGAAGCTAAAGTCCATGGTAGCCCTCACCGCACTTGTGACCCAATTTTGCGCAGGAGAAGATAGCTGGCAAGCTCGTCGAAGCAGTAGCACTAGCGACCCAGGGACCTCTATAGTTAGGGACGGCAATGGCCAGCCACAACGCGGTAAGCATAAGTGTCGAAACAATAACGAAGAGACGGTGGTCAACGCTGGATTCAGTGGCTCGAAATCCGGTCAGCGAAAGAAGCCATTCAAAGGAAATAAAGATGGTCCATCCAGTTTGGACAGAATGCTTGATCGACCTTGCCAGATTCATGGCACCCCTGATAAACCTGCCAATCACACCAACAGAAACTATTGGGTCTTTAAATAGGCCCGCATGCTCTACGCCGAAGACAATGGGAAAAGCCTGCCCAACGAGGATGACGATGAAGATCCCCGCCCACCGAACATAGGGGGGCAGATGCAATTTCCCCCCGAAGTCAAAATAGTGAATATGATCTATGTCACCCACATCCCCAAACGGGAGTGCAAGCGCGCATTAAGGGACGTTGAGGGAGTCCTGGACTAGTGGGTGTCCGGATAGCCGGACTATCATCGTCGGACGAACTCCAAGACTATGAAGATACAAGATTGAAGACTCCGTCCCGTGTCCCGATGGGACTTTCCTTGGCGTGGAAGGCAAGCTGGGCGATACGGATATGTAGATCTCCTACAATTGTAACCGACTCTGTGTAACCCTAGCCCTCTCCGTGTCTATATAAACCGGAGGGTTTTAGTCCATAGGACAACAACCATTACAACAATCATACCATAGGCTAGCTTTTAGGGTTTAGCCTCCTTGATCTCGTGGTAGATCCACTCTTGTACTACCCATATCATCAATATCAATCAAGCAGGAGTAGGGTTTTACCTCCATCAAGAGGGCCCGAACCTGGGTAAAAACATCGTGTCCCTTGTCTCCTGTTACCATCCGCCTAGACGCATAGTTCTGGACCCCCTACCCGAGATCCACTAGTTTTGACACCGACAGACGTCTACTCCGTAGAACCGATCGCCACAAAATTCAACCCATGGTCAGCTTGTCCGATCACCTTTGATCGAAAGGACCACCCGACTAGTATTCGTCATGGAGGATTGGCACCGTTGGTCCGCGACCCAATTATCGACGGATTCCATCTCACGCGAGTCCTCATGGATGGTGGCAGTAGCCTTAACCTGCTCTACCAGGACACCATCTACAAAATGGGTATTCATCCGTCAAGAATCAAGCTCACCAAAACTACCTTTAAAGGAGTGATACCTGGCGTCGAGGCTCATTGCTCGGGCTCAATAACATTGGAAGTTGTCTTCGGCTCGCCCGACAACATCCCCTGTGAAGACTTGATCTTCGATATCATACCCTTTCGAAGTGGCTATCACACACTACTTGGACGGACCACTTTAGCTCGATTCAATGCGGTGCCGCACTATGCTTATTTAAAGCTCAAGATGCCCGGTCCACGCGGCGTCAGAATGGTCAACGGCAACATAGAACGCTCCCTCTACAGGGAGGAGCACACTGCGGCTCTCGCGGCTGAAGTACAGAGCGGCTCCCCCAAGCCGCAGACCTCATCGCCCATTAAGCCTCCGGACTTTGTTAAAAGAGTCCATACAGTACCGCAAGATGACGGCTCGGTACTTATAGAGCTAGACTAGCGGTTTCGCCTCGATCGATCGCTGCACACACCCATGGAATTCGTACCGCGCATGCATCATTATGCACTCAAAATACCCTGGGCATCAACGAAGGCACAATACGAACAGGTCTATAGTACAGTTCGACCCTGTATGATCTTCCACCCTTCTTTCTCCGATTACCTTTCTTTTCTTACCACAGGCACTGTCGGCTTTCTGGGAACGGGGGTACCTAGACTTGCCTGCATGCGGCCTGCGGCGTGGCTCAAGGAGTGGCCCAGTACGGCCCATCTTCATCAACACATGCTCAAGACTGTTGCGAGGGGCCAAGCCTCACGGGGCGGACGATAGGACACTTCCTCGGGCACGGCCTCGTCAGGCTGGCTCGCGAGGAGGCAGAGAGATCAAGGCGGGGTACCTCACGAGGTGCCCGTGACGCAAGCCATGATGACCAAGGCCAGGCGGCCGCCAGGCGGGCGCCGGCCTGCGCAGAGTCCTTGTTTCCTCTTTGGTGCAAAGGGGGCAAGCGCAGGCAAGGTTATCAAGCAAAGGCAACCATTTCGGTGCAACAAGACCAAGACTAGCAGGACGGCAGAACGGAGGTCATCGTGGAGCCCAAGCCGGCGTCATCGTCAGGGCCTTTGGCACGCGAGGACCAACTTTAGTCAGGATAAGTGTACTAGATGTTCCCCTTCAAAATGGCCAATTGTTGGCACCCTTCCCGCTCAATATTCGGGAAGAGGCCCGGGGCCTTCGCCTATAAATAGGACTAGCCACCCACAGGGTAGAGGGATCCGCATAAGTAGACGGAAGAGCCTAGAGGCATCGAGAGAATAAGGATAGAAAGACAGAGAGAGAGAAGCGACTGAACTCCCCCTAGTAGTTCATCGCACCAGCCAAGAACAGACCCTCGCGAGGCAATTCTTCCATTGTACTGTTCCTCATCAGCCCCAGAGGCAATCCACCACACCATAAACTAGAGTAGGGTATTACACCACAATGGTGGCCTGAACCAGTATAAGTCTTGTGTCCCTTGTGTTGTTCTTTGTGTAGTTTTAGATCCTTGCGAGGCGGCGAGACATGGGTAGGCAGTGGGTGTGATCTCCACGTGCAAACCAGTGTTCGAACCTTAAGGGTCTGCCGGAACCCGAAATCCGACATTTGGCGCGCCAGGTAGGGGTGCGCCGAAATCCGCCTTCCATCGCTTCGTGTTTCGCCGCCCGTCGCATAATCATCATCATGTCCGGCGACCCAACGGGCAATCCCGATCCTTGGGAGGCCTGGCCCGACCACGCAGAGCCGCTTGCCCAAGACGACCTCAACCCTGTGCCCCAGGCCGTTCGCGATCCGCAGGGCGCTACCGGCCGCGGGCGACGCGACCAGACGGCGCCAGCTCTCACGCCGCGGCAGGTGCGGTCGGGAGCAAGGGCCTCAAGCCACGCCGCGGCCATGGCTCCATACTCCCGGCGGGAGCAGGCAAACTCAAGGGCCGCACTCACTGTGGCCCGAGAGCTGCTGCAATGCAGGCTGCTGGAGGGCGGCCGCGACATGCTTCTGGAGCGGGTGGCGGAGCTCCTTAGCTTCGCCGCCTCAGGGGCTCACCCCTTCGCCGCCCAGCCACCGCGTCAGGCCCAAGGTGGACCTCGCAGAGGCCCCACGCGCGCCCGCACAGCTCCGAGCGGATTCCAAGGCCACTCCAACGCCAACCTGGCCGTCGGCGCCTGGCTGCCGATGCTGCCGCCTCCGCCTCCGACCAGCGAAGGGGATCCACTACAATCCACGGACCCGATGAGCCGTCGCGCTACCACACCCAGGTGGGTACCTCGAGCGAAACTGCATGGCACACGGGGCACTACAGCGAGGCGTTCGGGGCGGCGGCCCCAGAAGCGTATGTGCCCCACATGGTGGATCAAGGACACGCGCAGGAGGAAAACCATGGCTCGTTCCTTTGCCCAAGCTGGGGGAGGAGACACACGAAGCCGAACTCTTTCAGGAGCCCAGGGAAGGCCTCGTCGACCGTGCCGGAGGCAGCGACTATCAGGTACCGCTAATTCCTCAGGAACAGGCATACACTAACCATGGATCGCAGGAGGTACAGGTTGTCGCTGCGGGTGGCTGCCCCAATCCAGCAGCCCCCCACCCATCGGGAGGAGGGCACCGGGGGCTGCAGGAGAGGGGCCGAGATCCTGCCTCGCCCATGCGGCGCTCGGAACAAGGCGTCCTTAGGAGGTAGGCCCTCTGTCAGGGGGTGCCCCACGGCCTACCCCCGGCAGAGGACCCATGGTCGTCAGGGGAACCGCTGGCGACTGCTCTATCCCATCAGCGGCGTCCTCGATCTCTGGCCGTCGTCGACGGCGATAGAGTGTAGCGCAAGGCGGGGCCCTCATCTGGCAATATGAAGCAAGGCCGATACCTATGAAGAAGGCCCAGTGCCTGTGAAGCTCGCCGCCCCGTGACACTCTCACGTAATAATGAGTGGGGTTGTACATGCCCCGGAGTCTCTGGAGAGCCGCCCTCGGGCCTCGGGGCTCCGCCCACGCCTGATGGCAGCACTTAGTCTCCTACTGGTGAGAAGACGTCGAAGACTAGACTAGGTGCCAGACGCGGCTTTTTCTGCTCTCTTTGCCTTTTCCCTTTGTTGTCGCTTTTCCCTGTTTGGATTTAAGCGTGAAACTTGCGTGTGTTCGGGGAAGGGGTGTTTAGTTTTGTTCGAGCAATCTCTTGCATTCTGGTTACCGCTTTGCGTCCTTCCAGTTTCAGCTGCCTCCCCTCGTGAACCCCTCGTGAGCCGGGCCAGGCCCAGCATGCGTACAGCCCAGAATGCTATCGCCACGTCCTCTCAGGAGGTTCTTATTGCAGGTTCAGTAGGCTCGTTCAGGAGACACTCAGGACATCAAGGCTCTCCGCAGGCTAGCTCGGGGCCCACGCGGGTCAAAGGTAAACAAGCTAGTCAGCTCGCCATGAACCAGCCGCCTGGCGCAGGCACACGGGTGATATCATGTCTACAAATACGCTAACTGCAAGTTTCTACACGAGGGGCTCCCCCTCCCAAAATGCTCTTACAACCTTCTAGGCCAAGCCCGAACTCTCCCTATGCAGGGTAAAAGCAGGAACAGCACGCGGTCAATTGGATAAATCCCCCAATGCATCCTCGGGGGCACCTCCAGAGTCGCCACTAGCGTCGCTGGCCTCGCCGTCGCCTTCTACGCCACCACCACCAGCACCTGGGCCATTCACCACTCCGCCCTCGTCAGCAGCTACGACCACACCGTCGTCATCAGCGGTGAAGGCCCTAACAAGGGCGTCCACATTGTTTTCCACCCAACGCGCCAGATTGCCCCGGATTGCCAGGGGTACCGGTGCGATGGCCGCAATGAAGTCAAAATGGGGGTCCATGTCCTGAAGGTGACTGAAGACACGAGAAAAAGCGCACCCAAGTAGGGCACGACTCCTCTCCTCCACCAACCTGTTAGCTCTGCCTGAACGGGTCTCCAGCTGCATAACCACATCGGTGAAGAATGAAGGTTGCCAGCATAGTTAACCACACGAGGCTCCCCAACAGCTGCCTCACAGATGATGCCCAAAGGCGTGTTGGCTCTTTCCCGGAGCTCGTGGAGCATGGGGCTGTACATGTGCTCCAGGGTCTGCTGCTGGCGTATCTCGTCCTCGTTCCGCTGCGCGACAGCCTCAGCTGCGTCCACCCTTTGATGGAGAAGAAGCACCTCGGCGCGGGAGGAAGCCAGTTCCGCCTGTGCCGCGCCAAGGGTGGCCCCGGCAACATCCGCATGCCGCATCACTTCATCCAGATTGGCCTTCAGTGCGGCGGTCCTGCCCTCTGCTTCAACCTTGATCAACTCCAGCCTTTCCTCGAACTCGCGCTCGAGGTTTGAGCGGGCCGCCGCCACCCGGCGATCAACCTCTTCTGGGGCTAGGGCCTCCCTTGCGGCAACATCATCCTCCGCTTGCCCCACCAGGCGCTCCCTCGTCTCCAATCGCTCGAGGTCCAGGGTGCGCTCGGTGGCCTCCATCGTCAATGCCTCCTCACGTTTCTGAAGCTCCGCCCGATCGGCCGAGCCCTCCTTCATTGACGCAAGGGCCGCCTCACGCAACTCCACCTGTTGCTCCAGGGAAATACTCCAGGCCCGGAGCTCCCACGCCCACTCTTTTGTGGCCCTGTGCCGCTAGTCAGCCTCCTGAGCCTCCAAGACAGCCCGGGAGCAGGCCTCCCGAGAAGCTACCAGCGACGCCTCGGCTTTCTCATTATCAAGGTCACGCTCGTGGCGCGCAAGGGCAATAGCCACCTTCAACTTGCGCCTCTCCTCAGCTAGGCGCAGGCCCTCGGCCTCAAGGCGCGCATCCTCGTCAGCAAGATCTACACCAAGCTGGCTCACTGCGTCCACCGCCCTCCGGAGGAACCCTTGGCGGAGGGCGTGGCGCTCCCGAGTGTGCTCGAGCACGTCTTTCGCATCATCCCCCGCCTGGGCGCGCGCGGAGGGCCACGAACCAGCGCTCCCCCGCTGGGCTGGGGGCTAGGGGCTGGCGCCCTCGCGATGGCCGGACGCGCCTCACCAGAAGCCTGGCCCAGAGCCAGTTCGTCCTCCAAGGAAGAACGCAAGGCCGACCTCAGCCAGTCGCCGTCCACAACCAATCAAAGAGCCTAGGGCAGGCTGACAATGCCCCGGGAGGGCTCGGGAAGGATGGTCGCGAGGTGCGCAAAATCAGGACGCATCACAGGATGGCCCACCTCTCCAACCGGCCTCACCACAAGGGCAGTGCTGTAGCTCGGGGCGCTTGGGGAAGGTGGAGAGGGCGAGGCTTGGAGGGATGCCTCCTAAGCCATCTCCGTGAACTCGGCAGGAAGGGCCCTGTAGGGCAATGATCAGCTGAAGCAGCAGGAAAGTAAGGAACTGAGAAAGGGAAAGGCTTACTCATCAGTGGCGAAGTACTTCCTGCGCTTCAATAGGCGGCAAGGGTAATCATCACCCAAGGTCTCCCTTCTCTTTCGGAGAGCCTCGAAGTCCATGCGGAAGCGGCCCAGGAGCTCGGCGCAAGGATCAGCCTGCGACGAGGAAGAAGCGCCAATGTGACCGGCGTCGGGGGCATCGCCCTGGCACACGCCGCCGGGCGCCGCACCATGAAGGGTGGCCGGGGCCTCAGGGGCCTCTGCCACGGGAGCTGCGGGCCGCGGCTCGGTACCTTCAGCCGCCGCAGGGCGGGTCTCGAGAGCTGCCGCCTCAAGAGTACCGCGTAGCATCATCGTCCCGACGGTGGCCCCCTTAGCCCCCGACGCCCTTCGCCTCCCAGCTCCACCACTCAAGGAAGGACCATCATGGGCAACCGGAAGGGCAACCACCACAAATGGGTTCTCGCGAGGTATCCTGAGGCCTGCAGGGCGCAGCTCCCATTCATCGATGCTGGGCATCTGCTTCAAAAAATCAGCCCTGTTTGAGCAAAGGTACAGCAGGGTGCCCCCATGCCGGATACTGCCAGGGAAGGGTCCCCAGTCAGGATCATGAGAACCTTCCTCAGTGCTTCAGGCGTCAGATCTTCCTCTTGGAGCCTCATGCGGTCTTCACGCCCCCCAAGGCCCACATCCGGTGGGAATGGCGTTGAAGAGGGGCAATGCAACACAGGAGGAACTCCTTCACCACCTTGGGTGCCGTCACACCAAGCGCCCTCAAGTTCGCGAAGCGATGCCAGACAAAGATGAGCCGGGGGCTCGTGAGCGTCTCCTGGCCCCAGCCCGAATTGGGGATAGAGGGCAAGGTCGGCTCCAAAAGCAGGGGGTTGGGCACTCTGACATGCACGTACAGCCACCGCTCACGGAACCCAGTCGCAGGCGGAGGAAGGTTGAAATCAATCCCCGAGGCCGCTGTTTCAGGTGCGTCAAGGAAGCTCACGCACCCAGAGCATTGGGTAGGGTCGCTGAGGCGGAGAGAGAAGTGGCGCAGCAAGGCAACTGAAGGAGGAATGCCCATCATCGCCTCACAGACAAAAGCGAAAACGGCCAGAAGAGTAATGGATTCGGGACCCAAATGCATCATGTCGATCAGGTAATGGGAAAGTACAGGGTTGAACCAGTCCCGCCCACAGGGCGTCGGCGAAGTACCGAACCTCGGTGACTATTCTATCAATGGAGAATTGAGACACGGGCCAGACCGTCGTCCTCCCGCACTCATTGAAGATGGTGGCAAGGGCAGAACTGACCTTGTCCAAGCCTTCCAGGTTGAGTATGATCGACCGGTCGACAGCAGGAGCCGTCGACGGCGGCGGGCGGGGCGAAGGCACAGACTTTGGCCCTTTCCCCTTCTTCGTCGGAGCCATGGCGACAGGAAGGGGGAGGATGCGAGATTGGATTGGAAGCGGAGGCTGGAGCTCGAGAGAAGGAAGAGCAGGAGGCATGCGAGCGGCGAGAAGAGGGGAGACTGTGTGCAACCGCGGGTCCGCCTAGCTGGGTGCAAAATAAGGAGGCGTGGGGGAACAGGGACGCCCACGTCCAATCAGCCGCCACACGGCGCCCAAGGCAGCAGGCTATTGGGGCCCGCGGCACTTCGCACTTGCCTCTTCGCTTCTCTGCTAAGCCAAGTCCAAGCGCACCTTGGGCCCGGGTGCTACTGTCGGCGTTCTGGGAACGGGGGTATCCAGACTTGCCTGCCTGCGGCCTATAGCGTGGCTCAAGGAGTGACCCAGTACGGCCCATCTTCATCAACACATGCTCAAGACCCTCGTGAGGGGCCAAGCCTCACGGGGCGGATGACAGGAGCTTCCTTGGGCATGGCCTCGTCAGGCTGGCTCGCGAGGAGGCGGAGAGATCAAGGCGGGGTACCTCACGAGGTGCCCGTGATGCAAGCCATGACGACCAAGGCCAGGTGGGCGCCAGGCGGGCGCCGGCCTGCGCAGAGTCCTTGTTTCCTCTTTGGTGCAAAGGGGGCAAGCGCAGGCAAGGGTATCAAGCAAAGGCAACCATTTCGGTGCAACAAGACCAAGACCAGCAGGACGGCTGAACGGAGGTCATCGTGGAGCCCAAGCCGGCGTCATCGTCAGGGTCTTTGGCAGGCGAGGACCAACTTTAGTCAGGATAAGTGTACTAGATGTTCCCCTTCAAAATGGCCAATTGTTGGCGCCCTTCCCGCTCAATATTCGGGAAGAGGCCCGGGGCCTTCGCCTATAAATAGGACTTGCCACCCACAGGGTAGAGGGATCCGCATGAGTAGACGGAAGAGCCTAGATGCACCGAGTGAATAGGGATAGAAAGACAGAGAGAGAGAAGCGACTGAACTCCCCCTAGAAGTTCATCGCACCAGCCAAGAACAGACCCTCGGGAGGCTGTTCTTCCATTGTACTGTTCCTCATCAGCCCCGGAGGCAATCCACCACACCACAAACTGGAGTAGGGTATTAAACCACAATGGTGGCCTGAACCAGCATAAATCTCGTGTCCCTTGTGTTGTTCTTTGTGTAGTTTTAGATCCTTGCGAGGCGGCGAGACATGGGTAGGCAGGGGGTGTGATCTCCGCGTGCACCCCAGTGTTCGAACCTTAATTGTCTGCCGGAACCCGGAATCCGACAAGCGCATTAGAACCTATATATCCTACGGTCTTACAAGGACTCTATTCGAGCCTGGTTTCGTGTGGATAACCAAAGATCATTTCTTTCAAGGAAGCCGTCTTTACAAGGCGAAAGCGGCGCAGATGTGCGGCAGGATATCCAAAGAACTCTTCGGACAAAACCTTATTTAAAGGACCTGTACTGAGATTTTCTCCTTATTATCAGACTCCCGGCATGTAAAATGATTTTCGTGCTTATGGTACCCTCTGTAAGATCACGTTTTGACGTATCAATCAGATCCTAGTAGGGACAATTTTTCGGTATCAACTTTATTCATAAAACTGTCCTTCGTCTCTCCAGTTGTCTCACATACCTCGACACCCATTGCTAGGGGCTCTATACGGCCACATATGTACCGCCAAACAAAATCTTGAACAGCTCTGCAGCACACTTCGGCGTCCCGAACTTGGCATTATTTGCCTCAGCTTCGAATCATGTCTTTGGTCAATAGTTGGGTTGCCCGGCTCCTTTGTTTGCTACCTTATATTTCGTTTGTTCGGCTAGGGTAGTAAAGAGAGAACTACTGTTATTGTGTTTCTGGTTTGTAGAGTCAAGCACCTCAGTAGAGAGAGCCAAAAATTGACTGTCATGATGCGGTGAGAGCTAGTCAGCCGCTCGGTGACTTACTAAATCTATGGGGGGGGCAGTTTTAAATGAAGGACAGTTTTTCCATTCATATGTGTAATGCATCCGCATCCAGATAGTAGCATACGTACCAGGGGCTATTTTTTTAGCCCCATCGTCAAACTCCTATGGCTAAGTGAGAGCAGTAAAGCCGTATAGTCTGATTGCCTGGTTTGCCGCACTAACACCTCCATCACGGACCAAGACGTTGGGTCAAGAGTGCTCATGTGCTATTCCGAACACCCCCGTAGCATCTAAGGGGGGGGCCAAAGCCGACGAATGGAAAACTCTCAGTAAATTCAAGAACGGCGGCACAATAGGAAAGAAACTTGAGATATTGGCACAAGTATATTACAAAGCCTTAATATAATAAACACGTCCGCGTCGTTCGGATACATTCATTGGAATATTATGTCCTTTGAGCATTGACCCTCTATGAACCGAGCACCCTCTAAGACGTCGTCTAAATAACGCTCCGACGTGCGGTGGTCCTTGCCTTCAGGGGGACCCTCAACTGCGAGAACGGTGGCCTTCATCTTCTCCTAGTGCACCTTGAAGTGGGCAAAGTCCATCCGCGCACCTTCTATGCACACTGACCGCTTGATTGCATCGATACGGGACACGACATCGAAGAGTCACCGCACTAGGCCAAAATAGCTGCTCGGAACGGGTTCGGCCATCCATAAACGGAGTATAATATCCTTCATGGCCGCTTCGGACATCTTATGCAACTCGGCCCACTGCGCCATCTGGTCGTTCAGCAGCGTCGCAAATTGTGACCAGAACAGCTTCTCTGTCGCATGCCCCTCCTTGGCTCGGTAGAATTGTGCGGCCTCAGCGGTGCTCTTCAGAATATCCGCAAAGGCGTCTGGAGAACTCCATAGTCGATTAAGTAAGGCATACTGTTGATTGCCAAACTTATACTGTAAAAGAAAGGGCTTACCAGCCGCTATCTGTCCGGCCTGTCGGAGCTCTCGCGAGCGGCTCGGTATTCGGACCTCACCTCTTGGGCGTACTAAAGGGCGTTGGCAAGTTCGGCCGGCTTAGCTTTATTCTCCTCTTCGAGGAGCTTGCACTTGCGTGTTGCGTCCTTGAGCGCTTGCTCAACCTTGGATACCCGCTCCTCGAACTGGCGATGGGTGGCCTGTTCGGCCTTCAAATCAGCGGCCGCATCGCTCACCCCCGCCTACTCCTTCTCGCGGGTAAGGTCCCTCCTGAGGGTCTCGACCTCAGCAGCACCATCTGCAATTATGCATATAGCAGCGCTTAAAGCTTCAGCTTAGCATTTTCAAACTAATTCAATTGTGTATGGAGCACTTGAAACATACCTTGCGCCTCATGAAGCTGCTTGTTCATCCGGACATCATCCTCGTCTACCAGCTACAGTTTTCGCTTCAGTTCGGAAGCTTCGGCGGCAAGAGTGGTCGCCGCTAAAAGTGAAGCCTGATACTTATCAAAAAAGATAAGTATGTTATTTCCTGCGGATACCTATAGACCCTCTGTTCGCCCTCCTTCATCGGACAAACAGAGTCTCAAGGGCTATTATCTATATACAGGCAGATTTTTTTATGGAAAGCGCCTAAAATAAATTACATCGCATACCTCGAAGCCTGTTAGTAGGCTCGTGAAGGCTTCATTCAGTCCCCTCTTAGCGGACTGAACCTTTTCAGCCATCATACCCATCAAGGTACGATGCTCCTCCAAGACGGATGCACTTTGCAGAGCATCTGTCTGCTTGTTCGGCGCCTCTGCATTAGTGGAGGTTTCCACCGGAATAGCTATCACCGCCTCCTGCGGAGGGGGCTACTGACCTGATTCCGGAACCGTTTGGGTCTTCGGAATAGTATCCGTCCGAGGGTCTGATGATCCAGGACCCCTGTTGCCGGTCTCCTCGGGGGTTTCGCCTCCCATGTTCTCGGCTGCCTCCGGCGCCACCTTGGTCCTTTGCCGCACTTCTCCGGAGCCCGGAGAAATCCTTTGGGACGACACCTCGGGATCGTCTACCCTAGGAGGCGGGGAAGCTTGTGGAGGTGTCTCTCTCTCCATCTTCTTTGGAGAAAGATCCCCCGAAGACGACGATTCTTGAGGAATGTCACAAGCTGGACTGGAATATTAAATTTGGTATTATTCTTAGAATTTATAAAAAGATTAGATGTGTGTAAAGCCTCTTAAGGTACATACGATTCGGCAAGGGGCTTGGCTCACGGGGGGTTCTTGGGGACAGTTCGGTACCCGAATCCGAATCATCCAAGAGGGATATCTTTCCCCTCTTGGACGCCCCCTCCTCTGGATCTACAGAGGCCGCCCTCTTTTTCAATTTTGGATGAGGGTTCTCTTCATCCTCCTCATCCTCCTCCTCGTCCTCGTCTTCATCTCCCTAGTGAGAGGAAGGAGCCTCGGTTCCTCCGGACATATCACCGAAGTATCCTCGTGATGGAGGCCACCTTCGGCCTCCTTGATCTTCTTCTTGTCCTTCTTCGTCGGCGCCTGGTAGGGCGCCGGGACCAGCATCTTAATCAACAGAGGCTCGGCTGGGTTTTCAGGCAGCGGGGCCGGACACTTAATCCGCTCCGCCTTCTTTATCCAATACTGTTCAGGAGATGGAATTTTCAGTACCCCTCCCTAAGTTTGACAAGCTAAGTAATGTTCGGAAATATAATACTTATCGGGGACGCCGGATTGTTGCAGTCGAGGCCGGTGTTGTCAGACGTCCTTATTCATGTCTTCTGTTTCTTGAAAAGCAGCTTCCAGATCCCTTTGTGCGTCATGCCATAGAATAGCTACAGGGTCCATGGCCCCTCCAGATTAAACTCCTACATTTTGAGAGGCGGTCATTAGTAGGGAAGAGCTCAGCTGATAAGCATCACCTGGATCACATCAGCAAGGGTCATGTCCTTTGCTATCATGCTCTTGATGCACTTCTGTAGCATTGTTACTTCATCAGGGGATCCCCAATCTAGACCCTTGTTGGTCCAGGAAGCAAGCCGCAGCAGAGGTCCGGATCTGAAAGCAGGAGCAGCAGCCCACTTGGTGCTATGGGGTTCGGTGATGTAGAAGCACTCCTACTGCCACACCTTGACAGTATCCACAAATATTCCTTTGGTCTAGGTAACATGGTTGAGCTTGCTCACCATGGCTCTGCCGCACTCATGTGCTGGCCTTCAACCACCTTCGGCTTCACATTAAAACCCTTGAGCCATAAGCCAAAGTATGGAGGGATGCGGAACAATGCCTCAGATACGACGATAAACACCGAGATGTGGAGGAAGGAATTTGGGGCTAGATCATGGAAATCCAGCCCGTAGTAGTACATGAGACCTCGGACTAAGGGGTGAAGGGCAAACCCAAGTCCTCGGAGGAAATGGGGGATAAAAACTACCCTCTCACCAGGCTCCGGGGTGGGGATAACCTACCTCGGTGTTGGAAGCCTATGTTTGATCTTCGCGGTCAAGTACCTCACCTCGCGTAGATCTTTGATGTTCTTCTCCATTACGGAGGAGGCCATCCACTTTCACTGGAAGCCGGATCCGTCCATGGTTGGAAAGGTTTGGGGCAAAGGGAAAGTTTGGAACTTGGGCACTAGAGCTCGGGGATGAAGCTAGAGGAAGAAGAAGGCATGAGGAGAACAGATGGGTCTTTGTCCTCTTATAGAGGCAGCGAATATCAAGCGCGCCCTCATAAGCCTTAAATCTCGCCTATTCCCAAGGGGACGTGTGAACGGCATGGTTGGATTACCCAAAACCCCCATTGATGAGAATCCCGTGATAAGGGGACACGATCTCTGCTTTGACAAGACGTGTCAATGGCCGTGCCTCGAAATGCGAAATGGGGTTGTAAAACGGTTCAGGATAATAATAAGGCCAGAACATAGCGTCTCGCCAAAGAAGTGCCCCGTGGACGTGATTTATTTTAAGTATTGTTGCCTTTTACAGCTTGGGGTTGTACGTATTAAGAAGGGACGCATATAGCTCTTGTGTGCGGAAAGCTCCTTTGGAGTATTTAGAGAGGGAACCCGCCTTGCAATGTCGAAGACAATCTGCGCACCGGATATGTCGTCATTGAAGCCTGGTTCAGGGGCTATTGAGGGAGTCCTAGTGTCACACCCTGATTTTCATGCCACAACACTTAAGCTAATAAATCATGATAAAATGTGGTTTGACAAAAACTTTTGAGTGTTTGGGTCTTTGCTTTGATTGAATGTTTGTCTGTTGTTTGCAAGTGCTCTAAAAATCAAATAAATCCTCCAACTCCTATACTTCATCTCCTTGCTCCAAACTCTTGAACCAATGATCATGCCATGTGTATAGGACATAAAAATATTTTCTTACAAAAATGATTTGGCCAAAAAGTATTTTCTAAAATTAGTTTTTCAAAAACCCCTGAATTGAGGTTTGCACTGCAAGTACTTAATTAAGGGCAGTAAAAATCTTTCTAAAAATATATTTGACTCCTATTAGATATAGGATGCCCAGAAACCACAAAAATATAATTTTAAAGGTTATTTTCCTATTTTATTTAAAAGCTTTTTCTTAAGTCCAGAAATGGTCTTTAATAGGGAAAAATTATTTTTATTGCTTCAAAAATATTTGACAAAATTTAGGGAAACTCATAGGACATATATTGTCCATATATAAGAGTTTAAACACATGGTCATGTTCAAAATATTGGTCAAATCCTCAAAACCCTTTTCTCGGATATTTCAAGATTTTGAAATATTTACAAAGGAAATATTCTCAAAATATTCCAAGGAAATTCTAGCATGTCACATATGACATATTAGATGATCTTGCCAAGTCTCATGACTTGGAGAACAAGATAACATCATCAAATACCCTCAAAACCATTTCTGTCCATTTTGAAGTTTGAGAAACTTTACATTGCCAAACATGTCCAAATATTCTCAAACCTTGTGAACATGCTCAAATGGTCTAATAATGCATCTAGACCAAATGGCACAAGTTGGAGAACAAGTTAACTTGATCAAAGTTCCCCAAAACCCTTCGACCAGAACCAAATTTGAACAACTCTACATTGCCAAGTGTGTCCTTTTGATCTGAATTTTTGTGGACATGTTCAAATCCTCAAATGATGACACTACACCAGGTGGTGCATCAAGGAGAATTGATTTGCATGACTAAATCTTGGTAAAGCCATTTCTTCCAATTTCTAGGGTTTACCAAAGTTACATTGGCTACTTTGCCCAAATGAGCTCAAACTTGGTGGAACACCCTACTTCTATGTGCCATTCCATCCTGTTAAGTCTCATGGAAATTAAAGTTCATTTGCTTGCCCAAACCATTATCAAACACCTTCTGGCATTTTCCAAAAATCACTATTTTGACCCCTTCCACTATTCTTGGGGAGCTCAAATTTTTAACACAGCTCCTCCTAGCCCCCTTTTACCTCTAGTAGCAATGGCAAGACCACAGCTCACTTATTGGAGGGAAAATCTCTCTCTCTCTCTCTCGACAGCTCCTTTCTCTCTCTTTCTCACCTCCTTCCTCACTCCATTGGTTCCACAAGGCATCCAAGGCTTCCCCTGCTATCCTAATACCTCCTGCACTCTCGACACAAGTGGCGCGCCCTCCCCTTTCTTAATGCCATGGCATGCCATTTGGGCGCTCGAGCGCGTTCTGAGTGCACTCCCGCCAGTAGCCGCCCCATTCAACCGCCTCCGGCCACCTAGGGCCTCCCCTCGTGTCCCCGAGGTCACCTCGACGTCGAGTGCACGGCACCTGTCGCCCCCTCCTCTCTCTCCCTCTCCGCTCTCCTCGCGTGCAGACAGAACGCCGCCCGAAGGCCGGCCAGCCACGGCAGGGACCCGCTTTGCCGCATTTCCCGCTCCCTCTCTTCTCCTCTTGGGAGTAGTCCACGCCCACGAACACCCGGACATGGCCGAGTGTGCCAATCGGCCTCCGGCATCGCCTGGGCCGTGGCCATGGACGCCGTCCACGGTGCACCGTCACCCCACCTTAAACAACCATCCCGAGCCCCTCCTCCAGGCTCCATTCGCTCTATCTTCCCCCAGAGACCTCTGGACAGCCTCCCCTCCTTCTCGTGCCCTCCAAAGACCCACCATGGCGGGGCCGAGCCGTCGGAATCCGCCTAAATTCGCGCCCATCTCTCCTCCTCCTTCCCTCTGGACCGCGCTAGAGCGCCACCACCGTCGCCACGAGCCCCTCCCGTGCTCCCTCCACTCCTCCCCGTTCCTTCCTCGCCTTGCCGAACCCGCCGTCAACCCCGGTCCGCCGCACCCGAAGCCCTCCTCTTCCCTGGCTCCCCCGCGGTCGTGCTGCACATGGACGGGTGCGCCGCGGCGCGCTGAGTCCTCCGGTGTGCCGGGCGCCGCCGGAGGTGGCCCGTGCCGCCTTGGGGTGGCGCTTGTGCCGCTCGGCCTCGCCTCCCCTGCTCTCTGCTCTGTTCGGCGGGAGGTAGGAGGCAACTGAGCCCGGGCCCGCTCGTCGGTGACCGGTGGGCGGACCCCACCCGTTTAAGTGGAGACGGTTTGGGCATTGCCGTGCTCTCACGCTGTGGCGTATTTTCTGAATCGCCTCCGGCGTGGCCCTAACGTCTTGTCTTGAGCCGAGCCGCTGGGCCGCCCAACTATTAACTCTCACCCAGTAGCCAAATAAGGTTAAAGCCTTTTTCCTTTTTTCTTTTTCCAAGGAACTTCTAAAATCCATAGAATATTCATATTATCTCCAAATTTGATGATTCAAATTTCTAACAGTTCATAAATTCTGATCTATCACATGGTGCAACTTGCACATTTTTCCATAAAGATTTTCTTCACAAATATTTATCAAAACCCTATTTTTCCATTTCGTGATGAACTTTAGAAAATCACAGAGAGCCCATTTTGATCCAAATCCCATGATTCAAAATCCTAGATGTCTATAAGTTCAAAACTTAGTTTTGAACATTTTACTAGTACTTTCTGTATCACCTCAAATAATGGTCTATTTCTTTATATATAGCCAACTTTGCAAATTCATAGGAAATTCATTTGAACTCCAAATCCAGTGAAACCAATTCCTAGATGCTTCTAAAATCATCCTTTGTTAAATGGGTGCCTTTGCTCATTTTTCAGATATATATTTCTGTACACTTCTTGCAAATCCATAAACCCCTTGATTCCACCATATCAAAATGTTCAGAGATGTCCATTGATCAAATCCTAATGAAACCACTTTGGTCATCCCTCATGTGACCAGAGGTATCCTAGAAAAGTCCAACTCATATTTTAGAGCACTTTTATTTCCTGCCTTGTTGAGTTGCTTATTATGCTTGCTTTTGACGACAGTTGACGAAGTAGACGGAATGCTCGGAGTTGGACCAGGGATATTTGAAGACCTCGAAGACTTCGTTACAACAGGCAAGCAGCCCTTTGACCATGTCTATGAAACCCTTTTATGCATGTCATATAGCTCTTTATTATTGCTGCATCGAATCATGATGAGGTGGTAACCACTTGATGGCTTGCCCCGAACTTTCTCGTTGATACTTGCATTGTGCATGACCCTACCTTCTTATGAGGGTTATGCGGTGGGAATAGATAGGATGCTAATGTAGATGCTACGCAAAAGGGATGGGTTTATGCATGGTGAAGGAGGCAAAGCTTTTTCAAAAGACTTTTGAAAACCCGTCGGGTGCCACTTATGCCCGAGGGAGATGATGAGATGGGTGACCACTTGATGACGAAGTGGTGTACCGAGGCAAGTGTGTGTGTTGTTTTCGAAAACGGATTAGATTTAAGATTTGTCGACTGTCCCAAGCTTACATGCGCAACCACTCTACCCTTATATGGGAAAGGGCATTGTTGAGTACCTAGACCGATACTAGCTTGGAGCCCGCATTACTAGTGACGGAGAGTTGTTGGTGTGCTCTCTCGGGGCGGGTCGTGCGGTAGGGCGGCCATGACCATCTTTATGGGGCACCGACACACGTTGGTACCCGTGCGGTGGTATGTGATGAATATGGGAGCAAGGCTCCACGAAAATGCTATGTGAAATGTTGGGCACGGGGGTTACTACCAATCGAGTGGACTCCATGTTAGTGTCGTCTAGGGAAAGGTAGTGATCGGGTGCTTACCCCGGGTACTTGAGGTACCGCCAGTCGTGGATGACATGGAAGTTCCCCGGATCTTGTGGGTACAGTGTGCAACCTCTGCAGAGTGTAAAACTATTCGAATAGCCGTGTCCACGGTCAAGGACAGTTGGGCGGTGCTTCTTAAACTACGTCCAGAGATTTCAACCATGTGTGTGTGTGTGTTGATAAAACTACTTGGGTCAAGTCAAAGGACTCGACATGTTTGAGATGGGTTGGTGCCCACTCTATTTATGTTGGGTTGGTGCCCACTCTATTTATGTTGATATCTGTAACCTGTCCTCATGGTTACTTGAATTCTCTTGATGCATGTCTTACAAGTTGTTGAACATGTCATTGCACTCAAAACTAGCTTTCTGCAAAAATTTACCTATATCATGCATCGTTACATCTTGAACCAAAACATGGGTTGCTTGCGAGTACATTCAAAGTACTCATTGGCTTGCCACTGGTTATTTCATTGACCAGGCATGAAAGAACAGGATATGATGAAGTATACTTCGATGACGAACATGCGGGCTAGGACGCTTCCCAGTCAGAATGCCTGTAGGGTTAAGGCAGATGGCATGGGTCCAAGTTATCGACGAAGATTTCCGCTGCGACGATATACTCAAGACTTGACCATAATGGTCCTACTTGTGTAAAACGGTATGTATGGATGTAAGACTCTTGTTATTCAGCTTCTGTGTGTTCAGTGAGCATTGATCTCGGGATCACTTTGTACATGTGCATTCGGTGATCACGACTTATGAGTCGGGGTCCCCACAGAGCTGGTATCAGAGCCATCCTGACTGTAGGAAGCCTTAGTTAGCATGGTCGTTAGTTAGGGTAAAACTATTTCCAAAACTACTACTAGTTTTCAAAACTATCTGTACTTCTCTTCCCTTCTCAGTTTTTCGAAAACTAAGGTATACTTTCCTTATCGATCTCTTCCCCTTCAAAACCTTTGGTCGCTAGAACCCTTGTGCCCCTAACCACTTGATTCCTTGTAATCCTCATGGATAATCAAGAAGGAAAATTCCTTGCCAGACATTCACCCACATCTCCTGAACACAAGATTGGCGACATCACAACAAGACGATACCAACAGAAGATGCATCCTCGAGGAATGAGGACCTGAAGACCCAGGAGATGGTGACACCCTTGACACTGCCCAAGATAATGCAACCTTAGCCTACGACGATCAGGGCATAGGTTATGCAAGATCATGATATACATCGCTAATAGGGTAACCCTGTCACTACCGTTGTTGTATCGGCAACCGCCGGCGGATGAGAACCTAGCCATTTGGTCCGCCTCACTATTGTGAGCAGGAAAACGGTTCTCTTCATCCCCCACTCTCGGTGACGATATTGTCAATAATGTGTCTAACAGATTGGGCCTCTATTATGCCTTGTTAATGTCATTGCATAAAGGAGTGCCACCTGGAACCACCAACACCCTAAAAAGGCAAAAGTGGTCGCCATGATTAAGAAGACAACAGAAGATCAAGTCAATGCCAGTTACGAGGAGCCACCTTCGCCCCATCACTTCAACAGGAAAGAAGTTGTCAAAGATTCTTGAGCTCAACCGGATCGTTTCAAACAAGAGATGTAGCGACACCTAAGGAAACTCGGAAGATCGCATGAGGCACAAGGCACGACTATGGAGTCAGAGAACCCCTAGGGTAGGATGAGTCGTGTACCCCCTATCTTGCAATCGAGTCCGTATGATGGTTCGAGTAGAACCATGATTGTGTGTTGCTTGTTTTTATTTGTCTGTGTTTTTGATATCAGTCACCCTTTTTGCCCTAGGCAACAAGTATGCAACTATATCACCTGCCTTATTTTGTTGTTTGTGTTTGGCCCCTTCTGGCACTTGTTTGTTTGCACCTGCACTATAGAACCCCCTTTAGGCATCCCACCTCCTCTGTGCTACTTTTCCCTCTCGTCTCTTTCTCCTCAACTGAAGACTTTTGCTACAACCTCCTCGACCTAGTGCAACCCCTTAGAGTTGTGGTTTCCCCTCAAGACTAGAACCCATCCCTAGACCCTTCGAGACTTCACGAGATACCCCAGCTCGAAACCTTAACCATGAGCTTAACCTACGGAATTGCAAGAGAACCAGTTAAGCCTCCGTAACCTTGCTTATCACTGGGTTCATTATGGAACTAGTGGACATAGTGAACGAGCACATTATCTTCCTAAGATAGCACCAAAACTGATGATGCCATAGGGAAGACCAATTTGAGGATATAGGAACAGAGGACAAATGACTTGATGAGTTTATACCAATGACTTGAGGAATTATATGAGACTATTTGGTTGATTATGAGGCTTAGATGTTGGTAGATGAACTTGGTGGGATCATGAATATAGAGTAGCATAGCTTTCGTTACCCCTGAGTAAATTGGATTTATATGACAATCATGATCGCAAGCTTGAATTCTTGGAAGTATTTGGATTTAACTTAGCCATGGGATTTTGTTAGGAGACAGTTGATATTACGACAATGACTTGGGGGAACATGTAGGAATTCTCGTTGGACAAGAGATTTGGATTTAAGTAGGTGATTCTAGTTGAATATAGATCTTTGAGCATGTCTACATGGTTCGGAGTAAATTGGATTTAGACTAATGATCTCGATCGTGATACCATGTTTCTCGGTGGATGATAAACTAGGAGATTGGACTAATTGTCGGAGTTGATTTAGAAATCTATATAAGCTTGACCTTGGAGTTTACTTGACCATGATAATGGGAATCGGTGGACTGACTATAGTAGAGATAGCCTTTTCAAGTATCTGGGGATTATAGGAACATTAGGAGATCATATGGAACACCATAGACATTTGATTTGTGGAATTAATGGATCGTGTAGTGATTGATGGAAGTTAACAGGTTGTTGGAGTTGATTCATAGGAAGGAAATAAGATCTTGGAGTGGCATACAACGTGTTTCCTTAGGATAGAGATGCACTAGCATGGACCTTGGAAAAATAGGCTGAGCACTTGGATTGTCACGTTCAAGCTTAGTAGCTTATATGTTCTACCCATGGATTTTTAGGGGTAGACATACATATGAGTTTGGGGATCGTAGACATATATGATGTTGTTAGACCTCCTCTTGGGAGTCATGAGGATGTGAATAACATGAGTGATGATTGGAGTTGGCCTATCTGAAACGATCTTTGTCGGTGATATGATGTGATTTGTTTAAAGGACTAGATAGACTATTGGCATCTCAGAAACCGTGCTTAAAGATAGGATGATAAATGTTCATTCGCACACTAGAATCCTTGAAACCCTTAAGCCCTACCAAGCCATAACATGGTCAGATCATGACCACCGGCTTTGGTTCTAGATCATAAGACCTTGGCCAATGCTCAACCATGGCCACCACCAATGACTCAGCCCACTTTACGTACCCCATAGATCTCATGGAGTGCTTAGACAAGATAATTCTCATCATCATTTGGTGACCTACTTGTCCACCTGAAGACAGAAGAAGAGCCGTTCAGCTAGTCAAGGAACATTTGAAGACCGCCATGCCAAGGAGGAAGCACTACACCCACCACCACCTTCAAGAAGTAAACTTCCGCCTCGAAGACCAGGTGTACCTACAAGCCACTTCTCTCGGAGGAACCAAGCATTCCCATGACAAGGGACCCACACCAAGATTCATCGGCTCCCTTGAGATCACTCCAAGATTTGACAACCCCTCCGAGATCACTACGAGATGAAGAGAGGACAGATACCAACTAGAGTTACCACCGACTCACCCATCAGGCACAATGTCTTTCCACACGACACCACTCTGGAAACATTTCTAACTTCCCGACTTGCCCGATCTCTCTGAGGACATTGACCACCAAGCCATCAACCCCTAGCCCAATCTAACCTACATGAGCTACCCATTAGCAACCTGGATCAAGAGGAGCGTCATACACGAAGCCACACCAGCAAGTACTTCAAGCTCAATGGAGCACTACACGAAGCGAAGCGATATGAGGACGTGAAGACTACCCCGAATCAAGTTTCCATACTCCTTTCGCGCCTAGTGCAGGGAATCTCGGGGCGAGATTCTTGTAAGGGGTAGGTCTGTCACACCTGATTTTCATGCCACAACACTTAAGCTAATAAATCATGATAAAATGTGGTTTGACAAAAACTTTTGAGTGTTTTGTCTTTGCTTTGATTGAATGTTTGTGCATTGTTTGCAAGTGCTCTAAAAATCAAATAAATCCTCCAACTCCTATACTTCATCTCCTTGCTCCAAACTCTTGAACCAATGATCATGCCATGTGTATAGGACATAAAAATATTTTCTTACAAAAATGATTTGGCAAAAAGTATTTTCTAAAATTAGTTTTCAAAACCCCTGAATTGAGGTTTGCCTTTGCAAGTACTTAATTAAGGGCAGTAAAATCTTTCTAAAAATATATTTGACTCCTATTAGATATAGGATGCCAGAAACCACAAAAATATAATTTTAAAGGTTATTTCCTATTTTATTTAAAAGCTTTTTCTTAAGTCCAGAAATGGTCTTTAATAGGGAAAAATTATTTTATTGCTTAAAAATATTTGACAAAATTTAGGAAACTCATAGGACATATATTGTCCATATATAAGAGTTTCAACACATGGTCATGTTCAAAATATTGGTCAAATCCCTCAAAAACCCTTTCTGGATATTTCAAGATTTTGAAATATTTACAAAGGAAATATTCTCCAAATATTCCAAGGAAATTCTAGCATGTCACATATGACATATTAGATGATCTTGCCAAGTCTCATGACTTGGAGAACAAGATAACATCATCAAATACCCTCAAAACCATTTCTGTCCATTTTGAAGTTTGAGAAACTTTACATTGCCAAACATGTCCAAATATTCTCAAACCTTGTGAACATGCTCAAATGGTCTAATAATGCATCTAGACCAAATGGCACAAGTTGGAGAACAAGTTAACTTGATCAAAGTTCCCCAAAACCCTTTCTGACCAGAACCAAATTTGAACAACTCTACATTGCCAAGTGTGTCCTTTTGATCTGAATTTTTGTGGACATGTTCAAATCCTCAAATGATGACACTACACCAGGTGGTGCATCAAGGAGAATTGATTTGCATGACTAAATCTTGGTAAAGCCATTTCTTCCAATTTCTAGGGTTTACCAAAGTTACATTGGCTACTTTGCCCAAATGAGCTCAAACTTGGTGGAACACCCTACTTCTATGTGCCATTCCATCCTGTTAAGTCTCATGGAAATTAAAGTTCATTTGCTTGCCCAAACCATTATCAAACACCTTCTGGCATTTTGCAAAAATCACTATTTTGACCCCTTCCACTATTCTTGGGGAGCTCAAATTTTTACCACAGCTCCTCCTAGCCCCCTTTTACCTCTAGTAGCAATGGCAAGACCACAGCTCACTTATTGGAGGGGAAAAATCTCTCTCTCCCTCTCTGGACAGCTCCTTTCTCTCTCTTTCTCACCTCCCTCCTCACTCCATTGGTTCCACAAGGCATCCAAGGCTTCCCCCTGCTATCCTAATACCTCCACGCACTCTTGGACACAAGTGGCGCGCCCACTCCCTTTCTTAATGCCATGGCATGCCATTTGGGCGCTCTGAGGCTGCTGATGCACTCCCGCACTGTAGCCGCCCATTCCAACCGCCTCCGGCCACCTAGGGCCTCCCCCTCGTGTCCCCCGAGGTCACCTCGACGTCCAGTGCACGGCACCCTGTCTTCCCCCTCCTCTCTCTCCCTCTCCGGCTCTCCTCGCGTGCCAACAGAACGCCGCCCGAGCGCGCCAGTCGCTGGCCACGGCGGGGACCCGCTTTGCCGCGTTTCCTGCTCCCTCTCTTCTCCTCCTGGGAGTAGTCCACGCCCACAAACACCCCGGACATGGCCGAGTGTGCCAATTCGGCCTCCGGCATCGCCTAGGCCGTGGCCATGGACGCCGTCCACGGTGCACCGTCACCCCACCTTAAACAACCATCCCGAGCCCCTCCTCTGGGCTCCATTCGCTCTATCTTCCCCCAGAGACCTCCTGGACAGCCTCCCCCTCCCTCTCGTGCCCTCCAGCACCCACCATGGCCGGAGCCGAGCCGTCGGAATCCGCCTAAATTCGCGCCCATCTCTCCTCCTCCTTCCCTCTGGACCGCGCTAGATCGCCACCACCGTCGCCACGAGCCCCTCCCTTGCTCCCTCCACTCCTCCCCGTTCCTTCCTCGCCTTGCTGAACCCGCCGTCAACCCCGGTCCGCTGCACCCAAAGCCCTCCTCTTCCCTGGCTCCCCCGCGGTCGTGCTGCACATGGACCAGGTCTTGCCCATGGCGCTGGCCGAGTCCTCCGGTGTGCAGGCGCCGCGGAGGTGGCCCGTGCCGCCAGGGGTGGCCGGTGCCGCTCGGCCTCGCCTCCCCTGCCTCTGCTGTTCGAGTGGGAGGTAGGAGGCAACTGAGCCCGGGCCCCGCTGTTGCTGACCGGTGGGCGGACCCCACCCGTTTAAGTGGAGATAGGTTTGCGCGTTGCCGTCTCCCTCACAAGGCGTATTTTCACGAATCGCCTCCGGCGTGGCCCCTCACAGCGTCTTGCCGAGCCGCTCAGCGGGCCCAATGTTAACTCTCGCCCAGTAGCGCGAGATAAGGTTAAAGCCTTTTTCCTTTTTCTTTTTCGATGAACTTCTAAAATCCATAGAATATTCATATTATCTCCAAATTTGATGATTCAAATTTCTAACAGTTCATAAATTCTGATCTATCACATGGTGCAACTTGCACATTTTTCCATAAAGATTTTCTTCACAAATATTTATCAAAACCCTATTTTTCCATTTCTGTGATGAACTTTAGAAAATCACAGAGAGCCCATTTTTGATCCAAATCCAATTATTCAAAATCCTAGATGTCTATAAGTTCAAAACTTAGTTTTTGAACATTTTTACTAGTACTTTCTGTATCACCTCAAATAATGGTCTATTTCTTTATATATATCCAACTTTGCAAATTCATAGGAAATTCATTTGAACTCCAAATCCAGTGAAACCAATTCCTAGATGCTTCTAAAATCATCCTTTGTTAAATGGGTGCCTTTGCTCATTTTTTCAAAAATATATTTCTGTACACTTCTTGCAAATCCATAAACCCCTTGATTCCACCATATCAAAATGTTCACAGATGTCCATTGATCAAATCCTAATAAAACCACTTTGGTCATCCATCATGTGACCAGAGGTATCCTAGAAAAGTCCAACTCATATTTTAGAGCACTTTTATTTCCTGCCTTGTTGTGTTGCTTATTATGCTTGCTTTCGACGATAGTTGGCGAAGTAGACGGAATGCTCGGAGTTGGACCAGGGATATTTGAAGACCTCGAAGACTTCGTTACAACAGGCAAGGAGCCCTTTGTCCATGTCTATGAAACCCTTTTTATGCATGTCATATAGCTCTTTATTATTACTGCATCAGAATCATGATGAGGTGGTAACCACTTGATGGCTTGCCCCTGAACTTTCTCGTTGATACTTGCATTGTGCATGACCCTACCTTCTTATGAGGGTTATGCCGGTGGGAGTAGATAGGATGCTAATGTAGATGTTATGCAAAAAGGGATGGGTTTATGCATGGTGAAGGAGGCAAAGCTTTTTCAAAAGACTTTTCGGAAACCCCGTCGGGTGCCACTTATGCCCGAGGGAGATGATGAGATGGGTGACCACTTGATGACGAAGTGGTGTACCGAGGCAAGTGTGTGTGTTGTTTTCGAAAACGGATTAGATTTAAGATTTGTCGACTGTCCCAACCTTACATGCGCAACCACTCTACCCTTATATGGGAAAGGGCATTGTTGAGTACCTAGACCGATACTAGCTTGGAGCCCGCATTACTAGTGACGGGAGAGTTGTTGGTGCGCTCTCTCGGGACGGGGTCGTGCCAGGTAGGGCGGCCATGACCATCTTTATGGGGCACCGGACACACCGTTGGTACCCCGTGCCGGTGGTATGTGATGAATATGGGAGCAAGGCTCCACGAAAATGCTATGTGAAATGTTGGGCACGGGGGTTACTACCAATCGAGTGGACTCCATGTTAGTGTCGTCTAGGGAAAGGTAGTGATTGGGTGCTTACCCCGGGTACTTGAGGTATCGCGGGTCGTGGATGACACGGAAGTTCCCCGGATCTTGTGGGTACAGTGTGCAACCTCTGCAGAGTGTAAAACTATTCGAATAGCCGTGTCCACGGTCAAGGACAGTTGGGCGGTTCTGCTTAAACTACGTCCAGAGATTTCAACCATGTGTGTGTGTGTGTGTTGATAAAACTACTTGGGTCAAGTCAAAGGACTCGACATGTTTGAGATGGGTTGGTGCCCACTCTATTTATGTTGGGTTGGTGCCCACTCTATTTATGTTGATATCTGTAACCTGTCCTCATGATTACTTGAATTCTCTTGATGCATGTCTTACAAGTTGTTGAACATGTCATTGCACTCAAAACTAGCTTTCTGCAAAAATTTACCTATATCATGCATCGTTACATCTTGAACCAAAACATGGGTTGCTTGCGAGTACATTCAAAGTACTCATTGGCTTGCCACTGGTTATTTCATTGACCAGGCAAGAAAGAACAGGATATGATGAAGTATACTTCGATGAGAACATGCGGGCTAGGACGCTTCCCAGTCAGAATGCCTGTAGGGTTAAGGCAGATGGCATGGGTCCAAGTTATCGACGAAGATTTCCGCTGCGACGATATACTCAAGACTTGACCATAATGGTCCTACTTGTGTAAAACGGTATGTATGGATGTAAGACTCTTGTTATTCAGCTTCTGTTTGTTCAGTGAGCATTGATCTCTGGGATCACTATACATGTGCATTCAGTGATCACGACTTATGAGTCGGGGTCCCCACACCTAGACTAAGGGGTCCTCGGGCATCCGGGCTATGCGACATGAGCCGGACTAATGGGTCGTGAAGATATGAGATTAAAGACCTTTCCCCGTGTCCGGATGGGACTCTCCTTTGCGTGGGTGGCAAGCTTGGCGTTCTGATCATGCACCTTCCTTTCTCTGTAAACCGACTATGTACAACCTTAGATCCCTTCGGTGTCTATATAAACCGGAAGGTTTAGTTCGTAGAGGCAATCACAATCATACAGGCTAGACAGCTAGGGATTAGCCATTACAATCTCGAGGTAGATCAACTCTTGTACCCCCTATACTCATCAAAGTCAATCAAGCAGGTAGTAGGGTATTACCTCCATTAAGAGGGCCGGAACCTGGGTAAACATCGTGTACCCTGCCATCTGTTACCTTCGATCCTTAGATGCATAGTTTGGGACCACCTACCCAAGATCTGCCGATTTTGATACCGACAATCTCGTCCAGCCTCCACCTGCGACTGTTCATCCACGGGCTCATGTTCATCCAGCCTCCACCGCTCATCCATCGGCTAGTGTCAAACCAGCCCTCTCCACAGGGTCCTGTTGAACTACCTCTCCACTGGCTACTGTTCATCCAGCCCTCCACCGGCTACTGTTCAACCAGCCCTCCACAGGGTTGTCTTGGTCATCCAGCCCTTCATAGGGTCCTGTTCATCCACCCCCAGCCGGCTCGATCGATCAGGGTCCTGTTCATCCAGCGGCAACGACCTCTACTACCACGGGGTCCTGTTCATCCAACCCCCCGCCGGGAAATGTTCATCCACCCCCCCCCCCCAACATCGCTCACCATTCATCAAGGGAAGGAGGCAGCAAGTTCGATCGGCTTCAGTTAGCAGCAGTAGCGAAGGAATCACTTGATCGGGTTCTGTTAATAGCTTGATCGATCGATCGCTCATGTTCAGTAACGGGTAGTCTGAAGTGCAATCACTCAGGTTCAGTAACGCGAACGCCTCACTCGGGTTCAGTTAGAGCCCAACGCCTTGCACCCATGCGCGTACGTGTACGAGAAAAACGTGCATCGCTCGGCCCCCGACCATCCACCATAATCGGGAACTGCCCGATATTTTCCTCGCCCTCTCTTCTACCACGGTTTTTTCCATCATGGACGGCCCAAAGAATTTCATGCAGCTACATATCCCACCCGCCCAGGACGAAAAGCCCATTTTCTGTCAGGATTTTTTTCATAGAAGTAGTATCCCACCACATCTATGATGATACTGGGTTTTGTCACAATTATCATCATAGAAGTGTCATATGCATGACAGAAAAACATTTCGTTCGACCCAAAATGTCACGAATATGTCCTTTTTTAGTGTACTAAAATGTATCAAGACCTACGCCAAAGGTTTTGGTGGACTGGGATGAAGAGAGAAATTGCTCAACACTTTGCTAGTTGCGACATCTGTTGTCGTGTTAAAGCAAAGCATCAACGGCCTGCTGGGACCCTTCAACCATTAGCTATTCCTGAATGGAAATGGGATAAAATCGGTATGGATTTCATCACCTGGTTTCCAGGACCAAGAGAGGGAATAATGCTATCTTCGTCGTCATCAATTGTCTTTCCAAAGTAGCCCATTTCCTGCCTATTCAAGATAGTATAACCGCTAGCCGCTAGCAGATTTGTATATCTCTCGAATAGTGTCTCTTCATGGTGTTCCATTGGAGATTAACTCAGACCGTGGAAGTCTCTTCACCTCTTGATTTTGGGAAAGTTTCCAAAATGCTATGGGGACTCGTCTCTCCTTCAGCACCACCTTCCACCCTCAATCAAGTGGTCAAGTAGAACGCGTCAATCAAATTATAGAAGATATGCTCCGAGCTCTTGTTATCTCATTCGGAATGGATTCGGAGAAATTCCTTTCATTTGCCGAATTTGCTTAAAGATCCTTTTGAAGTTCTCTATGGACGAAGATGTCGAACACCTCTTAACTTGTCAGAAACCGGGGAAAGACAATTCTTTTGCTCGGATAGGATTCAGGAAGCAGAAGAGCAAGTTCACATTGTTCGTGAAAAGTTGAAAACAACCCAATCTCGTCAAAAGAGCCAATATGATAGGAATCATAAGGACATGACTTACGAAGTCGGCGAGAAGTCTTACTTTTGGGTTACTCCTCTGAAGGGAACCCATCGATTCGGTATCAAGGGTAAATTGGCTCCTTGCTACATTGGTCCTTTTTCGCATTCAGGAAGGAGAAGCTGCCTACTAATTGGAACTACCTCCGCATCTTTGCAAAGTTCATGATGTATTCCACGTTTCTCAACTCAGGCGTTGCTTCTCGGATCATATACATGGAGTGGACCATGAAATGCTTGATCTCCAAGATAATCTCGCATATCCCGTTCATATCCTTGATCAAGCCGAGCGTACCACTCGACGCCACAACATCAAGTTTCTCAAGGTTCAATGGTCACAACATTCCAAGAAAGAAGCTACTTGGGAAAGGGAGGATCGTCTTCGGGTTGAGTACCCCACTTTGTTCCGGACGGAATTTGAATCTCGGAACGAGATTTTTCCGAGTGGGGGTGAGTTGTCACAACCCTAGTCAGTGATCGCATTAGAGTGATGCATCATGTTTAATTTTTTCCTGAAGCTTGAAATGGGGATGGCATAAACCCCCAACACCACTTAAACCAACTAGGGTTTACTAAAATACTTTTCAATGAACCTGAAATGCCCTTCATAAAAGTTCATCATTTTTGTCTTGGTCTAGAACCTCTGCCAAAAATGGTTCACATTTTTCTAGGTCACTTTGGGACTCTGAACTAAATTATAAGTTATTTACATTTGGGCATTTAAATGCTATAAATAATTTTAAATGTGCAAATAATCATGAAAGGAAATGAGAGCTGTTGGAAATATTCCAAACAGTGCCCACAAATATTTTCATGATTTTTGAAAGTGCCCTGGTATTTTTAATAAAGCCATAACAATTGCAGAAATTAGAAAACAGAAGAAAATGGAAGAGAGAGAGAGAGAGAGAGAGAGAGAGAGAGAGAGAGAAGGCCCAAGGCCACTTCCCTGGACTGGGCCGGCCCACCTAGCCCAGTGCCAGTCATCACCCACCTCTACCAGTAGGCAGAGGGGGCAGCGCACGCGTGCCCGAGCTAGCCATGCAGCTCCCATGGCGTATGCATCGCCTGGACACCACATCGGTGCCTCGAAGGCCCTCCTCGGTGTCGCCCTCACCTCCCCGACACCTCATTCCTCCCCCTGCTCCTCTCCTTCGCCCTCTCCCCACCATGGCTGACACAGCCGCGCCGGCACCATCGACGTAGCCGTAGCCACCGTCGCCCCCTCGTTGCCTCACCGTGTCTATAAGCCTCCTCGTCGACCACTCTATCGAGTAGACCGAACCCCGAGCGCTTGCTCACCTCGGAGTTGCCGCACCGAGCTAGTCCTGATCCACCATCGCCGGAGATCCCCTTCGCCACCCTGACCTCACTGACCCGCTCGTCGTGACCGCTGTGAGTTGCTGCCCGTTCTCCCCCTCTCCGTTCTCTTCCCCGTGGACCGCACGTATCGCACCAAGCTCACCCGCACACGCCACCGCCTGCGCTCGCCACCGACGTGTTTCCGGCCATGCAATGGCCTGGCTATCATGTCCACTTGGCTCACTGGATTGCGTAGAACATGTAGGAGCCAACCCCGCATCGCCACACTCGTTGTAGCGACGACTGTGGGAGTCCTGGACTATCGGGTCCTTGGTCGTCCGGTCTATTTGATATGGGCTGGACTAATGGGCTGCCAAGATAAAGGAAGAAGGTTACCTCACATGTCCGGTTAGGACTCCTGTATGCGTGAACGACAAGATACTGTTTCCTTTCTCTGTAAATACTGTTTCCTTTCTTTGTAAACCAACACTGTACAACACTAGGCCCCTCTGGTATCAATATAAACCGGAGGGCTTAGACTGGGGAGAGGATCATAACATTGATAGCCTAGACAAGCTCTTGTAACCCCTATACTCATCGAATACAATCAAGCATGACGTAGGGTTTTACCTCCGTTAAGAGGGCCCCAACCTTGGTAAACATTGTGTCCCTCAATCCATTGTTACCATTGATCCTCAGATATAAAGCTTGGGCCCCCCTACCCGAGGTCTGCCGGTTTTGACACCGACATTGGTGCTTTCATTAGAAAGAACAATGGCGCGCCTCTTCATCAACAATGATACTGTGTCCAGGGAGACTTTTCACCAGGACAGGTCTTTGTGTTCGGCTGCTTCGTGCTACATGCCGCCTCGACCGGCTGCCTCGAGCAGATCGACAGCTATGACCCTGGTCACCAAATCAGGTTTGGTAACTTGAACTACGTCGCGGATATCTGAGGGTATTGAATCTTCAAAGGATTTGCGGCCCCAACTACCACTACCCACCCTCATTAAGAGGGCCCTTCAGATCTGCTATCAGATCCCGTCCAAGGGCCAGTGCTCACACCCACCTTGGCCTTAGATCCGGGGCAGATCGTGTTTTCCGGCATTAGGAGGATCGACCGTGCCGGATTCTCTCCTACCATGGAACTCTTAGCCGGCACCCAGATGCAATCGCATCGTTGGTAACCCTGGAATCAAATGGGACTCTCCTAGTCATCGAAGAGCCGAACTCGCCTCTGGAACTCTGGATAACTGAGGTCTGCACCCCCCAGACTCAATCAAGTGCCTGGCCCCGCAGATCAGCAGACTTCCATCCAGCCCCCGCTTTTTGACGAGGCGCTGGGCTTAATACAATCTGTCGGATTTTGGGTTCCGGCAGACCCTTGAGGTTCGAACACTGGGGTGCGCGTGGAGATTTAGCCCTCTGCCTACTTGCTCTTCGCTGAA
Organism: Aegilops speltoides; assembly: GCA_021437245.1. NCBI lineage: Eukaryota > Viridiplantae > Streptophyta > Magnoliopsida > Poales > Poaceae > Aegilops > Aegilops speltoides. Next base: position 222,085,049 of record CM038142.1, on the reverse strand, counting down.
TCGCTAAGACCTAAACTACTGAACAGAACAACACAAGAGACACAAGATTTATACTGGTTCAGGCTACCATTGTGGTGTAATACCCTACTCCATTGTGTGGTGTGGTGGATTGCCTCTCAGGCTGATGAAGAACAATACAAGGAAGAACAGCCTTGCGAGGGTCTGTTCTTGGCTGGTGCTGCTTGGCTCTGGCTCTTGGGTTCTCGATGCTAGATGCTCGATGCCCGGGGTCCCTCTACCCAGAGGGTGGCTAGTCCTATTTATAGGCAAAGGCCCTGGGCCTCTTCCCAAATATTGAGCGGGAAGGGCGCCAACAATTGGCCATTTTGAAGGGGAACAGCGGGTACACTTATCTGACTAAAGTTGGTCCTCGCTTTGTCAAAGGCTGTGGTGGTGGCCTTTGCTTGGGCTCCTAATGACTTCTTCCTGCCGTTGGGCTGGTCTTGGTCTTGTTGCACGAAATGGATGCCTTTGCTCGATGCTCTCGCTGCGCTTGCTCCTTTGCACCAAAGAGGAAAGGAGGACACTTCTTGGCGGACTAACGCCCGACCAGGCGCTCTTGGTGCGTCATGACTTGCGTCATGGGCACCTCGCGAGTACCACTGCCTTGAACTCTCCGCCTCCTCGTGAGCCCGGCTGATGAGGCCGTGCACGAGAAGCTCCTTGTCGTCCGCCCGTGAGGCTTGGCCCTCGCGAGGTCTTGAGCTTGTGTTGATGAAGATGGGCTGTCTTTGGGCCTCCTTTGAGCCACGCCCAGGCCAGCGAGCAAGTCTGGGACCCCCATTCCCAGAACGCCGACAGTAGCCCTCGGGCCCGTGGCGCGCTCGAACTTGGCCGAGCAGAGAGGCGAAAGGGCAAGTGCGAAGCGTCGCGGGCCCTTACAGCCTGCGGCCTTGGGCGCCACGTGGCTGTTGATTGGATATGGGCGGCACTATTTCCCCACGCCTCCTTATTTTGTGCCTTGCTAGGCGGACTCGCCGCCGCACACAGCCGCTCCCCTTTCTGCTGCTTGAGCGCTCCCTGTCCTTTCTTCTCTCGAACTCCAGCTTCCGCATCCAATCCAATCTTGAACCTTCCCCTCCCTTTTCTGCCATCATGGCTCCGCCGAGGAAGGGAAAAGGGAAGAAGCCCGTACCGCCGCCTCGCTAAATCGTCGGCGGCGGCCCCGTCGTCGGTTGGCGGTCACAATCAATCAAGAAGGCTGGGCAAGGTTAGCTCAGCCACGCTTCCATCTTCAGCAGTCGCGGAGGACAACGGCCTGGCCGCATCCGCTTCGCCATCGGCAGGATTCCCACGAGGTCGGTGCCGCCCGGCATACGTGGCGGGGTAGTTCCGCCCTTTTCTGATTTCTTCAACGCCGTGCTTTCCCATTATCAGATCCATATGGAGGATCTGTGTCCTGAATCCATCACCCTTCTCGCGGTATTTGCCTTTGTTTGCGAGGCAATGATGGGCATCCTTCCTTCGGTTGCCTTGCTGCACCACTTCTTCTCTCTGCGCCTTGTCGACCCCACCTAATGTTTGGGGTGCGTGAGCTTCGTCGCTGCTTTGAGACAGCAACCTTCAGGATTGACTTGATCTTCCTCCGCCCGATGCACAGGTTTGTGGCGGTGGCTGTATGTGGACGTAGGGGTGCCCAGCCACCTGCTTACGGAGCCATCTTCACCTGCTGTCCCCAACTCAGGTGGGGCGAGGAGGCCTTCATGAGCCCCGACTTGCCTTAAATGCAGCGTTGTTTGAGTTCTGAGGAGCTTGGCGTGTGGCGCCCAAGGTGGTGAAGGAGTTCTTGCTCGCCGCGTCGCCCTCTCGGCGCCATTCTCATCGAATGTGGGCCTCGGCGGTCATGGGGACCGTGTCACGGCTCAAGAAGAGGACTGGCGCTGAAGCGAGAAGGTGCTCTTGGTCTTGACTGAGGATCCTTCCCCCGGCGGCATTCGTCAAGGGGGGGCCTTGCTGTACCTCTGCTCGAATAGAGGTGACTTCGTGGGTGAGATGCCCATTTTTGACGAATGGGGGCCGCGCCCTGCTAACCTCCAAGGGCCTTGCGAGAATCCAGTGGTGGTGGTTGCCCTCACAGCCGGCCGAGGAGACTCTTCCTCAAGTGGCGGAGCAGGGAGGCATGAGCCTCCGGAGGCCGAGGGTGCCCCCGCCGAGGCGACAGCACTGGGCGGCGCTCATGAGGGAGCGGCCCCCGAGGCCCGTGCTGCCGCAGCTGAGGGTGGCGAGCGGCCGCTCGCAGTGCCTGGCTGAGGCCCCCGAGGCCCCAGCCGCTCTTCTTGGTGAGGCGACCGGCAGCGCGCATCAGGTGGACGCCCCCGACGCGAGTCGACTCGTGCTTCCTCTTCGTCGCAAGCTGACCCCTGCGCTCAACTCTTGGGTCGCTTCCGTGTGGACTTTGAGGCCCTCCGGAAGAGAAGGGAGGCCCTGGGCGATGACTACCCCTGCTGCCTATTGAAGCGTAGGAAGTACTTCGCCACATCGATGAGTAAGCCTTCTCCCTTCCTAGCTCCTGATTCTTTTGTTGCCTTTCCTAACCCTTGCTTCGCAGGGCCCTTCCTTCCGAGCTCATGGAGGCGGATGAGGAGCCATCCCCCTCGCCTCCGTCCTCTCCATCGTCTTTGATCGTTCCGAGCAGTCGGGCCCTTGCGGTGAGGCCGGTCGGTGAGGAGAACCTTCCCGAGGTGCAGCGCGGCCCTGCGCTCCCTGCGGCCTTCCTTCGCGGGCCTCCTCGTGGCATAGCTAGCCTGCCGTGGGCTTCTCGTCTGGCCGTGGACCGTGATTGGCTTGGGTACTCCCAGCGCTCTTCACTTGGAGATGGACTGGCTTTAGGTTGGGCCTCCGGCAGGGTGCACCAGGTCATCTCGAGGGTGCCAGCCCCCAGCCCCCTGCCCGAGAGGGGAGTGCTGATCTGAGCCCCACGGTGCTCGCTTGGGGCGGATGATGGTGTGGAAGACGTACTTGAGCGCGCAAAGGAGCGTCGCGCTCTTCGCCAAGGGTTCCTCCGGAGGGCGGCTGACGCGGTGAGCCTGCTTGGTGAGGACCTCGCTAATGAGGACGCGCGCCTTGAGGCCGAGGGCCTTCGGCAAGTTTCGCAGAGGCGTGAGCTAGAGGCGGCTACCGCCCTCGCGCACCGTCGGCGCGATCTTGATGATGAGGAGGCCAAGGCGTCGCTGGCGGCCTCTCGGGAGGCCCGTTCCTAGGCCGTCGAAGAAGCTCGGGAAGCTGACCGGTGACGAGAGGCCACGGAGGAGCGGGCACGGGAACTCCTGGCCCGGTGCCGCCCACTGGAGGAGCAGGTGGAGCTGCGCGAGGCGGACCTTGCATTGATGAAGGTGGCCTCCGACGACCCAGCGGAGCTCCAGAAGCGTGAGGAGGCATTGAGGCTGGAAGCCACCGAACGCGCGCGCGAGCACGAGCGCCTGGAGACGAGGGAGCGCTGGGTGACGCGGGAGGAGGGCGACGTCGCCGCGTGGGAAGCCCGTGTCTCGGAGGAGGTCGGACGTCGGGTGGCGACGGCGCCCCTGAATCTCGAGCGCGAGTTCACGGAGAGGCTGGAGTTGGTCCGGACCGAGGCCGAACGTCGGACCACCGTCTTGAGGACCAAGCTGGAGGAAGCGACAGGGCGGGCTGACGCCTTGCTGGCCGCACTCGAGGCGGCGTAGGGGGAGTCAACTACTTCCCACGCCGAAGTGCTTCTTCTTCGCCAACAGGTGGTTGAGGCTGAGGCCGTCGCTGTCGAAATCGCGGACGAGATCGCCCGGCAGCAGCTCTTGGAACTGAAACACGCCCCATGCTCACCACACTTCGGGAGAGGGCTAACACGGCCTTAGGTAACATCTGCGAGGCGGCCGTCGGCGAGCCGCGTGCCATCAACTACGCCGGCAACCTTCAGTTCTTCACCGACATCGTGACGCAGCTGGAGGCACGGTCGGTTCGTGCCAACAGGTTGGTGGAGGAGAGGAGCCGAGCCCTGCTCGGGCGCGCCTCCTCCCACGTCTTCAGCCACCTCCAGAATATGGATCCTCATTTTGACTTTGACGCTGCCATCGACCGAGTCCCCCAGGCCGTCCGAGACGACCTGGCATATTGGGTGGAAGAGAACGTGGATGCCCTTGTCAGGGTCTTCGCTTCAGACAACGATGGCGTTATTGTGGCCGCCGACAAGGGCGGTGTGGTGAACGGCCCTGACGCCGTTGGCGACAATGCAGAGGGCGATGGCGAGGCCAGCAACTCCAGCAACAGCTCGGGCGGCGCTCCTGAGGATGCATTGGGGGATTTATCTGACTGACAACACGCTGTTCCTGTTTCCTTATCCTGTGTGAATAGAACTCAGGCTTTTGTCCTGATGGTTGTGAGAGCATTTTGGGAGGGGTGCCCCTCATGTAAAACCAATGTTTTAGCGCACTACTTATTGCTACTTCGCCCATAGGCCTGTGCCAAGCGGTTGGCTAGGCGGCGAGCCGGCTGGTTAGTTTACCTTTGTCCCGTGCGGGTCCTGAGATAACTGGTGGGAGGCTGTGGAGCCTCGGATGCCTCCTGATCGAATCCGTAGGATCTGCAGTGAAAAACCAACTGAGGGGATACGACGGCGGCAGTCTGGGCTGCACGCAAGCTAGGCCAGACCCGGCTCGCGAGGGGCTCACGAGGGGAGGCAGCTGAGGCGAGGTTGTAACCGAAACGCGAGAGATTACTCGAACAAGACTAAGCACCCCTTCCCCAACACACGCAAATCTCAAATTCGAGTTCAACTTAAATCCAGCGGGGGGGGAAGCAACAACCAAGCGAAAAGCAACAAAAGCAAACAAATGGCTGCGTCCGGCACCTAGTCTATTCTTGGACGTCTTCTCACCAGCGCGGAGCTAAGTGCTGCCACTGGGCGTGGGACGGAGCCCCAGGGCCTGAGGCCGGCACCTCTGAGACTCCGGGGCGTGTACAGCCCCGCTCAGGTGAGAGTGTCACGGGGCGGCGAGCTTCACAGGCACTGGGCCTTCTTCACAGGTACCGGACTTGCTTCATATCGCCAGACGAGGGCCCCGCCTTGCGCCGCACTCTAGTGCCATCAACGGCGACCGAAACCAGGGCGCGCCCGATGGGGTAGAGTGGTCGCCAGCGGTTCCCCCGACGACCACGGGTCCTCCGCCAGGGGCAGGCCCTGAGGCACCTCCCCGGCGGAGGGCCTACCTCCTGGGAACGCCTTGCTCCGATGCCACGGTGGTGATGTCGGATCTCGGCCCATCTCTTGCAGCCCCCGACGCCCTCCTCCTGAGGGGTATGAGACTGCTGGAGCGGGGCAGCTGCTTGCTGTGGTGACCTGCATCTCCTGCGACCCATGATTAGTGTATGCCTGCTCCTGAGGGATTAGTGGTACCTGATAATCGTCGCTTCCCGCGTGGCCGGAGGGGCCGTGCCGGGGTTCCTGGAAGAGCTCAGCTTCTGGCGCCTTGTCCCCCTAGCTTGGGCCGAGGAGCGAGCCTTGTTCGCCCTCGTGCGGGTGTCCTTGATCCATCATGTGGGGCACGTACTCTTCTGGGGCCGTTACCCCAAAGGTTGCGCCATAGGGCTCCGCGTGCCATGCAGCTCTGCTTGACGTGCCAGCCTGGTGATGGTAGCGCAGCGGCCCACGGGGGCCGTGGGTCACGACGAGTCCTTCTTCACCGGCGGGGAGCGGAGTCGGTGCTACCGCCGGCCCTGTGCTGACAGCTTCGCTGGTGTAGGAGTAGCCTCGGAGCCCGCGATTGCACGTGGGGCCCCCGTGCGGGCCACCACAGGCCTGAGGCGGGGCTGAGTCACGAAGGATGAGCCTGGGCGGCGAAGCCGGAGCTCCGCCACCGCTCTAGCAACGCGTCGCGGCCGCCTTCCATCGGCTGCCTTGCAGCAGCTCTCGGGCCACCGTGAGCGCGGCCCTTGAGTTCGCCTGCTCCCGGCGGGTGTACGGCGTCGTGGCCGCGGCTTGGTTGGAGGCCCTTGATACCGACCGCGTCTGCCATGGTGTTAGAGCTGCCAAGGCCTGTCCGCGTCGCCCGCGGCCCGCAGCACCCTGCATCCCGCGAGCTGCCTGGGGCATGGGGTCGCCCGAGGCGAGCGGCTCTGTGCGGGCGGGCCATGCCGCCCAGGGATCAGGGTTGCCCGCCTGGTCGCCGGACATGGCGATGGCGATGTGACAGGACGCGAAGAGGCAAAAGGCGGATCCCGGCGCCCGCCTACCTAGCGCGCCAATTGTCGGATTTCGGGTTCCGGCAGACCCTTGAGGTTCGAACACTGGGGTGCGCGCGGAGATTTAGCCCTCTGCCTACTTGCTCTTCGCCGAATCGCTAAGACCTAAACTACTGAACAGAACAACACAAGAGACACAAGATTTATACTGGTTCAGGCCACCATTGTGGTGTAATACCCTACTCCATTGTGTGGTGTGGTGGATTGCCTCTCAGGCTGATGAAGAACAATACAAGGAAGAACTGCCTTGCGAGGGTCTGTTCTTGGGTGGTGCTGCTTGGCTCTGGCTCTTGGGTTCTCGATGCTAGATGCTCGATGCCCGGGGTCCCTCTACCCAGGGGGTGGCTAGTCCTATTTATTAGCAAAGGCCCTGGGCGTCTTCCCAAATATTGAGCGGGAAGGGCGCCAACAATTGGCCATTTTGAAGGGGAACAACGGGTACACTTATCCTGACTAAAGTTGGTCCTCACCTGTCAAAGGCTCTGGTGGTGATGCCTGCTTGGGCTCCACAATGACTTCTTCCCTGCCGTTGGGCTGGTCTTGTTCTTGTTGCACCGAAATGGATGCTTTTGCTCGATGCTCTCGCCTGCGCTTGCTCCCTTTGCACCAAAGAGGAAAGGAGGACGCTGCGCGGGCTGGCGCCCGACTGGGGCCCTTGGTCGTCATGGCTTGCGTCATGGTCACCTCGCGAGGCACGCCGCCTTGAACTCTCCGCCTCCTCGTGAGCCAGCCCGACGAGGCCGTGCCTGAGGAAGCTCCTTGTCATCCGCCCCGCGAGGCTTGCCCCTCGCGAGGGTCTTGAGCTTGTGTTGATGAAGATGGGCTGTGCTGGGCCTCCTTTGAGCCACGCTGCAGGCCGCAGGCAGGCAAGTCTGGGGACCCCTGTTCCCAGAACGCCGACACAATCTCTCGCCATTACGGAACCTTCACCTCCGAACTACACCCAGCACTAGCTCGGGGCTGAGGTCGGAGAATTTCATGCCCCACCCACCACCCACTTAATAGACATTGTTGAGGATTTAACCCACATGCTAGACTACACTTCCGAATTCATTGACGGTATGGACGATGATGTCAACACCCAGCAAAGCCAAAACCTGCCTACTACAGGGCGTTGGACGGACACTTCTACTTACAATGTATACATGGTGGACACTCCTAAGGAAAAGGACGACGATGGAGTTCAAGATCCAGGCAAGGATAAGCCCGTCGATGAACCACCAAACCGCCGGCGTCAGCGGCACCGCTCACAATCGTGTCGGGCAAAGGATAGCACTACCGGCACCGAAGATAATGAAACCTCGAACAACACCGAAGACCACGCCGTCGATCCCACGTTCGAACAAGATGAGAGGAAGGAGGGTTAGTTCTGCCCCTAACACGCCGGTCATGAGGATTCAGAGGAGAACAATTACTTACTTGTCTCCGAAGAGGGTGTGAGCCTTGGTGACGAAGATTTCATCGTCCAAAAGGAACCCCTCGAACAAGAACACTGCGCGGAGCCTAAAAAGAAACAACAGCAGCTTCAAGCTGAACAGGACACGCTCAATGATAGGTGGACTAAGGTCCTAGCCGCCGAAGAGTACGGCCTTGAGCGACTAGTAAAGAGTTACCCCAAGCGCAGGCTACTGCCTCAATTCAATGACGACTCCCTCGAGCCAATCATGTCGAAATACAACTATGCTGTTCAACCAGACCGACCGCCATGTGAACGGGACACACCGGCCCATCCGAACACCAGCCCGCACCACCTCGCCGTGGAGGCAGGGAGACAGCGGCGCCAGACTACACTTATGACCTACGTCAGGACCTGGCCAATAAAGCCGGTCAGACCAGATCGATCTATGGATCCAGAGGACGTACCCTGGCACAAGATGACGGCCACCAAACCCGGCGCGATCAACATCATCAAGTTCGTGGTCAGCATGGAACAAAGATGTCATCCGAACTACATCGCGATGTAGACAGGTATAGAGGTGCCGCACACCCTATGTGCTTTACTGATGAAGTAAGGGTTTAAACCCGTAAACATCAAACAATATAATGGAACAACAGACCCTGCCATCTGGATTGAGGATTTTCTTCTCCACATTCACATGGCTCATGGAGATGACATCCACGCCATCAAATACCGCCCCTTGAAATCGAAGGGACCAGCATGGCACTGGCTGAATAGCCTCCCAGAGGGCTCCATAGGGAGTTGGGAAGATTTAGAAGACACTTTTCTGGATAACTTTGAGGGCACTTATGTCCGGCCTCCACATGCCGACGACCTCAGTCACCTAATCCAGCAACCCGGAGAGTAAGCCCGCAAACTTTGGAATCAGTTCCTCATTAAAAAGAACCAAATCATGGACTGTCCGAATGCCGAATCCTTAGTGGCCTTTAAACACACCGTGCTTGATGAATGGATCGCCCGACACCTCGGGCATTAAAAGCTGAAAACAATGCCAGCCCTGACATCACTCATGACCCACTTTTGCGCGGGCGAAGATAGTTGGCTTGCTCGTAGAAGCAACAGCTCCAACGACCCCGGCACCTCTGAAGCCAAGGACAGCAATGGCAGGCCACGCCGCAACAACACAAATGCCGGAAGAACAATGAGGACACCGAAGACAGGGCACTCAATGCTGGAAACCTTTCAAAGGTAACAGTGACGGTCCATCCAACTTGGACAAAATCCTCGAGAGGTCCTGTCAGGTTCATGGTACCCCGAGAAGCCTGCTAATGACACCAATAAAAATTGCTGTGTTTTTAAACAGGCAGGTAAGTTAAATACCAAACACAAGAGGAAGGGACCTCCAAGCAAGGACGACGACAAGCCCATCAGTCGAACACCGGGGGTCAGAAGCAGGTCTTCCCTGAAGTAAAAACAATGGACATGATATATGTCACTCGTATACCCAAAAGGGAGCGCAAGCGCGCACTAAGGGACGCCTACACCGTAGAGCCTATCACCCCAAAGTTCAATCCATGGTCAGCCTGTCTGTTCACTTTTGATCGCCGGGGTCACAAAACCAGTATCCGTCATGGGGGTTTGGTCGCCCTGGTACTCGATCCCATCATCTCACTACAGTCCTGATGGACGGCGGCAGTAGTCTTAACTTAATCTATCAAGATACCATCCGCAAAATGGGCATCCACCCATCAAGAATCAAGCCAAGCAACACTACCTTTAAAGGAGTGATACCCGGCATGGAGGCCCATTGTATGGGCTCATTAACACTAGAAGTGCTATTCGGCTCTCCAAACAACTTCCATAGTGAAGAACAAATCTTTGATATCATCCTTTTCCGCAGTGGCTATCACGCGCTGCTAGGACGAACCGCTTTCGACCATTTCAATGCGCTCCCACACTATGCCTATTTGAAGCTTAAAATGCCCGGACTGTGGGGCATCATTGCAGTCAATGGAAACATGGAGCGCACCCTCCGAACCAAATAGAACACCGCGGCCCGAGCAGCCGAGGTATATGGCGTCCTCATCAAGCCGAACAATTCATCGGCCATCCAGACCAACAACATTGTTAAAAAATTCTTGTCCGCACCTCGTACAGATAGCTCGGCGGACGCGGACCTCGCATAGCAATTCTTCCTCCATCGACTGCCCTATAAGGCTGCAGTATATGTGCCGCGTGTACATAACTACACACTCAAAATACCTTCGGAAATGCCAGAGGAACAGTGCAGGAAAGGTCCATAGTACGGCTTGACCATATTCGGACCTCACACACCTTTTTTTATTTTTCCTTTTTCTCTCACTGCATGTTCTTTCGAAAACCTAAAAGTTGTATGCTTGCATGAGGGCTCCCTCTTCGGCCCCTCTTCTTTATAGACAACCATCTTACATCTCCACTCAAAGATCCACTACTAAGGAGAAATGGCGCAGACGTGCGGCAGGGTACTCTAGGGATCTTCAAACCACTACTTTTAGGCCCTGTGTAAACCTTTCCCTTATGAATTTTTTTGGCATGACACATGACCTCCTTATTCATGGCATTATATGTCTAAACATGTCTTTATAAGGATATAAAGGAAGCAAATTATCACCACCTTTTGTGGGGTACTTAATGTTTTCCCTCCTTATTTCTGATTGACGTACGTGCCTTAGCCCGAACGTCGCACTGGGGGCCATCTTTGGCCCTGCACATTTTAAAGTTGGAACACCTATAGGGAACTCTTCGGCGTCCCAGGTATTGCATTATACCCATCGGTCCCGAATCATGTCTTTGGTCTATAGTTGGGTTGCCCGGCTCCTATGCTTACCACCTTACGTTCCGCTAGTTCGGCTAAGGTAGTAAAGGGAGCACTACTGTGATTTTATTTCTGGCTCGTCCGGTCAAGTACCTCAGTAGAGAAAGCCAGAAACTGACTGTCATGATAAGAGAGAGCCGGTCAGCAATCTGGTAACTTAGTGTTATACTATAGATCGCTAGTGATCCTTGTCGTGTCACACAAGGGGCTAGGACTCGACCAGCTGCGTTGCAAAGGCACTGTAATCCAGATTGCCACCCAATGCAACTGGGGTAATACTTAACCCCGTCGATGGACTCCTATGGCTAAGTGAAGGTAATAAAGCCGCATAGTCTGATTGCCTAGTTCACCTCGCGGACGCCTCCTCTATGGACCAAGAAGTTGGATAAAGTGCGACCGTGCATTTACGAACACCCTGTAATATTTACATTGGGGCAAAAGCCGACAATTGGCAACCTTCAGAAAGACAATAATAAACGGCCCCATAGGATGATAAAATTGACAAGAAAGCTCAATCATTGCGCGCATTCATAACATGGTTTCTGCCAACCGATTACATTTAATCAAATATAACATCCTAGGAGCATTGGCCCTCTACTATTTGGCCCCCTTCCAGGACCTCTCCAAAGTATCTCTCCGACTTCCGATGATCTTTGCCCTCTGGCGGCCCTGCTATCACCACTTCGGTGGCCTTCCTCTTCGCTCATTGCATCTTCACGAGGGCGAAGGCCATCCAAGAACCTTCTATGTAGGCGGACCACTTTATGGTGTCAATACGAGGACACGCGTTGACAAGTCGCTTCACGAGGCCGAAGTAGCTGATAGGCATGGGCTTGACTGGCCAAAGCTGGACTATCAGATCCTTCATGCCCAAGCCGGCCACCCTGTGCATCTTGGTCAGCTACTTTAGCTGGTCGCTGAGGGCATCGGAGGCTCTAGCGCAAGATACTGCGACCAGAACAGCTTCTCGGTCGAGCTCCCCTCTTCGGCTCGGAAAAACTCTGCGGTGTTAGCAACAGTCCTCAGATGATCCGCAAACACGCCTGGAGAACTCCAAACTCGGGTCAGCAAGATATATCTCCTACTTCCAAATTTACTTTGCAGAAGAAAGACCTTACCAGCCGCTATCTGCCTCGCCTGCTGGATCTCCTGGTGAGCGCTCTGGGACTCAACTCGGGCCTCCTTGATTTCCTGGAGAGCCTTGGCGAGTTCGGATGCTTGTTCCAAAGTCTTATGCTCCAAGGACTCGCACTTAGTAATGGCCTCCTTGAGCTCTTGCTCGACTTTGCCCACCCGAGCCTCATGTTTGCGGCTGGTAGTCTGCTCTGCCTCAAGCTCCTTAGCCGCCTTATTAGTAGTTGCTACCTCTTGATCTTGCATTGGTTTTCCCTTGAAGAGGAAAGGGTGATGCAGCAACGTAACGTAAGTATTTCCCTAAGTTTTGAGAACCTAGGTATCAATCCAGTAGGAGACAACCCACAAGTCACCGAATACCTGCACAAACAATCAACAACTTGCACCCAACAGGATAAAGGGGTTCTCAATCCCTTCACGGTCACTTGCAAAAGTGATATCTAATAGAGATAGATAAATGGTGAAGTAAATATTTTTGGTATTTTTGATTTATAGATCGGAAAGTAAAAGATTGCAAAATAGTAGATCGGAAACTAGTATGATAGAAAAGAGAACTTATATAATGGAAAAGAGACCCGGGGTCAATAGGTTTCACTAGTGGCTTCTCTCATGACAACAAATATTACGGGGAACAAATTACTGCCGAGCAATTGATAGAAAAGCGCATAGTTATGACGATATATAAGGCAATGATCATGAACATAGGAATCACGTCCGTGTCAAGTAGACCGAAACGATTCTGCATCTACTACTATTACTCCACACATCGACCTCTATCCACCATGCATCTAGAGTATTAAGTTGATAAAGAACGGAGTAACGCATTAATTAAGATGACAAGATGTAGAGGAATTAACTCAAGCAATATGATGAAAACCCCATCTTTTTATCCTCGATGGAAACAATACAATACGTGCCTTGCTGCCCCTACTATCACTGGGTAAGGACACTGCAATATTGGACCCAAAGCTAAGCACTTCTCCCATTGCAAGAAAGATCAATCTAGTAGGCCAAACTAAACCGATAATTCGAAGAGAATTGCAAAGATATCAAATCATGCATATAAGAATTCAGAGAAGAACCAAATAGTATTCATAGATAATCTAATCATAAATCCACAATTCATCAGATCTCGGCAAACACACCAGAAAAGAATATTACATTGAGTAGATCTCCAAGAACATCGAGGAGAACATGGTATTGAGAATCAAAGAGAGAGAAGAAGCCATCTAGCTACTCGCTATGGACCCGTAGGTCTGTGGTAAACTACTTACGCTTCATCGGAGAGGCAATGGTGTTGATGAAGAAGCCCTCCGTGATCAAATCCCCCTCCAGCAGGATGCAAGAAAAGGCCCGTAGATGGGATCTCATGGGTACAGAAGGTTGCGTTGGAGGAAAAGTGGTTTCCTAGCTCTCCTGGATGTTTTCAGGGTATAAGAGTATATATAGGCGAAGGGGCTAGGTCAGGGGAGCTACGAGGGGGGCACGAGGTAGGGGGGCACGCCCTACCCGCCTGGGCGCGACCTCCTGCTTCGTGGCTGCCTCATTGCGTCTCCAACTTCATCTCCAAGTCTTCTGGTTTCCATTCGGTCCAAGAAAGATCATCACGAAAGTTTCATTCCGTTTGGTATTCCTTTTCTGCAAAACTCTAAAATAGGCAAAAAACAGAAACTGGCACTGGTCCCTCGGTTAATAGGTTAGTCCCAAAAATAATATAAAATAGCATATAAATGCCTATTAAACATCCAAAACAGATAACATAATAGCATGGAACAATAAAAAATTATAGCTACATTGGAGACGTTTCAAGCATCTCCAAGGTTAATTACTGCTCGTCCTCGAGTAGGTAAATGATAATATAAGAATTTTTGATTTGGAATGCTACCTAACATATTTATACATGTAATTTTCTTTATTGTGGCATGAATGCTCAGACCCGAAAGATTCAAAACAAAAGTTTAATATTGACATAAAAATAATAATACTTCAAGCATACTAACAGAGCAATCATGTCTTCTCAAAATAACATGGTCAAAGAGAGCTATCCCTACAAAATCATATAGTCTGGCTATGCTCTATCTTCATCACACAAATTTTTTAGATCATGCACAACCCCGATGACAAGCCAAGCTATTGTTTCATACTTTTGATGTTCTCAAACTTTTTCAATCTTCACGCAATACATGAGCGTGAGCCATGGATATAGCACTAAGGTGGAGTAGAATATGGTGGTTGTGGAAAAGAAAAAAGTGGAGAAGATAGTCTCACATCAACTAGGCGTATCAATGGTCTATGGAGATGCCCATTGATGGAGTACGAGATTAGGGGGTCCTTGGACAGCCGGACTATATACTTTGGCCGGACTGTTGGACTATGAAGATACAAGATTGAAGACTTCGTCCTTTGTTCGGATGGGACTCTCCTTTGCGTGGAAGGCAAGCTTGGCAATTCGGATATGTAGATCTCCTTCTCTGTAACCGACTCTGTGTAACCCTAGCCCCCTCCGGTGTCTATATAAACCGGAGGGTTTAGTCCGTAGGACAACAACAATCGTAATCATAGGCTAGCTTCTAGGGTTTAGCCTCTACGATCTCGTGGTAGATCAACTCTTGTAATACAAATATCATCAATATCAATCAAGTAGGAAGTAGGGTATTACCTCCATCGAGAGGGCTTGAACCTGGGTAAACATCGTGTCCCCCGCCTCCTGTTACCATTAGCCTTAGACGCATAGTTCGAGACCCCGTACCCGAGATCCGCCGGTTTTGACACCGACACCCATCAATAGATATCAATGTGAGTGAGTAGGGATTGCCATGCAACGGATGCACTAGAGCTATAAGTGTATGAAAGCTCAAAAAGAAACTAAGTGGGTGTTTATCCAACTCACTTTCTCATGAAGACCTAGGGCGTTTTGAGGAAGCCCATCATTGGAATATACAAGCCAAGTTCTATACTGAAAATTCCCACTAGTATATGAAAGTGAAAAAATAGGAGACTCTCTATCATGAAGATCAAGGTGCTACTTTGAAGCACAAGTGTGGAAAAAGGATAGTAGCATTGCCTCTTCTCTCTCTTTTTCTCTCCTTTTTTATGGCCTCTTTTTTTATTTTATTTTTCGTCCGGTGTCTCATCCCGACTTGTGGGGGAATCATAATCTCCATCATCCTTTCCTCACATGGGACAATGCTCTAATAATGAAGGTCATCACACTTTTATTTACTTACAACTCAAGAATTACAACTCAATACTTAGAACAAAATATGACTATGTGAATGCCTCCGGCGTTGTACCGGGATGTGCAATGATTCAAGAGTGACATGTATGAAAGAATTATGAACGGTGGCTTTGCCACAAATACGATGTCAACTACATGACTATGCAAAGCAATATGACAATGATGGAGCGTGTCATAATACACAGAATAGTGGAAATGTGCATGGCAATATATCTCGAAACGGCTCTGGAAATGCCATAATAGGTCGGTATGGTGGCTGTTTTGAGGAAGGTATATGGTGGGTATATGGTACCGACGAAAGTTGTGTGGCACAAGAGAGGCTAACAATGGTGAAAAGGGTTAAAGTGTGTATAATCCATGGACTCAACATTAGTCATAAAGAACTCACATACTTATTGCAAAAATCTATTAGTTATCGATACGAAGTACTACGAGCATGCTCCCAGGGGGGTAGATTGGTAGGAAAAGACCATCGCTTGTCCCCGACCGCCACTCATAAGGAAGATAATCAATAAATAAATCATTCTCCAACTTCATCACATAACTTTTCACCATACGTGCATGCTATAGGAATCACAACTTTAACACAAATATCTCTCAAATTCACAACTACTCCACTAGCATGACTCCAATATCACCATCTTCATATCTCAAAACAATCATAAAGAATTAAACTTCTCATAGCATTCATTGCACTTTATATGAAAGTTTTTATTACATCCATCTTGGATGCCCATCATATTAGGACTAGTTTTATAACCAAAGCAAATTACCATGCTGTTCTAAAAGACTCTAAAAATAATATAAGTGAAGCATGGGAGTTCAACAATTTCTATAAAATAAAACCACTGCTCTAAAAAGATATAAGTGAAGCACTAGAGCAATATTGCCTAGCTCAAAAGATATATGTGAAGCACATAGAGTGTTCTAATAAATCACGATTCACGCGTATCTCTCCAAAAAGGTGTGTACAGAAAGGATGATTGTGGTAAACTAAAAATCAAAGACTCAAATCATACAAGATGCTCCAAGCAAAACACATATCATGTGGTGAATAAAAGCCTCAAGTAAAGTTACCGATAGAGGAAGACAGAAGTGGGGATGCCTTCCGGGGCATCCCGAAGCTTAGGATGTTGGTTGTACTTGAATATTACCTTGGGGTGCCTTGGGCATCCCCAAGCTTAGGACCTTGCCACCCCTTATACCACAGTCATTGAAATCATTACCAAAAACGTGAAAACTTCACAACACAAAACTCAACAGGAAATCTCATGAGCTCCGTTAGTATAAGAAAATAAATCACCACTTTAAGGTACTATTGCAAAATCATTCTTTATTTATATTGGTGTAATATATATTGTATTCCAACTTCTCCATGGTTCATACCCCCCGATACTACACATAGATTCATGAAAATAAGCAAACAACACGCGAAAAACAGAACCTGTCAAAAACAGAACAGTCTATAGTAATCTGTAACTCCCGAATACTTCTCTAACCCCAAAAATCCATCCAAATTAGGAACACTTGATCAATATGTGTACCAATCCAGAGAAAAAAGAATCATATTTTATTCTACTTCATCTCCAAGTCTTCTGGTTTCCTTTCGGTCCAAGAAAGATCATCGCGAAAGTTTCATTCCGTTTGGAATCCGTTTGGTATTCCTTTTCTGCCAAACTCTAAAATAGGCAAAAAAAAAACAAAAACTGGCACTGGGCCTCGGTTAATAGGTTAGTCCCAAAATAATATAAAGTAGCATATAAATGCTTATTAAACATCCAAAACAGATAATATAATAGCATGGAACAATCAAAAATTATAGATACATCGGAGACGTATCAGCGGCTGCTTTATTCGCCTTCGCCTCCTTCTAGGCTTGGGCAAGCACACTCTTGAGGGATTCGACCTCGGCCGTGCCAACTGTGGTCATAATCACAAAATCAAATAAGTTAAAAGACTCAATACACATACCACTTCTGATATATAAGTCCCGCATACCTTGCGTTTTGTCAAACCGCTTGTAGACGCGGTCAAGTTCCTCATCGGCCAATTGAAGCTTTCGGTTGAGGTCGGAATCCTCTGCGGCTTGGGCGGTTGCCGCCAACATGCAGTCATGTCACATACATTAGCACAGTATATT
Source organism: Aegilops speltoides (assembly GCA_021437245.1). Taxonomy (NCBI): domain Eukaryota; kingdom Viridiplantae; phylum Streptophyta; class Magnoliopsida; order Poales; family Poaceae; genus Aegilops; species Aegilops speltoides. The sequence continues at coordinate 222,068,071 of CM038142.1, read as the reverse complement.
AGCAACTTCACTAGGGGATCCTGTGCCCGGATTGTTCTAATCCGGACAGAGTCTCCGGGGCTACTGTCTATACATAGGTTAATCCTATCATATAAAACAAAAGAAAAACTTGTTAGAGGATTACATCGCATACCTGAAAGCCTGTCAGTAGGTTGTTGAAGGATTCATTTAGTCCGCTTTTCACAGACTGAACCTTTTCGATAACTGCACCCATCAGGGTGCGGTGCTCCTGCATGATGGAAGCACGTTGTAGCGCCTCCTCCAGAGCATCAGCAGTCTCCGGATTAATGGGGGCTGCTGCTAGAGCTATTGCTCGTCCCCCCTTTGTTGAAGGGGGCTACACATCTCTGTCCGGAGAAATATTGGTCTTCAGAATTGTGTGCGGCGGGGTCCGGACTATTGTGGATCCCCGTTGTTGGTGGTCATGGGGGTTGCCTCCCACAGGTCTTCGGCGACCGAGGTGTTGGCCTCAGGCGCTTTCTCGACGTCCTCGTCCGCCCTGCCTTGGCCAGCAGGAGTCCTCTAGGATGACACCTCGGTGTCCTCCATGGCAGTAGGCAAGGGGGCTCGCGACAGGGTGTCACTCTCCACCTCCTCAGGTGCCAGAGAGTTCCCCGACGAAGATGAGGCACTCGGGATATCGCGAGGGGGACTGAAAAGCAAACAATAACATAGCTTATATGACAAAGGTAGGAAATCAGAGGCTGGAGAGTGCAATCTCGGATACTTACGAATTGGCCAAGGGCTTCACCCTGGGGACTCTCTTGGGGATGTGTTCGGACTCTAAGTCCGAACTGTCCGAGAGGGAAATTTTCCCCCTATTCGGCCTCTGGGTTCTCGGAAGCCGTGCTCTTCTTCCTCCTCAGCTTGTGGGGGGAGTCACTCTCCACCACCTCCTCCTCCTCTTCGTCCTCGTCTCTCTCATGAGAGAAGATGATCTCTATCTCTCCGGACACCACATCCGAAGGGCCTCTACAGCGGGGGCCGCCCTTGGGATCTTTGCCCTTCTTCTTGCCCTTCTTCTCCAGCGCCTGGTAAGGCGCCAGGACCAGCATCTCCATCAGCTGGGGAGTGGCTGTGTCTTTAGGCAACGGAGCCGGACTCTAGATCTGCTCCGCCTTTGCTGTCCGGCCCTGTAAAGAAGTGGGCTGATAAGATTCATATTGATCAAAAATACAGAATGGACACATCTCCGAAAAGGTTGATACTTACCGGAGTGGTCGGGATCTCGACGTCGAGCCCGACGTCTTTGGTCTCCACGGGCTAGCTCTTCTGGGCCTTGAAGAGCAGATTCCATATACCTTTGTGCATTGTGCTGAAGAAGCCTTCCAAAGTCCGTGGCTCCTCCAGATAGAACTCCCACATGTGGGAGGCCTGGCGTTGGCACGGGAGGAGCATGATCTGCACCACATTAGTGAGACCGACATTTTTGCCCAACAAGTTGGTGACGTGCTTCTATAGCATCTGCACCTTCGTCTCGGACCCCAAGTCAAGGCCCTTAGCGGTACACGAAGTGACCCTTGTGGGGTGTCCGGTTTTGAACTCCAGAATGGCCGCCTTGTTGGCGCGGCGTGGCTCGGTGATGTAGAACCACTCCCGCTGCCAGACCTTGACGGTGTTGATGAAGGCCACCTTGGGCCATGTGGCATTGGGAAGCTTGCTTATTATTGCCCCACCGCAGTCCACATGCTTTCCGTCGACCACCTTCAGCTTCACGTTGAAGATTTTGAGCCATAGGACGAAGTGTGGTGGGATGCAGAGAAGAGCCTCACACACGACGATGAACGCCGATATGTGGAGGAAGGAATTCGGGGCTAGATCATGGAAATATAGCCTGTCGTAAAACATGAGGCCACGGACGAAAGGCTGGATTGGAAACCCTAGCCCTCTAAGATAATGGGGGAGGAAGACAACCCTTTCGCCGGGCGCCGGATGGGGATGATTTGGCCCTCGTCGGGGAGCCTGTGCGCAATGTCTATGGCCAGGTACCATGCGCTCCGGACATGCTTCACGTCCTTCTCCGTGACGGAGGAAGTCTCCCACTTGCCCTTGGAGCCTGAGCTATCCATGGCTGGAGAAGGTGGTGGGGGTGAGGAAGATGAAAACATTTTTTGCACGCAGGAGCTTGAGAGATTGGGAGGCAGAGGCAATAGGAAGGTGTGGTGAAGAAAGGAGGAATCTTTCGCCCTCTTATAGGAAGTAGAAATGCCAACCATCCCCCCACTGATGCCTTAAAACTCGCCCATTCCCGATGAGAGCATGCGTCGTGGCCGGTTCGGTTACGCAAATCCCATTGATGAGAATCTCGTAATAAGTGGGCACGATCTCTGTTTTGACAAGACTGGCCAAGGGGGCTCGACCTCGAAACACAGAGGAGTGTGAAAACGGTTGAAAATACTAAAGAGCCAAGTCTGACGCGTCGCCGGAAATAGTTGTCAGTAAAGACACTATTCCTATTTTTATATATTCGGCCTCCTCGGCTAAGGGTTGTGATAATTATACAGAGAAGGATATAGTTCTTTTATGAAGGGAAAGCCGATGTATGGTATTCAAGGAGAGGAACCCGCCTCGCAATGTCGAAGACTATCCGCATGCCGAACACGTCATCATTGAAGACTGGTTCAGGGGCTACTGAGGGAGTCCTAGACTAAGGGGTCCTCGGGCGTCCGGTCTATTCAATATGGGCTGGACTAATAGGTTGTCAAGATAAAGAAAGAAGGTCACCTCCCGTGTCCGGTTAGGACCCTTGTATGCGTGAACGGCAAGATTAAGTGTCCGGACATACTCTTTCCTTTCTCTGTAAACCGACTTTGTACAACCCTAGGCCCCACCGGTATCTATATAAACCAAAGTGCTTAGACCGGGGAGAGGATCATAACATTGATAGGCTAGACAAGCTAGGGTTTAGCCATTACGATCTCGAGGTAGATCAACACTTGTAACCCATATACTCATCGAATACAATCAAGCAGGATGTAGGGTTTTACCTCCATTGAGACGGCCCGGACCTTGGTAAACATAGTGTCCCTCTGTCCATTCTTACCATTGATCCTCAGACATACAACTTGGGCCCCCCCACCCAAGATCTGCCGGTTTTATCACCGACAACAACCCCGAGCCCACCCGAGCTCTAGCAGCCGCCAAGGTCATCGCCCGCGTTGTTTCTGGCGTCCCCGAGTCCAACCACCACCACCACCGGATGCGGCGTGTCCCCAGCTACACGTAGATGGCCTCCACCGTCCATTTGATCGCCAGAGTGCAAATCCCGCGCTGCTCCACCGCATTTGGTCATCGCCAGCATCTAAACGCCGATAATTAGACCTAGTTCACCAGGGATTTGACCCCTCGCTGACATATGGGCCCAGTCCTTGGTCAAAGCTAGGTTAGTTGCTAATTAACCCCTAATTAGTTAGTTAACTAACTGTGTCACTGACGTGTGGACCCCACACGTCAGGTTTGACCTGGACCCGGTCTGTTGACCTGCTGACGTCGCAGTGACGCAGTGCTGACATAGTAAATGATTTTCTGAATTAAAACTAATTCAGAAAATTCCAGAAAATTTTATAAACATCAAGAAAATCGTAGAAATTAATCTATAACTCCAAATGAAAACATTTATATATGAAAAATGATTAGAAAAATCCAATCTATCCATTGGTACTGGTTTCATGCATGATAAAACAACTTAACCTTGTTGTTTAGATCAAAACATGATAATTCACTTTATAAATTCATAATTTGAATTTGAAGGTTCAAAATAACTCAAACCCCTCTTGTCTTAGTTGCATTAGCCCAACACACCCATTTTGCCATGTCATATGCATGCATCATATTGTTTCATATTGCCATGTATTGATTGTGTTACCGTTGTGTTCTCCGCTGTAGGTTCTGCTCCCAAGGATATTCATGAGTATCCAGTTGAAGGACAGTGCCACTCGACGACTCTGCCAGGCAAGCAGCCCCCCATATTGACCATCTCGATACAATCCCATCTTCTAGCTCCTGCTCTCATTTACTACATTAATACAACAACGTTTCAAACTGTTGTGTGTTGCGGTAGTTGAACCCATTTCCTCTGCATGACGTGTCTTTGCCACAGTAACTAAATGAAACTCACTAGCATGTGTAGGAGTTGATTGAGCCATGTTTGTATTTCCTACCATGCTATACCTGCTATGCTTAGAGTCGTGTCAGGTCTAGTTCATCTGGGTGATGCACTGGAGTGAAATGGTTGGGTCGGTGATGAGAATAAAGTGTTGAACGTGTTTTGGTAATGGTATCGACAAGAGGCCATGTAGGAGTACATGGTGGGTTGTTTCATTGGAACCGTCCCTGCGAACTGAGATCTGTATGTGTGATTGAAGATCAGCTACTACCACACACTGGGCCCAAAATCAATGGACCCTCTCAGCTTATTAACCGCCCTTGTCCTCTGTCCAGGAGTTGCAAGTAGTATCTGGTGTTTGTAGTATACTGGAGGCCATGCGCAGCGCTAACCCTCGGGGTGGGCTGTGATGCGGTAGGTACATGGCCCGGTGTACCGAGACACCCGTTTGGTGCCTCGGGAACCCTGTACACATCGTTCGGGGCCGTAGTGGAAACCTCGGACGGACTTCCTGCGGATGGAACCTGAATAGGTGATAAACCTGGACCAAGAACATGTGTGTTTAGTCAGGTCGTGGCTGACACCTTGGCTGGGCTTCCGCTTGAAGGTTGCCGAGTACATGTCGTGTAAACAGCGATAAGTGGTGGAAGTGTGTGTGAAGAAATACACCCCTGCAGGGTAACAAAACTATTCGAGTAGCCGCTTCGGCGGTAAAGGATTACTTGGTCGCTTATGCAGTTCATAGACAAGTTAATGGATACTCCTAAAAGTCTCAAGATAGGTGTGAGTGTCATGGATGGCCCTCTTGTAGGATGATAGGAGAGGATCCGTGGTAAAGTATTGTTGTGGTGATTAGTGGAATCATGTGCACAAAATCATTTACAAGATACTGTCATTTGTAGGATAAATAGCCAAGAGTCAAAGCTGGATTGCTGCAATAAACTCCACTACCCTTGTTGATAATGTTGCATGTATGGTAGGATCTGATGTAAGTCTTGATGAGTACCTTTGTACTCATGTTTGCTTAATGAACTGTTGCAGAGGAGAACACTACCACCTCCGATGGGTTTTTTGTAGATCTCGACGTTGACGAGTAAATTGCCGCCCAGGTGGTGACCATGAGCTTGTGAAGGGCCTATGTAGATAGACATGCTTCGTCATCCCTTCTTTCTTTCTAGTTGTCTATACTCAAACAGGCTTGCTTCAGCATGTGCTTGTATGTTTGTATGACTTGAGTGTCAGGTCGTGGGATGCCTATCTATATGGATATGTTATGTATGGCTCTTCGGAGCCTTTTAAATAAATATTTTGAGTGGTAAAGTTTTGTTGTGATGCGATGTTGTATTTGCACATATCAAGAATATTGTGTGTATGATTTCTAATGCTTGGTATGTGCGGCATCTAACAACCTAGGTGTTTATTCTTTGTAGCATCTCTTACCGGGAAATGTCTCCTTGTCATTCCACTAAGCCATGGTAGCTTGCTACTGCTCCAGAACACTTAGGCTGGCCGGCATGTGTCCTTTTTCGTTCTTGTGTCTGTCTCGTCGGGGGAAATGTCATGTGTTGTTCCTTTAAGTCCTTGTAGCTTGCTAAGACTTGGGTTCATACATTGTTGATCGACACGTTCGTTCTGGGTCATGTATGCATGTCCCATTAAGTTAGCGCCACCTTGGGTTTAGGACTAGTCATGTCGGCCCGGGTTCTTTGGCTTATGGATGCTAGCAGCACTATCATATACGTGAGCCAAAGGCGCAAACGGTCACCGGCCAGGTAAGGTGGCACCCATGGGAATACCGTGCATGAGGCTGCAAAGTGATATGATGTGTTACATGCTAGATCGGTGTGACTTGGGATCGGGGTCCTGGCGTCATGAATCTTCAAAACATGTTTAAAGTCAAGCAAAACTGAACCGTAGACGTGCTAAATGGGTTGAATTCATTGAGACTTTCCCTTATGTCATTAAACACAAGAAGGGTAAAGAAAATTATTGTCCATGCATTTCTCGTTGTTATACTATGCTTTCACAACTTGAGTTTAAAATATTTGGTTTGGAGACCATCAAAGATCAATATGTGCATGATCCTAAATTTAAATATGCACTAGCAAAATACGCCCGTGCGTTGCTATGGGCCGTCGTCCAAAGCATGGATCATAAACATAAGAAGCTGCACTCATGTAGCTGAAGAATCTCTTCCCCTAGAAAAAAATTGTACGAACTCTCTAAGGAGAAAAAAACCAAAGGCATAGACAAAAGCAATTTCTTCCGTGTCAACTGAAGCTCGATGGAAAAAAAGCAATTTTTGATATAATTAATCAGCGTGCCCTTATACTCAATACAAACTTTTGAAATTAAAACCTACGTGGCTACACATTTTAGACAAATGCAGCAAAATACATATGAGCTTTTACGGACGTATCAAACCATAAACCACCTCCCATCGCCCCTCGCTTATAACTCTGTACATAGATGTAGCATTCTGTTGCTTAACAAAAATAATGATTGCATGTATGCCTGCAGATGCTACACCCATAAAATAAAAAAGTGGACAATTTTGACAAATCTCAGTAGGGTGTAACCAGCAATGTTGAGCCTCCTTCAATATCTGCACCATCTTTGTTCATAAGTAATTGAAATGTAGAGTTAAATTCTATATAATAGAAAAATGAGTCACCTAAAAGTGGATTTAAAAAGACTCGCATGGAAATGTCACGAGGATTGCTTTCCAATCTTCCGAAACTAAAGCATGCATCATCATCAATTCACTTTCATATTTCAGGGTCATTTGGACACATCAATGGAATAGCAATTACTTATATAAGGTTCATGTTTCCATAGATAAACCACAACTCCTAGAAGTGAAAGGCATCGGAAATTCATCTGCACAACACTAAAACACCCAAGTAAGTTGCCAAATATTTCAAAATATCCATAGCAAAATTGTCTAACTTTCTGACACATTATCCACTGAATTCGCTCACAAGTCCAACAACTGCATCCAGCACCAGCAACCATCCAAAAGTGTTTCTTGAATACATCCTTCTGCAGAATTAATTGCTAGTGTACGTAGCTCAGATCAACATGAAACTACATGAGGATCCAATTCCAACCAGATAAATCTAATCAAAGGTAGCAAATTAATGGGGAAGAGATATGGAATGTAGTTTACCTGTGAGGAAGAGAGGAAGTAGGATATGGCGAAGATGTAGAGAGCCCGGGCCATGGTGTGAACCTTGGCTTCCTCGATCAGACAATCCATGATCCCCATCGCTTCCACACCATGGCTCGGCCACTGATCACCAAGGGGTAGAGGAAGATGCCCTTAGTGGCGAGCCCTCCACAGTTGTGCGAGCGGTGCTCGGATCCCGATAGCCCAACCAAAGCAAAGCGCTACTACTTTCGTATGTTAGTGGACCAGTTTCGGATCCCTTGCTCCCATAAGTGATGTGGATCCTCCATTTGTATAGTCCTCTGTTGTACTGTATTGACACAAAATAATTGACATCATGAGCCAAATAAATTATAGAAGTCGGGTAATGAGTGTCAGTGTTTACCGAAAAAATATTGTAATTAATTTGTGTGATTGCAATGAGCTAAGAGGGTTCGATTAGTTTGAATCAAAATTCTGCGACCATTTCTACTTAATAGAGTGTGAAAAGGGATGCTTGTTGTAGATAACGCCAGTAACTGTCTTTACCTAACAGAAAATAACAGGTTGAGAATCTTGTGTTAATAAAATAAATCCTTGACTATTCACAAATGGTCGATGAATTACACATAGATTAAACCATCAGTAATTAAAATATTGAACCGACCCTTGACTACCAGTGTGGCACTTGATGTTGGTTGTGTTGCCAAAGTTGCAGCAGAGTTGCTGCTAAATTGGTAATCCACACAAAGTCCATCATTGCTGCTAAATTGGAAATCCACACCAACAAAGTCGATCAACCTTGTACAAAATTCAGCTCTGAACTACGTGAAGGGCATAGAACCTACTACCAAAACATAAACGATCCGTCATATAATCCATGCAACTTAGTCTAACATGATAAGAGTAATGGTAAGTAGCCAATGTAGGGAGCTACGATTTATTTTTGCATACTGACATTCTACATGAACATCTTCCAAATGCTTAAGGTATAAACATCAACTTATATATCTATCTACATGGGAGCATTTCAGCAAACACATGGCGAGCATGAGTGTCATACAAACCTGCAGGTTCTTAGATTTCCATGTCTCACGGATGGTGGTGGGCCGCAGCAGCAGCATGTCACTCAGCTTTAGGGCCCTGCTGGCGGTGGGGGTAACAGGGCAGCGGCTAGCAGCACCTATGCCATCATCAAGGTGTCTCTCATGCCAACCATAACTGCAAATTTTACACAGTTGGGAGCGGGTAGTGGAGGCTTACACATGTCAAACGGAAGAAGGAGCGGGGACGCAGAACTTGACCATGGGTGGCTGGGACCGAGGGGGCGCCTGGACGACCCGAGGGAATGCGACAACATGATAGCTCCACCGTGATGGCGTACGGCGCTTGGTCCCTCACTCTATGGAAGGAAGGCAGGAAGGAGAGGGAGCTCCCAAATGGCGACAACGGCCCGAGATCCCACGCGTCCGCGGAGCTACAGAAAGAAGGCAGGGAGGAGAGGGAGCTCCCGAAGGGCGACGGCGGCCCAAGATCCCTCGCGCCCGCAGGGGGAGCAGGAGGTTGCAGATCGAGGAGGCTGGGGGTGGCGGAGATTGGCGGCGGAGAAGGACACCGGCTGGCGGCGGCGGCGCCATACGGATCTCGAGGAGAGCATGCAGGTGGTGTTGATGGCACTTTTTGCCTGGGTCTGGCTCATCAGGACAGGTGGGCCCTGATTCCTAGGGCCATCGGCCACATAACACGGGCTGGTTAATTAGGCCTGCTCATGTGGATGTTGGGTTTCTCTCGGAGTAGACGCACATAGTTTTTTGGAGACGTCGAGACGGACCCCAAATTAGTACCACCTTGTTTATATTACGATTTTGTCTATACAAATCGTAAAAGCGTATTATGACATGAGAAGAAAGCGTATTGTGACGGTGAACCCGGAGACCCAATCCGTGCTTTATTATTAGGGGGAGATTATAGAATTGTAAACAAGTGAGAACATTGAACAAGTTCGTCGTTAACGATGGATTTGTGTTATGTGCTAACAAGCTATGCATTCCAGCTAGCTCTGTTCGTCTTCTATTGTTGCAGGAGGAGCACGGAGGAGGATCAATGGGACACTTTGACGTGAAGAAGACGGTTTGCTACACATTTCTTTTGGCCAAAGATGAGATAGGATGTTGAGCGCTTTGTTGCTCGCTGCACTACATGTCAAAAAGCTAAGTCATGACTCAATCCTCGTGGTTTATATATGCATTTGCCTGAACCTAGTGTTCCATGAGAGGATATATCTATGGACTTTGTTTTGGGTTTACCTCGAACAAAGAAGGGGAGGGATAGCATATTTTTTGTCATGGATAGGCTCTCGAAAATGGCACATTTTATACCATGTCATAAAAGCGATGATGATGCTAATGTGGCTGATTTGTTCTTTTGTGAAATTATTTGCTTGCATGGTGTGCCAAATAATATTGTTTCAGATCGTGATACTAAATTTCTTAGCCACTTTTGGAGATGTTTATGGGCCAAGTTGGGGACTAAACTGCTTTTTAGTACTACTTGTCACCCCCAAACTGATGGACAAACTGAAGTAGTCAATAGAACATTGTCTACTATGCTTAGGGTTGTTTTGAAGAATAGCAAGAAAATGTGGGATGAATGCTTGCCTCATATTGAATTTACTTATAATTGTACGCTGCATTCTACTACTAAGATGTGCCCTTTTGAAATTGTATATGGTTTCCTACCTCATGCACATATTGATTTGTTGCCTCTTCCATCTTCGGAGAAGGTTAATTTTGATGCTAAACAACGTGTTGAATTGATCTTAAAAATGAATGAGTTAACTAAGGGAAACATTGAGCGTATGAATGCTAAATATAAACTTGCTGGAGATAAAGGTAGAAAACATGTTGTCTTTGCACCTGGAGATCTTGTTTGGTTACATTTGCGTAAGGATAGGTTTCCTGATTTGTGCAAATCAAAGATAACGCAACGTGATGATGGTCCTTTTAAGGTGTTAGAGAAAATAAATAATAATGCTGTCACAGCCCTAGAATAATGTTTGTAAATAGTGGCTTTGCCACCCATGCATCATGTCTAGATTTCTGAAACTTGAATTGAGGAATTTTGAAAGCCTCAATAACTTAATTAAAAGTAGGGCAAAGAACCCTGGAAATCTCATTCTTTGTTTCCAAGATGTCCTTTTGCAATGTTTGAGAATTTTGGCAAGAGCTATATATAAAACCAGAATTCAGGAACATTTTTAAGGATTTATTTCTGGGACTCTGAATTTAAATCAATAGCTATTTGAATTTGAGTTATATTCATATACTAGAATATAATTTCAAATATCTTTGAAACATTTTATGTGCATTTGGAAATGTCCATTCTGCAACATAAAATTATTCAAAGGGTGTTGTCCTGCTTTGAATTTGTTTTGAATTTTGAGCAGTGGCAGAATATTAAACAAAGAAAACAAAATAGAAGGAATAAAACAGAGCAGAAGAATTTACCTGGACTTACCTGGCGGCCCAAGTAGCCGGCCCAACTCCTGTTCTGGCCCAGCCCGCCGCCGCTTCTCTCCCTGTCGCCTTCCTCCTCAAGCCCAAGAGGCGGGGGCGCGTGCGTGCACGCTGCGTGGCCACACGCCGGCCACCTCCTCCCTGCCTGGCTGCCTCCTCTTTCTCCTGGACGTCCCCGCGACGCCACGCACGCTCCTGGAACCCCCTCGCGCTTCCCCTCGCTCTTTTTTCCCTCCTGTTCCCCTTGGCTCGCGCCGAAGCGAGCCTATCGCCACCGACGCTGTTCGCCGGGCCACCGCCAGCCCACGCCGCCGACGCGCCAGAGGCTCCGCCGACTCCCTCTTTCCACCTCACGCAGCCACGCCCAGCTCTTCTAACACCGCCACGCCGCCGTTTCCCCATCGGCCACGAAGATCGCCGCCGGCGATTCACCGCCTCCCGAGCTTCCCCGAGCACGCCGAGGCCACCTCCGCAACCGCTGTGAGCTCCTCTACCGATCCCCCCTTCTCCCATGTCCATTAGCCCGTCGTATCCGTCGTCTCCGTCGAGACCGTGACCTCACCGGCGCGGACTGTCGCCGTCGTCGTTTTGGTTCGCCTCCGTCCAAACCGAGCACGCAGACGCATACTCGAGCACTCCTGTGAGCCCGTAGCACCACCAACCCTCCTCCCATGCACCATAGCGCCCGACCCGCCGCCGCCGAAGCTTGACCGCCGCCAAGCTCGCCGCCGGCGCCACTCCGCCACTCTCGGCGCGCCACCACCCTGGTTGGATGCGGGCGGCGTCGCATCCGTAGATGTGCTCCATGGCCAAACGGTGCCACGTGGGCGTTCAGCCGCGCCGCGCGTCGCCTCGCCCGCTGAAACGCCGCAGCGAGCTTTGACCCTTGACCGGCGTGGGTTGACCCCACTGCCCGGTTTGACCTCCCCCCTGTCCCACTGACATGCGGGCCCCGCCCGGCTAACTAATCTAGTTTAGGATTAAAACTTAATTAGTTAACCTAGGTTAGTGCTAATTAAACTAGGTTAGTTAGTTAGTCACTGACCAGTGGACCCCACTGGTCAGGTTTGACCTGGAGGCGCCCTGTTGACCTGCTGACGTCACACTGACGCCAGGCTGACGCAATTAACTATTTTCTGAAATTAAAATAAATCAGGAAATTCCAGAAAATGATTTAAACTTCAAAAATTCATAGAAATTCAACCGTAGCTCAGATTGAAATAATTTATATATGAAAAATTATCAGAAAAATTCAAGGAATCCATCTGTACCATTTTCATGCATGTTTGAACAATGTTTGTCCTCTGTTTTGGACAAAACAAATAAAGGGCATTTAAATAATCATATATGGAGTTTGAATTTGGATCATGTATTCAAACCAACTTCATTTAAATCATAGCTAGATGCATTAGCTCAAAACACATTCATATTGCCATGTCATAGCATGCATCATATTGTGCATTGCATTGATTGTGTTCCTCTTTATTTGCTTCAGCTTCGCCCCTCTCGATAGACGTGGTTTCGACGATGAGATCGATGACAGCGATGAAGAGCTATATTATCTTCGAAGTGCTGTGCAAGCAAAACCCCTTGTTCATTCCGATATAATCCCACTCTCTCGCACTTTGCTCTCTTTTCTTGCATTAGGACAACAACGAATCATTTGTTACTTGCTGCGGTAGCTGAACCCTTATCCATTGCATGACTGTCATTCCACAAGAAATAGATGAAACCCACTAGCATGAGTAGGAGTTGTTTGAGCCTGTTGTGCCTACTCATACATGCTTGTTTGTCATGCCTGCTACTGCTTAGAGTTGAGTCGGTCTGATTAATCGAGGATGAATAAGAGGTGTTTTAAAAAGTTCTAACTGGGTGTGCGCTAAGTGTGTGAACACGATTTGGTAAAGGTATCGGTGAGAGGCCATGTAGGAGTACATGGTGGGTTGTCTCATTGAAGCCGTCCTTAGGAACTGAGTTCTGTGTTTGTGATCCATGATTCAGCTACTACCATACATTGGGCCCTGAAATATGACCCCGCTCGACTTCTTATTCACCCTTGTCCTCTGTCCAGGAGTTGCAAGTAGTTTCTGGTGTTTGTAGTATCTTTGGAGGCCGTCTTGCGCAAAGATCTTGACCGTAGGGGTGGGCTGTGATCACGGTAGGCACGCGTGGCGGTAAACCGGCGCCTGTTTGGTGTCACGGAACCTGTTCACATCGTTTGGGGCTGTGGAGCGAAACTTGGCCGAACTCCTCATAGATGGAACCCAAATAGGCGATAAACCTGGACTAGAGACTTGAGTGTTTAGGTAGGTCGTGGTCTACACCCACGTCGGCTTTAAGCTTGAAGTCTGCCGAGCACATGTCGTGTCTGACGCTAAGTGGTGGAAACATGTATGAAGAAGTACACCCTGCAGGTTAATATGATCTATTGAATAGCCGTGTCCATGAAAAGGACTTCGGGTTGCCTATAACAGTTCATAGACAAGTGAAAGTGGATACTCTAAAACACGCAAGATAAGTGTGAGTGCTATGGATGGCGTTCTCGTAGGGAGACGGAGCGGATCCATAGTGGTGTATTGGTATGGTGAATATGTGGACTCGTGTGCGCCACCTCAAAAGAGTTACTTGCAGTCGTAGTTTAGGATAGCCACCGAGTCAAAGCTGGCTTGTCACGTTAAACACCACCATCCCTTTATTGACAATGATGCATATGTAGTTAGTTACGATGTAAGTCTTCTTTGGGTACATTTGTACTCACGTTTGCCTATTTTATGTTTTTGCGAGAGACTTGGTCTCGCTAGTAGTTCAGCGTGGACTTGACGTTTAGCTTGTTACCTCAGCTACGATCTTGTGCCCTCGGCAGGATCTGGTAGATAGTCAGGCTTTACAGCCTTTTTCATTTGTAGATGTCTGTACTCAGACATGATAGCTTCCGCTTGTGCATTGACTTGTATGCTCTGAATGTTGGTCATGAGACCCATGTTTGTAATATCTCGCTCCTCGGAGCCTAATGAATAAATACTTGAGTCGTAGAGTCATGTTGTGATGCCATGATGTATTTGCACATATCGAGCATGTTGTGTGTATGTTATTAAAATGCTTGGTATGTGTGGGATCTGACTATCTAGTTGTTTATCTTTAGTAGCCTCTCTTACCGGGAAATGTCTCCTAGTGTTTCCACCGAGCCATGGTAGCTTGCTACCGCTCCGAACACTTAGGCTGGCCGCATGTGTCCTTCTTCGTTCCGTGTCTCGTCCCTTCGGGAAATGTCACGTTGAGTACTGGAGTCTGTTAGCCCGCTACAGCCCGTTCACGAGTCTGCTAGCCCAGTGCTACAGCTGGATTCACTCACGATGACCGACACGTTCGATCTTTGGGTCATGGATGCTGTCCATGTAAGTCTGTGCCACTTTGGGTTTACGACTAGTCATGTCAGCCCGGGCTCCTTATCATATGGATGCTAGCGACACTATCATATACGTGTGCCAAAAGGCGCAAACGGTCCCGGGCCAAGGTAAGGTGGCACCCGTTGGGATACCGTGCGTGAGGCCGCAAAGTGATATGATGTGTTACTGAGCTAGATCGATGTGACACTGAGTCGGGTTCCTGACAGCTTTGGTATCGAGCCTTGTCGCTGTGAGGATTACCAAGCCAAACTGGTCGAAGTTGTGTCTAGAAATGCTTTAGTTATGTAAGGGAATTGATTGTGGGATGGTACGTAAGGCTCTTTTTACTCCTTATACCTCATGGCCTTCGATCCGAAGTCATCCTCTTCTCTTCTACGGGATTAAGAACTAGGCCTTCTTGTCTATCTATTAGGATGACGTGTTACTAGTCCATAGACTTGTAGAATTGTTAGTTTCAATCTCGGTTCAATTTTTACCACTTCCGTATGTTCATAACTGTTGATCTCGAAACCTTGATATTGTGCTTCTGAGTGGCTACGCCACCATTTTTGTAGCATGTCTCCAAATTTTTGAGCATTTACAGCCGTTATGCTGTCCGAGTCATCCCAGGTTTCTAAATAGTCTGAAGCATTTGCAAAATCCCTTCCTCCGTTCGATGTACCTTTGGGCGAGATTAACCACACCAAATGCTGAGTTGAGGTATTCTATTGCCTCGACATATATGTTGGAATTATTATTATGACCCTAGGTGTCTTAGGGGATCATCTAGTAGTCTAGCCATGTTTTGTGTTCCCCGTGTGATGATTCTGGCCTTCATTCTCGAAAGCATCCCGTGATGCCATTTAGTTAGTGGGCTTTCTACTCGTGGGTTTTGAGCCCGATATTCACCCTACTCAATTCATGTTGATAGTGTTTGCTCGTTCCTTTAGGTTATTAGTAACCTTTGCGATAGTCCTCGAGCTTCGTGGTATATCATTCTTCCAAATACCATGAACTACTTATGGCAGCAGTTCCTCGTTGAACCAAAAGATCACAACAAAAGTGCTCTCGATGAATTATCGATTCTATGTTGTGACTCGCCATTTCTACCTTTACGCATGGGTTATCTGGAAGAAACATGTTGAACTTCGTTCGACATACTAATCTATGCATCCACAACTCGTAAGGTTATATGTTCCTGAGTTGTTCCTCCCTAGATGTTTTCCGACCATCGTCTATCAATTGATAGTCAAGAGTATGTGTGCATTCGTTCATCGATGCCTATTATTCTTGTGGTCCGTCAAGCCATTCTATTCAGGATGACTAGGAGAAACAAACTCCAGTACCTCATCCATTTCTAGGATTGGGTCAAAGCAGTTGTACTCTGCAGATCAAATTGCTAATCTAGCTTTTGATTCTGTTCTACCCTGAAGTATTACCGTCTTTGTGTCAGGATTTTCATGAGAATTGCACACCATCCTATGAACTCTTGACATAGTGATACTTCTCGCCATCATTATTCATTCCTCGGTTCCGTGTTGTTGCAGCCGGAATGCCGACAGGTGAATCTTGATGTGTGAAATCAATACTCCTAGCAACCTTGTTGCTTGGTAGTTAAAGGACAATAATTCCATTCTTAGCGTGTTGGTTCTTGAATCATCATTCTAAGACTGATTGTGCTACCTAGTCTCTATTTTTGGTGCACTTTTCGATCAATGAGTTAGGATTGTGTCAATTCCCCGCTCTTTTGATCATATCGTCTTGCCCTGAGAAGCAAGATTGTTCTCGATCTTAGTAACATACCGGTGGTTCGTGATTCTCCGATTGTCTTCTCGAAGGTATCACCAGGATGTCACCTGACCGCTATGTTGAGTTCGTGATCAAGTTGGTTTTCTTATAAATCACCCCTTCTCCAAGACTCTGTGTTGCATACCCCTGAGCTAGTTGGTTAAGCTAAACAACAACTTGGAGAGTTGGAAGATAAAAGCTTGTCCGACTTAGCTCATGTTAAGGGATATCTTTTGTGTGCGTGTGTTGAAGAAAGATGATATCTTCGTCAATTGATCCTCGAGGCCGCTTGTTGGAGCTATTGTCTTGCCAAAACTTGATTTGAGTGTGGGCTATTCTCAATCAAATCGAACCAACGATGTTCAGAGTGTTGTCTTACTCGTGGATTTTCCTCGAGCATACACCATTATATCTTTGGGTCTGACCAATACTATCACCTTGTTCACATAATTATGGAATTCCAACTCCATGGGAATCTGGATAAATTGCTGTTGAGCCCATCGACAACATCCTTGTCCTCTCCATAGTTTTGTTGAGCATTAAGCTAGTGTTGGAAACTTTTTAAAGCATTTGTTCATGCTAGCTCATGAAGCATATGTTCGGATGTAAGAAGTGACTTCCTCTAGTTCATGTACATTTGGTGCAAGTTGCCGCCGTGAATTCAAGAAAGTCAATGTTGCTTCCTTTGGAATCATCCCAAATCAGTCATGCATACGTACGAAGTATTCTATGGTTTGGTAGATTAATTACCTCCACTCCATATGTGTTCCTAGCACACCAAGCCACTGATTGATTTGTTCAAGGAGAAGTTCCTTCGTAGGCTCGAGACTTATGCCAGGACTTCGATATCCTCGATGATGGTTTCCCTCCTGAACTTGCTAGTGTTTTATTATAAGACTACTATGTGGTCATGCTTGTCTTGGACAGCGTGTTCACAGGTTTGTAGCAGAACCAGCTCATGCTTTGGAGCTTGCTATCGTAGTTCATTTCCCGAGAATCTCGCGACGTCATCTCGTCGATTTGTGTTGCAAACTTTCATTTTCCTTTATAGACTTGATGAGTCTGGATTATTCTGACACCAACCAGATCTGAATCTCAGGCAGATATGATGGTTGGAACATTTCCCAAGATTTATAATATTGGCCTCTCTGTAACCCGGTAAGGTGGATGTCGTGGCTAACACACCCAGCCGGAAGACCTGTTATTGTAATATCTTGATTGAATAAATTGGCCACCTCCCCATAGGGACTTCGTAGGATTTACTCCCTAGTTGTACCTTATGATTTTTGTGTTCCCGAAGTCCGACCTTACTTGATGTTCTAGATATCCTACCATATTTATGAATGGGATACGCTGGTACATCAAGGAAAACATTAGAAGCGGAGTGCTAAATGTCTCTCGGTCGATCATCCAGATTCTGTCTCCTTGGTCTCGCCAAGGTGAAATCTGAGAAAGTGTTATCTTCCTTTGCATCTGCATTGTCCATCGCTACTCATCATGGTGGTATGTTGTGTTATCAGCACCCTTGACCGGATGTTGGTAAAACCTTGATGAACATGGAAATGCTCAAGATCTTGAGAGCACGCACAAGCATTAGGTGCAATCGTAGTTACTAACCGGGATTGCTCTCAATTCCCTCGGTAATGCTATAACCATTCCAACAGTAGATTCACTCTCTACTGCTGAGCTTCTCCCCAGTTACTAAAATCATCCTTGGTGTTTGTCTTCAACAAGGTAATCCACATCATCCGTTCTGGTCCGGGAATGTCATTCCCTCGGACTCCTTCAAATGGCCGACTGTGAATTGCCTTAGGCTGGTATAAAGAGTTTAAATGATCTTTGAATCAAATGTAATTCTTTTTGCCACTTAAGAGGATATTTCTACGAGTCACCTTCCATAAGGTGTCTTGTTGTGGTATCATGGCAATTATTTTCCTCGCTACTCTGAAACCTCATCAAATTGTTTCTTCCGTCCTTCATGATGTGTGTTTTGTCTCTCAGCTCAAGAGATGCTCTTACCTCTCACTCCATGAGTTGATCTTGAATACTCGATCTTTGAGGAGATCGCTTTTACGGAGAGTCTCCTTCAGTCATTATCATGTTTGACGAAGACCTCGCAAGCGAAGATGTCAAGATCGATTGAGTCAACAGAACAACACCCTCGAGAAGACAGTTGGATCATGAAGTTTGTGATACTTAGTATTCCCCTTTGTCTTCTTACCTCGCGTCTTGAATCTTGGGACGAGATTCTTGTTTTAGTGGGGGTAAGTTGTCATAGCCCTAGAATAATGTTTGTAAATAGTGGCTTTGCCACCCATGCATCATGTCTAGATTTCTGAAACTTGAATTGAGGAATTTTGAAAGCCTCAATAACTTAATTAAAAGTAGGGCAAAGAACCCTGGAAATCTCATTCTTTGTTTCCAAGATGTCCTTTTGCAATGTTTGAGAATTTTGGCAAGAGCTATATATAAAACCAGAATTCAGGAACATTTTTAAGGATTTATTTCTGGGACTCTGAATTTAAATCAATAGCTATTTGAATTTGAGTTATATTCATATACTAGAATATAATTTCAAATATCTTTGAAACATTTTATGTGCATTTGGAAATGTCCATTCTGCAACATAAAATTATTCAAAGGGTGTTGTCACTGTTTTGAATTTGTTTTGAATTTTGAACAGTGGCAGAATATTAAACAAAGAAAACAAAACAGAAGGAATAAAACAGAGCAGAAGAATTTACCTGGACTTACCTGGCGGCCCAAGTAGCCGGCCCAACTCCTGTTCTGGCCCAGCCCGCCGCCGCTTCTCTCCCTGTCGCCTTCCTCCTCGCGCCAAGAGGGGGGGCGGTGCGCGTGCGGCCGCGCCAGCGTGGCCACACGCCGGCCACCTCCTCCCTGCCTGGCTGCCTCCTCTTTCTCCTGGACGTCCCCCGCGACGCCACGCACGCTCCTGGAACCCCCTCGCGCTTCCCCTCGCTCTTTTTCCTCCCCTGTTCCCCTTGGCTCGCGCCCGAGCGGAGCCCATCGCCACCGACGCCGTTCGCCGTGGCCACCGGCCAGCCCACGCCTCGCCGACGCGCCCAGAGGCTCCGCCTCGACTCCCTCTTCCACCTCACGCAGCCACGCCCCGCGGGAGCAACTACAACGCCGCCACCGCCGCCGTTTCCCCATCGGCCACGAAGATCGCCGCCGCGATTCACCGCCTCCGAGCTTCCCGAGCACGCCGAGGCCACCTCCGCAACCGCTGTGAGCTCCTCTACCGATCCCCTTCTCCCATGTCCATTAGCCCATCGTATCCGCTGTCTCCGTCGAGACCGTGACCTCACCGGCGCCGGACTGTCGCCGTCGTCGCTTTGGTTCGCCTCCGTCCAAACCGAGCACGCAGACGCATACTCGAGCACTCCTGAGCCCGTAGCACCACCAACCCTCCTCCCATGCACCATAGCGCCAACCCGCCGTTGCCCGAAGCCGCCGCCGCCAAGCTTCGTCGCCGGCGCCACTCCGCCACTCTCCGCCGCGCCACCACCTCGTTGGATGCGGCGAAGTCCCGCATCCGTAGATGTGCTCCATGGCCAAGCGGTGCCTCGTGGGCGTTTCCGCGCAGCCGCCGCCTCGCCTCGCCCGGCTAAACGCCGGCAGCTTTGACCCTTGACCGCGTGGTTGACCCCACCGCCGGTTTGACCTCCCCTGTCCCCATCGACATGCGGGCCCAGCCCGCTAACTAATCTAGTTTAGGATTAAAACTTAATTAGTTAACCTAGGTTAGTGCTAATTAAACTAGGTTAGTTAGTTAGTCAGCGACGATGGACCCCACCGGTCGGGTTTGACTGAGGCGCCTGTTGACCTGCCGACGTCACACCGACGCCAGTGACGCAATTAACTATTTTCTCGAAATTAAAATAAATCAGAAATTCGAAAAATGATTTAAACTTCAAAAATTCATAGAAATTCAACCGTAGCTCAGATTGAAATAATTTATATATGACAAATTATCAGAAAAATTCAAGGAATCCATCTGTACCATTTTGATGCATGTTTGAACAATGTTTGTCCTCTGTTTTGGACAAAACAAATAAAGGGCATTTAAATAATCATATATGGAGTTTGAATTTGGATCATGTATTCAAACCAACTTCATTTAAATCATAGCTAGATGCATTAGCTCAAAACACATTCATATTGCCATGTCATAGCATGCATCATATTGTGCATTGCATTGATTGTGTTCCTCTTTATTTGCCGGTAACTGTCCCCTCTCGATAGACATGGTTTCGACGATGAGATCGATGACACCGATGAAGAGCTATATTATCTTCGAAGTGCCGAACAAGCAAAACCCCTTGTTCATTCGATATAATCCCACTCTCTACTTTTGCTCTCTTTTTGCATTAGGACAACAACGAATCATTTGTTACTTGCTGCGGTAGCTGAACCCTTATCCATTGCATGACTGTCGCTCCACAAGAAATAGATGAAACCCACTAGCATGAGTAGGAGTTGTTTGAGCCCTATTGTGCCTACTCATACATGCTTGTTTGTCATGCCTGCCTTCGCTTAGAGTTGAGTCGGTCCGATTCATCGAGGATGAATCGGAGGTGTGTGAACATGTCCTCTTTGGTGTGCGCTAAGTGTGTGAACACGATTTGGTAAAGGTATCGGTGAGAGGCCATGTAGGAGTACATGGTGGGTTGTCTCATTGAAGCCGTCGTTAGGAACTGAGTTACGTGTTTGTGATCCATGATTCAGCTACTACCATACATTGGGCCTGAAATATGACCCCGCCGACTTCTTATTCACCCTTGTCCTCTGTCCGGGAGTTGCAAGTAGTTTCGTGTTTGTAGTATCTTTGGAGGCCGTCTTGTGGTCTTGACCGTAGGGGTGGGCTGTGATCACGGTAGGCACGTGGCAGATAAACCGGCGCCTGCTTGGTGTCACGGAACCTGTTCACATCGTTTGGGGCTGTGAGCGAAACTTGGCCGAACTCCTCATAGATGGAACCCAAATAGGCGATAAACTGGACTAGAGACTTGAGTGTTTAGGTAGGTCGTGGTCTACACCCACGTCGGCTTTCGCTTGAAGTCTGCCGAGCACATGTCGTGTGCAGACGCTAAGTGGTGGAAACATGTATGAAGAAGTACACCCCTGCAGGGTTAATATGATCTATTCGAATAGCTGTGTCCGCGGAAAAGGACTTCTGGGTTGCCTATAACAGTTCATAGACAAGTGAAAGTGGATACTCTAAAACACGCAAGATAAGTGTGAGTGCTATGGATGGCGTTCTCGTAGGGAGACGGAGCGGATCCATAGTGGTGTATTGGTATGGTGAATATGTGGACTCGTGTGCGCCACCACAAAAGAGTTACTTGCAGTCGTAGTTTAGGATAGCCACTGAGTCAAAGCTGGCTTGCTGCTGTTAAACACCACCATCCCCTTTATTGACAATGATGCATATGTAGTTAGTTCTGATGTAAGTCTTGCTGGGTACATTTGTACTCACGTTTGCCTATTTTATGTTTTTGCAGAGAGACTTCAGTCTCGCTAGTAGTTCCGCGTGGACTTCGACGTTTAGCTTGTTACCTCAGCTACGATCTTGTGCCCTCGGCGGGATCTGGTAGATAGTCAGGCTTTACAGCCTTTTTCATTTGTAGATGTCTATACTCAGACATGATAGCTTCCGCTTGTGCATTGACTTGTATGCTCTGAATGTTGGTCATGAGACCCATGTTTGTAATATCTCGCTCCTCGGAGCCTAATGAATAAATACTTGAGTCGTAGAGTCATGTTGTGATGCCATGATGTATTTGCACATATCGAGCATGTTGTGTGTATGTTATTAAAATGCTTGGTATGTGTGGGATCTGACTATCTAGTTGTTTATCTTTAGTAGCCTCTCTTACCGGGAAATGTCTCCTAGTGTTTCCACC
Source organism: Aegilops speltoides (assembly GCA_021437245.1). Lineage (NCBI taxonomy): Eukaryota > Viridiplantae > Streptophyta > Magnoliopsida > Poales > Poaceae > Aegilops > Aegilops speltoides. The sequence continues at coordinate 222,046,202 of CM038142.1, read as the reverse complement.
GAGCCATGGTAGCTTGCTACTGCTCCGGAACACTTAGGCTGGCCGGCATGTGTCCTTCTTCGTTCTGTGTCTGTCCCTTCGGGGAAATGTCACGCGTTGAGTACCGGAGTCCTGTTAGCCCGCCACAGCCCGGTTCACCGAGTCTGCTAGCCCAGTGCTACAGCCTGGATTCACTCGCCGATGACCGACACGCTCGATCTTTGGTCATGGATGCTGTCCTGTAAGTCTGTGCCACTTTGGGTTTACGACTAGTCATGTCAGCCGGGCTCCTTATCATATGGATGCTAGCGACACTATCATATCGTGTGCCAAAAGGCTAAACGGTCCCGGGCCAAGGTAAGGTGGCACCCGTTGGGATACCGTGCGTGAGGCCGCAAAGTGATATGATGTGTTACAGGCTAGATCGATGTGACACTGAGTCGGGGTCCTGACAAATGCATATAAACTTGAGCTGCCCATAGATTTTGGGGTTAGTCCCACTTTTAATATTGCAGATTTGAAGCCTCATTTGGGTGAGGAAAATGAGCTTACGTTGAGGACGACTTCAATTCAAGAAGGGGAGGATGATGAGTACATTAATACCATTGTTACACCCACAGCCCCTACTGCTATGCATGCTGGACCAGTTACAAGACCTCGCGCACGCCAATTAAGTTACCAGGTACTTTCCTTTCTTGGTAATGATTCTAATGTTCATGATAATATGTTGCTTCCTAAATTGGATACATTTGTCTTACTTACAAATGAAGGGCCTAGCTTGGACAAGAAAGATGAACATTTTAGCAAGATCTAGCACAGAGATGATGGCATGCGCAAGGGGAACAAGAACGGAGTTATAAGTGATGATTTCAGGACTTTGAAGCCCTAATGACCTAATGAAGCCTTGGAAGAAATATACAAGATGCCACTTCACAAATTTCATCCAGAGGCAATTATAGGTGTTGTGTCACCTTATTATTGGGCCAGGACCATGTAATTTTGAAATACTGAAGTATAGGCTGTTTTTAGAGTCCGTATGTATGGGGAAAACAGAGTTAGGGTTGGTTTCGGACCCCTCCTCCAAGGGGCCACGAAATTCCCCCCTTCCTCCATATATACAGCCCTTAGGGCATCGTTTAGACTTAGGGTTTTGTTTAGATTCAAGTTCTCCATGGCTGCAACTTCTCGTACTTCATTTGTGTTCAACGACTAGACCAAGACGTCAGAGCCCCACTTTCATCAATAAAGCTTTCCTCTTATATTCGCAATTTCCAGATTGCAATTTCAGTTTCATGGTTGTTCTTCATCTGCTCGTAAGACATAGACCCTCATGGTCAGGTTGATCGTGCTCCGGCGTGGTCAATAACCCCTCAGAAGTTGGTTTAGCGATTGCTAAGGAGCGGCGTCTTTGCACGTTCATAGTCGGATCGTCAAAGTCGACTCCCACAAAAACAATAGCTATCTCATCGAAACATCAGGACACCTTCACCTCTATCACATCACATGATAACCAAATGATCACTTGAATATCATTCGTGTAATCATAGGGATAGATATGGATGTCTGCGGTTCCGCTATTGGTCATTGAACAAAGGAGTTCTGTTCATATCTATGGTTTACCGAACCTACTGGGTCACAAGAATAATATAATCACGATCTTCTGAGTGTTAGTAGGATCGGAGTGATGAGAATATATTTGTGGAATTGTTTCATTAATATCCGAAATAGTTTCGAGAGGTTCCAGAAGCGTTTTGGGGTCACCGGAAGGGTTTCGATGAATATCAGGTAATACCTGGTGTTACCAATTCACTATATATAGGTGGGAAATATTTACGGGGATGTTAAATTATATATACAATGGTCTATAAGTGTTTACAGCATTTTATATTTTATTTAAATATCAACATGTGCCCCCTTTCCTTGTGGGGGCCGAATTGGACTAGGGGACGGAGTCCTACACCCTCTCCCTAGGCCGACGCTCCAAGGGAGAGTTCCCCCCTTGGTGGCTGCCCTCTCCCTCCCCTCTAACCAATATATACTAGAGGATTTAAACCCTATGAACAGAAAAGATTTGGAGCCTCCTTTAGTTGATCTAGTGCACGTTCTAGTTGGTCCTACGTAACTAATTAGAGTGAGCCCTAGCCACCTCTAGTCCTGATAATTGGAAGCCCCGTGTGGTCTAAAACTCCTCCCTCTAATTTTCCGGCGATGATTAGCTCTGGATGGTGAAGAGCTGTCGAATCATGAAGACCGTGCGCTTGCAACCAAGTAGAGAGGCCGTACTTTCGGTCTTCTGTTTGAGGGATTATTCGAGCGCGGTTCGCAGAATCATCATCAACCTTCGAGAGACTCCAAATACAATCTATACTAACTCATCTACTTCCACTACACACTCGGAGTCAGTAACTGTCAGGACCCCAACTCAATGCCACATCGATCTAGCATGTAACACCTCATATCACTTTGCGGCCTCACGCACGGTATTCCCACGGGTGTCGCCTTACCTTTGCCCCGGACCGTTTGCGCCTTTTGGCACACGTATATGATAGTGTCGCTAGCATCCATATGATAAGGAGCCCGGGCTGACATGGCTAGTCGTAAACCCAAAGTGGCACAAACTTACAGGGATAGGCATCCATGACCCAGCATCGAACGTGTCAGTCAATAGCGAGTGAATCCAGGTTGTAGCACTGGGCTAGCAGGACTCTGGTGAACCGGGCTGTAGCGGGCTAACAGGACTCCGGTATTCATCGCGTGACATTTCCCCGAAGGGACAGACACAGGAACGAAGAAGGACACATGCCGGCCAGCCTAAGTGTTCCGGAGCAGTAGCAAGCTACCATGGCTCAGTGGAAACACTAGGAGACATTTCCCGGTAAGAGAGTCTACCAAGGATAAACAACTAGGTTGTCAGATCCCACTCATACCAAGCATCTGAATAACATGCACACAATATGCTCGATATGTGCAAATACAACATGGCATCACAACATGACTCTACGACTCAAGTATTTATTCATTAGGCTCCGAGGAGCGAGATATTACAAACATGGGTCTCACGACCCAACATTCAGAGTATACATGTCAAAGCACATGCGGAAACTTTAACATGTCTGAGTACAGACAACTATAAATGAAAATGGCTGAGAAGCCTGACTATCTACCAGATCCTGCCGAGGGAACAAGATCGTAGCTGAGGTAACAAGCTAAACGTCGAAGACCACGCGGAACTACTAACGAGACTGACATCTCTCTGCAAAAACATAAAATAGGCAAACGTGAGTACAAATGTACCCAGCAAGACTTACATAAGAACTAACTACATATGCATCATTATCAACAAAGGGTTGGTGGGGTTTAACTGCAGCAAGCCAGCTTTGACTCGGTGGCTATCCTGAGATACGACTGCAAGTAACTCTTTTGAGGTGGTGCACACGAGTCCACATATTCACCATAGCAATACACTACTATGGATCCGCTCCCGTCTCCCTACGAGAACGCCATCCATAGCACTCACGCTTATCTTGCGTATGTTAGGGTATCCACTTTCACTTGTCTATGAACTGATATAGGTAACCCAGAAGTCCTTCACCACGGACACGGCTATTCGAATAGATGATGTTAACCCTGCAGGGGTGTACTTCTTCACACACGCTCTCACCACTTACCGCCGTTTACACGACATGTAATCGGCAACCTTCAAGCGGAAGCGAAACGAGGGTGTCGGCCACGACCTACCTAAACACTCACGTCTCTAGTCCAGGTTTATCGCCTATTCAGGTTCCATCCGCGAGGAGATCCGGCCGGAGTTACGCTCACAGCCCCAAACGATGTGTGCAGGGTTCCCGAGAAACCAAACGGGCACCCGGTACACCGTGCCACGTGCCTACCGCATCACAGCCCACCCCTCTGGTCAGCGCTTCCCACGGCCTCCAGCATACTACAAAACCAGAAACTACTTGCAACTCCTGGACCGAGGACAAGGGTGATTAAGAAGCCGAGAGGGTCCATTGGTTTCGGGCCCAATGCGTGGTAGTATCTGTTTCATGGATCACAAACACAGAACTCAGTTCTTGAGGACGGCTGCAATGAGACAACCCACCATGTACTCCTACATGGCCTCTCACCGCTACCTTTACCAAATCGTGTTCACACACTTAGCTCACACACAAGAGGACATGTTCACACACCTCGATTCATCCTCGATGAATCGAACCCGACTCAACTCTAAGCAAGAGCAGGCATGACAAACAAGCATGAATGAGTAGGCACAATAGGGCTCAAACAACTCCTACTCATGCTAGTGGGTTTCATCTATTTACTGTGGAATGACAGGTCATGCAAAGGATAAAGGGGTTCAGCTACCACAGCAAGTAACAGATGAATCATTGTTGTCCTAATGCAGTAAAAGAGAGCAGGAGCGAGAGAGTAGGATTGTATCGGAATGAACAAGGGGGTTTTGCTTGCCTGGCACTTCTGAAGATAATATAGTTCTTCATCGGTGTCATCGAACTCGTCGTCGGAACCACGTCTATCGAGAGGGGACAAACACCGGCAACAAAGAAAGAACACAATCAATGCAATGCCACAATATGATGCATGATTATGACATGGCAATATGCTGTGATTTGAGCTAATGCACCTAGCTATGATTTAAATGAAGTTGGTTTGAATACATGATTCAAATTCCAACTCCATATATGATTATTTAAATGTCCTTTATTTGTTTTGTCCAAAACAGAGGACAAACATTTTTCAAACATGCATGAAAATGGTACAGATGGATTCCTTGAATTTTTCTGATAATTTTTCATATATAATTTGTTTGATTTGGAGCTACGGTTGATTTTATATGATTTTTAGAAGCTTAGGACATTTTCTGGAATTTTCTGGATTAATGGAATTAAACTAACTCCAGAAAAAGGATTACTACATCAGTCTGACATCAGCATGAGGTAAGCGAGTCAACGGGGCAGCCCAGGTCAAACTGACCAGTGGGTCCCGTGTGTCAGTGACTAACTAACTAACCTAGTTTAATTAGCACTAACCTAGGTTAATCCAATTAAGTATTAAACCTAAACTAGATTAATTAGCCGGGCGGGGGCCGCAAGTCAGTGGGAGAGAGGGGAGAGTCAAACCGGGCAGTGGGGTCAACCCACGCCGGTCAACGGTCAGCGGTCGCCGGTGTTTAGCCGCCGGCAAGTCCAGACGCGGCGGAGGGCTTCGGAAAACGCCCACAGGGCTCGGTTTTGGACGCGGTTTGCGGCTACAGGAAGCTGAGAGCCTCGTGCATCCAACGGAGGCAACAACTCACGCTAGAGTGGACTAAATCGATGATGGCGGCAACTTTTGTGGCAGCCGGAGTTCGGGCGAGCTCGGGTTCGGTGTTAGGGAGCACGACAGGAGGAGATGGTGCATGCGTTCGGCTCCTGGGAGCACGGTGAGAACGGCGACACGCTCAGAAGCGGGCGGGGGCAGCTCTGGCCGCGGCAGCAACATGGCACGGCGGCGGCGAGATTCGGGCACGGCGGTGAAACTAGCTGGGGGCGCAAAAAGAAGAGAGAGGAGGGGGGAGACGCAGTAGCTCACAGGGAGGACGGGGAGAGGGTCAGCGTGCTCGAGGAAGGCTTGACGGCAGCAGAATCCCGGCTGCGATCTCCCGTGGCCGAGGAAGAATATGAGGTCGAGGACGACGCGTCGGCGCTCTTCCGGTCACCTGAGTCGACGGAAAGGGATACGGCGATGATTCGGAGCTCCTGGACTGCTCAAGGGGAGGAGGGAGAGGCGGTGGCCGTGGCTATGGCGGCAGCGAGCTCGCGGGCACCTCGGCCATGGTGGAGAGGGTGAGAGGGGGACGAGGGGGAGAGTGCGGGGCGGTCAGAGCGATCCAAACGGCTCTCGCGGGTCTGTCCGTGGCGCCACGCAAGCTAGCAGGCAGGAGGTGGCATGGGCGCGTGTGTGCGCACGGTGAGCACGCGCTCGGCGTCCTTCTGGCGCGGTGGAGACGACGGCTGGCAGCGCCAGTCAGCTGGGCCAGAGTAGATGGGCCGCCAGGTAAGTTCTCCAGGTAGGTTCTCTCTCTTTGGTTTTTCTATTTATTAATGTTTTCTATTTTCTACAATTGGTTTTGATTTGATTTAAAACATCAAATCATTTTTTTAACTTTCTGTAAATTGTATGGGAGCTCAGGAACTAGTCCAAGGTCACAGGCAACTTACAAAAAATATTTGAACTTTATTTCTTATATAATAGAAATAAATTCAACTCAAATATGTCATTGGTTTAAGTCAAAGGCCCAAAATAAATATTTCTGTGATTCCAAAAATATTGGTTTGAATTTTACCTCTTACCAATATTTTCACAATGTAACAGGAACATTTCTTTGGACTCATTTGATGAGATTTAAATGTTGGTTATTTTTAGAGGTCTTCTGAGGCTTTTGAAAATTCCTCAATTCAAATTTCATTTGAATTTAAACATGATGCTCACACGAAGGTCTAGCCTAGTGCATACCAGAACTAGGGATGTGACAACTCACCCCCACTAAACAAGAATCTCGTCCCGAGATTCAAGCGTAGGGTAAGATGAAGGGGGAACGCAAACTGGCACAATCTTCATGATCCAGGTTGCACTTCATAAGAACGTAGATTCAATCACCATCTTTGTCTCGACGTCTTGCTCTGAGAACTCCAGCCAACGTGACCACGAGAAGAAATGAAAACTCTAGAAGAATCGACCTTCTCGAGGATCGAACAACTCAGGATTAACTCACGGAATGATACATAGCAACATCTCTCGAGCTGAGATGTTCAAACACACTTCGGGAGGGATGGAAGAAACAATTTGACAAGGGTTTTCAAGTAGCGAGGAAAATAGTTGCCATGATCCCATAACGGGGCACCTTAGAGGAGGTGACTCATAGAATCATCGCTTAAGTGGCAACAAGAATTACCTTTGACTCAGAGATCATTGACACTCTCTCTATACCAGCCTAAGGAGATTCACAAACGATCATTTGAAGGAGTTTAAAGGAATGGCATACCCAGATCGGAAAGGAAACTATGGCTATAGAACCACTCGGTAAACAGAAGCACATTCGGATTGATTCCAAGGATATAACCCAATGACTGAGCATGCTCTCAAGAACTTGAGCATTTCCATATCCATCAAGGTCTTTCCAACATCCGTGAAAAAGATCCCAGCAACACAACATACTACCATGATGAATAGTGATGGACGATGCAGATGCAAAGGAAGACTACACTTCCTCAGAATTGTTCTTAGCAATGCCAAGAAACAAAACCTGGATGATCGACTGAGAGACATTTAGCACTCTGCTTCTAATGTTCTCCTTGATGTACTAGCCTAACCCAATACCAGACGGTATCTGGAACATCAAGTAAAGGTCTGACTTTGGGAGAACAAAGGATCCATAAGGAACAACTTCTAAAATAAGTCGCACGACATCCTTATGGAGAGGATGGTCAACTTGCTCAGTTAAGATGCTACAATAATAGATCTTCGGCTAGGTGTGTCGGCCAACATCAACCTTGTCGGGACCTACATCATAGATTTTAGAATAGTTCCAACCATCATATCTGCCTGAGGTTCAGATCTGGTCAGTAACAGGACATTTCAGACATCATGTCTAGAAAAGAAATTTTGCAACACAAATCGACAAGACGATGTTGCGAGATTCTCAAGAAATGAACTACGATAGCAAACTCCAAGGCATGAGTTGGTTCTGCTACACACATGTGACACGATGTCCCAGACAAGCATGACCACGTGGTAGTCTTACTATAAAACAATACCGAGTTCTGGTTGGGAATCATCATTGAGGATATCGAAGTCCTTGCATAAGGCGTGCTCTTAAGAAGAAACTTCTTCTCCTTAAACAACTCAATCAGTGGCTTGGTGTGCTAGGGAATACATATGGAATGGAGGTAATTAATCTACCAAACCACAGTATACTTCGCATGTATGCATGACTGATTTGGGATGATTCCAGGGGAAACAAAACAAACCTTTCTCAAATTCATGGCGGCAACTTACACCTAATGCATGTGAACTTGGAGAAAGTCACTTCTGTCACCAAACATATACCTCATGAGCGGAACACGACGACAATGTTTACAAAGTTTCCAACACTAGCTCAATGTTCAAGATGAATCATGGAGGAGACAAAATGCCGTTGCTGGGCTAAATAGCAACTCATCAGAATTTCCATATCACTGGACTTCCACCATCATGTGAACACAGTGATAGCATTGGTCAGACCACAAGACATAATGGTGTATGCTCGAGGAATCAACAACGAGTAAAACAACATTATGAACATCGTTGGTTCTGATTTGATTTGAGAATAGCCCACACACAAATCAAAGTTTTTACAAGATAATAGGTCCAACAACTGATCACAGGGACCAATTGATGAAGACATCGTCTTTCTTCAACATACATACAAGATATCCCTTAATATGAACTAAGTTGGAGAAGCCTTTATCTTTGAACTCTCCAAGTTGTTTGTTTAGCTTAACCAACTAGCTCAGGGGTATCCAACACGGATTCTTGGAGAAAGGGTGGTTTACAGGAATAAACCAACTTGATCACGAACTCAACATAAGGGTCAGGGGACAACCTGGTAATACTTCCGAGAAGATTTTCGGAAAATCACGAACCACCGATATGTTACCAAGCTCAAGAACAATCTTGCCTTTCAGGGCAAGACGATATGATCAAATAAGCAAGGATTGGCATTATCCTAACTCATTGATTGGAGAGTGCACCAGAAATAGGGACTAGGTAGCACAATCTATCTTAGAATGATGATTCAATAACCAACACGCTAAGAATGTGAATATTGTCCATGTACTACCAAGCAACATAGTTGCTAGGAGTATTGAGTTCACACATCACGATTCACTTGTCGGCACTACAGCTGCAACAACACGGAACCGAGGAATGAATAAGGATGGTGAGAGGTGTCACTACGTCAAGAATTCACAAGAGATGGTGCAATTCTCATGACAAACCTGATGTAAAGAGGGTAACGCTCCAAGGTGGAACAGACCAAAAGCTTGATTGCATTTGATCTGCGGAATACAACTGCTTTGACCCAATCCTGGAAATGGATGAGGTACTGGAGTTTGTTTCTCCTAGTCATTCTGAACTAGAATGGCTTGACGGACCACAAGAGTAATAGGCATCGATGAGCGGATGCAAGCATACTCTTGATTATCAATTGATAGATGGAGGTCAGAAAACAACTAAAGAGGGGCAACTCAAAGGAACATATATCTTTCTGAGTTGTGGACTCATAGATTAGTATATTGAGCGAAGCTAAACATTTCTTCCGGATAACCCATGCGGAAAGGTAGAACTGGCAGATTCACAATTATGAATGGAGAACTCCTCAAGAGTACTCTGATTGTGATCCTTCGGTTCAGCGAGGAACTTCTGCCATAAGCGGTTCATAGTATTTGGAAGAAGGAAATACCACGTACCTCGAGGACTAATGCAAGGGTTACTAATAACCTAAACGAACTAGCAACACTATCAACACGAGGTAAGTAGAGTGAATCTTGGGTCAAGAACCTAGGAGTAGAATACCTACTACTAAATGGCATCACGGGATGCTTTCGAGAATGGTGGCCAGAATCATCACACCGGAAACACAAAACATGGCTAGATTACTAGGTGACTCCCTAAAACACCTAGGGTCATACTAATAGTTCCAACATATATGTCAAGGCAATAAATTATCTCAACGTACCGGTTAGTGTGCTTATTCTGACTGTCGGTGTCAAAGCCGGCGGATCTCGGGTAGGGGGTCCCGAACTGTGCGTCTAGGCGGATGGTAACAGGAGACGAGGGACACAATGTTTTACCTGTGTTCGTGCCCTCTCGATGGAGGTAAAACCCACGTCCTGCTTGATTAATATTGATGATATGGTTAGTACAAGAGTAGATCTACCACGAGATCAAGGAGGCTAAACCCTAGATGCTAGCCTATGGTATGATTGTTGAGATGTAATGTTGTCCTACGGACTAAGGCCCTCCGGTTTATATAGACACCGGAGAGGCTAGGGTTACACAGAGTCAGTTACAATGGTAGGAGATCTACACATCCGTATCGCCAAGCTTGCCTTCCACGCCAAGGAAAGTACCTTCCTGGACACGAGCCGAGTCTTCAATCTTCTATCTTCATAGTCCGGGAGTCCGGCGGATATTGATAGTCCGATCGTCCGACACCCCTAGTCCAGACTCCTCAAGAGCCATGAACCAGTCTTCAATGACGATAAGTCCGGCGTGCATAATGTTCGGCATTGCAAGGCGGGTTCCCCTTGAATAATTCGGAGAAAATAATGAACACCGTGATAGTGTCCGCTCGCAAAATAAATTCCACATTCCAAACGTGAGAGAGAATAAAACACATATACCGATCCAATCTGCCGACGATATGCGGCGTGACATCACGCCGTCACCAAGCTCTTGTTTGAATTACCATACCACCTCAAAGACGTTTAGCGGCGGTTTCTTTGGCACGCCCGTCAAGGTAGATCGTGTTCCCTTTATTCCGGATTCTCATCAATACGTGCGTGGGTAACCCAACCGCTCCGCCGCCACGCCTCCTCTATCGAAGGGAATCTCAAGCGGTCACGAGACGGCCCTTGGTATTATTTCCCCTCTATAAGAGGACCAAGGCCTGTCCTTGTCTTTCCACCTCGCATCGAATCTTTCCTCTGCTCCCAGTTCCAACACCTAGAGCTTCAGATTCGAGCGCTTCGGATCCACAACAATGTCCGCCCCGACCTCCGGGGCGGTGGATGCCCTCCTCCGTCACGGAGGAGGACATATTGAGTTGCATGAGGCCAAGCACGGCCTATAAAGTTTCAAGACAGGTTGCTGCCCGGGCAGGCCGTGCCAACCTCGAGCCCGGCGAATCGTCGCTTTCAAGATCTCACCTCCGTCGGGGATTAGGCTTCCCGACGGATCCTTTCGTGAGGGGGCTCCTGTTCTACTACGGGCTGGACTTCCATGACTTGGCTCCGGAGTCCATCCTCCATATCTCCGCATTCATCATTGTCTGCGAAACCTTCCTCCGCGTCATCCCCCACTTCGGCCTGTGGCTGAAAATATTTAAGGTGGAGCCGAAGATGATCGGGGGGCGCCAAGCGGAGTGTGGCGGGGCGACCATAAGCAGGAAGGTCGACGCCCCGTGGCTCGAAGGTTCCTTCCAAGAGGAACAGAGATTGTGGCAGCAGGAGTGGTTTTACATCACCGTTCCTAGGGGCAGCAAGCAAAAGCCGCCGCCCTCTTTCCGCCCGGGACCTCCACGGCAGCTGATGTCGTGGGTCAACCAAGGGCTCAACTGGGGGCCGTCCAAGGACGTGCCCGCACTACAGGGCCGGATTCGAGACCTCCAAACAAGGGAGATTGACCTGGTCAAGGTGATGCAGGTCATGCTAACTAGGCACCTCCTACCCTGCAAACGTCGTCCTCTCCGTTTATGGGAGTTCAATCCGAGGGACCTCGATCCTCCAAAGATTTCATGGGTGCGACACCCTCGGAGATGTACGAGCTGTTCTTCGACCGCAGTGGTGTGTCCGGATTTGGCCGAGGATGCTGGACTAAACCGCGATCGCCTCGATACTCGTGTAAATAGCTCAAAGCCTGACATTCTATTTGTATGCCTTTCAAAAGATCGCCTCGACCCTTTATTCTTTACAGGAATGGGTGGCGCAATCAAGGCTGATAAGGTGTCCGCCCCCTCCAGAGACCGCACTGGAGCCCGTGGTGGTCGAATGTTGGAGGTTGCGCCCATAGAGGGGGCGACGGGGAGATAAAGGAGCTAATACTTAGCCTCAAGGCAATCAAGAGGAGGGAACCAAGGATCCTCCCTTCGAGGGAGAAGAGGACCGCCCGAGATCTGGAGGTCAAATCCTCAACGTGGGAAGAAATCCTCACTGGTCCGCGTCCGGAGAGAATCCGGACGCGCAATCATCGCCAAGGACCAGCCTCCAACGAGCCGTGAGTATATAAGAGGAAGTTTTAATAAGGAAGTACCTTCGCTTATGCTTCAGAGGTAACCAAATATTTATATCGCAGTTCGGATCTGCAGCCGCCTCGAGATGAGTTCATCCTCGGGGATCTTCTTCCGGAGATGATGGAGAGCGATCGCCTCCATCTGCCGCGCCGCCAGATGAGGCAAAGCGAGCCCAAGTGTCGTATGAGGGCGCTCTCGAGTCCGGAGGGGCGAAGAGTTCAACACCCACCGAATCCGGCCGAGAATCAAGAGTTTGCTTGAGAGAGCGCCCATTTCGAAGATCACCGTGCGTTAATGCGTATGGTGATTGGAAGGATTTCGCCCATCGAAAGCGGATTGCGTGACGCTGCCATGAGCTTGTCAAGGGATTTGAGGTATGCGAAAATAGCGCACTTTTGTCTTTTTAACAGTTGTGCATATAAAAATGCGCTCAGATAGATAGTAGCCCCGAGACTCGTAGGTTGTCGAAGACGACGATGTGCCGAGGATCGAAAATCTAAACAACTCAAGTAATGAATACCGCCGTTCGATACATGGTGGCGGATAGTCCGGGGCCACTGGATGATCGGTTTGTTTAATCGAGTCGACAACTGGACATGGCAGATGCCGATATCGCACTTGTCAATCAGCGACTTGACGAGTCGCGAGGTAAATAAATTCTCCACAGCCGCTTTATTGAGTGGGTTAAAGCCCTCCTCTGATAAGTTATATGCTGTTTATACAGACAGTGCTGCTGCTGTGGAGAGTTTTCGGGCGAGCTTGCACAAGCTAAGGAGCAAGCCCGGCGAGTGATGCAACCTTCGCGAGGGTGGCCAAGAGTTGAAGGTCGAAAGATGCGCACCGCCCTAAGCAGGGCGGAGGTGGCCGAATTGGCCAAGTAATTAAAGGATGCTACCGATCCGTAGCGAGGCTCTTGAAAAGGAGCGCCTATCGTATGGAAGACCGAAGAAGGCCACCGCCGGCCAAGGATGCCCGCTCGCAATGCGGCTATGAAGGACGAGCTGCGCCAAGCCGGAGAAATCGTGGCTGGCAAGCCTTTTCTTATCGTCGCCGGTTTATGGATGCCAAATGCGCCAATTTGAGCGGCAATGGAGTTCGGAGGATCCGTACATGGATTTAGCTGCGATTGCGGTGATGCCGTTAAACACTTCCGAGCCAAGGGGATCACGAGGCGGAAGAGTTGTATTGGTCTCAATTCCACAGCCCGGATCGCGCTCTTCCTCGGACGGACAGGTTGGCCGAATGGGCCGAACTGAATAGACTGTCCGGACTGGCGATGACTGACATCGTGGCCCATGTCTGGCCAGAAAGATCCAAGGCGACGAGCTACTTTGGCTTATTGCAGCAATTCCTTGGTGCGGTGCCGCATATAAGGGAGATGAAGCGGTCGGCCTGCATCGAGGGCGCGCGGATGGCCCTTGCTCGTGTAAAGGTGCATTATCCGGAGATGGATGCCACCGCCGTTGTTGCCAGGGTCCGGATGGAAGCCGCTCCTGCCGAGCACTACTGGAGAAGTCATGCGCGTGCTCGTAAAGTGGAGGCGCATGCTCAAAGAATGTAATGTTCAAATGAACGCAATACCTTGTAAATTAATGATTATAGTATGAATGCTTTTTATACTTGTGCTTCCAAGTAGTAAAACTTCTCCTGTGCGGCCGTTTGCGTATACTTGTGTATAACCTGAAAGATGCAGTCTTCGGCTTCAGCCCCCTTGCACAAGGTGCTGGGGTGTTCGCAAAATAGCGTTTTTCACACTTAATCCGACGCCTCGGTCCTGTTATAAGGAGGTGGTAGCGAGCTTAACGAGGCAATCCGGACTATGGTGCTTTATTTCTTTCACTTAGCCAATGGAGCTCGAGGGTGGGGCTACGATATAGCCCCTAATGACACCGCACATCTCCGGATTCGGGGTGCGTATGTGCCTGACCGGGAAGCGGTCCTTCGTCAAGGCGGGGAATTCTAAACATTCCGGTAGTCGATCAAGTGGCTGACCAGACTCTCGCTATATCATGACAATCGGTTTTGGCTTTCATCGAGGTGCTCGCCAAATTAACCGGGCACAATCGCAGAGTTCTCCCGGTGCCGCTAGCCGGGTGATACGGAACGTAAGGCAGCAAAACACAGGAGCCGGGCAAACCCAACATTTGACCAAAGACATGATTCGGAGCTGATGCATATAATGCCTAACTTGAGACGCCGAACACTCCCGAAGGTGTTCGGACTTTATGATAACGGGCAGAATTATGCCCTAAGCCCCTTGTTTCCAGGTACGGGCATTGTCTTCTGACGTGGCCGATGCCAAAGCGTCAGGCTCCGCCTTGGCTATAGGAAGAAGCCGAGGGAGATTTAGCAACAAGAGACAGTAATAAAAAGGTCTACATAGGGTCTTAATCTGAAAAGAATCCTTGCGACGGGTCCCTACTACACGTCTGCGCCTGTGTCTCCGTTGTGCCGTTATCCTGGACGGGTACGCACGTTGTTCATCTGTAGAAAGAGAGGAACACTTTAGTTTTAGAAACAGTTTGTGCGAAAAATATGCAAAAGAATAAGTGTAAATGATTAAAGCTAGGTTTATATGAAACCGCGGTTAGTTGTGCGCGCAGCCCCTTGTGAGAGGGTACGCGGCTAGGGAGCCCCTAGCCTGCTGAGTCCAGATTCGTCTATCCGAGTCCGGGTCTTTAAATGACTCAAGCGCCGAAATGGCGCCATGTGGACCGGCATCTTAAGTGTAAGAGACGCGAATGTGGTATGGCGTCAAGCGGACAAAAGCCTTCGTCCCAATAGTGCTTGATATTCGCTTTTGAATGGGACGATATGGAAAATTAACTTTTCAGATCGAAAGTTGTTCGCAACCCAACACGACTTCTAGTAATATCGAGCCTGTGCACTTGGCGTAAGGGCCCATGCTACTCCTTTGAAGGAAGTGCGGCGAAGGTCGAATTTTGGTAGGGTCTATCCCCATCCGACGGATTGTGTTTGAATATAGCAGGTTTAAGTCACTGCCTCCGTCCATTAGGACGTTTGTGAATTGTAATCCGTCTATTACCGGATTCAATATCAGGGAGTCCGTCCCGCGCTTCGAACACTTCTGGAGTAGTCCAGGTGGTCGAAAGTGATTGGTTTTGATATCCAATCTCTTCGGTCTGCTTGATTGGACCGTTTGGGGCTCTTTTTAGAAAGTGCCGCACTGTTTTTCCTTATCCTCACATAAAGTGAGTTTACTGCTTTGACCCCTTGGGGAAAAGTTTTTTGTTTTCCGGTGCCCTGCTGGTGGGGTTTATCTTCTTCGCTTGACGCGTCGAGCCCCTTGTGTTCGGCGTTTAATCGGCCGGACTGTTTGAAAAACCAACAATCCCTGTGGGTGTGATTTGCGGGCCTTCCGGGGGTACTGTGGATTTGACATATCCGACCCAAAATTTTGTGTAGGTTAGATGTTCGTCATTGTCATCCTTGAGGGGCTGAGCTTTATTATTTGACCGTGAGCTTTTAAATCGGGCGTTGATCGCCGTGTCTTTGGGCTTTTCTCTTTATTCCGCGCTGCTCTTTTCTGCGCCGTGATTTTCCATTTCCATCTCTTATCTCGGATGTACTTGGGTCGCTGGTGCTGCATCTTGCCAGCCAGCTATCCTCTCCTGCAGAGAAGCGGGTCATGAGGCTTGTTAATGCGGTCATTGTCCTCGGTTTCTCTTGACCGAGGTGTCTGGCGAGCCATTCGTCTCGAACATTGTGCTTAAAAGCTGCTAAGGCTTCAAGTCCGGACAATGACTATTTGGTTCTTTTTGGTAAGGAACCTGTTCCTGCAATTTCATGTTGACTCTCCGGGCTGTTGAGTTATGTGACTTAGGTCATCTCAGATCCGGAGGACGGACATAAGTCCCTTGAAAATTTGCTCTAAACGCTTCCTCGAGCTCTTCCCAACTTCCAACAAGATTTTCTCGGGAGGCTTTTGAGCCAATGACGGGCTGGCCCTTTAAGCTTGAGGGTAGGTATTTTATGGCGTGGAGATCATCTCCTCCGCCATATGTATATGCGATATAGTCTTCATCCGCACTCTAGGGTCTGTTGTTCCATCGTAGCTTCTATGTTTATGGGTTTAAACCCTGCTGGGAATTCATGATCCAAAGACTTCGCCGATGAAGCATAGTGGGTGTCTGGCGCCCTGTTTGTATGCGTGCCGCTATCATCGGACACTTGACGTGTTCCTTTGCTTATTGGGGCTGTCTTTTTGGGTCCGTAGATGGACCTGGCTGGGCCATTGGACAGTGGGGGCTTTATGGCCTCCTCGTGAATTCTGGGAGCAGCTTACGCTTTGGGTAGCTCTTCGATTGGTGGCCGTTGCCGTGTTTATCTGCGGTTTTAAGTACTTTGCTCCATCTCATTCGGAGCGTGTCTTCCGCTGTATTGAGCTTCCGTTTTTCTTTCTTCAGGCTTCTTGCTGTAGCGATGAGCCTGCGTTTGAAACGCTCTTGTTCGACGGGCTCCTCGAGTTCATCGTCATTGGGGCTTGTTTCGTCTTCGGAGGGAGGTATATAGTTGTGATCCTCGACCTTTTCTTCGCGCCCTTTCGTGAGGGCTTGCTTCTTCATCCTCCCGTCTTGAGTCTTGCTTTGGAGGGGTTTGTCTTCGCACTCTCTGGGTATTGTTATTTCTGTGCGGAATCTCCATTCTTGTTGTGGCGGATTTAGAGAGGCGCCGCTGATGCCGGCGTTTGGGCTACTTCTTTAGAGAATCCTCCTCCGCTGCTTTCTCGCCATCCCCTTCTTTTGGGGTATCCACCATGTAGACGTCGTATGATGAGGTGGCCTTCCAGTGCCCCATGGGTGCTGGGTCATGTTCGTCTCCGGCATCATCGTTCATAGCGTTGATGTCCTCGGAGTCGTAGTCTAGCATTCCGGTTAGATCCTTGACGGTGGCTACAAAGTGGGTGGTGGGTGGGCTCTGAATTTCTTCGTCGTCCGAACTCCAACCGTCTTGGCCATAGTCCGGCCAGGATTCTCCTGATAGCGAGAGATGCCTCAGGGAATTCAGGATATCGGTAAAAGGCGAGTGCCGAAAGATGTCCGCGGCGGTGAATTCCATAACTGGCGCCCAATCTGGTCTAATTGGCAGGGGCGCGGGAGGCTCGGAGTCCGGCGAGGAGTCCGGCGCCTCGGGATCACGAGTTCCGTAGGGGACAAGATCGGTATTTGGCTCCATCGCCGTGGATGTTGAAGCCCCTGTGGCGCGCTATCCACCGCCTCGCCATGGTCGATCGGCTCCGCCGAGTCGGAGCGGATTCGAAAAGGGCCACCAAAGCACCGTCCCGCGGCAGAGCTAGATCATGCCCATCGCCACAAAGGCGGGCGCGCTATTGGCTGTGGCTCGAGTCCGCCGGAGATCAAGTCTCCGCGTCATCGGCCGTGAAGTTTAAGCTTCGAATCGACTGACGGCGGGGCGAAGCTCGATCTGCTCGGATGGCCAAGAGAATTGGCCCAAGACAAAGCCGCCGAATCACGAAGATCTGTCCGGGAGAAAAGTCTCACCCGACAGCGTTGATGATTGAAGATGCCATCGAGCCTATCAGCGACGACGGAGGAACTCTCAATGAAAGCACCAATGTCGGTGTCAAACCGGCGGATCTCGGTAGGGGTCCCGAATCGCGTCCTAGGCGGATGGTAACAGGAGACGAGGGACACAATGTTTTTACCTGTGTTCATGCCCTCTCGATGGAGGTAAAACCCTACGCCCCGCTTGATTAATATTGATGATATGGGTAGTACAAGAGTAGATCTACCACGAGATCAAGGAGGCTAAACCCTAGAAGCTAGCCTATGGTATGATTGTTGAGATGTAATGTTGTCCTACGGACTAAGGCCCTCCGGTTTATATAGACACCGGAGAGGCTAGGGTTACACAGAGTCGGTTACAATGGTAGGAGATCTACACATCCGTATCGCCAAGCTTGCCTTCCACGCCAAGGAAAGTACCTTCCGGACACGAGCCGGAGTCTTCAATCTTCTATCTTTGTAGTCTGGGAGTCCGGCTATTTAGAAACCTGGGATGACTCGGACAGCATAACGGCTGTAAATGCACAAAATGATTTGAGACAAACTGAGAATAGTGGCATGACCACTCAACATCACAATATCAACGTTCTGAGACCAGCTATGAACATACGGAAGTAGTAAAAACTGAACTGAGATTTGAAAGTATCAATTCTATAAGTCTATGGATTAAGAACACGTCATCCTGATAGATAGATGAGAAGGCCTAGTTCTTAATCCCCGTAGAAGAGAAGAGGTTGACTCAGATCACAAGGCCATGAGGTATAAGGAGTAAAAAGAGCCTTACGTTCCATCCCACAATCAATTCCCCTACATATAACTAAAGCATTTCTACACTCAACTTCGACCAGTTTGGCTTGGTAATCCTACAGGCAGTCAGGCTCTGATACCAAAGCTGTCAGAACCCCAACTCAATGCCACATTGATCTAGCATGTAACACCTCATATCACTTTGCGGCCTCACGCATGGTATTCCCACGGGTGTCGCCATACCTTTGCCCGGGACCGTTTGCGCCTTTTGGCACACGTATATGATAGTGTCGCTAGCATCCATATGATAAGGAGCCCGGGCTGACATGGCTAGTCGTAAACCCAAAGTGGCACAAACTTACAGGACAGGCATCCATGACCCAAAGATCGAACGTGTCACCAACAATGAGTGAATCCAGGCTGTAGCACTGGGCTAGTAGGACTCCGGTGAACCGGGCTGTAGTGGGCTAACAGGACTCCGGTATTCATTGCGTGACATTTCTCCGAAGGGATAGAAACAGGAACGAAGAAGGACACATGCCGGCCAACCTAAGTGTTCCGGAGCAGTAGCAAGCTACCATGGCTCAGTGGAAACACTAGGAGACATTTCCCGGTAAGAGAGGCTACCAAGGATAAACAACTAGGTTGTCAGATCCCACACATACCAAGCATTTCAATAACATGCACACAATATGCTCGATATGTGCAAATACAACATGGCAACACAACATGACTCTACGACTCAAGTATTTATTCATTAGGCTCCGAGGAGCGAGATATTACAAACATGGGTCTCACGACCCAACATTCAGAGTATACAAGTCAAAGCACATGCGGAAACTTTAACATGTTTGAGTACAGACAACTATAAATGAAAAAGGCTGAGAAGCCTGACTATCTACCAGATCCTGCCAAGGGCACAAGATCGTAGCTGAGGTAACAAGCTAAACATCGAAGACCACGCGGAACTACTAACGAGACTGACGTCTCTCTGCAAAAACATAAAATAGGCAAACGTGAGTACAAATGTACCCAGCAAGACTTACATCAGAACTAACTACATATGCATCATTATCAACAAAGGGATGGTGGGGTTTAACTGCAGGAAGCCAGCTTTGACTCAGTGGCTATCCTGAGCTACGACTGCAAGTAACTCTTTTGAGGTGGCGCACACGAGTCCACATATTCACCATAGCAATACACTACTATGGATCCGCTCCCGTCTCCCTACGAGAACGCCATCCATAGCACACACACTTATCTTGCGTATGTTAGGGTATCCACTTTCACTTGTCTATGAACTGATATAGGTAACCCAGAAGTCCTTTACCGCGGACACGGCTATTCGAATAGATGATGTTAACCCTGCAGGGGTGTACTTATTCACACACGCTCTCACCACTTACCGCCGTTTACACGACATGCACTCGGCAACCTTCAAGCGGAAGCCCGACGAGGGTGTCGGCCATGACCTACCTAAACACTCAAGTCTCTAGTCCAGGTTTATCGCCTATTTGGGTTCCATCCGCGAGTAGATCCGGCCGGAGTTTCGCTCACAGCCCCAAACAATGTGTGCAGGGTTCCCGAGACACCAAACGGCCACCCGGTACACCGTGCCACGTGCCTACCGCATCACAGCCCACCCCTCCAGTCAGCGCTGCCCACGGCCTCCAGCATACTACAAACACCAGAAACTACTTGCAACTCCTGGACAGAGGACAAGGGTGATTAAGAAACCGAGAGGGTCCATTGGTTTCCGGCCCAATGCGTGGTAGTATCTGTTTCATGGATCACAAACACAGAACTCAGTTCCTGAGGACGGCTGCAATGAGACAACCCACCATGTACTCCTACATGGCCTCTCACCGCTACCTTTACCAAATCGTGTTCACACACTTAGCTCACACACAGTAGGACATGTTCACACACCCTTGATTCATCCTCGATGAAACAGACCCGACTCAACTCTAAGCAGTAGCAGGCATGACAAACAAGCATGAATGAGTAGGCACAACAGGGCTCAAACAACTCCTACTCATGCTAGTGGGTTTCATCTATTTACTGTGGAATGACAGGTCATGCAAAGGATAAAGGGGTTCAGCTACCGCAACAAGTAACTGATGAATCGTTGTTGTCCTAATGCAGTAAAAGAGAGTAGGAGCAAGAGAGTAGGAGCGAGAGAGTAGGATTGTATCGGAATGAACAAGGGGGTTTTGCTTGCCTGGCACTTCTGAAGATAATATAGTTCTTCATCGGTGTCATCGAACTCGTCGTTGGAACCACGTCTATCGAGAGGGGACAAACACCAGCAACTGAGAAAGAACACAATCAATGAAATGCCACAATATGATGCATGATCATGACACGGCAATATGCTATGATTTGAGCTAATGCACCTAGCTATGATTTAAAAGAAGTTGTTTTGAATACATGATTCAAATTCCAACTCCATATATGATTATTTAAATGTCCTTTATTTGTTTTGTCCAAAACAGAGGACAAACATTGTTCAAACATGCGTGAAAATGCTATAGATGGATTCCTTGAATTTTTCAGATAATTTTTCATATATAATTTGTTTGATTTGGAGCTACGGTTGATTTTATATGATTTTTAGAAGTTTAGGACATTTTCTAGAATTTCCTGGATTAATGGAATTAAACTAATTCCAGAAAAAGGATTACTACATCAATCTGACATCAGCATGAGGTAAGCGAGTCAACAGGGCAGCCCAGGTCAAACTGACCAGTGGGTCCCGTGTGTTAGTGGCTAACTAACTAACCTAGTTTAATTAGCACTAACCTAGGTTAAACTAATTACGTTTTAAACCTAAACTAGATTAATTAGCCGGGCGGGGCCCGCAAGTCAGTGGGAGAGAGGGGAGAGTCAAACCGGGCAGTGGGGTCAACCCACGCCGGTCAACGGTCAGCGGTCGCCGGTGTTTAGCCGCCGGCGAGTCCAGACGCGGCGGAGGGCTTCGGAAAACGCCCAAAGGGCTCGGTTTTGGACGCGGTTTGCGGGTACAGGAAGCTGAGAGCCTCGCGCATCCAACGGAGGCAACAGCTCGTGCTAGAGTGGACTAAATCAACGACGGCGGCAACTTTTGTGGCGGCCGGAGTTCGGGCGAGCTCGGGTTCGGTGTTAGGGAGCACGATAGGAGGAGATGGTGCATGCGTTCGACTCCTGGGAGCACGGTGAGAACGGTGACACGCTCAGAAGCGGGCAGGGGTAGCTCTGGCCGTTGCAGCGACATGGCACGGCGGTGAAACTAGTTGGGGGCGCAAAAAGAAGAGAGAGGAGAGGGGGGAAGATGCAGTAGCTCACAGGGAGGACGGGGAGAGGGTCAGCGTGCTCGAGGAAGGCTTGACGGCGGCGGAATCCTGGCTGCGATCTCCCGTGGCCGAGGAAGAAGATGAGGTCGAGGACGACGCGTCGGCGCTCTTCCGGTCGCCTGAGTCGACGAAGAGGGATACGGCGATGATTCGGAGCTCCTGGACTGCTCAAGGGGAGGAGGGAGAGGCGGTGGCCGCGGCTATGGCGTCAGCGAGCTCGCGGGCGTCTCGGCCATGGTGGAGAGGGCGAGAGGGAGACGAGGGGGAGAGTGCGGGGCGGTCAGAGCGATCTAGACAGCTCTCGCGGGTCTGTCCGTGGCGCCATGCAAGCTAGCAGGCAGGAGGCGGCATGGGCGCGTGTGTGCGCACGGCGAGCACGCGCTCGGCGTCCTTCTGGCGCGGTGGAGACGATGGCTGGCAGCGCCAGTCAGCTGGGCCAGAGTAGATGGGCCGCCAGGTAAGTTCTCCAGGTAGGTTCTCTCTCTCTGGTTTTTCTATTTATTAATGTTTTCTATTTTCTGCAATTGGTTTTGATTTGATTTAAAACATCAAATCATTTTTTTTAACTTTCTGTAAATTGTATGTGAGCTCAGGAACTAGTCCAAGGTCACAAGCAACTTACAAAAAATATTTGAACTTTATTTCTTATATAATAGAAATAAATTCAACTCAAATATGTCATTGGTTTAAGTCAAAGGCAAAAAATAAATATTTCTGTGATTCCAAAAATATTGATTTGAATTTTACCTCTTACCTATATTTTCACAGAGTAACAGGAACATTTCTTTGGACTCATTTGATGAGATTTAAATGTCGGTTATTTTTAGAGGTCTTCTGAGGCTTATGAAAATTCCTCAATTCAAATTTCATTTGAATTTAAACATGATGCTCACACGAAGGTCTAGCCTAGTGCATACCAGAACTAGGGATGTGACAGTAACAGTCGTTGATCACAACCCATTATGCATCTTCACATTGTCCCTAGGTGACAGTAGGGCGAAACTTTTTTGTTTTCTACTACATTTCCCAACAGTGACATCATGAGCGGTTCTATGAGTAGATGCAAGTTGCAATCTAGATCACATGTGGATGTGAGGGTGATGTTCTTGCTATGCTCCCTCAAGTGTTGCTTTGCTTCAGTTCATTGACAACATGGTGTCGCTTTTCACAAGGTTCTGACAATCGATCGGCTCTGGCTATCGATGGTCTGCTAAAAGTTCCTTGGGCTTCACCATAGTTAAGAATAGTAAATCGTCCCGTGCGCAAGAAGGAGATGAATATGGATGATCTTCTACGTATTAGACGAAGTTTAGTGTGGGGGAACGAGATTTTTAGTGAAGTCTCTTCTTTCACACACCCCGAAAGTTAATCTAGAAAAAAGGATTATCACTTCTTGGTGTGCACATAGGTAGCTAGGTTTAACCGGTAACTCCAGAAGCCACATCATTAAAATTTTCCAAACTGCTTAGAGTACGTGTAACTTGGTTTTGTAGGCTTTGCATATTATTTGGTATAGCCTTCATCATGATAATGAGTTTATGTATGAGAAGGTTATAGGTTGTAATGTTGAGTGGCCTGCGCATCACGGCATGATGGCTGGAGCCATGAGATTGCCACCTTAATGTCAATATCATACAGATAGGTTACAGGTGATGTTGGCTAGATGTACAAGAAGGATCACGACAAGGAGAAAGTGTACCAAGGCACGGGATAAGGAGCTATAATTTCGTGCCATGGCGGAATTTCATATTTTAGTGCCACGCCAATGATAGAGGTAAAGGTGTCCCATCTTTCGATTGGACGGTGATTATCGTTTTCGGAAGAGTAGACTCTGATGATCGGAGTATGACGGTGTGAGGACGTCACGCCTTAGCAATCGCTAAACCAACTCCGAGAGATTAGTGACCATGCCAGAGCACGATCAACCTGACCACGAGGGTCTATTTCCTATGAGCAAATGAAGAACAAGCAAGAAACTGAGATTGGAATCAGGATATTGCGAATATAAGAGGAAAAAATTATTGACGAAAGTGCGGTTCTGTAACGTCTTTTTCTGGTCGTCGAACAAAAATGATGTATGTGAAGTTGCAGCTATGGCGAACTTTAATATAAACAGAACCCAAAGTCTAAACGGTGCCCTACGGGTTGTACATATGGAGGAGTAGGGGGGAATTTCGTGACCCCTAGGAGTGGTCCGAAACCAACCCTAACTCTGTTTCCCCACACATGCGGACTCTAAAAACAGCCGATACTAAAGTATTTAAAAATTACTTTGGCCTGGTCCAATAATAAGGTGACGCAACACCTGTAATAGCCTCTGGACAAAATTTAAGAATATGCATCTTATATATTTTCTCCAACCCTCATGCACTCATAATGGAGGCTTTAAAGTCCTAAAATCATCACTTCAAACTCCGTTCTTGTTCCCCTTGCGCATGCCATCATCTCCATGCTTGATCTTGCTCCAATGTTCATCTTTCTTGTCCAAGTTAAACCCTTCATTTTTAAGAAAAACAAATTATCCAATTTAGGCAGCATCATATTCTGATGAACATTAGAATTGTTACCAAGAAACGGAAGTACCAGGTAATTTAGTTGGTGTCTGCGAGCTCTAGTAATTGGTCCAGTATGTATAGCAACAGGTGTTGTGGGTGTAACAGTGCTATTGATGTCCTCATCAGGCAACGTTTATTGAAACGGTCGCCATGACAACGTTTACTGAGATTTCCACCATGGCAACGTTTTTTAAACGGTTGCCACGTCAACGAAATATTGACTGTCATGTCACTTCAGCTAGAGATTGAAGACAATGACAGAGAACTCGTGGCACCCAGGGCTATACCATACCATGCTATTATGGAATACCCGGGATGTTTATCCCTTTGTTATTTGCACCGTTTGATTGCACAGTAGTCAATTATTAGGGTGATCTCTCACACTAAATATCAAGTTAAAAGGTGCTCTCTCCCTGTGTTGCAACCCTCTATAAAACATAGCGTTCCGGAGTGGGTCTTGTCCACATGAGCACAAACGGGACTTGAGGTGTAAAACGGTGATGGTCAGACCATGCTTGCAGATAGCACTCTGTTGTCTTGAAGTCCTAGGAGAATCGTTCTGAGCTCGAAGCACAAAGCATCGAAAGATGAACAAGGGTCATATGGAGATATGATTGGCAAAAGTTTGCCCACCAGTCAAAATTCTCGTATTCAGTGATGTCCACATCAATGGCCGAGAACTAGGCTTGGATCTTGAATTGTTCAGTATCAATTATGAGAGATATTGATTTGAGTGGGAGCACAATTATGTATCAATTAAGTTTAATAACTAGAGCAAATTAATTATGAACGATGTCTATTTGTAGTTTGCATTATAGTTGTAGAATTATGGCTCACAGTTCCAACCTTGTTGTTAAAATTGATTGAGAAGATCATCCTCTAAAAGTGCCAAGAAGGATTTTGTCCTACTGCATGTTTACAACACTCTCTTGTTGATGTTGTCGATGACAAGACCCACGTCCTTCGATCCAAAAGCTAGAATTTCATTATGGTCTGCTTGCGTCTGAGAAACTCGAACTTCAAAATGTTTGGGATAGTTATGTGATATTCCTGGAACTGGATTTTTTTCAGAAACAAACAAAGGCTATAAGATATGCGATATCTAAGGAAGTGTTTTGTTTGCAAATTCTAGTGAAGTGCTCAACTATGTTTAAGACTGAAATGTGTAAGATCCGGAAGAAATCCAGTCATATGTTGATGGTGAAAACTTGTAGAGAAATAATAAAACCAAAAGATGTAATGAGACTTGCATGCCTACGGAAGTTCGGGGCTCACGCCACTCTTAAAGTTGTTGTTTCTTCTAAGAGTAAGAGAAATATTGAAGTAAAACTATAAGAAGTAAAAGGCAGAAAGAAAAGAAGACTGGAATGTCCAGCTTAGATATGAATGTCATACAAGTTATGAGATGTAGAGGTGGTTGATCAAGTAAAGAGTAGTTCTTAGGAAATATGATCAGTTTGTCTATCACTCATCTTCGGTATTGTGGTTAAAATTTTAGTGACAAGGATATCGACTCGATTGCATATTATTGTGGTTACCAGTGATTCAATATATATACAAATCTTATTTCACACAAATTATGAATTCTTTTGAAAGCATGATAGATGCATAGAAATGTAAATGATACACGCGGATCCGTAGTTGTTAGATTCGATAGGATAAAGTCTATACCACAGGCAAAGCATGGACTAACACCGGATTGCCATCGGTGTAAAAGTTAAAAGTGCTAACTAGATTATTGACTCTAGTGCAAGTGGGAGACTGTTGGAAATATACCCTAGAGGCAATAATATTATAGTATTATATTTCCATATTCATTGTTAAGATTTTATATTTCATGCTATAACTGCTATGATCTTGGAATATGTGATTCAGTGGAAAACTCATATGCATGTGTGAAATGATAAAAAAACAATAGGTTCCCGCTCTCGCCTCTAAGACTGGCTCGAGATTTGTTGGTGATCATGTTTTCCAGATCTTAGGATATCATTGAGTGTAACGATAGTCCTAAAACAATATTGAGGGTATGATGTCAAAAGAACGATCATTTTGAATCGACCCAATACTTGTCTATTATACTATGTGATTATACCGTCTAAAATCATCTGTTATAACATGGAGTGTTAACATGTGTTTTACTTCCTCATACCATGATAGTGTCTTAGGTCACTTTCTACTAGAAGGTGGGCTCTGGGTTGCTCAAACGTTATCTGTAACAAGGTGATCATAATGACAACTTTCAAGCACACCAGAAAGTTTGACAAGTGATAGGACAGCTTGAGAGTGAGATTTTCTCCTCCGACGATGGAGAGACATTCTCAGGGCCCTCTCCCTGTGACGGCATCCATCATCGTCTGGCCAAACATAGGTGACTATGTCAAGGGGATGCCGGAACACGTCAACGAGAAAGAAGAACAAAAGCAGTAATGGGAGCATTGGTAGAGTGAGCATGGTGATGACTCAGCAGGATACTGATGCACACCGGGTTTTGTAGAAGTATCACTGTCACAACCCTAGTCAGTGCATGCATTAGAGTGATTGCATCATGTTTACTTTTCACACAAAGTTGAAATTGGGATCGCAGAAACCCCCAGTACCACTTAATACAACTAGGGTTACTAAAATACTTTTTCAATGAACCTGAAATGCCCTTCAAAAATGTACATCATCTTTGCCTTGGTCTAGAACCTCTGACAAAAGTGGTGCACAGTTTTCTAGGACAGCCTTGGGTCACTGAGTTAAATCATATTCTATTTGCATTTGGGAATTTAAATGCTATATAATATTTTAAATCTCCAAATATTCATGAACTAAAATGTTTACTGTTGGAAATAATCCAAACAGTGGCCTTGAGGAGTTTCATGAATTTTTAGAGTGCCTAAGTATTTTTAATAAAGCCCTAAAGTCTACAGAATAAAAGAAAACAGAAAACAAAAAGGAAAAGTAACTTACACGGCTTACCTGTCGCAGCCCAACTGGCCAGCCCACCTCGCGGCCTAGCCCACTAGCCTCCTCCTGTCGACTTCCTCCTTTCCAGGAGGACGGGCGCGTGCCCGACGCGCACGCACCACCGTGCGGCCACCTCGAACTTGCCTGGTTGTCCCACCGTCGCCCTGGACCCCCCTCGTGATGCCACGCACGCCTTGGCCGCCTCTCACCCCTTGGATCCATCTCCCCTCCCTTGGTTCTCTCCCCTTCACCGTCCGATCGTCACCGTCACCGCCGCTCGTTGTTGCTATGGACAGAGCCACCACCCCGCCTCTCCATGTTGTCCAGAGGCTCCGCCTCGACACCACGGAGATCCAAGAAGAAACACGCATCCACAGGACACCTGAAGCGATGTCATCGTCATCATCTTCATCGTCGGCCGCCAAGATCCCCCTCGCCGCCCCGCTCGCTCCAGCCCGTCCCCGAGCTCGCTGAGGCCTTCGTCGCAACCGCAGTGAGCTCCTGCCTCTCCTGCCCCTCTCTATTATCACTCTCGTGTGCCGAAGCGACCGCCTGAGATCACCACCGACGTGGCGCCGGCCACGCAACGGCCTCGACGTCCTGTCCACTGACCACCCCACAGCGCATATGCCTTGTAGGAGCTAGCCCCTCACCTCCATGTGCACCATAGCGTCGAGCTCGAGCTCGCCTGAGCTTCGGCAGGCGCCAGGCTCGTCGCCGGCGTCGTTTCCGGCGACCCCGAGCCCAACCACCACCACCACTCGACGTGGCTTGCCTCCAGCTGTGCGTAGATGCCCTCCGCCACCCATTTGGTCGCCGGAGCGCAAAACCCACTCCCTCCGCCGCGTTCGGCCTCGCCGGTGGCTAAACACCGGCGGGTTTGACCTCGCTGACTAGGGATTGAACCCCCTGGGTCACTGACATGTGGGCCCCGCCCCTGGTCAAACTTAGATTAGCAATTAAACTAACCTTAATTAGTTAGTTAGCTAACTATGACACTGACCAGCAGGATGCCACCTATCGTCCTCCTCCTCCCGTTCCTCGTAGTCGCGCTGCTCGACGCGGCGCCCGTGGTGGCCTAGCGGAGCCGGTGCGTCCATGGCCGTAAGGTAGCCGCCGTAGGCGACCCTGTGGAGGAGCACGTACTGGGCATTGTCATCGCTTGGAACAAGTGCACCGCCCATGCCGCGTTCATCGAAGCCCCGTGCTGGCGGAGGGAGACGCCACAGCTACCCTTGTCGGCGTGCAGGTACATGCCATGCTCGCGGCTCCTCAGCCGCACGTGGTGGCCGTCCTGAAACTGCTCCATCTATCGCCGAGAGCAGAGGCAGTGGCGCTGCGCGGTGGAGGTGGGGATGATGGGTTCTTGGTTTCTCGGCGGTCCGGTGAGGGGGAGAAGCGAAACCTGTTGGTTGAAACGGTTACGTTCGGGCGCCAAGGCGGGGGAGTATTTCAATGAAGGTCCACACCCTCGCCATGCGAGCATGGGCCTGTGGGCGATTTTCTCCGCACAGCAAGATGAGCTGGCACATGCACGCGCGAGTCCACAATTTTTTACGTTTTCTGCTTTAGTTTTTTGCTATATTTTTTATTTTTATTTATACTTTAAATTATTCTAAATATAGTTTACAAAACACAATCTACAAAACATATTTGGAAAATGTTGAGAAGTAATTGAAAAATGTTAATCAAGCATTTGAATTTTTTTATCAAGTATATGAAAATAATTTAATAGGTATTTGAAAAAGAAATGTTGAACACGCATTCGAAAAATGTTGAACAAGTATTTAAAAAAAATATTAATTAAGCATTCAGAAAATGTTGTATAAGTATTTAAAATTTTTAATCAAGCATTCGGGAGATGTTGAACATGTATAGAAAAATTGTTGATCATGTATTAAAAACATGTTGGTTTTATTTATCATGTATGTAAAATGTTAATCAAGAACATTAAAAAAATGAACAAGTTTTTAAAATGTTTAACAAGCATTTTGAAAAATGTTAAATGTGTATAAAAATGTTGACCATGTATTAAAAAAATGATGAAATTTTTTGATCATGTACTAAAAAATGTTTTGTGAAGAGCCAGTCGATTCCTAAAAAATAGAGTATCCAACCAAGTAAACCTTAGTGGAGAATATTAACTCTACTAAGTTTTGTCGGTTCTATCCGATCCCCTAAATTTAGCGGACTAAATATCAAATCAAACTTCTGGACCAAAATTCGACACATAATATACATTACCATCCACCGAAGCATAGTCTCGTTTAAATCGATACTAAAACTTAAATCTACCCAAAAACTTAGTTGCTATCTGACTTTGTGAGGGATAGCCAATCTACCCTATAGATGCCACCGTCGATGGGGTCAGGCCCTGTATCGTCGTCGTCGCAGCCGGGGAAGGTTCTTCTCCACTCTTCGATATTGAAGCTGTTGTCGCTGCCACCTTCTCTACCATTGTCGTCCTCCTCGTAGCTTGAGAGAATGATGAGGTTCGCCCTTCAGCCTCTCACTCCTCGTACAACTTCTGCTCCGCCTCCACTAGCACAGGGTACTGGTGGCGGCGGTCAGCCATGTACGACTCGTTGTTGATCTTTGCCAAAAGATGTTCCCTCGCCTCCCGGTCCTCCCGAGCCACCACCACATTCACCATCCCCGGTAGCGGCGGATGAAAGAGCGGCACCTCGCTCCACACAAAGTTCAGTCAGGCATCGGCATCGTGCAGCCGGACCGACCAAAGGTCGTACTCGCGGTCGGCGAGCTCAGCGGTGTGAAACTACCCAAGCCAAAGTTTCTTGTGGGTGTGCCAATAAGTGATTTCGGCCACCCACACCCCACACACCCACTGCTGAACACCGTGTACTTCCTCTATGGTAGTGGCAGCACGGGGAGATCAGGGAAGCCGGCGATCCTATCGGATGGGGCCGCAATGTCACAGCGGCGGCATGAGGAGGATGCGCCCACGCTGTGGATGGGTAGCGGGGACCAACGGCCACGGGATGCAGCCATGGCGGCAATAGTGAGGATGCGAGAACGGTGGTGGATCGCCGGCGGGAGGGATTGGGGAGGAGGAGAGGCAGAGGAGGCGTGGGGAGTTTTGTTCCGAGGCTGAGCAATGGAGTATTTTTAGTTGCCGGATAAGCGGTGGAGTAAAATTTACTCACCTATAGCTTATACGGGTTCGGCTAGGTCCAGGTTAGAGGAGTAAAACTGGATGTTTACTCCTCTAACCGGTTTTAGGGAATCGGCTAGAGTTGCTCTAAATGGGAGGGGATCCCAGATAAGTTTGAAGCTCCTCCTCGTGCACCCACCATTTAAGGCCATCTTTGATTCAAGGGATTCTGAAAATGTAGGAATAAGGAAATCACAAGAATAAGGTAGGGTTGTATGTTTTGCGGAGTTGGATGCTTGATTCATAGGAATCAGAAAAAGCACAGGATTCTTCAAAAATTGTGTGAAATCTGATTTGGTTTATAGGAGAATCTAAATTTAAGTGTGTACCACTTCACAAAGAAATGCAGTAGTGGCTATAGGATTTATTTTTTTCATCTATGATCTTACATAAAATTAGACTATAGCCAACGGCGTATTCTGGAAACTCCGGCCCCAAATAGAGTCGGAACAGTGGGGTTTGACCTGGACCGCACAGTTGACCTGCTAACGCAATGCTGACGCAGTAATGCCTTTTCTGGATTTATTCTTATTTAGGAAATTCCAGAAAATAGTGCTAACTTCTAAAAATAATAGAAATTATCTGTAACTCCAAATGCAAAGGTTATATATGAAAAATGATCAGAAAAAACCAATCTATCCATCTGTACTTGTTTCATGCATGTTAAAACAACTTAACCTTACTGTTTAGTGCAAAATATGATAAAGCACTATTTAAATTCATAAGATGAGTTCGGGGTTGAACCTTTGGATCAAAATGACTCAAACCCATCTGGTTTTAGTTGCATTAGCTCAACAATAGCATATTGCCATGTCATGATCATGCATCATATTTTGCATTGCAATTATTGTGTTCTTCCTTGTTTGCCGGTATTTGTCCCCTCTCAGTAGACGCTGTTCCAATGATGAGTTAGATGACACTGATGAAGAGCTATACTATCTTCAGAAGTGCCAGGCAAGCAAAACCCCCTTGTTCATTCCGATACAATCCCACTCTCTCGCTCCTTGTCTCTTTTATTGCATTAGGACAACAATGATTCATCAGTTACATGTTGAAGTAGTTGAACCCCTTCTCCTTTGCATGACCGGTCGTTGCCACAGTAAATAGATGAAACCCACTAGCATGAGTTGGAGTTGTTTGAGCCCTGATGTGCCTACTCATTTATGTTTGTTTGTCATTCCTACTACTGCTTAGAGTTGAGTCAGGTCTGATTCATCGGGGAAGAATTGGAATGGTGATGAACATGTCCTACTGTGTGTGAGCTAAGTGTGTGAACATGATATGGTAAAGGTAGCGGTGAGAGGCCATGTAGGAGTACATGGTGGGTTGTCTCATTGAAACCGTCCTCAGGAATTGAGTTCTTTGTTTGTGATCGATGAACGGCTACTACCACGCGTTGGGCCCGAAACCAATGGACCCTCTCGACTTATTAACCGCCCGTGTCCTCTGTCCTGGAGTTGCAAGTAGTTTTTGGTGTTTGCAGTATGCTAGAGGCTGTGTGTAGCGCTGACTCGAGGGGTGGGCTGCGACGTGGTAGGCACGTGGCATGGTGTATCGGGCACCGGTTTTGTGGGGACCCCGAGTCATAAGTCGAGATCACCGAATGCACGTGTACAGTGATCCCAGAGATCAATGCTCACTGAACATACAGAAGCTCAATAACAAGAGTCTTACATCCATACATACCGTCTTACACAAATTATGACCGTTATGGTCAAGTCTTACATTGATAAAGCCTGAAGGGCTGAACATCAAATGAAACACAAGCAGCGGAAATCTTCGTCGATAAGTAAAACCCATGCCATCTGCCTTAACCCTACAGGCATTCTGACTGGGAAACGTCCTAGTTCGCGTGTTCGTCACCAAAGAACTCTTCCTCGAACTCCTGTTCTTCCATGCCTGACCAATTAAATAACCAGTGGCAAGCCAATGAGTACTTTGAATGTACTCGAAAGCAACCCATGTTTTGGTTCAAGGTACAACAATGCATGATATAGGTAAATTTTTGCAGAAAGCTAGTTTTGAGTGCAATGACACGTTCAACAACTTTGTAAGACATGCATCAAGAGAATTCAAGTAACCATGAGGACAGGTTACAGATATCAACATAAATAGAGTGGGCACCAACCCATCTCAATCATGTCAAGTCCCTTGACTTGACCCAAGTCATTTTATCAGCGCACACACTTGGTTTGTAAACAAGTGGACGTAGCCCAAGAGCAGTTACCCAACTGTCCTTGACCGTGGACACGGCTATTCGAATAGTTTTACACTCTGCAGAGGTTGCACACTTTACCTACAAGATCCGGGGAACTTCCATGTCATCCACGACCCGCGATACCTCAAGTGCCCGGGATAAGCACCCGATCACTACCTTTCCCTAGACGACACTAACATGGAGTCCACTCAATTGGTAGTAACCCCCGTGCCCAACTTTATGACATAACATTTTCGTGGACCCACGCTCCATAATCATCTCACATCACAAGCACGGGGTACCAACGGTGTGTCCGGTGCCCCATAAAAATGTTCTTGGTGGCACGACCCCGTCCCGAGAGAGCGCACCAACAACTCTCCCATCACTAGTAATGCAGGCTCCAAGCTAGTATCGGTCTAGGTACTCAATAATGCCCTTTCCCATACAAGGGTAGAGTGGTTGCGCATGTAAGGTTGGAATAACGGTCGCAATTTAAACCAATCCGTTTTGAAAACAACACACACTTGCTTCGGTACACCACTTCGTCATCAAGTGGCTACCCAACTCATCATCTCCCTTGGGCATAAGTGGCACCCGACGGGGTTTTCGAAAAGTCCTTTGAAAATACTTTATCTCCATTACTATGCATATTCCCGTCCCTTTTTGCGTAGCACTACTTTAGCATCATATCTACTCCTACCGGCATAACCCTCATAAGAAGGTAGGGTCATGCACAATGCAAGTATCAACGGGGAAGTAACAGAGGCAACCAACACCACGTGGTTCACCATCTCATCACGATTCCGATGCAACAATAATAAAGAGCTATATGACATGCATAAAAAGGGTTTCATAGACATGGTCAAAGGGCTGCTTGCCTTGGTTGGCTTGGTCTTCAAAGTCTTTAGGCCCTTCCTCTCCTTCTTCTCCAACTACTTCGTCAAACACGCGATCTAATCGTCGCAATAAAACAACGGATAAATGAGACAATAATAAAAACAGAAAAGTCAAAGTGCTCAGAAAAATGTCAACTTATTTTTGTAAAATACTAGGAGCAAAACTAGGAAGGGGAAAATTCTTGGTTTTGGATTTGGAGCTAGGGAAACAGAGTTGTGGATTTTCAAACAGAGGTTCTATTGTTCAAATTTGAATTTAAATTTGAACAGAGCATAAAAGTGTAATTGATGTGCATGAAAGTTACATCAATAAATAGGTGGGATTATTCTGGGATTTTAGGAGTTGGAATTATTCCATTTGGATAAATATTTTACCCTGTGGGATTTTTGGAAGGGAGACAGAAAAAGAAAAAGAAAAGTGGCGTTGTGCCACTGGGCCAGAGAGGCCACGGGCAGCAGTCCCAGAGGGGAAACCAGCCCGCGCGGGGCCGCCACGTCGAAGGCGTAAAGGTGAGGTACGCCTTCAGCCGACGGGCGAACCGGTCTTGGCAGCAGCGTTAAACTCGACGGTGGATCCCACCCGTCGTGGTGAGGTCGACGGCAGGGCCACGGCGTCGTCGCTCACCTTCGTCCCATAGGCAATGACGAGCTCGCCGGCGGTGATACAGAGCACGGGGGGGTGGGTGCGCGGGTGGTACCGTTGGACTCGGGGGGATGTCGCCGTTCGGGTGGTGGTGGAGACGGTCGCCGGAGTAGCCTGGTTCGCCGGCGACGAGGTCACGCGGCGGAGGTGCTTCGGGCGTCAATGGATTCGGTCGCTCCTTGCTGCAAAAGGAGCGGGAAAGAGAGGGGAAAGGGTCAGCATGGTCGCTCGGTTCCAGATCGAGAGAAAACAGGAGCGGAGGAGGCCTGTACCGCGCGAACGCCGACGAGCCGAGGCGGCGGGGCCCAAGCTCGATCTCGAGGTCGAGCGGCTCTGGAGACCAACGGGTGGTATGGGAGGTGGATTAGGAGTGTGGGGGAGCGACAGGGAGAGAGAGAGGCTCAGGGTCGCCTTTTATAGGCTGGCAGAGGTTCACCGTGGGCGCGGCCTGCGGGTAACCGCGGGATCGGCTCGGGTGGCCGTTAGAGAGGGAATGGAGGGCTCGGGGGTGTTCTTGGGAGTGGTGTAGGGTGCCAGGGAGAGAGAGGAGGAGCGGGGCGAGCTGCACGCGGGCCACAGGAGTGGCGCGAGCATTGGCCGAGCGGGGTGGCGCTCTGGCGCGAGCTGCAGGAGAGAGAGGAGGGCGCGGGAGCAAGTGGGTGGCCTGCTGGCGTGGAGCGGACGTCAAGGGGCATCGACTGGCGCGCGGGGAGGCTCGAGGTGGCCGGGAGATGCGGCATCAACGGTCGGGTGCCCTGCCAGGCGCTCCAGAGCGCGACTTTGGCCGGCATCTACAGCTTTCCCGCGTCCGCGCGCGTCCACTTGCGTCTGGAGGCTACAGGGGGCGTGGGCAAAAGCTGGAGCGGGCCTTGGATGCTCTGGAGAGCTGAGGGGAGAGAAGGAGGCTGAGAGAGAGGGGGGAATCTGCTGTCCAGAGAAGAAAAATGGGGTTCCCCCTCTCTTCATCATTTCTTCCTTGGGCAGGAAAGCATCCAGGTGATAGGGGGGAACTAGGAGGGGTTGTGGTAAAAAGAAGGGCTCATGGAGATTAGTGGGAGTGGTCAAAAATGGAATTTTGGCAAAGTGGCAGAAGGTGTTTGATGCTTGTTTGGTTAAGCAAATGAACTCCAAATGCCATGATACTCCACAGGGTGAAATGACACATATAATTAGGGCCTTACACCCATTTTGAGCTTATTTTGGCAAAGTTGCCAATGCAACTTTTGTAAACCCTAGAAATGAACAGGAATGAATTTGGGGCACTATGATCAAGTTAACTTGTTCTCCAACTTGTGCCATTTGGTCTAGATGAATAATTAGACCATTTGAGCATGTTAACAAGATTTGAGAGCATTTGGATATGTTTGGCAATGTAAAGTTGCTCAAACTTCAGAATGGCCAGAAATAATTTTGAGGGGATTTCATGGGGTTATACTATTCTCCATGACATGATACTTGTCAAGATCATCAAACATGTCATATGTGACATGATAGAATTTTCTTGGAATTTTTGGAGAATATTTCCTTTGTAAATATTTCAAAAGCTTGAAATATCCAGAAAGGGTTTTTTAGGGATTTAACCAATATTTTGAACATGACCATGTGTTGAAACTCTTATATATGGAAAATATATGTCCAATGAGTTTCCCTGATTTTTGTCAAATATTTTTGAAACAATAAAATAATTTTTCCCTATTAAAGACCATTTCTGGCCTTAAGAAAAAGCTTTCAAATAAAATAGTAAAATAACTTTTAAAATTATATTTTTGTGGTTTATGGGAGTCCTATAGCTAATAGGTCTCAAATATACTGTTTGAAATATTTTTCATACCCCAAATCAAGTACTTGCAGTACAAACATAAATTTAGGGGTTTTTGGAAAACTAATTTTTGAAAATACTATTTGGCCAAATTATTTTTGTAAGAAAATACTATGTTTCTCTATACACATGGCATGATCATTGGGCAAGAGTTTGGGGCAAGGAGATGAATTATAGAAGGTGGAGTAGTTGACTTATAGAGCACTTGAAAAAAAATCACGGAGAGAAAACCAACTCCAAATAAAAGCCAAATAATGCAAAAGCTTTTGTTGGTCCAAATTTTCATGCCTTAATATCGCAAAAGAAATGTTACAGAATGCAGGGTGTGACAGGTTTGGTGACCCGAGAACCCTGCACACATTCTTTAGGGCCGTATGTGGAAACCTCGGCCGGACTCCCTGCGGATGGAACCAGAATAGGTGATAAACCTAGACTAGGGACTTGTGTGGTTAGTCATGTCATGGCCGACACCCTTGCTGGGCTTCTGCATGAAGGTTGTCGAGTACACACATAAACGACGATAAGTGGTGAGAGCGCGTGTGAAGAAGTACACCCCTGCAGGGTTAACATCATCTATTCGAATAGCCGCGTCTGCGGTAAAGGACCTCTGGGTTAGCTATACAGTTCATAGACAAGTGGAAGTGGATATTGTAAAATAAGCAGGATAAGCATGAGTGCTATGGATGGCGTTCTCGTAGGGAGAGGGGAGCGGATCCATACTGGTGTACTGATATGGTAAATATGTGGACTCGTGTGCGCCACCTCAAAAGAGTTGCCTGCAGTCTTAGTTCAGGATAGCTACCGAGTCAAAGCTGGCTTGCTGCAGTTAAAAACCCCACCATCCCTTTGTTGATACTGATGCATTTGTAGTTAGTTCTTATGTAAGTCTTGTTGAGTACATTTGTACTCATGTTTTCTTAGTTTATGTTTTGCAGAGAGACTCCAGTCTCACTAGTAGTTCTGCGTGGACTTCGACGTTTAGCTTGTTACCTCAGCTACGATCTTGTGCCCTCGGCAGGATCTTGTAGATACTCAGGATTCTCAGCCCTTTTCATTTGTAGTTGTATGTACTCAGACATGGTATGCTTCCATTTGTTTGTATGGTCTGAATGTTGGGTCATGAGGCCCATGTTTGTACTACTTTGCTCCGCGGAGCTTATTGAATAAATACTTTGAGTCATAGAGTTTTGTTGTGATGCCATGTTGTATTTGCACATATCGAGCATATTGTGCGTATGTTATTGAAATGCGTGGTATGTCTGGGATCTGACAACCTAGTTGTTTATTCTTGGTAGCCTCTCTTACCGGGAAATGTCTCCTAGTGCTTCCACTGAGCCATGGTAGCCCGCTACTGCTCCGGGACACTTAGGCTTGCCTGCATGTGTCCTTCTACGGCTTGGCCTGCATGTGCAAATACAACATGGCATCACAACATATGTAAGTCTTACTGGGTTCACGCGTTGTTCCTTTAAGTCCCTGTAGCTTGCTACGACTTGGGTTCATATGTTGTTGATCGACACATTCATTGCTAGGTCATGTATGCCTCTCCTTATAAGTTAGCACCACCTTGGGTTTACGACGAGTCATGTCGGCCCGGGTTCTTTGTCATATGGATGCTAGCGGCACTGTCATATACATGAGCCGACAGGCACAAACGGTTCTGGGCCAGGTAAGGTGGCACCCATGGGAATACCGTGCGTGAGGCCTTGAAGTGATATGATGTGTTACATGCTAGATCGGTGTGACTTAGGATCAGCGTCCTGATAGCTTTGGTATCAGAGCCTGACTGCCTGTAGGACCACCAAGCTAAACTGGTCAAAGTTGAGTCTAGAAATGCTTTAATTATATAAGGGAAATGATTGTGGATGGGAACGTAAGTCTCTTTTTACTCCTTTACCTTATGCCTTCTGATCCGAGTCATACTATCTTCCCTACAGGGTTAAGAAACTAGGCTTTCTCTTCCTTCTATCAAGATCACGTGTTACTAATCCGTAGACTTATAGGATTGATGGATTCAAGCCTTAGTTTAGTCTCTACTACTTTCGTGTGTTCATAGTTGGTTTCAGAACCTTGATATTCTGATGTTGAATGGCTATGCCACCATTTTGCAGGATGTCTCAAATCTTTTTGAGCATTTACAGCCGTTATGCTATCCGAGTCATCCCTGGTTTCTAAATAGTCTGATGCATTTGCAAATCCCTTCTTCCGTTCCTGATGTTCCTTTGGTCAGATTAACCACACTAGTCAGTGAGTTGAGGTACTCCATTGCCTCGACATATATGTTGGAGCTATTATTATGACCCTAGGTGTCTTATATAATCACCTAGTAATTCATCCATGTTTTGTATTCACGGTGTATGATTCTAGCCATTATTCTCGAAAGTATCCTGTGATGCCACTTAGTTAGTAGGCATTCTACTCCTGGGTTTCTGAACCCGAGATTCACCCTACCTACATCATGTTGATAGTGTTTGCTAGTTCCCTTAGGATATTTGTAACCTTTGTGATAGTCCTCGAGGTCCGTGGTATACCATTCTTCCCAATACCATGAACCATTCTTGGCAGAAGTTCTTTTGAACCAAAACATCACAATAAGACCGCTCTTGATGAGTTCTCCATTCTATATTGTGACTCTGCCAGTTATACCCTTCTACATGGGTTATCCAGAAGAAATATGTTGAACTCGTTCGACATGCTAATCCATGCATCCACAACTCAGAAAATCATATATTTTTTTGAGTTGTCTCTCTTTAGTCGTTTTCTGGCCCTCATCTATCAATTGATAGTCAGGAGTAGTTGTGCAATCGTGTTCATCGATGCCTATTACTCTTGTGGTCCATCAAGCCATTCTATTCTGGAATGACTAGGAGAAACAAACTCCAGTACCTCATCCATATCGAGGATTGGGTCAAAGCAGTTGTATTCCGCAGACCAAATGCAATCCATCTTTTGGTCCATTCTACGCTGAAGTATTACCCACTTTATGTCAGGAATGTCATGAGAATTGCACCAACACTTATGAATTCTTGACACAGTGATACTTCTTGCCATCATTGTTCATTCCTCGGTTTTCATGTTGTTGTAACCAGAATACCGACAAGTGAACTCTGATGTGTGAAACCAATACTCCTAGCAACATTTTTGCTTGGTAGTTAAAGGCAATAAATATATTCTTAGCGTGTTGGTTCTTGAATCATCATTCTAAGACTGATTTTGCTACCTAGTCCTTATTTTCGGTGCACTCTTCGATCGGTGAGGTAGGATTGTGTCAATCCCTCACTCTTTTGATCGTATCGTCTTGACCCGAAAAGGAAGATCGATCTCGAGCTTAGTAACATATTGGTGGTTCGTGATTTTTCGAATATCTTCTCGGAAGT
Source organism: Aegilops speltoides (assembly GCA_021437245.1). Classification (NCBI taxonomy): domain Eukaryota; kingdom Viridiplantae; phylum Streptophyta; class Magnoliopsida; order Poales; family Poaceae; genus Aegilops; species Aegilops speltoides. Next base: position 222,006,941 of record CM038142.1, on the reverse strand, counting down.
ATCACCAGGTTGTCACCTAACTGCTATGTTGATTTCGTGCTCAAGTTGGTTTTCAAAACCACTCTTTCTCCAAGAATCTGTGTTGGATACCCTGAGCTAGTTGGTTAAGGTAAAAAACAACTTGGAGAGTTGGAAGATAAAGGCTTGTCCGACACAGTTCATTCCAAAGGGATATCCTTGTGCGTGTGTGTTGAAGAAATATGATATCTTCATTGATTGATCCTCGTGGTCAATTGTTGGATCAATTGTCTTACCCAAACCTTTGATTTGCTTATGGGCTATCGTCAAATCGAGTCAGAACTAACGATATTCATAATGTTGTCTTACTCATGGTTATCTCCTTGAGCATACACCATTTTATCTTTTGGGTGTGACCAATGCTACCACCTTGTTCACATAGTTATGGAATTTCGTATTTATGGAAACTTGGATGAATTGTTGTTGAGCCCATCAACAACATTTTTATCTTCTCCATGATTGTGATGAACATCCAGCTAGTGTTGGAAAATTCTATAAGCATTATCATCATGTCCCGTTCATGAAGCATATGTTGGATGGAAGAAGTGAGTTCCTCTAATTCATGTGCATTTGATGCAAGTTGCCGCTGTGAATTTTAGAAAGTTTGTTTTGCTTCCTCTGGAATCGTCCCAAGTTAGTCATGCATATGCGAAGTACTCTATGGTTTTATAGGTTGGTCGCCTCCATTCTATACGTGTTTCCTAGCACACCAAGCCACTGATTGACTTGTTCAAGGAGAAGAAGTTCCTTCTTAAGAGCAAGACTTATGCAAGGACATTGATATCCTTAATGATGGTCTCCCAACATGAACTCGGTAGTGTTTTATTATAAGACTACTATGTTGTCATGCTTGTCTGAGCATGATCACACGTTTGTAGCAAAACCAGCTCATGTTTTGGAGCTTGCTATCGTAGTTTATTCCCTGAGAATCTCGCAACGCCATCCTGTCGATTTGTGTTGCAAACATTCATTTTTCTTTCTAGACTTGAAGGGTCTGGAATATCCTGACGCCAACCAGATCTGAATCTCAAGCAGATATGATGGTTCGAACGTCTCCCAAGAGCTATAATATTGGTCTCTCTATAACCCGGTGTCAGGACCCTGACTCAATGCCACACCGATCTAGCATGTAACACCTCATATCACTTTGCGGCCTCACGCACGGTATCCCCATGGGTGTCGCCTTACATTGCCCGGGACCGGTTGTGCCTTTTGGCACACGTATATGATAGTGTCGCTAGCATCCATATGACAAGGAGCCCGGGCTGACATGGCTAGTTGTGAACCCAAAGTGGCACTAACTTATAGGGACAGGCATACGAGACCTAGCAACGAATGTGTCGGTCATCAACGAGTGAATCCGGGCTATAGCAACTGGGCTAGTAGGACTCCAGTAAACCGGGCTGTAGCAGGCTAACAGGACTCTGGTAGTCATCGCGTGACATTTCCCTGTAGGAACAGACACAGGAACGAAGAAGGACACATGCCGGCCAGCCTAAGTGTTCCGGAGCAGTAGCAAGCTACCAGGGCTCAGTGGAAGCACCGGGAGACATTTCCCGGTAAGAAAGGCTACCAAGGATAAACAACTAGGTAGTCAGATCCCACACATACCAAGCATTTCAATCATACACAAAATATGCTCGATATGTGCAAATACAACATGGCATCACAACATGAATCTACAACTCAAGTACTTTATTTAAAGTCTCAGAGAGTCATACATATCATACACACAAGTACGGGTCACACGATCCAGCATTCAAGTAACAAACATACAAGGCAACATCGGAAGTAACATGCGTGAGTATAGACATCTAGAAAATAAAAGAGGCTTGAGGAAGCCTGGCTATTCTACACGGTCCATCGTGAGCTCAGGATCACCACCTGGGCTTCAGCCTACTCGTCGACATCAATGTCTATGAAGAACCCATGAGAAGGGGTTGCAGCATCTTCCATAAAATGTAAATTAAGCAAACATGAGCACAATGGTACTCAGCAAGTCTTACATCAGATCCTACATACATGCACATTATCAAGAAGGGATGGTGGGGTTATTGCAGCAAGCTAGCTTTGAATCTTGGCTAAGCTATCTGACGAGACACCAACTTGTAATTGTTTAGCGCACTCGAGTCCACTACACACCACTTAAATACACTACCGAGGATACAACTCCGTCATTCTACGGAAGAGCCATCTTCGGCACTCACGCTTATCTTGAGGCTTTTAGTAGTATCCATTTACTTGTCTATGAACTGTATAGGCAACCACGTAGTCCTTTACCACGGACGCAGCTATTCGAATAAATGATGTTAACCCTCCAAGGGTGTACTTCTTCATACATGTTTCCCCCACTTAGCGTCTGCACACGACATGTGCTTGGCAGACTTGAAGCGAAAGTCGGCGTGGGTGTAGACCACAACCTACCTAAACACCTAAGTCTCTAGTCCAGGTTTATTACCTATCCAGGTTCCATCCGCAGAGAGTATGCCCGAGGTTTCCGCATATGGCCCCAAACAATGTGTGCAGGGTTCCCAAGATACCAAACGGGCATCCGGTACACCGTGCCACGTACCTACCGCATCACAGCCCACCCCGAGGGTCAGCGCTGTCCACGGCCTCAAGTAAACAACAAACACCAGAAACTACTTGCAACTCCTGGACAGAGGACTAGAGTGAATAAGAAGTCTTGCGGGGTCATATTTCACGGCCCAATGCATGGTAGTAGCTGAATCTTAAATCACACATACAGATCTCAGTGCTTAAGGACGGTTCCAATGAAACAACCCACGATGTACTCCTACATGGCCTCTCATCGATACCTTTACCAAATCGTGTTCAACACCATCACTCTTGTTACCGACATGATCATTTCACTCTAGCCCATCATCCAGATGAACCGGACCTGACACAACTCTGAGCATAGCAGGCATAGCAAGGTAGGAAACACATACACATGGCTCAATCAACTCCTACACATGCTAGTGGGTTTCATCTAGTTACTGTGGCAATGACAGGTCATGCAAAGGAAATGGGTTCATCTACCTTAGCACACAGCAGTTTGAAACACGTTGTCTTAAATGCAGTAAAAGAGAGCAGAAGTGAGAACATGGGATTGTATCGATATGATCAAATGGTTGGTTGCTTGCCTTGCGGGTCCGTAGACTAGTATTGCTCCTCGTTTGGATACTCGTGATACTCTTCCGGGGCAGAACCTGCCGCAGAGAGCACCGATATACAATCAACACCAAACAATGTGCAACAATATGATGCATACATGAGACATGGAAAAATGAGTGTAAAGGGCTAATGCAACTATGACGAGATGAGTTTGAGCCATTTTGAACCAAAGATTCAAATTGCAAACCCATATATGATCTTAAATAGTGCTTTATCATGTTTTGCACTTAACATCAAGATTATATGTTTAAACATGCATGAAACTAGGACAGATGAATAGATTAGAATTTTCTGATCATTTTTCATATATAACACTTTGCATTTGGAGTTACATACTAATTTCTATGAGTTTTTGAAGTTTGCACTATTTTTTGGAATTTCCTGAATAACATTGAATCCAGAAAAAGGGATTACTGCATCAGCATTGCATCAGCAGGTCAACAGGGGCGCCCATGTCAAACCTGACTAGTGGGACCCACTAGTCAGTGTCTCTGTTAGTTAATTAAGTTAATTAGGATTTGTTTAAAACTAACCCAGGTTTGACCAGACGGTGGGGCACACATGTCAGTGACTCTGGGGAGTCAAACACGTGGTCAAACTATGCTGACTCGCCGGCGTTCAGCCGTCGGCGACGGCCAGACACGGCGGAGGCTGCGGGATTTGCCCTCCGGCCGAGACCATCTACGCGTAGCTGGGAGTGAGCCGCGTCGAGTGGTGGTGGTGGTGGAGCTCCAGGTCACCGGAAACGATGTCGACAATGAGCTGTGCGGCCGCCGGTGTTCAGGTGAGGTCGAACTCATCGTTGTGGTGCTCTTGGAGGTTCAAGGCCAGCTCCTATGTGATCTACATGACGAGGTAAACTCGTTGGACAAGGTGATGTGGCTATTAGGTGGCCGGAGCGTCGTCAGCAAAGAGCTTAGGCGGCGGCGCGTGCGGTGCTGCTCGTTGTGGTTAAAGCAAAGGGCGGCGGCAAGAACGAGAGGGAGGGGAAGGGGCAGAAGCTCCCGGCGAAGATGATGAGCTAGGCAGCACGGTCGGGGATGAACTGCTACGATGGTAATGGCAAAGGGGATCTCCGGCGGCGGCGGACTCGAGCGAGGTTGATGCGGTGACTTCAGGGCACGCGAGCGCTCGGGGCTCGGCCTACTCGATGGAGAAGACGTCAGTGGAGCTGCTGGACACAGTCAGGCGGCGCAGAGATGGCGGTGGCTATGACTACGACGGCGAGGTGGCAGCGGCTGCATCGGCCATGGCGGAGGGAGGCGAGGGGGAGGCGACGGGGGTGAATGGATGTGTCCAGGGGGTCGAGGGCACCACGTGGAGGTCGTCCAGCTCGTCCACGGGCAAAGCGGCAAGCAGGTCGCACCGTGGCGAGCTCGCGCTCATCGGCGTCACCTCCCTGCCTTCCTAGCGCGGACGAAGCAGCTGGCTGGCGCGGGCCAGCACAGTGCTGGGCCGCCTTGTGGGCCGGGGCATGGGTTTGGCCAGGTAAGTCCCTTTCCCATTTATTTCTGTAAGTTTGGTGCATTTCTAAAAATACTTAGGCATCTCCAAAAATCACCAAACTGCACATGGTCACTGATGTCCAGCATGGAACACTTTAGTTTGGGATTATTTCAGGATTTGAAATATTTTATATTATTTAAATGCCCAAACTCAAATAACTAATGATTTAATCCACTAACCTTAGGATGACCTAGAAATTTGAGCATCACTTTTGGCAGTGGTTTAAGACCAAGACCGAGGTGATGAACATTTTAGAAGGCCATTTCAGGTTCATTGAAAATATTTTTAGTAAACCCTATTTGGTTTCAGGGGGTGCTGGGGGTTCTGTCATCCCCATTTCAAGTTTCTGATGAAAAAAATATTCATGATGCAAACACTCTAATGCATGAACTAGGTAGGGTGTGACAACTCACCCCCACTCAGTAAAATCTCGTCCTGAGATTTAGGATCCTCCGGAAAGAAGGCGGGATACTCAAGTCGAAGACGATCCTCCCTTTCCCAAGTTGCTTCTTTCTCAAAATGGTGCGACCATTGAACCTTGAGAAACTTGATATTATGGTGTCGATTGGTACGCTCAGCTTGATCGAGGCTACGAACAGGGTATTCTCGATAAGTGAGATTATCTTGGAGATCAACCGTTTTGTGGTCCACTCCACGGATAGGATCCGAGAAGCAACGCCTGAGCTGAGAAACATGGAAGACATCAGGGACTCTAGAGAGGTGCGGAGGTAGTTCCAATTGGTAGGCAAAATCTCCTCATTTGGCAAGAATGTGAAAGGGTCCAATGTAGCGAGGAGCCAATTTGCCTTTGATACCGAAGCGATGGGTTCCCTTCAGAGGAGTAACCCGAAGGTAAGCCTTCTCATCAACCTCAAAGGTCATAGCCTTATGTTTCGATCATATTGGCTCTTTTGACGAGATTGGGCTGTTTTCAACTTTTCATGAATGATGTGAACTTGCTCTTCTGCTTCCTGGATCATATCTGGGCCAAAGAATTGTCTTTCCCTGGTCTCCGACCTGTTAAGAGGCGTTCGACACCTTCGTCCATAGAGAACTTCAAAAGGAGCTTTACCCAAGCTAGATTGATAGCTGTTGTTATAAGCAAATTCAGCAAATGGAAGGCACTTCTCCCAATCCATTCTGAATGAGATAACAGAAGCTCGAAGCATGTCTTCTAGAATCTAGTTGACGCGTTCTACTTGACCACTTGATTGAGGGTGAAAGGCGGTGCTAAGGGAAAGACGGGTTCCCATAGCATTTTGGAAACTTTCCCAAAATCGAAAGGTGAAGAGAGTTCTTCGATCCGAGTTAATTTCCAATGGAACACCATGGAGAGTCACTATTTAGGGGATATATAGGTCTGCTAGCTCGCTAGCGGTTATACTCTCGCAAATAGGCAAGAAATGAGCCACTTAGGAAAGATGATCGATAACGACGAAGATAGCATTGTTCCCTCTCTTGGTCCTGGGAAAACCGGTAATGAAATTCATACCAATTTTATCCCATTTCCATTCAGGAATAGCTAAAGGTTGAAGCGTGCTAGTAGGCCGTTGATGCTCTGCTTTAACACGACGATAGACATCGCAATTAGCAACAAATTGAGCAATGTCTCTCTTCATCCTATCCACCGGAACCTCTGGCGTAGGTCCTGATACATCTTTGTGCTTCCGGGATGAATGGTGAGAGGTGATTCATGAGCCTTCTTAAGGATCAACTGCCATAGATGTTGGTTCTTGGGAACCACTAGACGGTTCTGAAAGTAGAAAACACCATGATCATTTGCAGAGAAACATTTAGCATCTCTGCTAGCAATGTTCTCCTTGATCTGCGATATCCCTTTATCTCGCTTTTGGGAAGTGATGATTTGATCCGTAAGAGTAGGTTTTGCCACCAAGGTAGAAAGGAATCCTTGAGGAATGATGTGAAGGTTAAGCTTCTAAAATTCCTCATGGAGAAGTGGTTGACTTTGTTGTAACATCAGATTGTTACAATAAGATTTACGACCTAGTGCATCAGCCATGACATTGGCTTTTCCTGGGGTGTAAGTTATCCCTAAATCGAAATATGTGATCAACTCGACCCAACGTCTTTGCCTGAGATTCAAATCCGGTTGGGTGAATATGTACTTCAGACTTTGGTGATCGGTGAAAATTTCGCAACGATTACCGAGGAGGTAATGTCGCCAGGTTTTGAGTGCATGAACTATAGCTACAAGCTCTAGATCATGTGTAGGATAATTTTCCTCATGTGGGTTCAATTGACGTGAAGCATAAGCAATTACGTGATGATATTGCATGAGAATGCCTTGTCGCAAGGCATCACAATAGATAACAAAGTCCTTAGAGAAATCTGGTGGTACTAGTACGGGAGCAGATGTCGGACGCCTTTTCAGTTCCTGAAAACTATGCTCGCACTGTGGGGTCCACTTGAACTTTTTATCTTTCTTGAGGAGTTCAGTTAGAGGCTTAGCAACTTTGGAGAAGTTCTCAACAAAACGGCAACAATAGCTCGCTAAGCCAAGGAAACTCCGAACTTGCTTGACCGATTCAGGTGGAGTGCAATTAAGAACGGCTTGAACTCACTCGGGATTGACAGCCATACCCTTTCCAGAGATTACATGGCCTAGATAGGTCACTTCTGGCAACCAAATTTCACATTTAGAGAATTTGGCATAATGGCGATGCTATCGAAGTTTCATCAACACTAGCTTAGATGCTCAGCATGTTCTTCCTCATTCTTGGAGTAGATGAGTATATCATCGAGGTAAACCACGACAGATTTATCAAAATACTCCATGAAGATTGAGTTCATTAACCGAGAGAAAGTGGCTGGAGCGTTGGTTAAACCGAAGGACACGACAATGTACTCGTATTGGCCATAACGAGTAACAAAAGCCGTTTTGGGAATGTCCCCATTCTTAATTTTGATTTGATTGTAGCCCAACCTCATATCCATCTTAGAGAAGACTGAGGATCCAACGAGCTAATCATACAGATCGTTGATCCTTGGGAGCGGATACTTGTTCTTTATTGTGACCAAGTTAACGGGTCGATAATCTACAACCATCCGATCCGTTCCATCCTTCTTCTTAATGAAGAGGACAGGACAAGCCCATGGAGACGAACTAGAACGGATGAAACCCTTTTTCAAGGTCTCATCGAGTTGTTTCTTAAGCTCGGGTAGCTCTAGTGGTGCCATTTTATAGGGTCTTCTAGAGATTGGGATAGTTCCTGGGATAAGATCTATCACGAACTCGACATCTCAGTCTGGTGGAACACCTGGCAATTTTTTTGGAAAGACATCTGGAAAGTCACGGACTACCGCAACGTCTTCGAGGTCTGGCAAAGGACTTGCATTGAGAGAATATAGTTGGCGCTTTGCTGTTCGGGTCAAGGCATTGACTACCTCTCCTGATGGGTGGGTAAGTTGAACAGTCCTAGAGAAGTAATCAATCTTGGCATGATGGGCTGACATCCAGTCCATACCCAAGATGATATTAATATCCAAAGATTTGAGAGCTATCAAGGATGCAAGGAAAACAAGTCTGTCGACCTGAATTTCATTCCCATGGCTTACTCTAGAAGTTTGCCATCTAGAACCAGGAGCAGAAAATTCCATGGTAGAGGGCATGTCACAGAATGCGGTGTTATGCAAACGAGCATAGTTTTCGGATATGAATGAATGGGATGCTCCAGTATCGAAAAGAACAGATGCCAGGTGGTAATTAACAAGGAGCGTATTGAGAACGACGTCAGGATCCTCCTGAGCCTCTTCAGCAGAGACACAGTTCACATGGCCACGTGCAGCGGTGGCCGGCTTGGCGTGGTACACCTTCCTTGTTGGCTTGACACAGCCAACAACCATTCTGGACTGGTTGGGGTTGGTCTGGGGACACTCTCGCATGTAGTGACCCGGTTCAACACACTTGAAACACGTCACAGTGCTGGTGCGTGGAGGAGCGTTATTTGTTTATCCACCATAGGACTTAGCTAGTGCATACTGCTGGGTTGGGCGAGGCGCCTGATAGGATGGCCTCGGTGTGAACCTGGGTGGCAGGGCGGTGTTTGGCACCCACACCCGGCACTTCTGAGAGCGAGAACCGCATGAGGAACAAGTGTCACCGCCATGCTTGCGTGTTGCTTCGAAATCAGTCTAACCTGTCTTAGCACTGATAGCCTTATTCAGGAGCTTCTGGAAGGAAGTGCATTCGTGCAGACGGAGATCACGGCGAAGCTCGGGGCTAAGTCCCTTACGGAACCTTGCCTGCTTCTTGGCATCGGTGCAAACTTCCTCAGTTGCATAACATGCTAGGTTACCAAACTGCCTGTTGTATGCATCCACAGTGAGTCTACCTTGGGTCAAACTGCAGAACTCCTCACGCTTCTGATCCATAAGACCTTCCGGGATGTGATGTTCACGGAAAGCCTCACTGAGCTCTGCCCAGGTAGTGAGCTGGCCAGCTGGGCGCATGGCCTCATAGTTCTCCCACCAGAGACTGGCGGGGCCTTCAAGATGATAGGCAGCATATGTGACCTTGTCAGCTTCGGCTATGAGTTTAGAACGTAGCTTGTGGGTAATGCTACGAAGCCAATCGTCGGCGTCGAGAGGCTCGACGGAGTGATGGAAGGTGGGAGGGTGTAACTTGATGAAGTTGCTGAGAGGCACCAAGTTGTTCCTCTGGTGCAGTGTTGTGTTCTGCTCGATGCTTCCAGCAAACGGCTGGTCTCCCGTTTGTTCCTCTCGGCCTCCAACATGTCCTCAACCAGAGAGGGAGGATGAGGCAGATTCGCATCTCTATCCCCACTGCCTTCAGCCTGCTCCGGCCGTGCAGGGTTGTTGTCTGTGTTGACCATCCTAGGGAAACAAGAATGTAATGGATAACTCGGAATGCAAGACGATCATCCGTATGACATGGTAGTTACAGAAACTGCTACATTTATTCCATCGTCATACACACCATACATGGTTTAGTACAAGACCAAACTGAGTACAGCTGCGGTGAAAGGAAGATTACATCTCATCAGAGGCATCCAAAGCTCCTATACATTATTTTTCTACACCTCTGGAACCTAGTCCAAACTACGTCATATTCCACAAGACACACAGGAACGTGGAAATACGACTACTACAATCTACTAGTGTCGCGATCTAGCTCAGTCATCTCCAGCGCTGTAGTAGTCCTCGTAGAGCTCCCCCGCATAGCCTGGAAGTGGCACGTGTGGATCCGAGAACTCACGATCACGACGAGACTATGGACCGTACGGGCTCGGATGAGGCCTCAGCCCCACGAAGGGTGGAAGATGGCGCCCGTGTGGAGGCGTGATACCTCCATCGTCTGCATAATCCATGCGAGCCAGAAGACGTGTGAGAACAGGATACAGGTCACGCATATCCAAGTACCTGTCTGAACGGCTGGTGCAAGTCGCGTCAGTGTAGCCCAGAGATCCTGCCGAGTGTTATACAATTCCATGCGTAGAGCACAGTTCTCCCGATCTGTCTCCTCTAGCATCTCGGTAGTAGTGCACAGAAGTGGCTCCTCGTGAGCAACATCAGCATATAACCCGGTGTAGTAGCCCTCTGAACCAGTGCGTGGGGCCGGTAAATAGCGGAACTCAGTATCATTCAGCGAAGCATACCCTGCTCAGACGATAGAAATAATCGAGTAGGCTGCGTCCTGAACAGACATCTCTATGGTGATAATGAGTCCATAGGACCAGTGCAGAGGGTCAGTGGAACCGGGATAGGCTGGAAAAATCCTCACAGTAAAGATGAACTGGCTCTGGTTGAAATCGTGGAACTGCTCCTCGACAGTATACTCAGGATACCATCGATAACCGACCTCAGTCATCACCCTACCAACATAGCTGTATGCCCGGGCACGTCAATGTCGCGGGTCAGACGAAACACCTGATGAACAGTGCGGGTCGACATCTGGATCACCAACAAATTAAAGACATTAGAATTTCTAGCAGAAATTGGACATCATAACAGCTTTAAATGCTCAAAAAGGGTTTTGAGACACTTTGCAAAAGATTGCACAAACACTCAACAACATCATATCAAGGTTGTAGGTCCAACTTATCAACATATTGGGGTAGTCGAACTGAACTAGGCTTGTATCCATCAATCCTATAAGGTACTACTAATTAGTAACTCGTGAACCTGATAGAGAGAAGAGATCCTGGTCCTTAACCCCCGGTGGAAAGAATGTACTAACTCAGATCAAAATGCCATGAGGTAAAGGAGTAAAAAGAACCTTACATTCCATCCCACAATCAATTCCCATACATATAATTAAAGCATTTCTAGACTCAACATTGACCAGTTTGGCTTGAAGAACCTACAGGCAGTCCGGCTCGGATGCCAACGCTGTAAGGACTCCGACTCAATGCCACACCGATCTAGCATGTAACACCTCATACCACTTTGCGGCCAAACGCATGGTATCCCCACGGGCGTCGCCTTACCTTGCCCGGGACCGTTTGCGCCTTTTGGCACACGTATATCATAGTGTCGCTAGCATCTATATGACAAGGAGCCCCGGCTGACATGGCTAGTCATGAACCCAAAGTGGCACTAAGTTACAGGGACAGGCATACGTGACCCAGCAACGAATGTGTCGGTCATCAACGAGTGAATCTGGGCTATAGCAACTGGGCTAGCAGGACTCCGATAAACCGGGCTGTAGCAGGCTAACAGGACTCTGCTAGTCATCGCGTGACATTTCCCTTTAGGGACATACACAGGAACGAAGAAGGACACATACCGGCCAGCCTAAGTGTTCCGGAGCAGTAGCAAGCTACCAGGGCTCAGTGGAAGCACTAGGTGACATTTCCCGGTAAGAGAGGCTACCAAGGATAAACAACTAGATAGTCAGAGCCCACACATACCAAGCATTCCAATCATACACACAATATGCTCGATATGTGCAAATACAACATGGCATCACAACATGACTCTACAACTCAAGTACTTTATTTAAAGGCTCAGATAGCCATACATATCATACACACAAGTACAGGTCACACGACCCAGCATTCAAGTCATACAAACATACAAGCCTACAACGGAAGTAACATATCTGAGTACAGACATCTAGAAAATAAAAAGAGGCTTGAGGAAGCCTGGCTATTCTACACGGTCCATTGTGAGCATAGGATCACCACCTGGGCTTCAGCCTACTCGTCGACATCAATGTCAAGAACCCATCAGAAGCGGTTGTAGCATCTTCTATAAAACATAAATTAAGCAAACATGAGTACAAAGGTACTCGGCAAGTCTTACATCAGATCCTACATACATGCACATTATCAAGAAGGGATGGTGGGGTTATTGCAGCAAGCCAGCTTTGATTCTTGGCTAAGGTATCTTACGAGACACCAACTTGTAACTGTTTAGCGCACTCGAGTCCACTATACACCACTTCAATACACTACCGAGGATCCACCTCCGTCATCCTACGGAAGAACCATCCTCGGCACTCATGCTTACCTTGAGGCTTTTAGTAGTATCCATTTACTTTTCTATGAACTGTATAGGCAACCAAGTAGTCCTTTATCGCGGACGCGTCTATTCGAATAGATGATGTTAACCCTACAGGGGTGTTCTTTTTCATACATGTTTCCACCACTTAGCGTCTGCACACGACATGTGCTCGGCAAACTTAAAGCGAAAGCCTACGTGGGTGTAGACCACGACCTACCTAAACACCTAAGTCTCTAGTCTAGGTTTATCGCCTATCCAGGTTCCATCCGCAGGGTGTCCGGCCGAGGATTCCACATACGTCCCCGAACGATGTCTGCAGGGTTCTCGAGATACCAAACGGGCATCCGGTACACCGTGCCATGTTCCTACCGCATCACAGCCCACCCCAAGGGTCAGCGCTGTCCACGGCCTCCAGTAAACTACAAACACCAGAAACTACTTGTAACCTAGACTAGAGTGAATAAGAAGTCGAGCGTGGTCATATTTCAGGGACCATTGCATGGTAGTAGCTGAATCTTAAATCACACTTACAGATCTCAGTGCTTAAGGACGGTTCCAATGAAACAACCCACCATGTACTCCTGCATGGCCTCTCATCGATACCTTTACCAAATCGTGTTCAACACCATCACTCTCGTTACCGACATGATCATTTCACTCTAGCCCATCACCCAGATGAACCAGACCTGACCCAACTCTAAGCATAGCAGGCAAAGCAAGGTAGGAAACACATACACATGGCTCAATCAACTCCTATACATGCTAGCGGGTTTCATCTAGTTACTGTGGCAATGACTGGTCATGCAGAGGAAATGGGTTCATCTACCGTAGCACACAGCAGTTTGAAACGTGTTGTCTTAAATTCAGTAAAAGAGAGCAGAAGCGAGAACATGGGATTGTATCGATATAATCAAATGGTTGGTTGCTTGCCTTGCATGTCTGTAGACTGGTATTGCTCCTCGTTTCGATTCTCGTGATACTCTTCCGGGGCAGAACCTGCCGCAGAGAGCACCGATATACAATCAACACCAAACAATGTGCAACAATATGATGCATGCATGAGACATGGCAAAATGAGTGTATTGGGCTAATGCAACTATGACCAGATGAGTTTGAGCCATTTTGAACCAAAGATTCAAATTGCAAACCCATATATGATCTTAAATAGAGCTTTGTAATGTTTTGCACTTAACAGCAAGTTAACTTGTTTAAACATGCATGAAACCAGTACAGATGGATAGATTGGATTTTTCTGATCATTTTTCATATATAACACTTTGCATTTGGAGTTACAGATTAATTTATATGAATTTTGGAACTTTGCACTATTTTCTGGAATTTCCTGAATAAGATTAAATCCAGAAAAGGGATTACTGCGTAAGCTTTGCGTCAGCATTGCATCAGTAGGTCAACAGGGGCGCCCAGGTCAAACCTGACCAGCGGGACCCACTGGTTAGTGGTCTCTGTTAGTTAATTAAGTTAATTAGGATTAGTTTAAAACTAACCCAGGTTTCACCAGACGGTACGGCCCACATGTCAATGAATCGGGGGAGTCAAACACATGGTCAAACCACGCTGACTCGCCAGTGTTTAGCCGCCGGCGACGTCCAGACGTGGCGGAGGCTGCGGGATTTTCCCTTCGGCGACCAAAAGGACGGCGAAGACCATCTACGCGTAGCTGGGAGTGAGCCGCGTCGAGTGGTGGTGGTGGTGGAGCTCCAGGTCACCGGAAGCAACGTCGGCGACGGGCTGTGCTACTGCCGGAGTTCGGGTGAGGTCGAACTCGTCGTTGTGGTTCTTTTGGAGGCTCAAGGCCAGCTCCTACGTGATCTACGTGATGAGGTAAACTCTTTGGACAAGGTGGGGTGGCTGTTAGTTGGCCGTAGCATCGTCGGCGACGAGCTCAGGCAGCGGCGCGTGCGGTGCTGCTCGTTTCCATCGAAGCAGAGGGTGGCAGCAAGAACGAGAGGGAGGGGAAGGGGCAGAAGCTCACAGCAAAGACGATGAGCTAGGCGGCGCAGTCGGAGATGAACTACTGTGACGGTGACAGCGAAGGGGATCTCCGGCGGTGGCGGAGTTGAGCGAGGTTGATGCGGTGACTTCGGGGCACGTGAGTGCTCGAGGATCGGCCTGCTCGATGAATAATACCATGGCAGAGCTGCTGGACACGGTCAGGCGGCGCAGAGATGGCGGTGGCTAAGACAACGACGGCGAGGTGGTAGCGGCTGCATCGACCATGGCGGAGGGAGGCGAGGGAGAGGCGACGGGGCCGAATGGATGTGTCCAAAGGGTCGTGGGTGCGACGTGGAGGTCGTCCAGCTCGTCCACAAGCGAAGAGGCAAGCAGGTGGCGCCGTGGCGAGCTCGCGCTCGTCGGCGTCACCTCCCTGTTTGCCTGGCGAGAACGAAGCAGCTGGCTGGCGCGGGCCAGCACAATGCTGGGCCGCCAAGTGGGCCGGGGCGTGGGTTTGGCCAGGTAAGTCCCTTTCCCATTTATTTCTGTTTTATTTTATTTTTGTATGTTTGTTGCATTTCTAAAAATACTTAGGCATCTCCAAAAATCATCAAACTGCACATGGCCACTGTTTGGAATATATCCAGCATGGAACACTTTAGTTTGGGATTATTTGAGCATTTGAAATATTTTATATTTTTTAAATACCCAAACTCGAATAACTAATGATTTAATCCAGTGAGGTTAGGATGACCTAGAAATTTATGCATCACTTTTGGCAGTGGTTTAAGACCAAGACAGAGGTGATGAACATTTTAGAAGGGCATTTTAGGTTCATTGAAAATATTTTTAGTAAACCCTAGTTGGTTTCTGGGGGGGCTGGGGGTTCTGTCATCCCCATTTCAACTTTCTGATGAAAAAATAATCATGATGCAAACACTATAATGCATGAACAAGCTAGGGTGTGACACCCGGTAAAATGGATGTCGTGGCGAACACACCCAGCCGCAAGACCCATTATTGTAGTATCTTGATTGAGAAAGTTGGCCAACTCCTTATAAGGATCTTGTAGGATTTACTCTAGAAGTTGTTCCTTATGGATGTTTGTGTTCCCGAAGTCCGACCTTTGACTTAATGTTCTAGATACCAAACCATATCTATGAATGGATTACGCTAGCACATGAAGGAGAACATTAGAAGCGGAGTGCTAAATGTCTCTTGGTCGATCATCTAGATTTTGATCCCTTGGCCTCGCCAAGGTGAAATCTGAGAAGGTGTTATCTTCCTTTGCATCTGTATCGTCCATCAATATCCATCATGGTAGTATGTTGTGTTGCCAGGATCCTTGACACGGAATTGGTAAAACCTTGATGAATATGGAAATGCTCAAGTTCTTGAGAGCACGCGCAAGCTCTAGGATTTGTCGTCGGCATTAATTGGGATTCACTCCAATTTTCTTTGGTTATGCTATAATCATTCAAACAGTGGAATCACTCTCTACTGTTGAGTTTCTCCCCAGTTATTAGAATCATTTCGAGCATTTGCTTTTTGTTCCCATCTTGCACCGCCATTGTGCCATCCTGCTATGGACTACCCTTCTTAGTAATTACTGATCAGGATCATCTTCAAAGTGGTCCTACCACGGGTTCCATCCATTTTCGATCATAAGAAAAGTCATCCATTGCGTTGTCTTCAACAAGGTGGTACACATCATCCATCCTGGTCCGAGTATGCTGTTTCCTCGAACTCCATCAAATGATCATTTGGGAATTACCCCAGGCTTGTATAGAGAATTTCAATATTCTCTAAATCAAAAGTAATTCTTTTGGCCACTTAAGGAATGATTCTACGAGTCACCTCCTCTAAGATGTCTCGTTATGGAATCATGGCAATTTTTCCTCGCTACTTTGAAACCCTCGTCAAATTATTTCTTCCGTCCATTCCAAGGTGTGTTTTGCCTCTCAGCTCAAGAGATGTTCTACGTCTCATTCCGTGAGTTGATCCTATGATCATTAAGATGATCCAGCATTGTAGAGTTGTCTTTGTCCTCGTGTTTGATGAAGATCTTGAAAGCAGAGTTGTGATGACCAAGATGATGCAAGGAATTGGCGTTCCTATGAAGTGCAAGTTGGATCATGAAGATCATGTTAGGTTTGTGTCCCCTCTGTCTTCTTACCTCACGTCTTGAATCTCGGGACGAGATTCTTGTCAAGTGGGGGTGAGTTGTCGCAACCCTAGTCAGTGCATGCATTAGAGTGATTGCATCATGTTTACTTTTCACAGGAAGTTGAAATGGGGATGGCAGAAACCCCTAGCACCACTTAATCCAACTAGGGTTACTAAAATACTTTTTCAATGAACCTAAAATGGACTTCAAAAATGTTCATCATCTTTGACTTGGTCTAGAACCTCTGACAAAAATGGTGCACACTTTTCTAGGACAACCTTGGGTCCCTGAATTAAATCATATTTTATTTGCATTTGGGCATTTAAATGCTATATAATATTTTAAATGTCGAAATATTCATGAACTGAAATGTTTACTGTTGGAAATAATCCAAACAGTGGCCTTGAGCAGTTTCATGAATTTTGAGAGTGCCTAAGTATTTTTAATAAAGCCCTAAAGTCTACAGAATAAAAGAAAACAGAAAATAAAAAGCAAAAATAACTTACCTGGCTTACCTGTCGCAGCGCAGCTGGCCAGCCCACCTGGCAGCCGAGCCCACTGGCCTCCTCCTCACGTCTTCCTCCTTGCGAGGACAGCGGGCGCGTGCCCGACATGCGCACACCGCCGTGCAGCCACCTTCACCCTGCTTGGCTGTCCCCTCGTCGCCTTGGACCCCCCTCGGGACGCCACGCACCCCTTGGCCGCCTCTCACTCCCCCTGGATCCCTCTCCCCTCTCCTGGTTCTCTCCCTTGCATCGTCCGAGCGTCGCCGTCACCGCCGCTTGTTGTTGCCGTGGACAGAACCACCACCCCGCCTCTCCGTGCTGTCTAGAGGCTCCGCCTCGACGCCACGGAGCACTAAGACGAAGCACGCTTCTGCGGGACGCCTAAAGCGAACCCATCGTCTTCATATTTGTCGTGGGCCGCCAGAGATCCCCCTCGCCGCCCCGCTCGCTCCAGCCCCTTCCCGAGCTCATTGAGGGCTTCATCGCAATCGTAGTGAGCTCCTACCTCTCCTCCCCCTCTCGGTTCTCGCTCTCGTGCACCGTAGTGACCGCACCGAGCACACTCGCACTCATCGCCGCCTGAGCTCGCCACCAACGTGGCTCCGGCCACGCAACGGACTCACCGTCCTGTCCACTAACCTCCCCGCACTGCGTAGGCCTTGTAGGAGCTAGCCCCATGCCTCCACGTGCAACATAGCGTCGAGCTCGAGCTCGCCCGAGCTCTGGCAGCCGACAAGCTCGTCGCCCGCGTCATTTCCGGCGACCCCGAGCCCAACCACCACCACCACTCGACGCGGCTCGCCTCCAGCTAAGCGTTGATGCCCTCCACCACCCATTTGGTCGCTGGAGCCCGAAACCCGCGCCAACCGCCGCGTTCGGCCTCGCAGGCGGCTAAGCGCAGACGCGTTTGACCTCGTTGATCAGGGGTTTGACCCCCTGGGTCACTGACATGTGGGCCCTGCCCCTGGTCAAACTTAGATTAGCAATTAAACTAACCTTAATTAGTTAGTTAGCTAACTGTGACACTGACCAGTCGGTCCCACTGGTCAGGTTTGACCTAGACCGTACAGTTGACCTGCTGACGCTATGTTGACGCAGTAATGCCTTTTCTGGATTTATTCTTATTCAGGAACTTCCAGAAAATAGGGCTAACTTCTAAAAATCATAGAAATTATCTGTAACTCCAAATGCAAAGATTCATATATGAAAAATGATCAGAAAAATACAATCTATCCATCTGTACTGGTTTCATGCATGTTAAGACAACTTAACCTTACTGTTTAGTGCAAAACATGATAAATCACTATTTAAATACATTAGATGAGTTTCGGGTTGAACCTTTGGATCAAAATGACTCAAACCCATCTGGTTTTAGTTGCATTTGCTCAACCATAGCATATTGCCATGTCATGATCATGCATCATATTGTGCATTGCATTGTTTGTATTCTTCCTTGTTTGCCAGTATTTGTCCCCTCTCAGTAGACGACGTTCCGATGATGAGTTCGATGACACTGATGAAGAGCTATCCTATATTCAGAAGTGCCAGGCAAGCAAAAACCCCTTGTTCATTCTGATACAATCCGCTCTCTCGCTCCTGCTCTCTTTTACTGGATTAGGACAACAACGATTCATCTGTTACATGTTGCGGTAGTTGAACCCTTTCTCCTCACAGTAAATAGACGAAACCCACTAACATGAGTTGGAGTTGTTTGAGCCCTGATGTGCCTACTCATTTATGTTTGTTTGTCATGCCTGCTACTGCTCAGAGTTGAGTTAGGTTTGGTTCATCGGGGATGAATTGGAATGGGGATGAACATGTCCTACTGTGTGTGAGATAAGTGCGTTAACATGATTTGGTAAAGGTAGCGATGAGAGGCCATGTAGGAGTACATGGTGGGTTGTCTTGTTGAAACCGTCCTCAAGAACTGTGTTCTGTGTTTGTGATCCATGAACGGCTACTACCACGCATTGGGCCCAAAACCAATGGACCCTCTCAACTTATTAACCGCCCCTGTACTCTGTCCAGGAGTTGCAAGTTGTTTCTGGTGTTTGTAGTATGTTGGAGGCCGTGTGCAGTGCTGACTCGAGGGGTGGGCTGTGATGCGGTAGGCTCGTGGAACGGTGTTTCGGGCGCCCGTTTGGTGACCCGGGAACCCTTCACACATCGTTCGGGGCCGTATGTGGAAACCTCGGCCAGACTCCCTGCTGATGGAACCTGAATAGGCAATAAACCTGGACTAGGGACTTGTGTGGTTAGTCAGGTCATGGCCGACACCCTCGCTGGGCTTCCGCACGAAGGTTGCCGAGTACATGTCGCGTAAACGGCGATAAGTGGTGAGAGCATGTGTGAAGAAGTACACCCCTGCAGGGTTAACATCATCTATGCGAATAGCCGCGTCCGTGGTAAAGGACCTCTGGGTTGCCTATACAGTTCATAGACAAGTGGAAGTGGATACTATAAAATATGCAAGATAAGCGTGAGTGCTATGGATGGCGTTCTCGTAGGGAGAGGGGAGCGGATCCATAGAGGTGTATTGATACGGTGAATATGTGGACTCGTGTGCACCACCTCAAAAGAGTTGCTTGCAGCCGTAGTTCAGGATAGCCACCGAGTCAAAGATGGCTTGCTGTAGTTAAACCCCACCTTCCCTTTGTTGATACTGATGCATATGTAGTTAGTTCTGATGTAAGTCTTGCTGGGTACATTTGTACTCATGTTTGCTTAATTTATGTTTTGCAGAGGGACTCCAGTATCACTAGTAGTTCCGCGTGGACTTCGACGTTTAGCTTGTTACCTCATCTACGATCTTGTGCCCTCGGCAGGATCTTGTAGATAGTCAGGCTTCTCAGCCCTTTTCATTTGTAGTTGTATGTACTTAGACATGTTATGCTTCCGTTGTTTGTATGCTCTGAATGTTGGGTCATGAGACCCATGTTTGTAATAATTGGCTCCGCGGAGCTTACTGAATAAATACTTTGAGTCATAGAGTTTTGTTGTAATGCCATGTTGTATTTGCACATATCGAGCATATTGTGTGTATGTTATTGAAATGCTTGGTATGTGTGGGATCTGACAACCTAGTTGTTTATTCTTGGTAGCCTATCTTACCGGGAAATGTCTCCTAGTGCTTCCACCAAGCCATGGTAGCTTGCTACTGCTCCGGGACACTTAGGTTGGCCGGAGTGTGTCCTTCATCATTCCTGTGTCTGCCCCTTCAGGGAAATTGCACGTGTTGTTCCTTTAAGTCCCTTTAGCTTGCTACGACTTGGGTTCATACGTTGTTGATCGACACGTTCGTTGCTGGGTCATGTATGCCTGTCCCTGTAAGTGAGCGCCACCATGGGTTTACGACTAGTCATGTCGGCCCGGGTTCTTTGTATATGGATGCTAGCGACACTGTCATATACGTGAGCCAAAAGGGGCAAACGGTCCCGGGCCAGGTAAGGTGGCACCCATGGGAATAACGTGCGTGAGGCCTCAAAGTGATATGATGTGTTACATGCTAGATCGGTGTGACTTTTGATCGGGGTCCTGACAATCGCAAAGCAAAGGTAGCATCACATGATAACCCAAGGTTGACTCGAATATAATTCATGTAATCATAGGGACCAATATGGATGTACACGGTTCCGCTATCGGTCATTGAACAAAGGGGTTTCGTTCATGTCTATGGTTTACTGAACTTACGGGGTCACAAAATTAAGGTAATCATGATTTGCCGAGTGTTAGTAGGACGTGAGTGATGAGAATATATTTGTGGAATTGTTTCATTAACATTTGGAATAGTTCCGAGAGGTTCCACAGGCATTTTGGGGTCACCGGAAGGGTTTCGGTGAATATTGGGTAATATAGTGTATTACCGATTAATTTAAATATCAATGGGCCTTAAAAGGCAAAGAGGTGGAAAGCTACTTGGGCCACGAGGGCCCAAGAGGATTTGTTCTTGACGGCAAAGCGCTATCGGATTGTGAAGACCCTACGCTTGCAACCAAGTATAGAGGTTGTACTTTCAGTCTTCTCTTCAAGGGCAGTTCGCGGGATTGTCATCAACGTTCGAGGGACACCAAGTATGATCTACAGCGACTCATGTACTTCTGCTGCACTCCCGGAGTCAGTAACGATCGTTTATCACAACCCGTTATGCATCTTCATATTGTTCCTGGGTGATCGTATGTCAATTTTTTTGTTTTCTACTATGTTTCCCAACAACAACCTCAACTACAGTTTCGCTAAGGTGGACACCAACAACGACCTAAAAGCGCTCGAGGTTTCAGGATTGGCTTGCTGGAATCTTGTCCACATTCATCACCACTACAGGGTTTTGAGAAGCACGAAGAACAATCAGGACTCCCTAGTTGACCTCGCCTCGGCCATCATCTGCCCCTACTACATGAAGATGAAGGATGAGAGCAAGAAGAACAAAATTGCCTGGCACAGTGCTTGGGAGCAGAGACTGGATGAAGAACACATCAAGTACACGGCCAAGGACGAATACACAAGTTATGAGATGTACAGGAGGATCGTTGACATGAGAAACTGCCTTCATCTTGTCCAAGACAAGGGATCAAGCCACGGAGCAATGGCGGCAGCGTCACAAGAAGTAGATGATTAGATGATCATTTATCCTAGATTAGAATGCATGTAATTGTTTATTGAGGTGTCTGCGAATGTTTTGTATAGTCATTTACGTAATTGGATGTTTATTTTGGTTACATATGTTGTTCTTCTGTAGATAGATCAAATCACATCGCTCACGGAGTAAACTAGGGAACCCGTCGGTGATGATTTCATCAATCGCTAACAATTGTATACCAGCAAGTGTTTACCCACAACACACACGGCTTATTAGCAGCAATCGTATGTGTTATTATCGGTCTTTGCACACATTTTTTATTACGGACCTGTTTGTCACGTATCACACACATCTTGTTTAGTTGAACCGTTTCTGTTGTCTTGGCTAATTGCAAACAGTTCATCCGAGTGAACTGTATGCCATAAATCGCACAAACCTTGATCTGGCTGATCGTTTCTATTGTGTTGCCTAAGTACAAACAGTTCATTCGAGTGAACTATTTGCTGTATATCGCACAAATGCACTGTCGTGGTTTTGTCACAACATATGTCCTCATGAGAGAACTTAGTCGCGAGGCCATCACAAATAGGTGGTAGCTTCAATGGGGATGGTCGGAATCGAGAGACGTGATTTTTACCCAGGTTTGGCCCCTCGTGGTGGAGGTAAAAGCCTACATCCTGCTTGATTGATATTGATAAAGATGATTATCTTGATTACAAGGGTGGTGTTTCTCTACCTCCATCTCAAGAGCTATTGACTTGTCTCTTTTCCCCTCCTTAAATATGTTGAAGGGGGTGGCTTACATGTAGAGTCCTAATAGGACTACAACTAATCTCTTTCTATTACAAGCTAGATACTAATGTGGGTCTTGCTTACCTTGTCAGGGAACTTTCCTCCTTTGGGGCCTTCTCTGTGAGCTAGCCCATTAGACTCCTATCATGAGTGGGCTTTCTCACGAGCCGCCATTTGTATCTTGGGGCTTGTCGCCTATACAGCCTAATGACCGAGTTATCACGAGGCGCCATGTAGCGGCCGGGTTATACATTAGGCCGGGTCATACCATGGGGTATATCGCCAACCTTAGCCCCCAGGTTAGCTCGAATGTATTAATGTTAAGCTCCACAAAATAAGAATAATTAATACATTAATAGAACAACCCTCTCAAAAGGCCGCCTTTATTAAATGAAGCAGATTCTAAAAAATTCGAGTTACTTCTCCATATCAATGAGCCGACTTCACAATCGACAAGCCAATGCGTGTCCATTGTAGGAAAAAATTAAGAAATAAAACATCCATCTGCCGTTGAGTCGTGTTTTCGGGCCTTCTATGAATAACTTTGAGCACATAAACTTCGCAGTTTTTTACCAAGGATATGAGGCCCAATTATCTCAAAACTGAGAATTTGAAGGTGTTACTCCCTTATATTCATATTACCTGTAGCCCCCAAGTCTTATGAGTAGATCATATTGATAGCTTAGGACTTCGTTATATATAAATGTTGCAACTTTGGAGAAATCCAATTTGTTCATATGAGTCGCCAATCATAAACTGAATGTTTCGCATTTCACATGTGTAGCCCCGAAAGGTCGGCTCATCAGTATGTGATGCACTAGGTCTTTAATTTCTACCTTATGATGTGCTGAAACAACTGAACGACGTAGCCCCCAAGTGTCGAGTTATCTTTCCTACAGCAATCTGGGACTTGTAATTATCTTATGCTCATAAAACTTCAGCCAGTGTAGCCCCAAAGTGCCTTGTAAATTGCTTGTGGCGACTCGGGACTTTTACTTGTGAAATACTTTTGACTTGTGGAATTCCGGGTTGAGATCCTTGACATGTCTTTCTGCAGTATGCAAACATAGACCCCAAGGGCTGGGTCATTATGCAATAATGAGCGACTACTTTCTAGACCTGATTGGGTAGACGTGAGGAGCAATGTGTAGCCCTCAATGGTCGACTCATCAGTGTGTGATGTGCCGGGTCTTCATATGAATCCTCAACTTGAAAACGACAATACATTAGCCCCTAAGTGCCATGTTGAGTGTTCACAACTACATGGGACTTGACGTTTTGTAGGCCAAAATTAACTGATGTAGCCCCCAAGTGTCGGTCATTCGCCAATGGTAACTCAGGACTACAGAATGTAGCCCCCAAGTGCGGGATCGTGTGTTTACAGTGACTCGGGACTTTTCCTTTCATTGTAGAATAAAATCATATCCATTGTTTGGATGATGTTGCTTAGTTCTTTGCATATCAATGTTAAACCATGCTCCTTGCTGTAAGTCGGTGTTTTGAATTTAGAAGAAAATAGCCATATCTCGGACCCGGCTTTGAAAACCTCAACTCATTTAATACAGGTTATGATAAACCATGATGAAGATCCGGCCATTTTGGCTATCAAATATTTTTTTGTTCCAATGTTTTAACCTTGATAAGTCAAGGGTCAACAAAGGCCATATAGGCATCAGAGCGATTGACTTCAGAAATTTTATAACCACAAATGTTTAACCTGGCCAATAGCCTGGCTCCTACAACATAAACAGACATGTATATATGATGCATTGGATGGTGATGTGATGTATGATGATGTATGTGTATCATAATAAAGTATAAAAACGCCGACATTCGAGGCTCGACATAAGACCAGCTTTCAAGGCACGAGTTTTGGTTTCGCTTCCTATGGAAGCAAGCCTTGTAGCCTATTTTGGTTTATTCTAGCTTTCTGAAAGCAGGCTCTCACATGACTTAAAATCAGTATTTTAACCTTGACAATTTTAGGGTCAATTTTGGTTGACTTATCCAGAGTACACTACGTCACCTTTTTGGAGTAGCATCAAGATAACAGGCAGGTTTAACCAATTTTCATACTAGCATATGTCGGGCCAAGAGGGGTGTTAATGGCTAAACTCGATGAGTTGGAAGCCCCCAAGTTACCATCTGATCATGGAAAAGCTTCAACATAGGATATATAGGAGACAATGCTACTACTGTAAAACATCTGGGATCCAGATAAGTCGGCTTTACTCCATTGATCATAATATATATAAAGGAGACAATGCTACTACCGTAGGTGTGTTAAGTCTTTTGAGCCGTAGGCATTTTAAGGTTGCTGAACCATAGGCATTTTTGCGGTTGCAGAACCGTAAAATCACATGAAGATGAAAGTGGAGCTACCTCCCAGGTTAACTCGAAAGTACTAGTCTATTTTATATGAAGAATAAAATCATGAAAAACATGAAAATGCCTTAGCTGTTTTTATGCCTCAGCGTTGATGATGCGATGTGAACCCGTGGAAGGTTGAGGCCGACCACGGCGGGTCATAGATAATCCTACATGACTCGCGTGTGGGGAACCCGGCCGATGGTTTGACCCAGCGGTTTGTTAAAGCTGACCAAACCGCAGTAGCTGTGACTTGTGCGCCTGCCCATTGAGCCATCCGAAGCAGGTGGAGGCTAAATATATTATTATTTTCTCCAGAGTTGTTGGAGTGGACCAGGCCGTAGGAGTGGAAACATGCGTGTGCTCGCTGAGTAGCCCATGCGTACGGGACCGACTCCGGTTTGTTGATGTAGACGTGGGGGTCGGCCACAGCGTTCGAAGCCGGTGCATAGGCGAGACTCAGCTCTGGCATTGGAAACCAGCGCGGATGGGTAAGTGGGCCGTGGCGTTGTAAGCCGGCGCGGGCGGGGAGAGTCGGCCGCGGTGTTGGAATCCAGCGTCGACGCGCGAGTCCCATGCAACGTTGTAAGCCGGCGTGGATGGGAGAGTCAGTCGCGGCATTGGAGGCCAGCGCGGACGCACAGGTATCACATGACATTGTAAGCCGGCACTGACGGGCGAGTCGGCCATGGCGTGTTGATGTTGACCGGGCCATGGGATGGCAACTTGTGTGCTTGTGTTCGTCAGGCAGTGTGGCACGCGCAAACGCTGATGCAAATGATGCTGGTGGGTGCTCCATATCCGCGGTTTGGCTTCCCTTTTATAGTGAGCACTTGTCCTGTATTTTAAAATATGTAGGCCAGTGTAATTGCTCTCAAAGAAATTAAATATGTTGTATTTAAAATAGACCGGAAGGGTATCACCTAATGTAGTTGGACAATAGATGAATTGTGCGCAGGTAGAAATTTAATTGGGCCCAATAGGCGTGTGGATGTACTAATATTTTAGTCTTCACGGAGTAGTGCCAGTAATAATTGATTCCAGTAATAATTGATTCCTTCACGGTCTGATCATGGGTTGTACTAGTAATGTAACCGTAGTTGCTCTTGCTTCTGTCTTCTTGTGAGAAAGTGTAGATGGAAATGCGTAGAAAACCACATTAGCGACACAGGCTGCCGCTATTTTTTTCTTTTATTGCACAACACCTCTGCTTCTGTCCTTTGCGACTAGCACTTGACGGTTGCCGCTTTTTTGGAAGATGAATAAGGTAGCCGCATCTCTTCTCGATACTTGTTCATTAGTTGCCTCAAATATGATAACCCTGTGATCATGAGCCTGGAAGTACTCTGGATTTATAGTTGAGCGGTTGCTGCTTCTAGAAATAATCTGCGCTCTTGCCTCGGTCAAAAGTGTTGGTTGATGGCAATGTGAATTGGCCCGCTGGGCGGGCTGGCTGCGCCATGCGAGATGACACCGATGCGGCCTCGAGTATGTTGATACTGACATACCACGGGCCAGTGAATCTTACACGGGCGTCTATCGGGTGACCCGGCTTGTTAATGTACATCGGACCGCTAGTATGGCGGGCAGAGCATGCATCCATATCCCAACCCGATGTGTTCGTGTTTGGCAGAGAAGAAGCGGTGAAACGGCACGCCTGCCCGTCGAGTGATAACCCACAAGTATCGCTATGTTTGTAGCCTTGTTTGATAAATAAGAGTGTCAAACCCAATGAGGATCTAAAGGAAGAACAAATATTCCCTCAAGTTCTATCGACCATCGATACAACTCTACGCTCACTTGACGTTTGCTTTACCTAGAATAAGAATAAAACTAAAAGTATTTGCGAGAATAAAACTATTAATAAATTGCAAGATAATAAACTTAGTTGTTTAGTAGAAAGGTTTTGTCAGAAAAGAAATTTATTTGTCCGTAGGTAATGGACAACTAGACCGATAATCATTATTGCAATTTCATAGGAGGGAGAGGCATGAGCTAACATACTTTCCATACTTGGATTATATGCACTTATCAATGGAACTCTAGAAAGCATCTGCGACTACAAAAAATCATTAAGTTAAAACCCAACCATAGCATTAATTATCAAGTCCTCTTTACTCCCATACGTAACAACCCCCTTAGATGGCTATAAGTTCCTGTCACTCTCGCCACCCACCATAAGCGAATCATGAACATATTGCAACACCCTACAGCAGGGTTCCCTCACCTTTGCGTGACATGGAGGGCACCATAGGACAACATCAAAATAAAATATACAACTCAAACCAATCACGATTATCAATTAACCCATAGGACAAAATAGATCTACTCAAACATCATAGGATAACCACATATCATTGGGAAATAATATGTAGTGTTGAGCACCATGTTTAAGTAGAGAATTACAATAGAAATAGAGAGGTTACACAACTGCATAGAGGAGGATAAAGTTGGTGTTGACGGTAGCAAGAATGTTGGTGTAGATCGTTGGCACGATCCTTGCCCCAGTGGCACTCCGGCGCCAACGGGAGAGAGGGGGAGAGAGCCTGCCTCCTTCTTCTTCTTACTTGGCCTCCCCCATAGATGGGAGGAGAGTTCCCCCTCTGGTACATGGCCTCCATGGTGGCCCAGTATGAAAGAAAATATGGGTCAAATCCTATTTGAAAAGGGCAACAATGTCTAATATCAGCTTTAAAAAGGTACAAAAGCACGAGGATTAACTGTTCACAAGGTTTACACATAACCCAGATTAAACAGGGCAATAACATCAAACTCAACCAAAGTTTTTGGCAGACACAATCAAATGGATCGGTCTAATCCATAAAATCAAGATCCTGGTACAAAAGATCTACTGGTCCATGATGATGACAAGTTGTTGTAAATATAAGCCGAGCACCTTCAGAAGCCCTTAGGTCCACCTGAAACTTCTTTTTATGTTGTTCAACATATAGTTCCATGAGAAATTTCTTGCTGAAAAACTCCGTTGGTAGGTCGCCACCATCGTCGCTGACTCCATCCTCAAGCTCTGCCTCTGTGTCGGGGAGCTCGAGCAGCCAATGGCCAAAAAGAGGTTTATCACGGCCTCTTGGTGGCCGTCGAGATGTCCTCGTCGTCCTCTGCGGGCTCTTTATCGATCCGTCGTTGGTGGTCGCCTGATCCGCCCGCCATCGCGCCCCTACTCCTGTTGGAGGACTTCCCCATCATCCCTCGGGACCGGCAGCTGTCAAGGTCCTACCTTGGGGTCCGACAGTGGCGGTGGGGGACATGGGTTGCCTAGATTACAGATTGGGAGACCCACACCTGCCGGTGGCTCGGTAGCTTCCACATGGCCGAGCATGCGGCCATGGAGTACCACCGCTGGCAGGTCCTCTACCACAGCACGGCAGCTAGGCTCAATTTCCCCTTCAACACACGTCCGGTCGACCTCGTTCCACTAGAGCTAGGGGTGGTGAGCTCGGCTATGGCGTGGGAGGACCGCGAGGCATGGGAGCACCTCGAGGTCGAGGCCACCGATGAGGCCTACATGCAAGAGCTCCGCCGGCAGCACCCGAAGCTCATGGAGGCGGAAGCGGGCGATCTTTGCCAGTGCGGAGGGTGGCGAGGTTATCGTGCTCTCCTCCGACGACGAGGTCGAAGGCGGCGAGGACGGGGGCGCGGAGGGCGTCGAGGTGGGCGGCAAGGACGAGGAGATCAACATCGATGAGTGGAGGAGTGTCTTCCCCAATGACCCGGACCCGGCTCGCGGCACACCGTACCTGACAAGGAAGGATTGGCTCGATCTCCACTTCAATCAGAAGTAGTTTAGCTTAGTTTAAATCTATGTTTTATGTTCTCTTATGCAAAACTATCTATGTTTATGTCTGAATGCATGCTAATTTTTGTTGAACTTGCTTTGAACTTGATCAAATTGAAGTTTACAACGTTAAGTTTAGGGGATCGACCAGGAACGGCCAAAAAATGTTGGAGTATATATATATATATATCCACTAAGGGTTTTAGTCCTTTAACTTCTAAAGGATCGGCTAGAGATGGCCTTATGCCTTGTTTATTTCAGTTCTTCACAATGTGATGCTCTATATGTGCAACTATTTGTCGTGCAGTTCAAATTCATCAATAACTATTTAACAATACACTACAAAAGAAAACACTTCCGTGATGATACGTGTTTCTCACAGTAGGTCACGTTTTTTGTCATGCATGTACATCCATGACGATTTTATGACAGAATCAAGATAGTCATACATGTGTTGTCGTAGAAGTGTTCCATGACATTACCAAAATTATCATCACGGAAGTGTCCACTTCCATGACGATAAATCACGTGTCACAGAAGTGCTTTCGTCAAGGGTGACCGACAGATGGCATCCACCATAACGGAACACCGTTAAGCTATCGGGTCGGGTTCTGGATCCGATAAACCGTTAACAGCCCCGACCAATGGGGATTTTCCACGTGTAAAATCATCATTGGCTGGAGGAAACACGTTTCGGCTCATCGTTGGGACAGATGTCATCCACTCATTTGACGGAAGGCGCCTATGATACGTCGACACGTGTCACGCCCAACAGAGGCTCATTCCTGTGAAAAGGCCAGCCCGTTTGACTTGGTCAAAAGGTGGCAGGCCGGCCCACGGAAAGCCTGTTAACGGCTTGTTCGCATATAGCCCATTTACAGCCCGCTAACCCAAGGCCCGTTACGCCCTGTCTGAATTAGGCCCGGTAGCGTCGTCTGGGCCATCCAATATGATTCCATCCCATTTTCACTTTTGGCGCATGTATGGCCCGTGACGTCTTTCAGCCCATATGAGGCCCTATGTAACTCTTGGCCTATTAACGGCCCGTGGTGAAACTGGCCCGTAATGAACAGTGTATCACTTTATACCCATTAACGGCCCGTTATTCTGTTGGGACGTTTCCAGCCCATGTTATCTTTCGGCCTTCTCAGAGCCCATTTATACTTCGGCTCATTTCCAGCATTCGTTTACTTACGGCCCGTTACTGTCATTTTCTGCTTATGGGCCAAATTCAGCCCGTGGTTACAGTCGGCCCGTTTGTGGTCCGTTAATACGTTGGGCCGTTTTCATAGCGGCATCAAATGTGGCCTATTAATGATGGCCCGTTATGGTCGGCCCATGAACGGATGATTTCAACTCTAGCCCGTTTACGACCATAATGCGGTCTGTTTGGCCCATGTTTGGACAACTGATCATACGGCCCATATAAGGCTCATTGATGATACGGCCCGCAGAAGGCCCATTGTTTCTACGACCCGTAGAAGGCCCATTGTTTCTACGGCCTGTAGAAGGCCCACTGTTTCTCTGACGATGGGAGGCCCGGTCACTACAGTAAATATTAGCCCATGGTTATTGTGGCCTAGTTTTAAAAAATAGGTTATTGCAGCCACTAGCTAACCGCGGAAAAAGAACTGCAATGACTACAAGCAAACAAATAAACAAGACAACAAGGAAATAAATAAGCAAGCAACTAATGCTAGGCTATCACGGCTATTACACATATTACATCCACTGGGCAGCAAAGTTTGCCACCAGTGGAAATATAGGGAACAAAGCAGCATATCATATACACTAGTTGTCAAAGTTGGCGACCAACGCAAATAAACGCCGCAGCAAAACAAATCCAGAACTGAAACCACTTCAGAAGATCTCAAGAAACAATATCCTGGGTACCCATAATGCTGGCAAGATGCTTAGCAAGCTTATTAACTTTCTCTTGTTTGGCACTTAAATCCTCCAGTGCTTGCTGTTGCACCAGAAAATACGCATCTGAATTCTGCAGGGACTTCCTCAGTCCTTCAGCTTCCTGTCGCAGCACATATGATCGATGTCTTTCTACTTGAAGTTGAGACTTAAGAAGACGAACTGATTGGCAGCGAGTTCGAAGAGCTTGTGCCAGCAGTAGTGGCCAGTAACTCGAACACTACATCAAGACAGGACTTTTGAATTCCCTCACTGTCGTCAAGATATTTTTTATCAGCTTTCTTGGAGACCAACAGGGATGTCTCACTATCTTGAACCTTATCTGCATTACTTCCTTTACCATTGGATAACGCGGTACTGTTCTCCAATATTTTGTATGCATTCTAAAAGAGAAACAAGCAGACACATCACATGTTTACCATGTTGTATATGAAACTCATTTTGGTAAATGAGTTCAGTAGTAAAGTGGACAGGATAACAACATGAAACAAACATATATCTATGTACCATGGTCACTTTATGGTCTATATCATTCTAGTTTTTGTTGCCAAATCAAGATAGAGACACAGTTCAAATAATATTTGTTCAACACAAAGAAGAATAGACAGAATATAAGTGTGGGTAACTATAGAGCAATAACAACACTTGTAATGTGCATGACATGAGAACATAACTGTTTATTCAATTGAAACTGAAATCAACATAGAGCAGGTTACAACAGCAAACCGGTGAAAGAAACAGGTTTAAAACATACCTGTTGCGCCATTGGAGTTTCAATTCCATCCTTCAAATTTGAAAATAGTTGGTATGAGTAAATACAGTAATGTTAGAGCAAAGGAGTATGAACCATAGCTATAGAACCTGACCTAAGAACAAATCCTCTTCTCCTTTAAGCATTGAGTTGGGATTCTGGGTGGTGGTCCTCGTGCTTTGGGCACTGCAGTTCCCTTACTAACTGCTCGTGTTTGGGTGCTCTGTGGTGGAGACGTGCTGTGTCAACTGGAACTGGGTTACTATCTGCTGGGGTTTGGGTTAGAAGGGGTTTAGCTAGTTCTCTATCCAACTAGGTAGGGGTACAATCTGCGAGAGTCTGGGTTATGTGCGGTGGATCTGGTCCTTGGGCAAGTACAACCATGGTTCTATTTGCATCAACTGGTAGCACTAACTTTTCTGAAGTCCGTGTTGTTACTCCCTTAGATACTGCCATCACGCTCTCCAATTCAAATCGCAGATAAACAAGAAAAGTAATTGAAAGTATAGACATTGTATGATAGATATGTGCAATGGATAGTGGGGAATAAAAGAGGGCATGAAATAATTCATATTTATGTTGTCTAACCAAACAGGATTGCATGACACAATTTCACATATATGATGGCTAACTAAACAGGACTGCATGGCACGATTTCACATTATGATGGCTAACTAAAAAAGATGGAAAGACATAGTTCAAAATATGAGACTATGTAAACAGGATGACATGACATAACTATATAATGTGTTTATTAAATAGGTTGGCATGGCATAATTCACATACATTCACGGATAGAATGCCATAATTCAAAATATGATGACTATAAACACTAAACAGGATGAGATGATATAACTATATGATGTCTTTATTAAATGGGTTGCCATGCCATAATTCAGATAGATGATGTGTATGTACTACGTAAACATGATGGCATGATATAATTCAAATATATTATTTATATAGTAAGCAAGTAAGCAGATGGCAATCCATATATGATGTAAAAACTAAGCAATGCAAGACAACATGCATGACATGGGTAATATAACCCTGCCAAGTTTGAGCATAGACCTCAGGGGGAAAATAAGACTGGTCATCAGTCTCTGAATGCTCCTCTGAGGAGCTCTCTGTAACCAGCAAGATGTCTGCTTCAGCAGGTAGCATTGTCTGCTTTGAATACCTTGTTTTCACTCCAGATACTTTCATCACCGCTTCAAATGGCTGATGCATAGGAAGAGTAGTTGAATATACAAACGTTGTCGACAAATGGAACACATAATACAAAAAAATGATAGCATGATATAATTA
This sequence comes from Aegilops speltoides, assembly GCA_021437245.1. Classification (NCBI taxonomy): domain Eukaryota; kingdom Viridiplantae; phylum Streptophyta; class Magnoliopsida; order Poales; family Poaceae; genus Aegilops; species Aegilops speltoides. The sequence goes on along the minus strand of CM038142.1, from coordinate 221,974,619 downwards.
CATACATGATGATTGGCTAAACACCATGGCATTGCATAATTCACATATATAATGCCTTTGCAACAAGATAGCATTGTATAATTCACATATATAATGTCTTTCAACAAGATGGCAATGCATAATTCACATATATGGTAATTAGACACTAAACAGGTGGCATTCACACAAAGCATGTCTAAACTAATCAAATGACATAGCAATGCGAGACACCATACGCACGATATGAGCAACATAACCCTGCCAAGTTAGAGCATACAGCAATAGGACTGGTCATCTATCTCTGAATCCTCCTCTGAGGAGCTATCCGTAACCAGCGAGATATGCGCTTCGTTAGATAGCATAGTCTGCTCTGAAGACCTTGTTTTCACTCTAGAATTTGCCATCACCGTGTCAAATGGCAGATGCACACAGAGAGCAGTTGAATGTACTAACATTGTTGCCAAATATAATATGTAACCAAAAAAAGGATGGCCTGATATAATTTACATATAAGATGACTGGCTAAGAAGGATGGCATTGCAAAATTCACATATATGATGCCTGGCTAAACAAGATGGCGTTGCATAATTCACATAAATGATGAATAAACTAAACAGCTGGCATTTGCACAAAGGATGTCTAAACTAAGCAGATGACATATTTGATGTATAAATTAAGCAATGCAAGACACCATATGCATGATATAACCAACATCAGCATGCCAAGTTAGAGCGAAGACCTTAGGGGTTAAATAGGAGTTGTCTTCTCCTTCTGAATCCCCCTCAGAACATATATCTTCCTCTCGATTACAATCTGAAAAACATGGAGGGGGCCTGCCTTTGTGCCTACCATGGAGCAACGTCAGCATGAAATTTTATTGCCATGCATGTTCAGTTCCATTTTGCTCTACATGTTCAGTTCCATTATTTACAATAACTGTCGTGCATAGGAATAAAACATTGTGAGATTATGTAAGGAGTGCATGCAGAAATCCAGAGTGATGGTAGCAACCTGTGGATAGACCCAAAACAAATAATAGCAGGCAGATAATGGCTTCAGTTAAAAAATACAGATAATGGCTTCTTTACTGTTTTTTCCCACCCAGCATGAAACTCATAGTAGACACCGGAGATTAACCAGATAGTAGATAGATACTATTGATAGCGGCCCCGATATGTACCCCACAACCATTTAAAAACTCAAGTTTGACCCTTAGTTTGGAGCTGACTCATAGTCTAATCGGTGAACAGGACGATAAAGTAGCATGTAATATTAAGCGATGCATAACGTAAGCAGACACAAAAGAGTGCGACCTCTCTTGCGGACCCATGTCGCCTCGAGGTCATCTGCTTGGTTGATGGTGGTAATGGAGTTTTCATGGCTGCCAGCAGTGGGGAAGAAGATCTGAGGAGGCGAAAGACAGTCTGAAGGCCAGATCCCTGCTGCTCTTGACCCTTCTGTCATTGGAGCAGTTGAGCTGGGGTGGACGACAGCGCAGCAGGAGTGGGACAAACCACGCAAGGTTTTCTTTGACAACTATCTGTAAGAGAAGTAATTCTGTAAGGGCTCGTTTGAATTGGAGGATTCCAAGAATGCAGGGATAGGAAATAGACAGGAATAGGATAGGAATGCACGTGCAAAACACGGAATTTAAAAACACAGGATTTCTGCCAATCTAGGTGTTTGATTCACAACAATGGAAGATCACAGGATGCAAAGAAGCATGGTGAGATTAAGTCAAACGACAAGAAAATGTACGGTTATAATGCTATTATGCTACTATCTCTTAGTCTTGTGCTTCATGAATAGGAATTTGAAAAGGAGGACAAGTGAAAATTAAAATTCCTACGTTTTTTCTTTCAAGGAGACACTAAAGGAACAAATATGTGTGCTCAGTGGACAGTATATATAACATGTAGAGTAAAAAAGAGGTGCAACAACTGTAGAACCTCTTTGGCGAAGCCATGTCGATCTCAGCGTGATTGGGTTGGCGGTGAGGATGCTCCGTGACTTTGCTGTCGGAGGAGGGAAGAAGATCTTAGGCGTCGGAGATGGAGCCCGAGTCTTGCTCTGCTATGATGGAGGGTTTAAATCGTTGGAGCAGCTCCGGTGAGTTATGCGACACCGAGGCTGAAGAAGGACAAGAGAGACAACAAACAACGTTAACCTAAGTGGAATTCTAATAGAATCTCAATACATGGCGTAAAATACATAACCACAAAGTGCTAGATGTAAAATACATCAGCCGATCATCTCTGAACTTAAGCGTCGAAATAGAACTTAACTGTCGAAACTGAATTTTCTTTGTCGAAACTGAATTTTCTTTGTCGGCCTGAGCGCACTAGCAAGGTGAGGCTACACATCGGTCGATGACTTATTCATCTCTGGTCGATCGATTTTGCAGCCATTGGATCTGAAATCAAGGGCATGCGGTTCATCTTCAACCTCCACCCCACGAGCCGCCACCACCACCGCCAAACAGCCCCCCCCACCACCGACGGCGACGGTCGCCGCCCGCCCGCCCAGAACACTCACCACCGTCGGTCCGCGCCGCCCGGCCATCCCTCTAGCCCCCCGTGTCGAGCTTTTTCTCCGGCGATCCCCACGCCACCGCCCGTCACCCCCGCCACCGCGGCGACCACCGCCCCATCCCGAACCCTAAGATAGATAGTGGGGTACATCTCCGTGAGCCCCCCCCCTTGGCTGGTTCTTCCTTCACCGGAGAGCCCCCGCCCCACCCCAAAATCGACGACCCAAAAGTCGATTCAGCCGATCAAGTGTAGCTAAATCGAGGCAGCATCGCAAGCAAGAGCAAGAGCGAGAGCAGCAACGCGAAAGCAAAGCAATAACAAGCGAGACCGAGCAAGGGACCGAGAGAAAGAGCAGAGCAGCAGCGCGAGCGAGAGCTAAAGCAGCAGCAGATCCTACTGATGTGAACGTCACCGCTAAGGGAGCGATGCCTTGGAGGAAGTGGCCGGCGATGCCGTTGTGGATGGAGCCGCGCCGTGTCGGCTCGGGACCGAGCGCCGGCAGCACCGTGAGATCGAATCAAGAAGAAAATGCGACGATTAGTGTACAACCTCTTTGGTGGCGCCGATTAGGCCGCAGCTTCATCCGAGGAAACTGTGATGATGATGCTCTTCCAGTGGTGCAGGTGAAGACGGCGGTGTGGGAATGGAGGTGGCGCGAAAGACGAGGGGAACGTCGGGACAGCTCCTTGGAGGTGGAGGACGGGGTGGCTGAACCGGCAGGACGATGAGATCGACTACAGATCCTCATCCGGTACGGTGGATGAGGGACGTCGAGGTGTTTCTCTGGACGACTTCGTCGGGGAAGAGGCTCCAGCTGGATGGCAGATGGAGCAGGGTGTGGGGTTTCGTCGAGGGTTTTCGCGGCCTCGGTGTACGAATGGGTGGGCGGATCGGATGGCAGTGGGGAACCATGGCTTAGAGACGCACTTGTCCGAAATGTGGGGTAAGTTACGAAAGTAACCCCAACGATTTGAGGCGGTTCTTTTGGTTCAGGGGTACCAAGGCATTTCACGTGTCGGGATTAAACAGGAGGTGGTAGTTTTCGCGCGCGTTGTAATTTCGGAATGGCAAGGTGCGGGTTGAGATGGAGGGAGTTGTCGGAGGACAACGAGACAAACCTAACAAGGCGCGGGTTGAAATTTCGGGCTAACAAGGCGCGGGTTGAAATTTCCGGACAAGCCTAACATGTACTGTAGCAAATCAATGCGCACTACAAATGTCATTCAAAACTTTGAATTCATGTTATGTTCAACTAAAATATTTCGCTACGTGTATAATGCTTGCAACCTACTACTCAAATGAACGTTTTAGTGCATTCCAGACGTATATACTATGTCACACCCTGATTTTCATGGCACAACACTTAATCTAATAAATCTTGATAAATTGTGTTTTGACAAAAACTTTTGAGTGTTTTGTCTTTGCTTTGATTGAGTGTTTGTCTGCTGTTTGCAAGTGCTCTAAAAATCAAATAAATCCTCCAACTCCTATACTTCATCTCCTTGCTCCAAACTCTTGAACCAATGATCATGCCGTGTATAGGACATAAAAATATTTTCTTACAAAATAATTTGGCCAAATAGTATTTTCAAAATTAGTTTTTCAAAAACCCTGAATTGAGGTTTGCCTTGCAAGTACTTAATTAAGGGCAGTAAAAATCTTTCTAAAATATATTTTGACTCCTATTAGATATAGGATACCCGAAACCACAAAAATATAATTTTGAAAGTTATTTTCCTATTTTATTTAAAAGCTTTTCTTAACGCTTGAAATGGTCTTTAATAGGGAAAAATTATTTTATTGCTTCAAAAATATTTGACAAAATTTAGGGAAACTCATAGGACATATATTGTCCATATATAAGAGTTTCAACACATGCGCATGTTCAAAATATTTGTCAAATCCCCCAAAAACCCTTTCTGGATATTTCAAGCTTTTGAAATATTTACAAAGGAAATATTCTCCAAAAATTCCAAGTAAATTCTATCATGTCACATGTGACATGGTTGATGATCTTGACAAGTATCATGTCATGGAGAATAGTATAACTCCATGAAATCCCCTCAAAACCATTTCTGTCCATTTTGAAGTTTGAGCAACTTTACATTGCCAAACATGTCCGAATGTTATCAAACCTTGTGCACATGCACAAATGGTCTAATAATGCATCTAGACCAAATGGCACAAGTTGGAGAACAGGTTAACTTGATCAAAGTACCTCAAAACGCTTTCTGTCTAGAACCAAATTTGAACAACTTTGCATTACCAACTTTCTCTCCTTTACCCCAACTGTTGTGAGCATGATCACATGACCAAATTAGGCCAGCACACCAAGTGGTGCATCAAGGAGAAGTGATTTACTCAACTGGATCTGTTCAAATTCATTTCTGCTATTTTCTAGGGTTCACAAAAGTTGCATTGGCAACTTTGCCCAAATGAACTCAAGATTGGTGGAAGACCCTAATTATATGTGCCATTTCATCCTGTGGAGTCTCATGACAAATGGGACTCATCTTCTTGCCCAAACCAGCATCAAACACCTTCTGCCACTTTACCAAAATCCCATTTTGGGCCTCTTCCACTAATCTCCATGGACTCCACTTTTTACCATCACCCCTCCTTGTCCCCCTCTACCAATGGTGTACTTCCCTGCCCGAGAGGCAATGATGGAGCGGGGCAGAGACCCATTTTTCTTCTCTGGACAGCCACTTTCCGCTCCCTTTCTCATCTCTCCCTCACTCCTGGCAAGTTCCAGAGCATCCCAAGCTTCTTTCACCCTTGTTTATTCCCCCTGCAGCTACCAGACACAGGTGGGCGCGCGAGTGCGCGCGGAAAAGCCGCGGATGCCGGCCAAAGACGCGCTCTGGAGCACGTCATCGTGCTCCCGACCATTGATGCCGCGTCCCCCGACCACCTCGGGCCTCCCCCGCACGCCAGTCGATACCCCTCGACGTCCGCAACACGCCACACCCCTGGCCCCCTCCCCCTTTTCCCTCCTGTTGCCTCCTTCCGCACGCGCACCGGCCGCCCGAGAGCCCCAATGGCCGAGCTCACACGCGCGATTCTCTGGCCCTCCCCTGCTCTCTCTCCTCTCTCCCCTAGCTCTGGACCGAATCCAGGAACAACCCAGACACACCGCGACGAGCTCCCGTGGCTCGTAGCGACAAGCACGGGCTCGCCGGCGCACGAACCCGCGGTGCACCATCGCCTCGCCATATAAGGCCGCCCGAGGCCTCTCTCTGGAGTCCTTTGGCTCTCTCTCTCTCTCTCTCTCCCGTGCATCTCCCTGACAAGTCCCCTCTCCCCCTCACTCCCTCTTTTCCTCTCCATGGCCACCATGGTCGCCGTCGGCCTCCTCCCGGCTCCGGCGAACCAGAGCCTCCCGTCCTCTCCTTCGACCACCAGGGGAAGCGCCGCACGCCATAGGATCCCTCCCGTTCCTTATTTCCTCTGCTACGGTGCCCACGGCATCGCGCTCGTCTCGTACCGAAGCCGCCCGCCGGGGCCATGGTCACTGTCGCCCCCGTTCCTCCCGGACCGGTGAAGCCCATGGATGTGCGCGGCTTGATCCCCCGAGCCCGTCGGTATCTTTGGGCCTTGCCGGGACGGCCGGCGGGCGCCGGCTATCGCCGGAAGAGCACCGGCGTGCGCTCTGCCTCCCCTGCTCTGTCTCGAGCGGGAGGTAGAGGACGACCGCCTCGCCAGGAGGCGTGGGGGCCCGCCTGTCGGCGGCAGCGGCAACCGAGCCGCCCCGCAGGTCAGGTTAAGTGGAGGCGGGACCAGGGTAGCCGCTTGCCCCGCTGGGTGGCGCCTTCCGTAGTGCGCCTTCGACGTCACCCTGTCGCCCGCGTGGCCGAGCCGCTGGGCCGGCCCAGTGCGCTACGGCACTATGCTGCACCCAGTGCACAACATAGGTATAACGCCTCCCCCATTCCTTTGTCTTTTTCTTTTTCCAAAAACTTGTAAAATCCCCCAAATATTCTAATTAACACCAAACCCAATGATTCAAATTTCTAGTAGTTTCTAAAATCATGCCCTACCACATGGTGCTATTGTAATATTTTCACAGGAGCATTTCCTTCACAAATATTTACAAATCCTATTTTTCCTATTTTTGTGATGAACTTTAGAAAAATCACAGAGAGCTAGAACTTGCTCCAAATGCCATGATTCCAATTCCTAGATGCTTCTAAATTCATATCCTAGTTTATGAACATTTTTCTTGATACTTTCTGTACCCCACAAAATAATGAGCCATTTCTTCATATTTGACAACTTTGCAAATTCATAGGAAAATCATCTCAACTCCAAATCCAGTGAAACCAATTCCTAGATGCTTCTAAAATCATCGTTTGTTAAATGGGTGCCTTTGCTCAGTTTTCAAAAATATATTTCTGTACACTTCTTGCAAATCCATAAACCCCTTGATTCCACCATATCAAAATGTTCAGAGATATCCATTCATCAAATCCTAATGAAACCACTTTGGTCATCCCTTATATGACCAGAGGTATCCCAGAAAAGTCCAACTCATATTTTTAGAGCACTTTTATTTCCTGCCTTGTTGTGTTGCTTATTATGGTTGCTTTCGACGATAGTTGACGAAGTAGACGAAATGCTCGGAGTTGGACCAGAGATATTTGAAGACTTCAAGACTCTGATGAACCAGGCAAGCAGCCCTTTGACCATGTCTATGAAACCCTTTTTATACATGTCATATAGCTCTTATTTATTATTGCATCAGAATCATGATGAGATGGTAGACCACGATGGTTGGTTGCCCCTGTTACTTCCTCGTTGATACTTGCATTGTGCATGACCCTACCTTCCTATGAGGGTTATGCCGGTGGGAGTAGATAGGATGCAAAAATAGTTGCTACGCAAAGTGGGTCAGGGTTATGCATGGAAAGGAACAAGTGTGGTTTGACATACTTGCAAACAACCCCAGTGGGTGCCACTAATGCCCCTGGGAGATGATGATGAACTAGGTCACTACTTGGTGGAGAAGTAGTGTACTGAGGCTTGATGAAAGTGTTGTTTACAGAGACGGATTAGATTTAAGATTTGATGACTGTCCCAACCTTACATGCGCAACCACTCTACCCTTATATGGGAAAGGGCATTATTGATTACCTAGACCGATACTAGCTTGGAGCCCGCATTACTAGTGACGGGAGAGTTGTTGGTGCGCTCTCTCGGGACGGGGTCGTGCCAGGTAGGGCGGCCATGACTGTTTTCATAGGGCACCGGACACACCGTTGGTACCCCGTGCTTGTGAGCGAGGCTCCACAACTTTATGATGTGAAATATTGGGCACGGGGGTTACTACCAATCGAGTGGACTCCAAGTTAGTATCATCTAGGGAAAGGTAGTGGTCGGGTGCTTACCCCGGGTACTTGAGGTATCGCGGGTTGTGGATGACACGGAAGTTCCCCGGATCTTGTGGGTACAGTGTGCAACCTCTGCAGAGTGTAAAACTATTCGAATAGCCGTGTCCACGGTCAAGGATAGTTGGGCGGTGCTGCTTAGACTATGTCCATATGTTTCTGGCAAACAACACCGTTTGGTGATATTGATGATTTGACTCGTGAGGAAGTCACGATGAGCTTGAGCATGAGTTGTTCATAACTCTTTCTCGATGTTGATGTCTGTAACCTCATGATGCTTGTTGCAGACGCATTCATGTCCTTGATAAATGTTGATCATACTTACATGAGAAAAACTAGCTTTCCGCAACAATGCCAATTAAGCAGTAGAGCCTTGCATAATTATTTTGTTATCACTCTTGGGTTGCTTACGAGTACATTCAAAGTACTCATTGGCTTGCCACTAGTTATTTTATTGGCCGGGCATGAAAGAACAGGATATGATGAACAATACTTTGGCGACGAACATGCGAGCTAGGACGCTTCGCAGTCAGAATGCCTGTAGGGTTAAGGCAGATGGCATGGGTCCAAGTTATCGACGAAGATTTCCGCTGTAATGTTATACTCAAGACTTGACCATAATGGTCCTAATTGTGTAAGGCGGTATGTATGGATGTAAGACTCTTGTTATTCAGCTTCTGTGTGTTCAGTGAGCATTGACCTCTAGGATAACTGTACACGTGCAATCGGTGATCACGACTTATGAGTTGGGGTCCCCACAGAGCTGGTATCAGAGCCATCCTGACTGCAGGAAGCCTTAGTCAGCATGGTCGTTAGTTAGGGTAAAACTATTTCCAAAACTACTACTAGTTTTCAAAACTATCTGTACTTCTCTTCCCTTCTCAGTTTTTCGAAAACTAAGGTATACTTTCCTTATTAATCTCTTCCCCTTCAAAACCTTTGGTCGCTAGAACCCATACGCCCCTGACCACTGGATTCCTTGTAATCCTCGTGGATAATCAAGAAGGAAGACGCCTTGCCAGACATTCACCCACATCTCCTAAACACAAGATTGGCGACACCACAACAAGACGACACCAACAGAAGATTCATCCTAGAGGAATGAGGACACGAAGACCAGGAGATGGCGACACCCTTGACACTGCTCCAAGATGATGCAACCATAGCCTACGACGATTAGGGCATAGGTTATGCAAGATCATGATATACATCGCTAATAGGGTAACCCTTTCACTACCGTTGTTGTATCGGCAACCACCGGTGGATGAGAACCTAGCCATTTGGTCCGCCTCACTATAGTGAGCAGGAAAACGGTTCTCTTCATCCCCCGCTCTCGGTGACGATATTGTCAACAATGTGTCCTACAGATTGGGCCTCTATTATGCCTTGTCAATGTCATAGCATAAGGGATTACCTACCTGGTACCGTCGATGCCTTAAAAGGCAAAAGGGATCGTCATGATTAAGAAGACAATAGAAGACCAAGTCAATGCCTGCTACGAGGAGCCACCTTCACCCCATCACTTCAACAGGCGAGAAGTTGTTGAAGAATCTTCAGGCTCAACCCGGATTGTTTCATCGAACAACTACAAGAGACATAGCAACACCTAGGGAAAACTTAGAAGACTGCATGAGGCACAAGGCACGACTACTGAGTCCGAGAACCCCTAGGGTAGGATGAGTCGTGTACCCCCTATGCGCAGTCGAGTCCGTGTGATAGTTCGAATAGAACCATGATTGTGTGTTGCTTGTTTTTATTTGTTTGTGTTTTGATATAGGTCGCACTTTTGCCCTAGGCAACAAGTATGCGACTCTATCACCTTCCTTACCCTGTTTCTTTTGTTTGGCCCTTTTTGCACCTGTTTATTTGCACTTCCCAGTCAGAATGCCTGTAGGGTTAAGGCAGATGGCATGGGTCCAAGTTATCGACGAAGATTTCCGCTGCAATGTTATACTCAAGACTTGACCATAATGGTCCTACTTGTGTAAGGCGGTATGTATGGATGTAAGACTCTTGTTATTTAGCTTCTGTGTGTTCAGTGAGCATTGACCTCTGGGATCACTGTACACGTGCAATCGGTGATCACGACTTATGACGCGGAGTCCCCACATACTACCGCTTCAATATGAACTAAATTTGAATTCGTTTCTCTATTTGAATAAGATCTACAGTAATGATTGTTGTGAAGTCAAAGCATTTGAAATTGTTTCTCTGTTTTAATAAGATCTACAATCATCATTATTGTCAAGTTAAACCATCGTTTGTGTATTATCTTCACAACACACCACATGATTAGTCTCGAGTTACATATGAACTATGTGTACTATATGAACTCGAACTAGATTTTTTGAATCCACTTTATTTTGATTTCAAATCACATTACATTTCTAGCTCTAGCTAGATCTTCATAATCTAAACCATGTCTCATATGTATAATGTGTTTATCACATTATGTATGGTGCCCCACCCCCTACGCCTACAAGTATTTAGATGTGAGCTGCAAACACCACACATTACCACAAATTCAAATAAAATGTGAGAATGTTCAATGTATATTATTGTTTAGATTGCTCGATATTTAGTTGTAAGCTGCAAACGCCACACTTTATCACAAATTCAAATAAAATGTGAGATTGTTTGATGTATAATATGGTTTAGATTGTTCGGCATTTAGCTGTGAGTTGCAAACGCCATGCATTATCACATTATGGTATAACATGTGCACAGCACGTGTATCATCGCTATATTCATGCATGCAATTTTTAAAACACTGTGATCTCCTATTCAAATATATGAATCCGCTTTCATATCAAATTATGATCTTTGTTAGTCCCTTACACCCACACAATCCTCTAAACTTTGTAGCTACCACTAACTTTCTCTCGTGCATGCACACGCCCTCCTCGCCCTCCCCCTCCCTCGGCATTCTATCCACCGGGCACATTCATTTTTTTTCTTTAGTTCGTTCTCCCAGAGTCTCCACAACTACTTTCCGACACACACCGATTGATAAACCTCTCCAGCGATGCCTGCCTACAACATACACACACCTTCAATGTCCTCCTTTATGTGTCCTTGCCTCGTGTCTCTCATACGGTCAGACACACGTGTAAACTCTCGCCCCTTTTTTCATCGATCTCACAACCGAACACTCCTCCCCCTATCTAGCTAGTAGTTGGGCCTCTCGCACCACCTCCTAGCTCCATTCTCTCTGTCTATCCGTCTCGCTAGGCTTTATTTGCCTCTAACAAATGGACGTACACCGACCAATCTCTCGCTATACATATAGCTAGCTAGGTCCTTATAACTCGTTTTTACCCACACGTCGATCGATCTACCTCATTAGTTGTGTCTCTCCCTTCCTCCGACAAATAGGAATTGATCTACCGATCTAGTTAGGTTTGCTTACCAAACACATGGTTCCCCTTCATCATCCATGGATGCGTCCCGACAGATCTATCACGCACAGGCACACAAAGAAACACATCCCCACTCTTATTGATAACATTGCAGTTCCACCCTCAGTTTGTCTAGTAGGCCTCTCCCACCATCTCCGAGAAGCAACTCCATCACCCATCCAGCACTCTACCCCTCTCCCTCCCTCTTCCTCCCTCTCTCTCTCCTCTCTCTCTGTCCCATCATATTTCCCGTCCTTCAGTTATGTATGGATGTCGACCGATCTCCTCAAGACATAGCTGGGTCTCTCCTTCTCAACACATATACGAGTCATTCTACCTCTATAGTTAGGCCTCTGCCTACCCCTCCCCCCCACACACACCGATATATCGAGCGCTCTAGTCATGTCTCCCTGCCACACACAAACTTGACATGTGCCCTCTAACGTTCCGGTAGGCCAGTCGCCCTATATCTTTGACTTGCACACACACACAATTTCGATGGCTCTCTTCATCGATCTCGCACCCACCCACTTGATCCTTTCTTCGACTCTATCGATAGCTATGACCCCTCCCTCTCTTCTCGTGGATTGCCCGACCCTCTATGTATGATATGGATAGGCCTCCATTTCACACACATTGCATGCAAAATTTTGTTTGAGATGTCATCGACACATATTCCCACAAATAATTCACGAAATCAACCCACCACCCCACCCCCACCCCCACCCCAAAACAAAAAACACTCACGAACGTGGTTTGTATCTCTCACACACACCCACGTAGGTGGGGGACATGCATGAAGAGAAGAGGTGCATACATGGCGCACGTACTCCCGTCTCTTTCCCAACCACACCCGCGCGGGTACACGGTGGAGCTCGTTTCTGTACGAAAAAGGCAGCCCACATGGTTATTTGGCACGTGTACTGGTTTTCCACTTGGTGGAGGGAGGATCATCTACCACGGGTGAACAAAAAAATTGGACTTGACGTGTTATGTTAAAAATAGAGGCAAACCATGTGGGGCCTATCTTAGAGGCAAGGCTGTCGGTGTACTAAAGTAGGGGTACCTTAGTACCCCGAACTTGTGCACGGGCAGTCGCAGCGTCCCGCGGCAAGGCTTGCCAGACGTCCGCCAAGATCTTTCGATATTCCCATTTACTGCCATTCAAGAACAAAGTGTTAACTAAGAAGACAAGGCCCCGGCAAGAGGAGCTTGCCGGGAAGGACAAGACCCCAGCAAGAGGAGCTTGCCGGGAAGGCCAACCAAGGCATCGCAAGAGACTTGCCGCGACACGCTGCGCGTCCCGGCAAGACCCGACGAGCGGCAAGCTCGCGGGTGCGGCAAGGCGCTTGCCGCGGCAAAGCCACCAGTCTGCATCCACGCTCCAGCGCCTCCAACGACGTGTCGCCCCAAGATCACTCCTGGCGCACGTGTCAGGCGGCTGTGCAGCCAAGCGGTGCGAGGTGGCAAGAGAAGATGACTAGGAGGCCATCGTGGCGATCGGTGGCGCCCCTAATGTTCGCTTCCTGCACTGTTTGGGCGACCGGACGGGCATTAAATGCCCTTGTCCCCTGCCGTCAGAGTTAGGTAGGGGGCACTGTAGATAGCGGTTGTACCAACCCGCGTTTTTACTTTTCTACCCCTCTCTCTACACTGCCACCTGTCGGTGACCCCTTTAGACTATAAAAAGGAGGCCCATGCACACGTAGAAGGGGTTCGACTCATTCGAGACTACAACACACCCATGCTCTCAAGCAAGAACAAATACAAACACAAAGCAGCAGTAGGAGTTTTATCTCTCCGGAGAGCTCCGAAGCTGGGTAAAATCCCTCACGTGCTCGACCCCGATCTGCTCTTCGTGCGCCCTCCGCTCCCTTGCTGGACCGAAAAGGGGCCCTGCCCCATAGGTGTTCGTTCCCCACGACATCTTTGGCGCGCCAGGTATGGGGGGCGTCGAGGTCGTGCGTATCTGATCCGGCGTCTGCGCGCTATATCAACATCTTCATCGACATGCCACCGAAGAAGAAGGCTTCGGAGGTGGCCGCTCCGTCTACGTCTATCTTACCACCACCGGGGCAAACCGGCGGTGGGGTGGACGCCGGCGGAGGAGCGGGCGCCGATGGGAGGACTCACGTCGTCACCCGGTCCAAGGACAAGGCCCCGCAAGATTCACCGTCTGTACATCCCCCGCACCCCTCCCAGGAGGTGCAAGATCGACAACGCCACGGTGCTCCTAGGACCGTGCTCGCATTGGAACAAGGCCAAGCCGGCGGATCGTGGGACGCTCAAGGCCAACATGCACGTCAACAAGCTGGCACGAGCGCAGTACGGTCGCCCGGACGGGATGTTGCTCCTTCTAACACTGTTAGAAGTTTGAGCATATCCCGCACCTCGTGTCGCTCGCCACCGCTGCCCAAGACTCCAGAGGAAGCGCTGGCCCGAGCCCAGCTGCTTCTAGATTACCCTCCAGCGCTAGACAAGATCGACGACTGGAGGATCACCATCCAGAGCCTCATCGGCTTCGCCAATGGCGACAAGCCCCGGCAAGACGCCCGGGCGCAAGCCGACGCCGACAAAACCGCCGGGGGTGCCACCACCGTGCACTCCCCGCCCCGAAGGCCAAGATCGCCGACTCGCCGGGCCAACCTCGACACCGACTCCACCGCGTCGTCAGACCCGCGAGCTCGCCGCGATCAACGCCAAGTTCTCCAAGAACGACGACACGAAGACGCTCGTACTCGCATCAAGCGCAGAAGAGAACCGCGACGTCAATCTGACCAGCGCGCTGGGCCCACTGTCGATATGCATGCGCCAGGGGAACAAGGCGACTTGCCGTACGCGGTAGGTTGCCCTGCGTTCACCCGTGAGCTGCGGCAGGTCCAGTGGCCCAGCACCAAGAACTTCAAGCCAGACGTACCCAAGAAGTACGATGGCAGGATACATCCGTCAAAGTTCCTCAGCATCTACACCATAGCGCTGCAGCTGCGAAGTGCGATGACAAGATCTCGCCAACTACTTCCGGCGGTGCTCAAGCCCAACGCCGATCTTGGCTCATGCACTTGCCGGACAACTCCATTTCTTCGTGGGCGGACTGCGCCATCGGTTTGTCGGCGCCTTCACAGCGCCACAAGCCCCATGGCCGAAAAGAGATCTTAATTTGCTTGCCCGTAAGGAAGGAGAACCCTGCGCAAGTACATAAAGAGATTCAGCCTGTGCAATGCAACATCCTGAGCGTCCACCCCGCCAAGGTTATCGCTATGCTCCATCGAACGTGCGTAACGCGCAGATGAGGGAGGAGATGGCGACATGCAAAATTAGAGATGTCAGCGAGCTATATGCTCTGGCCGACAAGTGCGCACGGGCTGAAGAAGGCAGGAAACTCCCCGGAGCGAACACAGGAGTAGAAGGATCTGACAGTGAGGATGCCCCTCCGGCAAGGAAGAACCGGAGGCGGAATAACAGAAAAAGGAAAGCTAAGGATGTGCTAGTTGTCGAGCAGTCCGGCAACGGAGGCGGCGCCGACAAGGCCAAAGCTGGTGACTCTGGCGAGGCTGTGGTGGCCGCCGACAAGCGGGGACGGTTCCGCAGCGATCTTGCAAGATCCACCGCACTAAGGACATGACCTCCAAGCACGCAAGAAGGTTGAGCAGATGGCAGAGCTACAGAAAGCTGAATATGAGCGTCGTGACAAGGAGAAGGCCCAGGAAGGTGGCGGAGGATCCGACAAGAAGCGTCCCGCCTGGGGAGGGCGCCGCAGCAAGGCCAAGCAGCGGCAAGGAGACAGGCCTCCCCGCGGCCGCGACAAGGACGAAGACGAAGATGAAGATGATGAGATGGAGGAAGATGAGACTGATGAGCAGGAGTTTCAGAAGGCAACAGAGGTTCTGTGCATTGACGACAGCGCTTCTCTGCACACCTCGCACCGCCAACTCAAACAGTGGGTGCGGGAAGTGAACGCAGCAGAACCGTCCGTTGAATCGCGCAAGCCCCTGAAGTGGTCCAGCACGCCCATCATTTTTGATGTTGAGGATCACCCTGATCGCATCACTGCGCTCGGGTGCTTGCCGACGTTGGTTTTGCCAACCATCCGCAACCTCAAAGCCACAAAGATGTTGGTTGATGGCGGGGCCGGCCTAAATCTGATCTCCTCCGCAGTGCTCAAGAAGCTCCAGATCCCCGACAGCGAGCTCGAAGAGACCGGCACTTTTCAAGGAATCAACCCGGGAAGGAGCAAGCCCAAGGGGAAGATCACACTGCCAGTAACGTTTGGTAGCGAGCTGAATTTCAGGACAGAGAGAGTCACATTTGACGTTGCTGATTTCCCATTGCCCTACAATGGGATACTCGGCCGTCCAGCGCTTGCCAAGTTCATGGCATCCTCTCACTATGCATACAATGTGCTCAAGATGCCTGGTCCGATAAGTGTCATTTCTGTCCAAGGCGACAAGAAGGATGCACTTATCTGTACCGACAAGATCTACCGGGAAGCAGCAGCCGCAGCAGAGCGCAAACCACTTGCCACCAAGCTCCGGGGAAGAAGAAGAAGACCAAGTCCGCAAGAGTAGCTCGATGCCCACTCCGGCAAGCGCACCTCTTGAGTGCTACGCTACCGCCGAGGACGCACCATCGAGCTCCACCGCAAATGCAAGAAGGCAAAGACAGCTTCACCAGAGACCAAGAAAGTGGCGCCAAGGAGGACGGCACTGGTGGTACCTTCACCATCGATTGCCACGCTTGACCCTAAATAGGAAAGCGCGCTCGTTGCTTTCCTGCGGGCGAATGTCGATGTGTTTGCATGGCAACCATCTGACATCCTCGGTGTTCCCAGGAAAGTAATTGAGCACCACCTTGCCGTCTGTCCTCACGCGGCCGTCAAGCGAGAGTCGAAGCAAGCGGTGGAACGCCAAGAGTTCATAGCGTAAGAGATTAAGAAGTTGGAAGCAGCAGGCCTCGTCGAGGAGTACTCCATCCAACGTGGTTAGCCAATCCAATGAGTCGTGCGCAAGGCTTAACGGGAAGTGGAGGCTTTGTATTGACTTCACCAATGTTAATAAAGCTTGTCCCAAAGATCCATTTCCTTGCCGCGCATTGACCAGATTGTCGACTCCACGGCGGGATGTGATCCGCATTTCTTGATGCATACTCGAGATATCATCGATCTTCATGGCGTAAGAGGATGAAGAAAACCGCATTCATTACTCCATGTGGCACGCATCGCTTTGTACGAATGCCTTCGGACTAAAGAATGCTGGTTAAACATTTGCAAGAGTAGTCACCATGCTTTTGAGCCACAGCTTGCACGTAAATGTAGAAGCATACATGGATGACATAGTGGTCAAGAGCAAAGACGGAGAAACTTTGGTTCAAGATTTGGAGGAAACTTTACAAATCTGCGCAAAATCAATCTCAAGTTGAATCCCGAGAAGTGCGTGTTTGGAGTCCCTTCCGCAAGCTTCTCGGGTTCTTTGTGTCCCGTAGGGGATTGAAGCCAACCCGACAAGATCAAGGCCATCGAGCAGATTGAAGCCCGAAGCGCGTCAAGGATGTGCGAAGGCTTGCTGGGCTGTGTTGCTGCTCTCGAGGGTTCATCTCTAAGTCTGCTGAAGGCGCCGCCATTTTTCAAAATTTTGAAAAAGGCAGGTCCAATGAAATGGACTCGAAGCGGAGGCTGCGCTCTGAGACTTGAAGAGATACCTATCCTCCACTCCAGTACTTGTCGCACCTAAGCCACAAGAGAAGTTGCTGCTGTATCTGGCGGCAACGAATCAAGTGGTTAGTGCCGCGTTAGTAGCGGAGAGGGAGGCAGATGATGAGCCAGCAGCCACGGCAAGCGAGTCCAGCGACAAGCAGGGGGCTTCCCCGTCAAGCTCTGGTCCCCACAAGGATGAATCTGTGCAGCCGCAGGCAGAGAAACAGAAGAAGATGGTGCAGCGCCCAGTTTATTTTGTCAGCTCCCTTCTACAGGGGGCTAGATCGAGGTACTCTGGGGTGCAAAAGTTGCTTTTCGGCCTTCTCATGGCCTCAAGGAAGCTGCGCCATTACTTTCAAGCACATGAGATCACAGTTGTCACTCGCTTTCCATTGAAGAGGATATTGCAGAATCCAAAAGCAACAGGCAGAATTGTCGAGTGGGCACTGGAATTGTCAAGCTTTGGCCTCAAGTTTGAAAGTACTTCAACTATTCAGAGCCGAGCATTGGCAGAATTTATAGCAGAATGGACGCCAACACCTGATGAAGAAACTCCGGAGAAGAGCATCCCCGTTAAGGAAGCGAACAAGGAATGGATCATGTACTTTGATGGTGCCTTCTCGCTGCAAGGCGCCGGTGCGGGCGTGCTACTTGTCGCACCCACCGGAGAGCACCTCAAGTACGTGATCCAAATGCACTTTCCCAAGGAGCAAGCAACAAACAATACTGCAGAGTATGAAGGCTTGCTTGCCGGACTCAGGATCGCGGCAGAACTTGGGATCAAGAAGCTTATTGTCAGGGGTGACTCACAGCTTGTCGTTCGCCAAGTTAACAAAGATTATCAGAGTCCGCTGATGGAAGCCTACATTGATGAAGTGAGGAAGCTGGAAGAGCATTTTGACGGCCTGCAGATGGAACATGTTCCAAGAGCTCAGAACGGCATTGCAGATGGCCTGTCAAAATATGCCGCACTTAAGTTGCCTGTGGAACCAGGGATTTTTGTGCTCAAGCTGACTCAACCATCTGTAACACCATCAACTTGACAGAGCAAGAAGAGAAAGTTGGTTACTGGCGACTACTTTCCGGCAGAGCTCTCCGAAGCCGCCGCCAAGAAGGTCCCCAGGATCAACACAGAAATTGCCGAGGAGCAGTCTGCTCCGACAAGCCCTAGGGTTTGTTTCGTTGAAGCAGAGGCTCCCGACAAGCTGTGTCCCGACACGCTTGCCGGGGAGCATCACGCTCCGGCAGGATCCCAGATTCTTGCCGTAGAAGCGGATGTTCCCGCATCAGCATTTGCGCCTTTAGTCCTTGTTGTCGAGCCACAAGCTCCGACATGGGCACAACAGATAGTCCATTTCCTTCAAACAGGAGAACTTCCCGAAGAGCAAGAAGAAGCGGAGAAAGTAGCCCGGCAATCAAGTATGTATCAGTTTGTCGATGACATACTGTACAGAAGAAGATTCAACAGAGTGAAATTGAAGTGCATTTCCCGGGAAGAAGGACAAGAGCTGTTGGCGGAGATACATGGAGGCATATGTGGTCACCACATTGGCGCAAGAGCACTTGCCGGCAAGGCCTTCCAAAGAAGGTTTCTTCTCGCCAACAGCCTCCAGATGCAACCGCACAAGTAACCAAGTGTGAAGCGTGCCAGTTCCACTCCAAGCAAATACATCAACCAGCTCAAGCTCTCCAAACAATCCCTTTATCCTGGCCATTTTCGGTCTGGGGGCTCGATATCCTCGGCCCCTTTCCCCGAGCTGTCGGGGGCTTCGAGTTCTTATGCGTGGCAATCGACAAGTTCACGAAGTGGCCGGAGGTGGAGGCAAAGAGGAAGGTGACAGACAACGGCGATCAAGTTCTTCGGTCAATTGTTTGCCGTTTGAGTCCCTAACAGATCATCACCGACAACGGCACACAATTCCACGAGCCGCACCTTCATGCAATCGCCCAAGATCTTGGCGCCAAGATCTGCTTCGCTTCGCTGCTGATCCGAGAAGCAACGGTCAAGTGGAGAGGGCAACGCTGAAGTCTGCGCGGGCTCAAGACCGAACTTTCGATAGGCTGCACAAAAGCGGAAGAAATTGGATCGAGGAGTTACGGTGGTTCTTTGGTCGATCAGACAACGCCAAATCGAGCCATCGCCGGACACCTTTTGCTCTTGTCTATGGAGCGAGCAGGCAGTTCTAACACGGAACTCAGATACGGATCGCCTCGAGTGCTCGCTATGATGAGCTTGAGCAAGAGCAGCTGCGGCAAGATGACGCGCTGCTCCTCGAGGAGGATCGTCTTCAGCTGCTTGTCACGAGCTGCTCGCTACCAAAGAAGCTTTGCGCCGCTACCATAGCCGCAGTTAATGCCGAAGCTTCGAGGAAGGCGACCTTGTTCTTGGCGCGCTCAATCTGCCAAGAATTCCAACAAGTTGACGCTTGGTGGGAAGGCCCTTATCGGGTAAAGCGAGTCACTAGGCTCAAGGCGCTGTGCGCTTTGAGACCAAAGATGGCATTCTGGTGAGCAACTCCTGGAACATAGAGCATCTTTGAAAGTTTTACCCATAAGGCGTGGTTGCCGGAACCTGCTATCCCGGCAACCACCTTTTGTACAAACCTTGCCCCTGTTGCATGTAACCCTTTGTACAAAGCCGGGCGCAGATCCCGTGCATAAATAAAGATCGTATGCTCAGTACATGTTGTCAAATTTCATGCCTTTTTCTTTTTTAGCATGTATACACTGACACTTTGTGCAGAACTTGCCCCCGGTAAGAAATAACGAGCCTTAAGGCTCCATATCTTTATTTTCTCTTCTTCCTTTTGCTCAAAAAGAAGGTTCCTCCGCCCACAAGTTCACCGGGGGGGGAGGGGAAGATAACGATGTGGACTAGGCGTCGTTCAAAGAAGCATAGCCTTGCCGGGATGCAAACGACAGAAAAGCTAAGTTGCCAAAGTTTGAGCATAGTCATTTTTAAATTTTTAAGTTATATTCCTTGAACGACCATGCCTTGTATGGAAAACCTGTGCGCGGAGGAACCGGCTCATGGCTAAGTTGCGCCCCTACTTTGTTTCGAGTCCGCTCAACAATGAAAGTGTGCTGTGACTAGCCCCGACAAGGTTTCTTGCCGGAGGCAACACCGCCAGCAGGCTGCTGATATTCTGCACTCAGCGCTCGCGCCAAGTGTGTTTGCGCCGGCAAGTTCCCTAAAAGCGTAGGGTAAAAATATACAAGGGATGGAACCGAACAACGGATGTAACATAACAGACAGTACCCAGAATAAAGTTATATTACAATAGATAACTTGCCGCGCTCTAATGGATTGGTCCTATGACATATCTAGCAGCGGCAAGAAAAAGGAGAAGAAGGATGTCCTAATCCACGCGCTCGCCGTCAATCCTCCTGACTTCATTAACCTTGTCCACAATGGGTGCGACAATGGCTTTGAGCTCTTCAAGATCAGCACCCGCCGGCAGCTTCTTGAGGACGCAGGAGAGGTCGAGGCCCAGGTTGCGGAAGAGTACCTTCTCCAAGACCTTGGCGCAGATTGCACGCGACTCGTCGGCCAGCTTCTTTGGAATCCTTTCCCGGAGCTGCTGGAGAGCCGTCGCCACACCCTTGATGAAAAGAGTAAGCTTGGCGCTGGGCTGGAGGTTCTCATCGGAGGAGTACCCAAAGCCCGCCAAGTCCTGCTCCGCCAGCTCCTCGTCGATGGATGCAGCAATGTTGACGAGGCCCTCTGTCCAGAGCTCCACTGTAGCCCTGAAGGTGTTCTGAGTATCGGCGGCCCTCGTCAACAGCTCCTCGTTGCCCTTGAGCTCTTTCTTCAAGTCATCCTCTCGCCTCTTGGCGGCGTCCAGCGTCTCCGTCAAGGTGGCCAGCTTCATCTCCAGATCAGCGCTTGAGTCCTTGGCGGCATTCAGTTCCTTGGTCTTCTCGGCGAGTTGAACTTGCAGATCACCATGGGCAAGTGCATCCTTCTCGCGTTCGCGCTGGAGTGTGGCAAGCTCTTCATTCTTCTTTCCCATATCCGCCTCCAGTTGCGCCACTTTCTCCTCTAACTCCTTCTTGGCGGCCTCGGCGGCCGCGGCAGCGTCCTTTGCCTCCTTGAGCGCCCCGCCAAGTGACTGTTCTCGTGCGTCGAGCTCCTCCTCGTGGCTGTCCAGGTTCACCTTCTTCTGCGTCAGCTCACCTTCCCGCCTGGACATCTCCTCGGCGGCGAGCCTCTGCTGCTCCTCGGCCTCAGCCTTTTCCAGGATGAACGCCTTCTTTGCCTCGTCAAGTTGCGCCCTCTCCTCCGCAATGGATCGGAGGGCCTCCTGGTTGCGGCTCTTGAGCTCCTCCGCGTGCTTCTCTATGTCAACTCCTTCCCGCGCGACAATCGCTTCCCGGGACTCAAGCTTCGCTTGCCGGGCGCGGTAGAGTGACACCAACTTCCGGAGCAGTTGCTCCTCCTCAGACTCGCCATTGCTGCTGCCGGGCGCGTCAACCACTGCCAGCCCAGCAGAGGCGAGTACTTCCCCGTCAAACTCCTTTCCTTCGACCGGCGCCCTGGAACTCGACGCCCAGGGAAGCTTGATGTATACGCCCTCGCCGGCCTTCAAGTATGCGCCTGGTTGGGGCTCCTCGGAGCCCGGCGCTGCATCAGCGGCGGAGGGGTCAGCGGTCGGTGCAGCGCCTCGCGCTCCTGCACCCTCCGGGTCGTCAGTACGATCACCGGACCCCTCGCCAGCTCCTGCGCCAGTAGCCTTGGTGGCTTCTTCGTCGGCAGGTTCGTCAGCGCCTGCCTCTTCCTCGTCAGCAGCGGCATCCCTAGTGTTGCCGCATGCGCCTTCCTCGCTGATGGCCTCAGTCTCCATCGGGTCTGTGAGAGGGGGATCTGAGGACAGGGAGAGGAAGGAGAAGTCAAGCAAATATCCAAAAAAAGAAGAAAGAAGATCAGAAGAAAAACCAAGGGAAAATTTCCGACAAGGAGTGTTACCTGTGCTGGGATCCGTGACCATGGGCTCCACCACTGGGGGCTCACCGGTTCCCTCCCTTGCCGAGGACCTCTCCCTTGCCGGGGAGCGCTCCCTTGTCGGAGAATCGCCCCTTGGCGACGTAGTCGAAGCAGACAGCACCTCCGGGGCGGTTTCTGCTTGCTCCTGGTGGGCCTGTTCTGCTCCTACACAAGTAAATCAACAATCAAGATGTTAGTAAAAGAAGAAGCACCCATGCGTGCCCCACAAGAGGAAGTGAACCAAACACTTACGCTGGGGGCTGTGTTGGGGGGCTGCTGCGAGGAGAAGGAATCGGGTCCGTCAAGGTGGTCTCGGACGTGTCTTCTGCCATCACAGCAGGATCGTCCTCGATGACAACCACAGGGACCTTGGCCCTCTTCGCTGCTCTCTCGGCCAGAGTCCTGAAATAAAGCAGGGATTCAGAGAGAAGCAAGTCAGATACAAGGCAAGCAACAACAAAGGTTGAAGAAAAACAAGTACAGCAAGGAGAGAGCCTTACTCTTCCTCCTCTTCCTCCTCCTAGTCGGAGCTCAGCGCAGAGAGGTCGAAGTCCAGTACCCTTTCTGCGCGGCGAGGCGGTGGAGTAGGCTCCCTTGGACGTTTGCCGAAAGCTGCGGCGGGATCAGGTGTGGCGTCCCGGGAAGACCCCGCCTCGGTTGCCGGCGCAGCCTGGGACCCTCCCGCGGCAACGGTACTTGCCGCGGTGGAGCGTGTCCCACGGCGCCTCGGCTGCTGGCCTGCCTGTCCCCCTGCCGTATCCCCAACTCGATGGAGGCGCCTTCGTGGTTGAAATTGGGGCTGCGCTGGGGGCTCCGCCTGCGGCAAGCTGCTCGAAGACGGTTGGCCGCTCGCGCCCTCGGCGGGCTCGCTCGCTTCGGCCTCGGGCTCCCCCTCGCCAACGACCTCTCCGGCAAGGTCCTCCCTGTCGGCAAGGCTTGCCGCCTCGGCCGCCTCTGCCTCCTCCAACGTGAAGCCGAACTCACCCGCGGCGGCGGCTGCTACCGCCTCTTCGGCCCTGCTGGCGATGTAGCGCATCTCGTCCTCGGTGGTGTCGCGGGTGAAGAGCTTCTTCTCGTCGGCATTGACTGCTACCTCCGTCAAGCCATCAATGAATTGCTGCACGACGTCGTCGGCGGGCTCCATCCAAGTTGGGCATATCCTGTGCGAGTCGCATTCTGGCATCATTGCGCAGATGCGGTCGCGCTGGGAATTGTTGCACAATGGGATGACGCCCTGCGGCAACCTAAACCACTCTGGATGGTTGGCGTCATGCTTGAACAACTCCTTCAGCATCCCGTCAAGCTCCAGAACTGTGAAATTGAAGCTGAGGCCTGGACGCAGCCTCATGATATCCGCCGGGCCGCCAAACAGCCAGGCGGGCCTCCCCTCTTCAGAGAGGCGGCGCGACGGCGGCGAAATCGCGCCAACTGCCTCTGCTGTGAGTCCGGCAAGCCTGAGCCGGAGGATTCGGGTGGTGGCAATCTTCAGCTTGGCATCGTCCGGCGACAGAGCACTCCAGTCGCCGCCGTGCACTACCCGAGTCTAGCGCAGGTTGGTGAATGGCTGCGGATTGGCATCACAGATCCAGCACCACTCCGCCCTCCACTCATCCCACTTGCTGCGGAGCTCGCCCGTCAGATATACCTCCTTCATGCCGATTCGTGAAGTCCAGGCGATCCCGCCTGCCAATGGCTCTCCTTTCTCGGCTCGGGGGGTGAAATAATGGCGAAAAAGAGCAACATTTGGGTGGATGCCAACGAAGTTCTCACAAAGGTGTGCGAAAACCGCCATTGTCAGAACGGCGTTGGGGGTGAAATCAAGAAGATGAAACCCGTAGGTATTCATAATGTCGCAAAAGAAATCAGAAAAAGGTGGGCAGAGCCCGCAATAGAAGACCACCGGAATGAAATAGTACCCTTTTGGGCACCGCTTCGATTTGGAAACCTCCGCGGAGAGCACCAGCGTGCGCGGATGCGCCCGTGTCTCCGTCGACCAGAAGAGGTAGAACTCCTCCCGCAGCGCCTTCGGGGTGAGCTCGGGGGGGAAAAGCACTCGCTCCTTGCGCAGCGCCTCAAGACGCAGCGCCTCAGCCGACTTCGTGGTCTTGCCGGTCTTCGGAGCCATGGCGGAAGCGGCGGGGGAGCGCGGAAGCGTTGGGGGCGACGGCGGCGACGGGCGGCGGAGAGCTGCTCTCTTTCGGCTTGGGAAGCGGAGGGGAGCGGCGGAGCTTTCGGAGGAAGGACCTGCAAGTGGCGAAGGTGGGGGAACGACCCTGTTTCCTGTGCTTATATACAGGGGAGATGAACGTTACGCATTTCCTGGATTTAAGTATTGCCCATGATCTCTCCCACGACGCCGCGATTGACGCGTGCCGTTACAGGAGGGAGCGGTGGATACGGAGTCAGATTTGGCAGGGACCCAGGCCGCGCGTGCCCTGTTTTGGGCCTGGCCCAACAGCGCTCGGCACAGTGTATAGCCCAGGCCCGGGGGCTCCTGTCGGTGTACTAAAGTAGGGGTACCTTAGTACCCCGAACTTGTGCACGGGCAGTCGCAGCGTCCCGCGACAAGGCTTGCCGGACGTCCGCCAAGATCTTTCGATATTCCCATTTACTGCCATTCAAGAACAAAGTGTTAACTAAGAAGACAAGGCCCCGGCAAGAGGAGCTTGCCGGGAAGGACAAGACCCCGGCAAGAGGAGCTTGCCGGGAAGGCCAACCAAGGCATCGCAAGAGACTTGCCGCGACGCTACGCTGCCCGTCCGGCAAAGACCCGACGAGCGGCAAGCTCGCGGGTGCGGTAAGCGCTTGTCAGCGCAAAGCCACCATCTGCATCCACGCTCCAGCGCCTCCAACGACGTGTCGCCCCAAGATCACTCCTGGCGCACGTGTCAGGCGGCTGTGCAGCCAAGCGGTGTGAGGTGGCAAGAGAAGATGACTAGGAGGCCATCGTGGCGATCGGTGGCGCCCTAAGGGTCGCTTCTGCCTGTTTATGCGACGGACGGGCATTAAATGCCCTTATCCCCTGCCGTCAGAGTTAGGTAGGGGGCACTGTAGATAGCGGTTGTACCAACCCGCGTTTTTACTTTTCTACCCCTCTCTCTACGCTGCCACCTGTCGGTGACCCCTTTAGACTATAAAAAGGAGGCCCATGCGCACGTAGAAGGGGTTCGACTCATTTGAGACTACAACACACCCACGCTCTCAAGCAAGAACAAATACAAACACAAAGCAGCAGTAGGAGTTTTATCTCTCCGGAGAGCTCTGAAACTGGGTAAAATCCCTCACGTGCTCGACCTCGATCTGCTCTTCGTGCGCCCTCCGCTCCCCTGCCGGACCGAAAAGGGGCCCTGCCCCATAGGTGCTCGTTCCCCACGACAAAGGCTCTATACACTGGAGTACTTTGGATGTGTCCCGTCAACTCGCAGAACGAGGAGAAGCTTGCTTGGTATGCCGTCTCCCCCGCCCACGGGCGCGGTGGCTCGCATGATGAGGTGAAGCTTGCTCCGCCTTACGCCCGCTCCCTCGCCCATGCGTGCGGTGGCTCGCAGGATGAGGAAAAAATTTATTACTCCCTCCATTTACTCCTCGTCCCTACTACCTTGGTTATAGAGATTATAACATATTGTTTGGAATATATATGTCCTTTAGTAGATTTCAATATGAACTACTAGTACATACTCCAAACACTGATGTATATAGACATATTTTAGAGTGTACACTACTAGAAAAAGGCCTACTAATGGCGCACCAGTTTTGCCTACTAATGGCGCACCACCGATGCGCCATTAGTACCACGCCATTAGTATTTATTACTAATGGCGCACCTAAGGTGCGCCATTAGTATCTGGTATACTAATGGCGCACCAGGCAGTGCGCCATTAGTATAGGCCATGGTGCGCCATTAGTATAGGCCACCGGTGCGCCATTAGTATAGGCCACCGGTGCGCCATTAGTATTTTTGAATTTTTTGAATTTTGAATCTGGATCTGGATCTGGATCGTGATTTTGTGCCAATTTTTTGTTCTTTTTTTTGCTATTTTTTGGCACGACATTATTTCAAATTTTGTTCCTGTTTTTGGATCTTGTACGTTCTTCTGTCGTGTTCTTTTGCCGAAGAGGAGTTCGCTGGAGAGGACTTCGCCGGAGAGGAGTTCACCGGAGAGGAGGAGGAGGAGTTCACCGGAGAGGCGCTCGCCTACATCACCGGAGAGGAGGAGGAGGAGGTCGCTGGAGAGGAGTTCACCGGAGCATCGGAGAGGAGGAAGGAGAAACCATGAGAGTATGGGAGGAGAGGAGGGAGGAGGAGCTCACCGGAGAGGAGGGAGGAGGAGCTCACCGGAGAGGAGGGAGAAGAAACCGTGAGGGGAGGGAAGGGGAGGGGAGGAGGTCGCCGGAGAGGAGGAGGAGGTCGCCGGAGAGGAGGAGGGTAGTATGGTGGAGGAGAGAAGGGAAGATGGAGTGGAGGAGAGGAGGAGATGGAGTGTAGAGGTGGAATGAAGAGATAAGGAGGAGAGGACCACGGCCAGCCATATATACGGCATACTAATGGCGCACTGCATGGCAGTCGCCATTAGTAATTTTTTTTATTTTTTTGATTTATTTTGAATTTTGAAGGCGGGAAGATACTAATGGGGCACCATGGGCAGGTGCGCCATTAGTAATTTTTTTTTATTTTTTTGACTTATTTTGAATTTTGAAGGAGGGAAGATACTAATGGCGCACCATTGGCAGGTGCGCCATTAGTAATTTTTTTTATTTTTTTGAATTTTTTGCCTCTCCAGATCTTAAAAGCCCCGTATCTTTTGTTCTGTTAGGTTTTTGAGGATTTTGAAAATATTTAACGGGGTTCCCCCTTGTTAAATTTGGATGTAACTTTTCGAGTAGATGATTTTAAATATAAAAAACTTTTTCATCCGAGTTAGTATGCAAAAGTTATGCCCATTTTTACAAATTCTCGCTAGATTTTGCAAATGAAGTCGAAATTCATATTTGCAAGTTTTCCCAACAAGTAGACCACATATCACATGGGAAACTTATTTTCTTTTATTTTTTTTGACATTTTCATCATTTTCTTTTATTTTTTTTAACTGAAATGGCGATCCACGCTGGGGTGCATTCGGTGGAAGTGGTGGCCAAGTTACTAATGGCGCACCGTGGCATGGTGTGCCATTACTAGTTCAACTAGTAATGGCGCACCACTCCCACGGTGCGCCATTAGTAGTTTTGAAAAAAAATAAAAAAAAATATTTTTACTAATGGCGCACCGTGGATGTGGTGCGCCATTAGTATTTGGACACTAATGGCGTACCAACACATGGTGCGCCATTAGTATATAGTAATGGCACACCACATGTCTGGTCCGCCATTAGTGTCAATTCCATGTATAGCCCTTTTCCTAGTAGTGGTAGATTCACTCATTTTGCTCCGTATGTAGCACTCTCCCTCGCCCCTCGACCAACGCCCACGTGGTGGACGTGCAGCAATTCTTTCGGTCTCATATAGCCAGAACGATATATACTGCACTACCATTATTGCTCGGCTTCTCGAAGAGGCGAAGAGCCAATCGCAAGCTTAATATTTTGGAGATGCCAAGCGCAAGGTTATAGGAGAACGAGTAGTAGGTGCCGCGTCATTTATAAATAAAGTTTTTTTTCTTCAGTGGCATGTACGCAATATGATAGGTTCATATGGAGAGAAAAGGAAACCGCTCCACTATATACATAGTCAGGACGGGCCAGCGTACACGGTTGCTTGCTGGGGTTCCTCTCTTCACACTCCCTCGCACAAAATGACTATGGCCACATCTCTAACATCCTGGCAGATCATGTCCGCTTGGGGAAGGGGTGGATGCTTTGTGTAGATGCGGTGGCCGTCGCCGACAGCGAAAACCCACTGTCGGCATGTCCCAATCAGGGGTCCCCGCCGTTCTCTCTCACAAAGCTGGTGAGGTTGCCTTCATCCCTTGCTCACTGCCGCGGCGTGGGCAGTTGCCACCTCCCGCCACCCTCCTCAAGGTTGAGCTACGTCCCTCAGGTACGACTCCCTTTACAGCCAGATTGCACCACTGCTCCAGCTGCCCACATCACTCCCTGTGGATATTTCTCTACTTCTTTGCCCTTTTATACCTCTCTGGCTTCTACGCATCTTGTATTTGTGATGAGTTTATGTCTCATCAACTAGTCCTAGTAATCTTATTCTAATCACGCTTCTTCAATTTCTTTGCCACGGGATGCTCATCTCGATTTTGGTGAAACTGCACAAAATGATCCGATGGTCAAAAGGTTGCAAACTTCATTTATTAGGAAGCTCGAACGTTTCCAGCAAATTGAAGCCTGGTCAGGGTTCATGGTTCAAGGGCTAGGGACTGCATGGATCTTTTTTCTTTAGCTGCCTCTGTTCCAAAATAAGTGTCAACTTTAGTAGTAGTACAACTTTGTACTAAAGTTTGCAAAAAGTTGAGACACTTATTTTGTAATGTAGGGAGTACATATTTGCTATGATCTGTCAGTCATTGAGATGCAATAGCATGCATGTTAGTCTCCTTTGTATTTGATGAAATGTTACAACGGGCAACCTTGGACGCAAGATACATGTAACACAAGTTGTAAGCTTCATAGCATTGTACAAATTTATCTCACGATAAATTACAGACGTACTATACTAGTACTTCCTCCGTTCCTAAATATAAGTCTTTGTAGAGATTTCACCATGAACCACATGCGGAAGTATATAGATGCATTTTAAGTGTAGATTCATTCATTTTGTTCCGTATGTAGTTCACCTAGTGGAATCTCTACAAAGACTTATCTACTAGTAATAGCTAGCTCCCACTACTAGGAATTCTCTATCCTCTCCTTGAGCCACATCATCAAAATTGATGTAGCCGTTAGATGAAGTAAATCAGTCGATAATAGCCGTCTGATCTAGACGTTTAGAGGCTCCGCACTAAGCCACATGCAAGCATGCAGAAATACCGTGGGACATGCATGTGAGTGGGTTTTGAATCACATCAACATGTCTGCATGCAAACATGCACCGGTAGCATGCATGTAAGTGAGCTTTTAAGTCCCATTAACATGTCAAAAAGAAAAATATAATTCCATTATCCAGTAGGAGTTGGCTGATCTTTTTTCCTTACGTGGGATGATCTAAATGATGATGGGAGTTTATTTAGTTTGGCTACCACATTTGTCATGCGGTTATAGAGTTTTTTTTAGTTCTATGAAATTGATAATTTTGCGCAGAGCGATATACCGCTGTTCCGCGGCAACGCGCGGGGACTCATCTAGTAATATTTAGGAACGGAGGGAGTACTATGTAAAGAGTTAGGTGTCGCCTCGGTGATAGTGTGAGGTGGGCCATGTAATCACTGAGCCTGCGTGTTTTCACTGCTCTTGCACGCCTCCGCTGTAAGAATGGAGAAAATTGTAATCTAGTAGTAGTAGTACCTCCTTTTGCCGAAAGCGTGGGACATCCAGCAGTCCTACCACCTCGGTAATAAAGACTAATGAGCCGTCAAATCACATAGACCCAACAGTAAGTTGGATGGACGAAGCAACCATCACTCTTGTGCTTGTGAGAGGTCACGTCCGCTCTGCCCAGGCATGAATGTGTCAGGACCCCGACTCAATATCACATCGATCTAGCCTGTAACACATCATATCACTTTGCGGCCTCACGCACGGTATCCCAACGGGTGTCGCCTTACCTTAGCCCGCGACCGTTTGCGCCTTTTGGCACACGTATATGATAGTGTCGCTAGCATCCATATGAAAAGGAGCCCGGGCTGACATGGCTAGTCGTAAACCCAAAGTGGCACAGACTTACAGGGACAGGCATCCATGACCCAAGATCGAACGTGTCGGTCATCAGCAAGTAAGTTCCGGCTGTAGCACTGGGCTAGCAGACTCCGTAAACCGGGCAGTAGCGGGCTAACAGACTCCGGTACTCAATGCGTGACATTTCCCGTAGGGATGCACACGAGAACGAAGAAGGACACTGCCGGCCAGCCTAGGTGTTCCTGGAGCAAGAGCAAGCTACCATGGCTCAAAGTAGACACTAGGAGACATTTCCGTAAGAGAGGCTACTAAAGATAAACAACTAGATAGTCAGATCCCACACATACCAAGCATTTCAATCATACATACAATATGCTCGATATGTGCAAATACAACAAGGCATGACAACATGACTCTACGACACAAGTACTTTATTTAAGGCTCAGAGAGCCATACATAGCATACACACAAGTACGGGTCACACGACCCACATACAAGTCATACAAGCATACAAGCCAACAATGAAGTGTTTTGTCCGAGTACGCATAACTAGTAAAATAAAAGAGGCTTGGGTAAGCCTAGCTATACTACATGGTCCTTCACTTGCTCAGATCACCACTGGGCCTTAGTCTACTCATCGATGTCAACGCTCACGAAGAACCCGTCGGAAGGGTTTGTGGCATCTTCTCAAAATGTAAATTAAAGCAACATGAGTACAAAGGTACTCAAAGAAGACTTACATCGACCCTACATACATGCATATTATCAAGAAGGGTTGGTGGGGTTATTGCAGCAAGCCAGCTTTGACTCATGGCTAAGCTATCCTCGAGACACCAACTTGAAATGGTTTTATGACTCGAGTCCACTACTCATCACTTCAATACACCACCGAGGATCCACCTCCGTCTTCCTACGGAAGAGCCATCCTCGGCACTCACGCTTATCTTGAGGCTTTTAGTAGTATCCATTTACTTGTCTATGAACCGTATAGGCAACCAAGTAGTCCTTTACATGACGCGCTATTCAATAGATGATGTTAACCTGCGCAGGGTGTACTTCTTCATACATGTTTCCACCACTTAGCGTCGCACACGACATGTGCTCGGCAGACTTCAGCGAAAACCGACGTGGGTGTAGACCACGACCTACCTAGACACTCAAGTCTCTAGTCCAGTTTATCGCCTATTTGGGTTCCATCTATGAGGAGTTCCGCCAAGTTTCGCTCACAGCCCCAAACGATGTGAACAGGGTTCCCGAGATACCAAACGGGCATCCGTACACCGTGCCACGTACCTACCGTGATCACAGCCCACCCCTACGGTCAGCGCTGTCCATGGCCTCCAATGAGGCTACAAACACCGAAACTACTTGCAACTCCCCGGACAGAGGACTAGGGTGAATAAGAAGTCGAGCGGGTCATATTTCAGGCCCAATGTATGGTAGTAGCTGATTCTTAAATCACACATACAGATCTCGGTGCTTAAGGACGGCCTCAATGAAACAACCCACCATGTACTCCTACATGGCCTCTCATCGATACCTTTACCAAATCGTGTTCAACACCTTACTCTCATACTGACTCGATCATTTCACTCTAGCCATCACCCAGATGAACCAGACCTGACACGGCTCTAAGCATAGCAGGCATAGCAAGGTAGGAACAACACAAACATATGGCTCAATCAACTCCTGCACATGCTAGTGGGTTTCATCTAGTTACTGTGGCAATGACAGGTCATGCAGAGGAAATGGGTTCAACTACCGCAGCACACAGCAGTTTGAATCGCGTTGTCTTAATGCAGTAAACGAGAGCAGGAGCAAGAACATGGGATTTTATCGGTATGATCAAATTGTTGGTTGCTTGCCTGACGGGTCGGTGCACGGGTATTGCTCTTCGTCGGGGTTATCACGGTACTCCTCGGGCGTAACTCGCGCAGAGGAACACCGATACACAAGCATTACCAAACAATATGCAACAATATGATGCATGCATGAGACATGGCATATATGAGTGTGTTGGCCTAATGCATCTAAGACCAGATGGGTTTGGTGCATTTTGAACCAAAGATGCAATTTCCAAACTCATATATGACCATTTAGGGTGCTTTAACTTGTTCTGCCCTAAACAGTAGATTAGCTTGCTTAAACATGCATGAAACCAGTACAGATGGATAGGTTGGATTTTTCTGATCATTTTTCATATATAATTTGTTTCATTTGGAGTTACAGATTAATTTCTATGAATTTTTGAAGTTTGAAACATTTTCTGGAATTTCCTGTGTGAAAATAATTCCAGTAATTAAATTATGCACAAGACTATGTCATGATGACGTCAGTGGTCAACGGGCTGGTCAGGTCAAACTGACCAGTGGGTCCCGCATGTCAGTGGGTAATTAAACTAATTAAATTAAGTTTTAACTAAGTTGATTTAGTTAGCAGAGGGGGCCCACATGTCATAGACCCGTGGGGTCAACTGGGCCCACTACGTGGTCAAAGGCGAGTCAAACCCGCCGGCGTTTAGCCGCCGGCGAGCCCGACGCGGCGGCGAAAGTGGTTTTGGCTGTTCCGGCCACCAAATGGGTCGCGGAGGCCACCGGAGTGAAGCTGAGGACGAGCCGCGGCTCTTGGTGGAGTCCGTTGGGGTCGGGGTGGCCGGAGTTGGCGCCGGCGGCGACTTTGGCGGCCACCGGAGTTCGGGTGAGAGCAAACTCGGGCTGGGGTGTGCGGTGAGGTGCGGGGAGTGCACGGTTAGCCCCATCGCAGCGTGGTGAGTGCGATGGACATAGTGAGATGGCCGGAGGAT
Organism: Aegilops speltoides; assembly: GCA_021437245.1. Lineage (NCBI taxonomy): Eukaryota > Viridiplantae > Streptophyta > Magnoliopsida > Poales > Poaceae > Aegilops > Aegilops speltoides. Next base: position 221,942,070 of record CM038142.1, on the reverse strand, counting down.
GGCCGGGAGCACGTCGGCGACGAGGTCCACGACGGCGCGTGCGGGTGAGCTTCATGTGCTCGCTGTGGTGCACGAAAGCGAGAAAGAAAGGGAGGGGAAGGTAGCCCAGCTCACAGCGGTCTCGACGGAACGGACGGCGGGGTCGGGACGAACTGCTGCGGCGGCGACGGCGAAGGGGATCTCCGGCGATGGCGGTTCGGGCGAGGTTGGTGCGGCGGCTGGGCACGCGAAGCGCCGGGCTCGGCTAGCTCGAAGGAGTAGAGGGCGGCGGAGCTTCGACACGGTGGCGCGGCGTGGAGACGACGGAGAGCGCTCTACGGCGGCGGTGCGGCGATGGTGGCGCTGGCCATGGCGTGGGAGCGCGAGGGAGAGGAGCTGGGGCGAATGGAGATGTCCAGAGGTCCGGGCGCGACGTGGAGCTCGTCCCAAGGCAGCGGGCGGCGAGAGGCGGCAGAAGCGGCGTGCAGCTGCGTGGCGAGCTGCGGTGCCGCCGCCGAGCACCTTGGCTGCCTGCCTGGCAAGCCAAGCAGCTCGCTGGCGCGGTGGCCGGGCTGGGCCGGCCAGGTGGGCTGGCTGGTGGGCCGGTGGTGGCGCCAGGTAAGTTTTCTCTCTGTTTTCTTTATTTAATTCTTCTGCAACTTTGTTGAATTATTTAAAATACCTAAAAGGTTCTAAAATTCACCAAACTACTCCTGGTCCATTGTTGGAATATTTCCAACATGAAACATTTTAGATTGGGAATATTTGGACATTTGAAATATTTTATAAATTTTAAATGCCCAAATTCAAATACTTATGATTTAATCCAAAGACCTTAGGATGACCTAGGAAATTGTGCACCACTTTTGGCAAAGGTTCTGAACCAAGACAAAAATGATGGACATTTTAGAAGGGCATTTCAGGTTCATCGAAAATATTTTTAGTAAACCCTAGTTTGTTTCAGAGGGGGCTGGGAGTTCTGTCATTCCCATTTCAGGTTCTGTTGAAAAAAATAGACATGATGCAACACTCTAATGCAAGAACTAGCTAGGTGTGACAACTCACCCCATCAAAAGAATCTCGTCCCGAGATTTAGGTTCCTTCGAAAGAAAGCGGGTACTCAAGTCAAGACGATCCTCCCTTTCCCTAGTAGCTTCCTTCTCGGAATGGTGCGACCATTGAACCTTGAGAAACTTGATATTATGCCGTCGAGTGGTACGCTCGGCTTGATCGAGGATACGAACGGGGTATTCTCGATATGTGAGATTATCTTGAAGATCAAGCGTTTCGTGGTCCACTCCACGGATAGGATCCGAGAAGCAACGCCTGAGTTGAGAAACGTGGAAGACATCGTGGACTTTGGAGAGATGCGGAGGTAGTTCCAATTGGTAGGCAACTTCCCCTCGTTTGGCAAGAATGCGAAAGGTTCCAATGTAGCGAGGAGCCAATTTGCCTTTGATACCGAAGCGATGGGTTCCCTTCAGAGGAGTAACCCGAAGGTAAGCCTTCTCGTCAACCTCGTAAGTCATAGCCTTATGTTTTCGGTCATATTGACTCTTTTGACGAGATTGGGCTGTTTTCAACTTTTCACGAACGATGCGAACTTGCTCTTACGCTTCTCGGATCATATCCGGGCAAAGAATTGTCTTTCCCGGTTTCGACCGCTTAAGAGGTGTTCACACCTTCGTCCATAGAGAACTTCAAAAGGTGCTTTGCCCAAGCTAGATTGATAGCTGTTGTTATAGGCAAATTCGGCAAATGGAAGGCATTTCTCCCAATCCATTCGAATGAGATAATGTAAGCTCAAGCATGTCTTCTAGGATTTGGTTGACACGTTCTACTTGACCACTTGATTGAGGGTGAAAAGCAGTGCTAAAGGAAAGATGGGTTCCCATAGCATTTTGGAAACTTTCCCAAAATCGAGAGGTAAAGAGACTTCCCCGATCCGAGTTAATTTCCAATGGAACACCATGAAGAGACACTATTCAGGAGATGTACAAGTCTGCTAGCTGACTAGCGGTTATACTCTCATGAATGTAAGAAATGGGCTACTTTGGAGAGGCGGTCGATAACAACAAAGATAGCATTATTCCCTCTCTTGGTCCTGGGAAAACCAAAGATGAAATCCATACTGATTTTATCCCATTTCCATTCGAGAATAGCTAAGGGTTGAAGGGTGCCAAGAGGCCGTTGATGCTCTGCTTTTACACGACGACGCACGCCGCAGCTTAGCAACAAATTGAGCAATGTCCCTCTTCATCCTAGTCCACCAGAACCTCTGGCGTAGGTCCTGATACATTTTCGTGCTACCGGGATGAATGGTGAGAGGAGAGTCATGAGCCTCCTTAAGGATCAGCTGCCGTATGTGCTGATTCTTGGGAACCACTAGGCGGTTCTCAAAATATACAACACCATGATTATTTGTAGAGAAACATTCAGCATCTCCGCTAGCAATGTTCTCCTTAATCCGGGATATTCCTTTATCTCGCTTTTGGGCAGCGATGACTTGATCCATAAGAGTAGGTTTCGCCACCAAGGTGGAAAGGAATCCTTGAGGAACAATGTGAAGGTTAAGCTTCCGAAATTCCTCGTGGAGAAGTGGTTGATTTTGTTGCAACATCAGATTGTTGCAATAAGATTTACGACTAAGCGCATCGGCCATGACGTTGGCTTTTCCTGGGGTGTAAGTTATTCCTAAGTCGAAATCTGTGATCAACTCAACCCAACGTCTTTGCCTGAGATTCAAATCTGGTTGGGTGAATATGTACTTCAGACTTTGGTGATCGGTGAAGATTTCGCAACGATTACCAAGAAGGTAATGTCGCCAGGTTTTGAGTGCATGGACTACAGCTGCAAGCTCTAGATCATGAGTTGGGTAGTTTTCCTCATGTGGGTGCAATTGCCGTGAAGCATAAGCAATTACGTGTCGATCTTGCATGAGAATACAGCCTAGTCCTTGTCGCGAGGCATCGCAATAGATAACAAAGTCCTTAGAGAAATCTGGTGGTACCAGCACGGGAGCAGAAGTTAAACGTCTTTTCAGTTCCTGAAAACTGTGCTCACATTGTGGAGTCCACTCGAACTTTTTATCCTTCTTGAGGAGTTCGGTTAGAGGTTTAGCAACTTTGGAGAAGTTCTCGACAAAGCGGCGATAATAGCTCGCTAAGCCAAGGAAACTTCGAACTTGCTTGACCGATTCAGGTGGAGTCCAATTAAGGACGGCTTGAACTCGCTCAGGGTTGACAGCAATACCTTTACCAGAAATTACATGTCCTAGATAGGTCACTTCTGGTAGCCAAAATTCGCACTTAGAAAACTTGGCATAAAGGCGATGCTCTCGAAGTTTCATCAACACTAGCCTTAGATGTTCGGCATGTTCTTGCTCGTTCTTAGAGTAGATGAGTATATCATCGAGGTAAACCACGACGAACTTATCCAAATACTCCATGAAGATTGAGTTCATTAACCGGGAGAAGGTGGCTGGGGCGTTGGTTAGGCCGAAAGACATGACGGTGTACTCGTATTGGCCGTAACGAGTAACAAAGGCCGTTTTGGGAATGTCCCCGTTTCGGATTTTGATTTGATGGTAGCCTAACCTCAAATCCATCTTAGAGAAGACCGAGGATCCCGCGAGCTGATCATACGGATCGTTGATCCCGGGAGCGGATACTTGTTCTTAATTGTGACCAAGTTGACGGGTCGATAATCTACAACCATCCGATCCGTACCATCCTTCTTCTTGACGAAGAGGACGGGGCAAGCCCAAGGAGATGAACTAGGACGGATGAAACCCTTTTTCAAGGACTCATCAAGTTGTTTCTTATGTTCGGCTAGTTCTAGGGGTGCCATCTTATAGGGTCTTCTAGAAATTGGGACAGTTCCTGGGATGAGGTCTATCACGAATTCAACATCTCCGCGGTGGGACACCGGCAATTCTTCTGAAAGACATCCGGAAGTCACGGACTACGGAACGCCTTGAGGTCCGCAATGGACCGCATTAATAGAATATAGTTGGCGCTTGGATATTCGGGTCAAGACATTGACTATCTTTCCCGAGGGGTGCGTGAGTTGAACAGTCCTAGAGAAACAATCAATCTTGGCATGATGGGCTGACATCCAATCCATTCCCAAGATGATATTTATATCCGAAGATTTGAGAGCTATCAACGATGCAAGGAAAACAAGTCTGTCGACCTGAATTTCATTTCCATGGCTTACTCTAGAAGTTTGCCATTTGGATCCCGGGGTTTGGATTACCATGGAGGTGGGCAAATCACTGAATGCAGTGTTGTGGAAGCGAGCATAGCTTTCGGATATGAATGAATGAGATGCTCCAGTATCGAAAAGAACGGATGCCGGGTGGCAATTAACAAGAAGCGTACCGAGCACGACGTTGGGATCCTCTTGGGCCTCCTCAGCTGAGACACAATTAACATGGCCACGTGCAGTGGTGGCCGGCTTGGCATAGAACACCTTTCCTGCTGGCTTGCCACGGCCAACAGCTTTTGCAGGCTGGTTGGGGTTGGTCTGAGGACAATCGCGCATGTAGTGGCCTGATTCCCCACATTTAAAGCACGTCACGGGGTTGGCGCGTAGAGGAGCATTGTTGGTTGGCCCACCATAGGGCTTAGCTGGTGCATACTGCTGAACTGGGCGAGGCGCCTGATAGGATGGCCTCGGTGTGAATCTGGGTGGCGAGGCGATTAGGCACCCACACACGGCGCTTCGTGGTCCAAACCGGATGAGGAACCCATATCACGACCATGCTTGCATGTTGCTTCAAATCAGTCGACCTGTTTCAGCGCTGATGGCTTTGTTAACAAGCTTCGGAAAGAGGTGCACTCATGCAAAGCGGAGATCTCGGCGGTTCGGGCTAAGTCCTTGCGGAACCTTGCTGCTTCTTGGCGTCGATGGAGACCTCTTCGATTGCATAGCGTGCAAGATTACCGAACTCTCTGCAGTGGCGCCCACGGAGAGACGACCTTGGGTGAAACTGCAGAACTCCTCACGCTATTTATCCATGAGACCCTCCGAATGTGATGTTCACGGAAAGCCTCGCTGAATTCTGCCCAAGTAGTGACATGGCCAATCGGGCGCATAGCCATATAGTTCTCCCACCGTAGATCGGCGGCCTTCAAGATGATATGCAGCAAAGGTGACCTTGTCACCTCGGCTACCAAAGGCAGTAACGCAGCTTGTGAGTAATGCTACGGGTTATCATCAGCGTCGAGAGGCTCGACGGAGTGGTGGAAAGTAGGTGGGTGTAACTTGATGAAGTCACCGAGCGACACCAAATTATTTCTCTGATGATGTGCTGTGTTACATTCGATGCGCCCAACAAACGGTTGGTCTCCGCTTGTTTCTCTCGGCCTCCAAGATAACTTCGGCGGAGAAGGAGGGTGAGGCAGGTTCGCTTCTCCAACTCTGCTGCCTTCGGCCTGCTCTGGCGGAGCAGGGTTGTTGCGGGTGTTAACCATCCTAGAAAAAACAAGACAAGGATTTAGTCCAGGATGGCAAGATTCTGACATAGAAATGTAGAATGTAATGGATAACTCGGAATGCAAGATGATCATCCGTATGACATGGTAGATACAGAAACTGCTTCTTTATTCCATTGTCATACACACCATACAAGGTTTAGTACAAGACCAAACAAAGTACTACTACGGTGAAAGGAAGATTACATCTCGTCGGAGGCATACCAAGCTCCTATACATTATTTTTCTTACACCTCCGGAACTAGTACACACTAAGTCATATGCCACGAGTCACGCAGGACGGTGGAAATACAACTATTACAATACTAGTGGGGCTACTACTAACTCAGACGTCTCCGTAGTAGTTCTCATAGAAGTCTCCTCCGTAGCCTGGGAGTTCAACGTGATCGTCCGGAAACAGACGGTCCTGAGGAGCCTGTGGACCATAAGGGCATGGGTGAGGTCTTGGACCAGCAAACGGTGGCCTGCGGGGACCACGAGGTGGGGTGATGCCCCCCACATCACGCCAGTCCATCATGTCCGGCAGAGCAGATCTAACAGGATACAGGTCTCTCATATCCATATATCCAGCTTGCACAGCCGGTGCAAAACGAGTCAAAGTGGCCCAGTGATCAGCACCGGCGTTGAAAAGCTCCATCCTCAAGGCCCGACTCTCTCGGTCCTTGCCCTCGAGCAACTCGGCAGTGGTGCGGGTTAGTGAGTCCTCCTGACTGGAATCAACATAGATGGCCCGGAGATAACCAAACGCTCCAGGGAGTGAACCGGGCATATACCGGAAGTCAGTGTTGCGAAGCAGGCCAGTCCTGACTCGCATGATGGTCATCATAGAATACGCAGCATCTTGCACCGCCATATCAATAGTAACACCAAGCCCATAGGAGCTGTGAAGCGCCTCGGTGGAACCAGGATAAGAGGGACACCACCGACGGTGCGTAGATATCGGCTTTGATTAAAATCTCGACATCGCTCTTCAATCGTATTCGGGATACCAACGATATCCCGCTTCGATCATAACCCTAACTAGCATAGCTGTATGGCGGTCACACCAATGCATCTGGTCGATTTAACCACTTGATTTTGGTCACGAGTGGCCATCTGAAGCATAACCACAATGCAAAGACATTAGAATTTCTAGCGAAATTTGGACAAGATAACGATCAGAAATGCTCAAGGATCTGAGACATTTTACAAGAATTGCATAGCCACTCAACAATGTCATATCAAGGTTCTGGGTCCAACTTAGTAACATATCAGGATAGTAAAACTGAACCAGGCTTGTAACCATCAAACTTATAAGGTACTACTGATTAGTAACACGTGAACCTAATAGAGAGAAGAGATCCTAATCCTTAAAACCCCGGTGGAAGAATAGACTGACTCAGATCAGAATGTCATGAGGTTAAGGAGTAAAAAGAGCCTTACGTACCATCCCACAATCAATTCCCCTACATATAACTAAAGCATTCCTAGACTCAACATCGACCAGTTTGGCTTGGAGAACCTACAGGCAGTCCGGCTCTGATACCAACGCTGTCAGGACCCCGACTCAATATCACATCGATCTAGCCTGTAACACATCATATCACTTTGCGGCCTCACGCACGGTATCCCAACGGGTGTCGCCTTACCTTAGCCCGGGACCGCTTTGCCTTTTGGCACACGATATGATAGTGTCGCTAGCATCCATATGAAAAGGAGCCCGGCTGACATGGCTAGTCCTAAACCCAAAGTGGCACAGACTTACGAGGACAGCATCCATGACCCAAAGATCGAACGTGTCGGTCATCGCAAGTAAGTTCCGGCTGTAGCACTGGGCTAGCAGACTCCGATAAACCGGGCTGTAGCGGGCTAACAGACTCCGGACTCAATGCGTGACATTTCCCGTGGATGCAGACCACGAGAACGAAGAAGGACACATGCCGGCCAGCCTAGGTGTTCCGAGCAAGAGCAAGCTACCATGGCTCGAAAGGAGACACTAGGAGACATTTCCGTAAGAGAGGCTACTAAAGATAAACAACTAGATAGTCGATCCCACACATACCAAGCATTTCAATCATACATACAATATGCTCGATATGTGCAAATACAACAAGGCATCACAACATGACTCTACGACACAAGTATTTTATTTAAGGCTCGAGAGAGCCATACATAGCATACACACAAGTACGGGTCACACGACCCACATACAAGTCATACAAGCATACAAGCCAACAATGAAGTGTTTTGTCCGAGTACGCATAACTAGTAAAATAAAAGAGGCTTGGGTAAGCCTAGCTATACTACATGGTCCTTCACTTGCTCAGATCACCACGGGCCTTAGTCTACTCATCGATGTCAACGCTCACGAAGAACCCGTCGGAAGGGTTTGTGGCATCTTCTAAAAATGTAAATTAAAGCAACATGAGTACAAAGGTACTCAAAGAAGACTTACATCGACCCTACATACATGCATATTATCAAGAAGGGTTGGTGGGGTTATTGCAGCAAGCCAGCTTTGACTCATGGCTAAGCTATCCTCTGAGACACCAACTTGAAATGGTTTTATGACTCGAGTCCACTACTCATCACTTCAATACACCACCGAGGATCCACCTCCGTCTTCCTACTAAGAGCCATCCTCGGCACTCACGCTTATCTTGAGGCTTTTAGTAGTATCCATTTACTTGTCTATGAACCGTATAGGCAACCAAGTAGTCCTTATCATGACGCGCTATTCAATAGATGATGTTAACCTGCAGGGTGTACTTCTTCATACATGTTTCCACCACTTAGCGTCTGCACACGACATGTGCTCGGCAGACTTCAAGCGAAAACCGACGTGGGTGTAGACCACGACCTACCTAGACACTCAAGTCTCTAGTCCAGGTTTATCGCCTATTTGGGTTCCATCTATGAGGAGTTCCGGCCGAAGTTTCGCTCACAGCCCCAAACGATGTGAACAGGGTTCCCGAGATACCAAACGGGCATCCGGTACACCGTGCCACGTACCTACCGCATCACAGCCCACCCCTACGGTCAGCGCTGTCCACGGCCTCCATGAGGCTACAAACACCGAAACTACTTGCAACTCCCAGACAGAGGACTAGGGTGAATAAGAAGTCGAAAGGGTCATATTTCAGGCCCAATGTATGGTAGTAGCTGATTCTTAAATCACACATACAGATCTCGAGGCTAAGGACGGCCTCAATGAAACAACCCACCATGTACTCCTACATGGTCTCTCATCGATACCTTTACCAAATCGTGTTCAACACCTTACTCTCATATCGACTCGATCATTTCACTCGAGCCATCACCCGATGAACCAGACCGACACGACTCTAAGCATAGCGGGCATAGCAAGGTAGGAACAACACAAACATATGGCTCAATCAACTCCTACACATGCTAGTGGGTTTCATCTAGTTATTGTGGCAATGACAGTCATGCAGAGGAAATGGGTTCAACTACCGCAGACACAAAGCAGTTTGAATCGCGTTGTCTTAATGCAATGAAACGAGAGCAGGAGCAAGAACATGGGATTTTATCGGTATGATCAAATGGTTGGTTGCTTGCCTGACGGGTCGGTGCACGGGTATTGCTCTTCGTCGGGGTTATCACGGTACTCCTCGAAGCGTAACTCCGCCGAGGAACACCGATACACAAGCATTACCAAACAATATGCAACAATATGATGCATGCATGAGACATGGCATATATGAGTGTGTTGGCCTAATGCATCTAAGACCAGATGGGTTTGGAGCATTTTGAACCAAAGATGCAATTTCCAAACTCATATATGACCATTTAGGGTGCTTTAACTTGTTCTGCCCTAAACAGTAGATTAGCTTGCTTAAACATGCATGAAACCAGTACAGATGGATAGGTTGGATTTTTCTGATCATTTTCATATATAATTTGTTTCATTTGGAGTTACTGATTAATTTCTATGAATTTTGAAGTTTGAAACATTTTCGGAATTTCTGTGTGAAAATAATTCCAAGAATTAAATTATCACACGGCACTATGTCATGATGACGTCAGTGGTCAACGGGCCGGTCAGGTCAAACTGACCAGTGGGTCCCGCATGTCAGTGGGTAATTAAACTAATTAAATTAAGTTTTAACTAAGTTGATTTAGTTAGCAGAGGGGGCCCACATGTCATAGACCCAGGGGGGTCAACCTGGGCCCACTCGTGGTCAAAGGCGGAGTCAAACCCGCCGGCGTTTAGCCGCCGGCGAGCCCGACGCGGCGGCGGAAGTGGTTTTGGCTGTTCCGGCCACCAAATGGGTCGCGGAGGCCACCGGAGTGAAGCTGAGGACGAGCCGCGGCTCTTGGTGGAGTACGTTGGGGTCGGGGTGGCCGGAGTTGGCGCCGGCGGCGACTTTGGCGGCCACCGGAGTTCGGGTGAGAGCGAACTCGGGCTGGGGTGTGCGGTGAGGTGCGGGGAGTGCACGGTTAGCCCCATCGCAGCGTGGTGAGTGCGATGGACATAGTGAGATGGCGGAGGATGGCGAGAGCACGCCGGCGACGAGGTCCACGACGGCGCGTCGGGTGAGCTTCATGTGCTCGCTGTGGTGCACGAAAGCGAGAAAGAAAGGGAGGGGAAGGTAGCCCAGCTCACAGCGGTCTCGACGGAACGGACGGCGGGGTCGGGGACGAACTGCTGCGGCGGCGACGGCGAAGGGGATCTCCGGCGATGGCGGTTCGGGCGAGGTTGGTGCGGCGGCTTCGGGGCACGCGAGCGCTCGGGGCTCGGCTAGCTCGAAGGAGTAGAGGGCGGCGGAGCTTCTGGACACGGTGGCGCGGCGTGGAGACGACGGAGAGCGGCTACGACGGCGGTCGGGCGGCGGTGGCGTCGGCCATGGCGTGGGAGCGCGAGGGAGAGGAGCTGGGGGCGAATGGAGATGTCCAGGAGGTCCGGGGCGCGACGTGGAGCTCGTCCAAGGCAGCGGGGCGGCGAGAGGGCGAAGCAGAGCGGCGTGCAGCTGCGTGGCGAGCTGCGGTGCCGCCGCCGAGCACCTTGGCTGCCTGCACAGCAAGCCAAGCAGCTGGCTGGCCGTGGGCAGGCTGGGCCGGCAGTGGGCTGGCTGGTGGGCGGTGGTGGCGCCAGGTAAGTTTTCTCTCTGTTTTCTTTATTTAATTCTTACGCAACTTTGTTGAATTATTTAAAATACCTAAAAGGTTGTAAAATTCACCAAACTACTCCTGGTCCATTGTTGGAATATTTCCAACATGAAACATTTTAGATTGGGAATATTTGGACATTTGAAATATTTTATAAATTTTAAATGCCCAAATTCAAATACTTATGATTTAATCCAAAGACCTTAGGATGACCTAGGAAATTGTGCACCACTTTTGGCAAAGGTTCTGAACCAAGACAAAAATGATGGACATTTTAGAAGGGCATTTCAGGTTCATCGAAAATATTTTTAGTAAACCCTAGTTTGTTTCAGAGGGGGCTGGGAGTTCTGTCATTCCCATTTCAGGTTCTGTTGAAAAAAATAGACATGATGCAACACTCTAATGCAAGAACTAGCTAGGGTGTGACAGAATGCGGCACCAATTCTTTGGAGCGGCGCTAACCGTTTCGGGCGGGAAGCATACGCGGGTGATGGAGGGACTTTGGGTTGGCCAGGCTGGTCAGAAGCGGGCGTGGCAGCTGTCCGCGTGTCCCTGCCAGACACGCCGGGAGACGAGAGGATGCACCGACTCTCGCGGCTAAATTGTAAAATACACACCATCTCTCTGTAGGAGTAGGTCGATCTGTCGCTCTCTCTAACACACACATGCTGTTAAACACACACACACACACACACACACACACACACACACACGCACGCACGCACGCACCTTGGTCCCGTTGCACCTTCTAACGTGACTTATTACACCTAGATGGAGGGAGTAGTAAGTATACGAGATACGGTGGCACACTAACTTAAGTCAAATACAAGTGCCCAAAATTTGTGTGCATGTTATAATAAGGATTCACTTGAAATAGTACATGAGCGAACAGAGGAATCAATTGGACAGTGTTCCCGAGCAGTAGCGAGATGTGTGAGGTAAGATACACTGCTAGCACTTTTAATTTTTCTTATTAATTTGTTTGTTTCACCCTCTGACTGGTGGGACCCAACGTGCTACGTGGAGAGAGGTAAGGTGACTAAGGCTGCATTATTTCTGCACCACTGTGGATAGTCTTACCACCAAATCTACATGACACGACTATGATTGAAATCCCAATGACTCCCACACACACACACACACACAAAACACGGCATGCTTGTCACACGAATGCAGGAATGTATAAAAGGTTATTTTCCTCTCATTGAACATAACGGGAGGGTTCATTGACTGGTCAAAATGTTTTCTAGGGTTTGCACGCTTCACACTCTCTCTCCAGTATATATATACACGCTGGAGCCTCAGCGCTTGTAGTTGCTCTCTTCACACTCTCTCGCCCTCTCCCGCTGGAGCCTCGGCGCTTGTAGTTTCTCTCTTCACACTCTCTCGCCCTCTCCAGATCTAAACAAGACTTTGTTGGCCTCTCGCTCCCCTCATTGCTGCTCAAAGAACCAGTAGGATCCGTCCACCGGGAAGGGAAGGAGGCTTAACGCTGTCGCCGTCGGCGAGGGAGGGAATCTACTACCGGCACAGTTATTCACTTTCCACCCAGCGGCGGCGCGGGAGGGCCTCCGACCCCTTGTTCTTCGCCACCGTTCCCTCGCCCACCGAACCACGCCCCATGAACCTTAAGGTATAATTTCCTTACTCCACATGCATTGCTCTAGCTGCATGTATACCATGAATCTAGGATGTGATTCAAAGAGGAAAGGAGTGAGGGAAAGTAGTGGGAAAAGTTGTATATAGCATGAATCTAGGACGTGGTTCAAAGAGGAAATGAAGGGGGAAAGTTGTATAGCATGAATCTAGGACGTGCTTCAAAGAGGAAAGGAATGGAGGAAAGTAGTGGGGAAAGTTTTATCGCATAAATCTAGGACGTGGTTCAAAGAATAAAGGAAGGGGCAAAAGTACTAGTTCAAAAAGGAAAGGAAGGGACAAGGCTGTAGAGTTTGAGCAGGACTAGATTTGCTCCGCTCACATAGGGAAAGGTGTCTAAAGATAACAAAACTGGGACCAACACACATATGCTCCTTGGTTGTTTGTTCTTTGTTGCAACAGATTGTGCATGACCACAGTACATCGGTAGTTGCACATGGTGCTGGTGCGTCCACTGTCCCATGCAACTCATTAGCTATTGTTAATCTAAGGCCCTGTTTGGTTAAAAACTCCCTAGTCCCTACCTGCTTGGTTCCAGGGACTAAACATGGACTAGAGGTTATTAAATGCCATGCTAAAAGACCATGTTACCCCTAGTAATGAACTAATAGAGACAAGGTGTGATGCGTGGCAGGGGCAACTGTTGGAAAAATTACCAAAAAGACTCCCTCGGGGTCTTCTTTCTTTAGTCCCAAATGCCCACTTTTAGTCCCTAAAAGTCCCTCCTGTTTGGTTTAGATGGGACTGACATGGAGTTTTTTTAGTCCCTACACCAAAATGTCCCTGTAAACAAACACCCTCTCATAATGCCACTGGAAAATTGATGCAATGCCACAGTTAAAAGCAAATTACATGTTTAACGAATTTTATTGTTAATATAATCTCTATGTTAATATTAATCAATGCCACCGTTTGAGAAATGCTACTGTCTTGTTTTCTTTCCCATTTAGATAAGGTATATGCTTCTTTTTGTTAGCTTCTGTGTCATCCACCGTTATTGACCACTAATTGTTTCCTTTGCACCTCTGTGTAAACAGGGTTATCTACTTCACCTCGTAGCCATTGTGACTTTTTGTTGCACTGCTGATACGTCTCCAACGTATCTATAATTTTTTATTGCTCCATGCTACTTTATCTACTGTTTTGGACTATATTGGGCTTTATTTTCCACTTTTATATTACTTTTGGGACTAACCTATTAACCGGAGGCCCAGCCCAGAATTGCTGTTTTTTGCCTTTTTCAGTATTTCGAAGAAACAGAATATCAAACGGAGTCCAAACGGAATGAAACCTTCGGGATCGTGATTTTCCAACCGAACGTGATCCAGGAGACTTGGACCCTACTCCAAGAAGTCTCCGAGGAGGTCACGAGGGTGGAGGGCGCCCCCCTGGGTGTGCCCCCTACCCCGTGGGCCCCTCGGAGCTCCACCGACGTACTCCTTCCTCCTATATATACCTCGATCCCGAACGATCGAGCAGGGAGCGAAAAACCTAATTCAACTGCCGCAACCTTCTGTATCCATGAGATCCCATCTTGGGGCCTGTTTTGGAGCTCCGCCGGAGGGGGCATCCACCATGGAGGGCTTCTACATCATCACCATAGCCCCTCCGATGAAGTGTGAGTAGTTTACTTCAGACCTTCGGGTCCATAGCTAGTAGCTAGATGGCTTCTTCTCTCTTTTTGGATCTCAATACAATGTTCTCCCCCTCTCTCGTGGAGATCTATTCGATGTAATCTTGTTTTTGTGGTGTGTTTGTTGAGACCGATGAATTGTGGGTTTATGATCCAGTATTATCTATGGAAAATATTTGATTCTTCTCTGAATTCTTTTATGTATGATTGAGTTATCTTTGCAAGTCTCTTCAAATTATCCTTTTTGGTTTGGCCAACTAGATTGGTAGTTCTTGCAATGGGAGAAGGGCTTAGCTTTGGGTTCAATCATGCAGTGTCCTTACTTAGTGACAGAAAGAGTTGCAAGGCATGTATTGTATTGTTGCCATAGAGGATAACAAGATGGGGTTTTTATCATATTGCATCAATTTATCCCTCTACATCATGTCATCTTGCTTACGGCGTTACTCTGTTTTTACTTAATACTCTAGATGCATGCTGGATAGCGGTCGATGAGTGGAGTAATAGTAGTAGATGTAGAATCATTTCGATTTACTTGTTTTGGACGTGATGCCTATATACATGATCATTGCCTAGATATACTCATAACTATGCTCAATTCTGTCAATTGCTCAACAGTAATTTGTTCACCCACCGTAGAATACTTATGCTCTTGAGAGAAGCCACTAGTGAAACCTATGGCCCCCGGGTCTATTCTCATCATATCAATCTATATCACTCTATTTACTTGCTTTGTTTTTACTTTACCTTTACTTTTTACTTTGCATATCTATCAAAAATACCAAAAATATTATCTCTATCAGATCTCACTCTCGTAAGTGACCGTGAAGGGATTGACAACCCCTAAGCGTTGGTTGCGAGTTGATATCGTTTTGTGTAGGTACGAGGGACTTGTGCGTGGTCTCCTATTGGATTGATACCTTGGTTCTCAAAAACTGAGGGAAATACTTACGCTACTTTACTGCATCATCCTCTCCTCTTCGCGGAAATCCAACGCAGTGCTCAAGAGGTAGCAAGAAGAATTTCTGGCACCGTTGCCGGGGAGGCTCACGCAAGCAAGTCAACCATACCAAGTACCCATCGCACTCCCTATATCTCGCATTACATTATTTGCCATTTGCCTCTCGTTTTCCTCTCCCCCACTTCACCCTTGCCGTTTTATTTGCCCTCTCTTTCCCAATCTCCTCCTCTCTTTCCCGTTTGCCTTTTTCCCTTTGCCTTTTTGTTTGCTTGTGTGTGTTGGATTACTTGTTGCCATGGCGCAAGATAATACCAAATTGTGTGATTTCTTGAATACCAATAATAATGATTTCCTTAGTGCTACGATTGCTCCTCTTAATAATCATGAGTCTTGTGAAATCAATACCGCTTTGTTGAATCTTGTTATGAAAGATCAATTCACCGGCCTTCCTAGTGAAGATGTCGCTACTCATCTAAACAATTTTGTTGATTTGTGTGATATGCAGAAGAAAAAAGATACAGATAACAATATTGTCAAATTGAAGTTATTTCCGTTTTCACTTAGAGATCGTGCTAAAGTTTGGTTTTCATCTTTGCCTAAAAATAGTATTGATTCTTGGAACAAGTGCAAAGATGCTTTTATCTCTAAGTTTTTTCCTCCTGCTAAGATTATCACACTTAGGAACGATATCATGAATTTTAAACAACTTGATCATGAGCATGTTGCCCAATCTTGGGAAAGAATGAAATTAATGCTTTGCAATTGCCCTACTCATGGCTTGAATTTATGGATGATCATACAAATTTTTTATGCCGGATTGAATTTTGCTTCTAGAAATCTATTAGATTCGGCCGTGGGAGGCACGTTTATGGAAATTACGCTAGGGGATGCTACCAAATTGCTTGATAATATTATGGCTAATTATTCTCTATGGCACAACGAAAGATCTTCTAGTAAAAAAGTGCATGCTATAGACGAAATCAATGTTTTGAGTGAAAAGATGGATGAACTCATGAAGATGTTTGCTCCTAAAAATACTCCTCTTGATCCCAATGATATGCCTTTATCTACTTTGCTTGATAATAATAATGAATCTATGGATGTGAATTTTGTTGGTAGGAATAGTTTTGGAAACAATGCTTATAGAGGGAATTTTAATCGTAGACCTTATCCTAGTAATCCTTCTAATAATTATGGAAATTCCTACAATAATTCTTATTGAAATTGATTCTTTAAAGCTTATATCTATTCCTCCTAAGCATGATATCAATGAGTCTCTCAAATCCATGAGAATTTCCATTGATGAGTGCAAGGAAAGAACCACTAGCATGCGTACTTCCAAAGATGCCTTTTTTAAAGCGTGTTCTTCCCATCCCTATGAAAATCAAGATGAAGATCTAAAAGTTATTGATGTGTCCCCCATTAAATCTTTGTTTTGCAATATGAATCTTGATG
Organism: Aegilops speltoides; assembly: GCA_021437245.1. Lineage (NCBI taxonomy): Eukaryota > Viridiplantae > Streptophyta > Magnoliopsida > Poales > Poaceae > Aegilops > Aegilops speltoides. The sequence goes on along the minus strand of CM038142.1, from coordinate 221,925,779 downwards.
AATCTGAAGATTATCTTCCTTTACCTAGAAGGCGTTCTAAGAATTCGGAGTTTCTAGACTTGATGATGAAATTGATGAAAGTGGGATTGAAATAAATAAAAACCGTGATGTTGCTAAACCCACTATTTTGGATCTCAAGGAATTTAATTATGAAAATTGCTCTTTGATTGGTTTTATTTCCTTGTTGCAATCCGTGCTAGAATCTCCTCATGCTTATAGTCAAAATAAGGCCTTTACCGAACACATTGTTGATGCTTTGATGCAATCTTATGAGGAAAAACTTGAGTTGAAAGTTTCTATCCCTAGAAAACTCTATGATGAGTGGGAACCTACTATTAAAATTAAGATTAAAGATTTTTAGTTTCATGCTTTGTGTGATTTGGGTGCTAGTGTCTCTACTATCCCCAAAACTTTATGTGATTTGCTAGATTTCCGTGATTTTGATGATTGCTCTCTAAACTTGCATCTTGCGGATTCCACTATTAAAAAGCCTATGGGAAGAATTAATGATGTTCTTATTGTTGCAAATAGGAATTATGTGCCCGTAGATTTTATCGTTCTTGATATAGATTGTAATACTTCATGTCCTATTATTCTTGGTAGACCTTTTCTTAGAACGATTGGTGCAATTATTGATATGAAGGAAGGGAATATTAGATTCCAATTCCCCTTAAAGAAGGGTATGGAACACTTCCCTAGAAATAAAATAAAATTACCATATGAAACTATTATGAGAGCCACTTATGGATTGCCTAACAAAGATGGCAATACCTAGATATATCCTTGCTTTTATACCTAGCTAGGGACGTTAAACGATAGCGCTTGTTGGGAGGCAATCCAATTTTATTTTGTGTTTTTTGTTTTCGCTTCTGTTTAGGAATAAATAATCCATCTACCTTCTGTTTGGATGTGGTTTTATGTTTTAATTAGTGTTTGTGCCAAGTAGGACCTATAGGATAACCTACGATGATAGTTGATTCGATTCTGCTGAAAAACAGAAACTTTGCGCGCACGAATTTAGTTATGATAAATCACAGGGAGGTGCTTTTTAGTTGATTCTTTTTGCTGCTGATCAATACACAAATTTCCAGGACTTCCTATTTTGGTAGAATTTTTAGAGTTCCAGAAGTTTCCTTTAGTTACATATTGCTACAGACTGTTCTGTTTTTGACAGATTCTGTTTTTCGTGTGTTGTTTGCTTATTTTGATGAATCTATGGCTAGTAAATTAGTTTATAAACCATAGAGAATTTGGAATACAGTAGGTTTAAAACCAATATAAATAAATAATGAGTTCATTACAGTACCTTGAAGTAGTCTTTTGTTTTCTTTCTCTAACGGAGCTCACGAGATTTCTGTTGAGTTTTGTGTTGTGAAGTTTTCAAGTTTTGGGTGAATTCTTTTGATGGATTATGGAACAAGGAGTGGCAAGAGCCTAATCTTGGGGATGCCCATGGCACCCCCTAGATAATCCAAGGACACCAAGAAGTCAAAGCTTGGGGATGCCCCGGAAGGCATCTCCTCTTTCGTCCACTTCCATCGGTAATTTACTTGAAGCTATATTTTTATTCACCAACATGATATGTGTTCTGCTTGGAGCGGCTTGTATCATTTGTGTCTTTGCTTGTTAGTCTACCACAATCATCCTTGATTTACACACCTTTTGAGAGAGCCATACATGATTTGGAATTTGTTAGAATACTCTATGTGCTTCACTTATATCTTTTGAGCTTGATAGTTTTGCTCATAGTGCTTCACTTATATCTTTTGAGCATGATAATTTTTGCTCTAGTACTTAACTTAGATCTTTTACAGCACGGTGGTGGATTTGTTTTAAAGAAACTTTTTGATCTCTCATGCTTCACTTAGATTATTTTGAGAGTCTTTAATAGCATGGTAATTTGCTTAATGTTAATATACTTGGTGTTCAAGATATGTGAAATTTCTTTTGAGTCAATTGAATACTAATATAAGTTTGATGCTTGATAATTGTTTTGAGATATGGAGGTGATAATATCAAAGTCGTGCTAGTTGGGTGATTATGAATTTGAGAAATACTTGTGTTGAAGTTTGCAAGTCCCGTAGCATCCATGTATGGTTAGAGTTGTGTAACAAATTTGAAACATGAAGTCTACCTGGCTTGTGCATCCTTATGAGTGGTGGTCAGGGACGAGCGATGGTATTTTCCTACCAATCTATCCCCCTAGGAGCATGCGCGTAGTACTTGAATTTTTGATGACTTCTAAATTTTTGCAAAGTATATGAGTTCTTTTGACTAATGTTGAGTCCATGAATTATACGCACTCTCACCTTTCCGCCATTGCTAGCCTCTTCGGTACCGTGCATTGCCCTTTCTCACCTTGAGAGTTGGCGCAAAATCCGACGGTGCATCCAAACCCCATGATACGATATACTCTATCACACAAAAACCTCCTTATATCTTCCTCAAAACAGCCACCATACCTACCTATCACGACATTTCCATAGCCATTCCGAGATATATTGCCATGCAACTTCCACCATCATCATCATGACATACATTACTTTTGTCATATTGCCATTGCATGATCTTGCAGTTGACATCGTATTTGTGGCAAAGCCACCATGCATTATTTTTCATACATGTCACTCTTGATTCATTGCACCATCCCGGTACACCGCTGGAGGCACACATATAGAGTCATATCTTGTTATAAGTTTCGAGTCGTAATCCTTATGTTGTAATCAATATAAGTGTGATGATCATCATTATTAGAGCATTGCCCAAATAAATAAATAAAAAGAGAGAAAGACCAAAAAGAAAAAAAGAAAGGCCCAAAAAAAGAAAATAAAAAAGGGCAATGCTACTATCTCTTTTTCCACACTTGTGCTTCAAAGTAGCACCTTGTTCTTCATGTAATGAGTCTCATATATTGTGCTTCAAAGTAGCACCTTGTTCCTCATGTAGTGAGTCTCATAAGTTGTCTTTTTATACTAGTGGGAATTTTTCATTATAGAACTTGGTTGTATATTCCTACGATGGGCTTCCTCAAATGCCCTAGGTCTTCGTGAGCAAGCAAGTTGGATGCACACCCACTAGTTTTCTTTTGTTGAGCATTCATAGCTCTAGTGCATCCGTTGCATGGCAATCCCTACTCACTAACATCGATATCTATTGATGGGCATATCCATAGCCCGTTGATACGCCTAGTTGATGTGAGACCTTCTCCTTTTTTGTCTTCTCCACACAATCCCCATCATCATATTCTATTCCACCCATAGTGCTATATCCATGGCTCACACTCATGTATTGCGTGAAGGTTGAAAAAGTTTGAGATTATTTAAGTATGAAACAATTGCTTGGCTTGTCATTGGGGGTATAGAAGTTGGGAACATCTTTGTGTGACGAAAATGAAGCATAGCCTAACTATATGATTTTGTAGGGATGAACTTTCTTTTGCCATGTTATTTTGAGAAGACATGATTGCTTTGATTAGTATGCTTGAAGAATTATTATTTTTGTGTCAATATGAACTTTTGTCTTGAATCTTTCGGTTCTGAATATTCATATGACAATTAAGAAGATTTACATTGAAATTATGCCAAAGTATCACTCCGCATCAAAAATTCTTTTTTATCATTTACCTACTCGAGGACGAACAGGAATTAAGCTTGGGGATGCCTGATACGTCTCCAACGTATCTATAATTTTTGAATGCTCCATGCTACTTTATCTACTGTTTTTGACTATATTGGGCTTTACTTTCCACTTTTATATTACTTTTGGTACTAATCTATTAACCGGAGGTCGAGCCCAGAATTGCTATTTTTTGCCTTTTTCAGTATTTCGAAGAAACAGAATATCAAACGGAGTCCAAACGGAATGAAACCTTCGGGATCGTGATTTTCCAACCGAACGTGATCCAGGAGACTTGGACCCTACTCCAAGAAGTCTCCGAGGAGGTCACGAGGGTGGAGGGCGCGCCCCCTGGGCGCGCCACCCTACCTCGTGGGCCCCTCGGAGCTCCACCGTCCTAATCCTTCCTCCTATATATACCTACGTATCCCCGAACGATCAGAACAGGAGCCAAAAACCTAATTCCACCGCCGCAACCTTCTGTATCCATGAGATCCCATCTTGGGGCCTGTTAGGAGCTCACGGAGGGGGCATCCACCATGGAGGGCTTCTACATCATCACCATAGCCCCTCTCCGATGAAGTGTGAGTAGTTTACTTGGACCTTCGTGTCCATAGCTAGTAGCTAGATGGCTTCTTCTCTCTTTTGGATCTCAATACAATGTTCTCCCCTCTCTCATGGAGATCTATTCGATGTAATCTTCTTTTTGCGGTATGTTTGTTGAGACCGATGAATTGTGGGTTTATGATCCAGATTATCTATGGAAAATATTTGATTCTTCTCTGAATTCTTTTATGTATGATTGAGTTATCTTTGCAAGTCTCTTGAATTATCCTTTTGGTTTGGCCAACTAGATTGGTAGTTCTTGCAATGGGAGAAGTGCTTAGCTTTGGGTTCAATCTTGCGGTGTCCTTACTCAGTGATAGAAAGAGTTGCAAGGCACGTATTGTATTGTTGCCATCGAGGATAACAAGATGGGGTTTTATCATATTGCATGAATTTATCCTCTACATCATGTCATCTTGCTTACGGCGTTACTCTGTTTTTACTTAATACTCTAGATGCATCTTTGGATAGCGGTCGATGAGTGGAGTAATAGTAGTAGATGCGAGAATCATTTCGATCTACTTGTTTTGGACGTGATGCCTATATACATGATCATTGCCTAGATATACTCATAACTATGCTCAATTCTGTCAATTGCTCAACAGTAATTTGTTCACCCACCATAGAATACTTATGCTCTTGAGAGAAGCCACTAGTGAAACCTATGGCCCCCGGGTCTATTCTCATCATATCAATCTATATCACTCTATTTACTTGCTTTGTTTTTACTTTAACTTTACCTTTTACTTTGCATCTATCTATCAAAAATACCAAAAATATTATCTCTATCAGATCTAACTCTCGTAAGTGTTCGTGAAGGGATTGACAACCCCTAAGCGTTGGTTGCGAGTTGATATCGTTTTGTGTAGGTACGAGGGACTTGTGTGTGGTCTCCTACTGGATTGATACCTTGGTTCTCAAAAACTGAGGGAAATACTTACGCTACTTTACTGCATCATCCTCTCCTCTTGAGGAAATCCAACGCGATGCTCAAGAGGTAACAACCGCACAAAACACTTTTGTTTTAAGAGTGTTTTGTGCAGTTCAACCAAAATGTCACACCGACAACGTTGCTTGATTGCTTGATCTTAGTGGAAGTGCACAAGAGGAGATCTTACTTCCTATACGTTAAGGAGAATTTGGTTCAGATCTTCTTCTTGTGAGTTGTTTGAATTCTGCATCATCAGAGGTCAGTACTAGCCTTCTCTCGCATGATTCTGCAGTGTTCTTTCATATGTTGTGCTACTTGTACGATAATGTTGCTTGATTTTAGTGAACTGCACAAATGGAGACAAGACTTCCAATCTGTATGTCGATATTTCACAACTGCTGGCCTGTATTTTGCCACTTTCACCAGAAAATTAAGTTTAGTACTATACTTGTGCTCCCTAATTGACATGCCAAATCTTACATTGAAAGCGAAGCTTGTCTATTATTGAACCAAGTGATGAAGGGGAAGAACAAGCGGAAGAAAAACAAAAATCAACTCCCAATGTTGTAATGCAGCACTGGAACTGTGATGACACAAGTAATGATATAGTTTTGCAACTTAATTTATTGCTATGGCTGGAACAAGCAATTGTTTTGCCACTGATTCGATGCCACCCTTAATGTAATACTTAATTATCTCTACTTGTGCAAACATGGATCTTCTTTGAAGATACCATATATTTTAGTGGAACTGCACAAGAAGATGTTGGAAACATTAAACTAATCGTGGAGTATATAGTAAGCATGGCCACCACCGTAGATAGCAACAGATGGTTCCGGAGAAGTGCTTCATGTATATGCTCTACACAATAAGCCTCCTGGCAAAGGTTGGTACTCGCCCACTGATTTCATCCATATGATTGAGCTTTGTCATCTCTATTGGTGTTGTGCTACTATTTAGATACTATCATGAAAAAGTGGTATTGTCCTTGAGAAGTGCTTCATCTGTGTTGTTTTAAATATTTCCTTTCCTTTTTTTCGAGCAAACAGGGATGCTAGCATTTAGTAGTCCTCTTGTCTTTGCATAATAGGATCATCTTCCTCTGAAGAAGAACATGGAGTACGTGAAGTGACTAGTTCCGATTATGCCAGGATGAAGAAGCCCTGTCTATCTTCTCATCAGAAGGAGCAGTTGAAGGATGGTTACATTACTCCCCACAAGACCAAACTAACTTCAGCTCAGAAGGACTGTCAAATCTCCATTTTTTTGATGTGATGCGCGAGTACAATGTTGGTCTAGGATTCTTTCTGGTGAGTTCCATTTTTCTAAAAGTGTGCTCTACATGGACCATGTATGTGCCTGTTGAAACTGTCAATTCATAGTACAGTTTGCTTTATACTAATCACTTTTTTGTATTTGTGCAAACAGGGGTGCTCAGCTTGATTTCAATGGGAACTACACAAAATGTTCATGAATACATCTAATCCTTCACTTCCACCACAAGAAAGGAGGTGCCGATAAGTTCAAGGCGTTGCAACATATAAGGGCGAAATCATACAGGCTACACACAAATTTGGTTGATTTTGGTGGAACTGCACAAAAAGAACAGCTGGTTTATTTAGCCGAGGTGCCATGTCAATGTACGAATTGATGGCAAACCTGCCCATTCCACAATCGTAGGCATTTGATATTTGGGAATGGGACAACCTTGTCAAATTTTGCTCCTTGATTGACATGCGTTTGATATTTTCGAATGGGACGCCCTTTGCTGTCAGCAGCGTCGATCAATTTTTCCTTTATTATTTAGTTGTGAAGTAAATATTTCCTCTGACATGTGAGTCGCTGAGATGCATAATCATCGATTGTTTTGAATGTTCTCTATGAATTGCCAGGCCTGTGTGTTTGATTGCAATGTACAGAAACGCTAAAAAGCTGCTCAAACCCTTTGTACTCCTTCTGTTCCTTTTTACTTCGCGCATTGTGAAAGTGCATACTTTTTTGTACAAAATTGGTCAAAGTAGAGATACTTTGACTGCAAACAAAACTTGTATGCAAACTAGAAAGGACCGGAGGGAGTACGTGTGAAACTGCTGCAAACGAGGTGATCACCCTGGGAATAATGCTAGTACGTATTGTTTTGCATGTTCATCCAATGCCAGTGATGCAGGAATTCAAACTAATCGAAATAAATTCATTCATACACGGTCGGATTTCATATAAACATGCCGGATTTCATTACATTTCATACATTCTTCAACTAAAAAGGGGTGCGCTGGAGGTATAATTAATTAACCGAAGCTACCCACCTGTGTCCCGCTGAGCTGAACAGAAGCTTAAGTGACTTAACTGCAGGTGCAGTTGCATAACTGACATGTGGCCTGTTGGGCCCACGTGTCAGTCAGCCAACTACTCCAGCAATTAAGTAGAAGCAGCGTTCTTCTCCAGCACAGCTCTCCGACTCCACGTCGCTGCCAAGAAGCTAACCGGCGATCAATGGTCAACCCGCCTAGCTTGGCTTCAATCGGAGGGTAGCAGCAGTGGCCTTACTGGGACCCAAGCGGCGGCGACCTACCCTGTTCTACTGTTCCTCGTTTTCTGTGTGGCGCGGCCTCGTTGGTAGTGGGGTGGGGCCTCGGTGGAGCCGGCAATGTTCTCTGTCTCGTTGCCGGCGGGCGGTGCCCCAGCGGAGCAGTGGAAATACTCCCCCACGTTGCCGGCAGGGTGGGGCCTCGGCTGAGCCGGCGATGTCCTCTGTCTCGTTGTTGGCGGGGCGGGGCCTCAGCGGAGCCGGAGGTGTCCTCTGCCTCGTTGTTGACACCGCGGGGCCTCGGTGGAGCAGGGCCTCGTCGACGCCAGTGGAGCAGGGACTCGTCGGAGCCGGCATTGTCCTCTGCCTCCTCCTCGGTCTCGCCAAACAGCGCCTCGCCCGCTTCATCGCCCTCTTTGCTAGCCTCTTTGTAGGCGGCCACAGCCTCCGCCACCAGCATGCGGTACCGCCAGCGCTCTAGGCGGCCCTTGCGGGCGAAGCGGTATGAGTCGACCAGCGCCTCCTGCTCCGCCCGCTACGCGGCGATCTGCTCCTCCGCCTGCAGGTGCTTCTGGAGGAGATGGTGGTTGTAGGCGGCATCGGCCTGCACCTCCCGGAACTGCTCCTCACGCATCTGCCTCACCCTGTCCATATATTGGGCACGGGCCTCGCCAATGTTCATGGTGCAATGCACCGGCGAGGATGGAGCGGAGGAGGGGGTTGGCGCCGGATCGTCGACTACCATGTTCTCCATTGGGACGCCGTCGTCCTCCGGCTGCCTGCCGGCCAGCCGGTCGGAAGCAATGGCTGCCATCTCCTGTGGTCCGTCGTCCTCCCATCCCGAAGAGCGCTGGAGCTCGAGGAAGCCATGGTGGGCAGTAGTGGTGTGGACAGGAGAAAGGGAACGGATGCGGATGACTGTGGCTATGGCCGGCACAGCAGTTTATATAGCAATGGTGGGCGGGCGGAGGGACGGACATGTGGGCGGCAGATGGACGGACGGACGGCACTTGTGTCATTTGAAGGCAGAGATATCACCTGCACCGGGAAGCGGGCGGGCGGCGCTGACTGTTTCGGGCGGAAAGCGCGCGCCGATGAGGAGATGACTTTACTTGGAGAGGATGACAATGGGGACCCACCAGGTCCATAGCCTCACGTACGCAAGTGCCTCCTTATTATATATACTAGATGAATACCCCACGCGTTGCCACGGGACATCTAGTAGGCTTCTAAATGCTAAAGGACTTGGGTTTCACCCATTAATATGTTTGAGAAAAGAATGCTAAATACATATTCAGTAAAAAGCTGAAGATTGACATAACAGTTTTCGTTCAATAAATACTAAGAAGTGCAAGATTGTAGATACATCGAGCAAATGAAATTAATTTTTAGCAATGGGCCATTATAGCAATCAGACACAAACGTAAGTCTAATGAAGCTACTAATTCTAGCTTATGAGTATTATATAACATATTCTTTCGACCTCAAGTGGTCACACATGATAGTTTTAGACTACTGCTTAAAAGTAGTTCACACCATCACTCCACCGGGGACGGCAACCTGTGAAGATTTATTTTAGTCCTTCCTTTATGATGAGTCAAACACCTTAGGAAAGATAAATAAAAAATCTTCAAGTGGACCAGCAAAATTCATAGATAACATGGTAAATCGAGCTCTGTTGCAACCCTAATGAGGAACTATGCTAGTTGACATATTGATCTTCAATTTGGTTGAATGCTTGAGATAGTTGAAAGTGCAAAATTTTACTGAGGTGCGGAGAGAGCACTACCACTGAGACTGGAGGTGACCAAACTGACAAAACCTGTTGGTGGTGGCACCAGCAAGATACTGTTGCTCTTTGACAATATGAGCTACGCACATAGACGAGTTTGCTAGAATCTCGATAAGGATGCCTGCATGTGCTATTAGTAAGTAGGAGCGACAGAAAGTGTATAAACAACAGGGAGTTGAAAATGCATCGAAACAAAAAGTCAATGAAAGCACCAACTTCCAAATTCTTGAGTTAGGCTGTGTATACACTATCACTGTATATATATGGAGCAAGTTAGAGGCTGGTTGAACAATATAAATATATCTTCTGCAGGGAATGTGTAAGAACTTATAGATTTTGTTTCTGTAATATGAGGATGCGTTGTTCCCTGTAATTTTCTCAGACAAAACAATAGCTTGCTGAAAGATGTGGCATGCCGATAAAATGAAAAAACCTCCGCAACACAAACTCTGGATAAATTTATGTATCAAAATGATTGCAAGTCTGTAAAGGAGAAGGTACGTGTGTTTTTGTTCCAGTTTTGCAAGTTGCTCTGCAACTTCACACTAAAGCAAGAGTCCATGTAGTTGACCCGACAGCATGAATGCACCGTAATTCGCGTCGCCTTCCAGCAGCAGCACCTGCGACATGAACGTGTATGTATCACGGACCCACAGTCGCAACATCCAATAACGCAAGCAGGCTGAGGTATAAGGTCCCCGATGGCAAAATCGCCATCCACTATGGTGCTGCCACTCGCAATTGCCTTATAAGGAAACAAATACATTGCACAGAAATAATCCATGGAAGAAGTTGAAGCAAAATTTTCCACAAAGCAAATTGAAGATAATAATTCAAGAAATTCAACCAAATTTCCGAAAAGCAAACTACGAAAAGGAATCGTTATAATCAAGTGTTAGGTTCAGACAAAACGTATAGTATACATCGAAATATTATACTATAATCTAGTTCCTCCTTGGACATATGTTAGATATGCAGATGCGGTATGCAGTAAGAACGGCAAGGACATGTTCTATTTGAGAGCATCGGAGCCCAAGACTGAGCTGCACCTTGACGCGATTGGCTGGAGTCCCGTACCCTTGTGTGGCGTTCACCTACACTCTCTCACCCATTGATCCCTGCTAGCTGGTACCACGTCCTTACGCGGCCGACGTGAGTCAGAGGCAAAGTGAGGAGGGCATGGGCCGTTGCTGCATCTAAAGGTCGTGCCACCGTGAGCACATCGTGCCGGTGTCGGTGTGGATGGCCGACTTGAGCGGCAGCAGGCTCATCTGCAGCTTCTGCACGTCGGGGAGCTCCAAGATGCAGACCTCGCACCCCACCGAGTAGGGTTGGCCGCTCCACAGGGAGACTTCCCGGCCTTCTGTCGAGGCACCTGACACGTGATGGCAAGGTAATCACCTAGAGTAGCCGAGGTCAATGTGTGGACGCAGTGTAATCCACCGCGAGGCGCTCTTCTTCTAGGGCGGGGCTCCGTATGACGAAAAAGCCGGGGGCAAGTGGGGGATGAGCACATGTCGGAGGAGGGGAAGAAGATCTTAGGCGTCTGGAGATGGAGCCCGAGGTACTGCTCTGCTATGATGGAGGGTTTCGTCATTGGAGCAGCTCCGGTGAGTTGTACGACGCCGAGGCTGAAGAAGGACAAGAGAGACAACAAACAACGTTAACCTAAGTGGAATTCTAATAGAATCTCCAATACATGACGTAAAATACATAACCACAAAGTGCTAGATGTAAAATACATCAGCCGCTCATCTCTGAACTTAACTGTCGAAACAGAACTTAACTGTCGAAACTGAATTTTGCTGTCGAAACTGAATTTTGCTGTCGAAACTGAACGCACTAGCAAGGTGAGGCTACACATCGGTCGACTGACTTATTCATCTATGGTCAGTCGATTTTGCAGCCGTTGGATACGAAATCAAGGGCATGCGGTTCATCTTCAACCTCCACCCCCCTGAGCCGCCACCACCACCGCCAAACAAGCAGCCCCCCCACCACGCCGACGGCGCGCCCCCGCCCCAAAACACTCACCACCGCTCGGTCCGCCGCCGCCCGCCATCCCTCTAGCCCCCCCCCCCCGTGCAGAGCTTTTTCTCCGCGATCCCCACGCCACCGCCCGTCGGCGCCCCACCACCACCGCTGAGCCCCCTCCCTTGCGGCTGGTTCTTCCTTCACCCCGAGAGCCCCCCACCCCCCAAAATCGATCGACCCAAAAGTCGATTCAGCCGATGAAGTGTAAGCTAATCGAGCAGCATCGCAAGCAAGAGCAAGAGCGAGAGCAGCAGCACGAGCAAGAGCAATAGCAAGAGCAGACCAGGCAAGGGACCGAGAGAAAGAGCAGAGCAGCAGCGCGAGTGAGAGCTAAAGCAGCAGCAGATCCTACTGATGTGAACGTCACCGCTAAGGGAGCGACGCCTTGGAGGAAGTGGCCGGCGACGCCGTTGTGGATGGAGCCGCGCCGTGTCGGCTCGGGACCGAGCGCCGGCAGCACCATGAGATCGAATCAAGAAGAAAATGTGACGATTAGTGTACAACCTCTTTGGTGGCGCCGATTAGGCCGCAGCTTCATCCGAGGAAACGGTGATGATGATGCTCTTCCAGTGGTGCAGGTGAAGACGGCGGTGTGGGAATGGAGGTGGCGCGAAAGACGAGGGGAACGTCGGGGCAGCTCCTTGAAGGTGGAGGACGGGGTGGCTGAACCGGCAGGACGATGAGATCGACTACAGATCCTCATCCGGTACGGTGGATGAGGGACGTCGAGGTGTTGCTCTGGACGACTTCGTCGGGGAAGAGGCTCTAGTTGGATGGCAGATGAGGCAGGGTGTGGGGTTTCGTCGGGGGTTTTCGCGGCCTCGGTGTACGAATGGGTGGGCGGATCGGATGGCAGTGGGGAACCATGGCTTAGAGACGCACTTGTCCGAAATGTGGGGTAAGTTACGAAAGTAACCCCACCGATTTAAGACAGTTCTTTTGGTTCAGGGGTACCAAGGCATTTCACGTGTCGGGATTAAACAGGAGGTTGTAGTTTTCGCGCGCGTTGTAATTTCAGAATGGCAAGGTGCGGGTTGAAATGGAGGGAGTTGTCGGAGGACAACGAGACAAACATATATCTTAAATATTTCGGGCTAACAAGGCGCGGGTTGAAATTTCCGGACAAGCCTAACATGTACTGTAGCAAATCAATGCGCACTACAAATGTCATTCAAAACTTTGAATTCATGTTATGTTCAACTAAAATATTTCGCTACGTGTATAATGCATGCAACCTACTACTCAAATGAACGTCTTAGTGCATTCCAGACGTATATACTATGTCACACCCTGATTTTCATGGCACAACACTTAAGCTAATAAATCTTGATAAATTGTGTTTTGACAAAAACTTTTGAGTGTTTTGTCTTTGCTTTGATTGAATGTTTGTCTGTTGTTTGCAAGTGCTCTAAAAATCAAATAAATCCTCCAACTCCTATACTTCATCTCCTTGCTCCAAACTCTTGAACCAATGATCATGCCATGTGTGTAGGACATAAAAATATTTTCTTCCAAAAATAATTTGGCCAAATAGTATTTTCAAAAATTAGTTTTTCAAAAACCCCTGAATTGAGGTTTGCACTGCAAGTACTTAATTAAGGGCAGTAAAAATCTTTCTAAAAATATATTTGACTCCTATTAGATATAGGATACCCAGAAACCACAAAAATCTAATTTTGAAAGTTATTTTCCTATTTTATTTAAAAGCTTTTTCTTAACGCCGGAAATGGTCTTTAATAGGGAAAAATTATTTTATTGCTTCAAAAATATTTGAAAAAATTTAGGGAAACTCATAGGACATATATTGTCCATATATAAGAGTTTCAACACATGCTCATGTTCAAAATATTGGTCAAATCCCCCAAAAACCCTTTCTGGATATTTCAAGCTTTTGAAATATTTACAAAGGAAATATTCTGCAAAAATTCCAAGGAAATTCTATCATGTCACATGTGACATGGTTGATGATCTTGACAAGTATCATGTCATGGAGAATAGTATAACTCCATGAAATCCCCTCAAAACCATTTATGTCCATTTGAAGTTTGAGCAACTTTACATTGCCAAACATGTCCAAATGTTCTCAAACCTTGTGAACATGCTCAAATGGTCTAATAATGCATCTAGACCAAATGGCACAAGTTGGAGAACAGGTTAACTTGATCAAAGTACCTCAGAACGCTTTCTGTCCAGAACCAAATTTGAACAACTTTGCATTACCAACTTTCTCTCCTTTACCCCAACTTTTGTGAGCATGATCACATGACCAAATTAGGCCAGCACACCAAGTGGTGTATCAAGGAGAAGTGATTTACTCAACTGGATCTGTTCAAATTCATTTCTGCTATTTTCTAGGGTTCACAAAAGTTGCATTGGCAACTTTGCGCAAATGAACTCAAGATTGGTGGAAGACCCTAATTATATGTGCCATTTCTTCCTATGGAGTCTCATGACAAATGGGACTCATCTTCTTGCCCAAACCAGCATCAAATACCTTCTGCCACTTTACCAAAATCCCATTTTGGGCCTCTTCCACTAATCTCCATGGACTCCACTTTTTACCATCACCCCTCCTTGTCCCCCTCTACCACTGGTGTAATTCCCTGCCCGAGAGGCAATGATGGAGGGGGGCAGAGACCCATTTTTCTTCTCTGGACAACCACTTTCCCCTCTCTTTCTCATCTCTCCCTCACTCCTGGCAAGTTCCAGAGCATCCCAAGCTTCTTTCACCCTTGTTTATTCCCCCTGCAGCTACCAGACACAGGTGGGCGCGCGAGTGCGCGCGGAAAAGCCGCGGATGCCGGCCAAAGACGCGCTCTGGAGCACGTCATCGTGCTCCCGACCGTTGACGCCGCGTCCCCCGACCACCTCGGGCCTCCCCCGCACGCCAGTCGATACCCCTCGACGTCCGCAACACGCCACACCCCTGGCCCCTCCTCCTTTTCCCTCCTGTTGCCTCCTTTCGCACGCGCACCGGCCGCCCGAGAGCCCCAATGGCCGAGCTCACACGCGCGATGCTCTGGCCCTCCCCTGCTCTCTCTCTCCTCTCTCCCCTAGCTCTGGACCGAATCCAGGAACACCCCAGACACACCGCGACGAGCTCCCGTGGCTCGTAGCGACAAGCACGGGCTCGCCGGCGCACGAACCCGCGGTGCACCATCGCCTCGCCATATAAGGCCGCCCGAGGCCTCTCTCTGGAGTCCTTTGGCTCTCTCTCTCTCTCTCTCCTGTGCATCTCCCTGACAAGTCCCCTCTCCCCCTCACTCCCTCTTTTCCTCTCCATGGCCACCATGGTCGCCGTCGGCCTCCTTCCGGCTCCGGCGAACTAGAGCCTCCCGTCCTCTCCTTCGACCACCAGGGGAAGCGCCGCAGGCCATAGAATCCCTCCCGCTCCTTATTTCCTCTGCTACGGTGCCCACAGCGTCGCGCTCGTCTCGTAATGAAGCCGCCCGCCGGGGCCATGGTCACTGTCGCCCCCGTTCCTCCCGGACCGGTGAAGCCCATGGATGTGCGCGGCTTGATCCCCCGAGCCCGTCGGTATGCTGGACGCCGCTGGGGACGGCCGGAGGCGCCGGCTATCGCCGGAAGAGCACCGGCATGCGCTCTGCCTCCCCTGCTCTGTCTCGAGCGGGAGGTAGAGGACGACCGCCTCGCCAGCAGGCGTGGGGGCCCGCCTGTCGGCGGCAGCGGCAACCGAGCCAGCCCCGCAGTCGTTAAGTGGAGGCGGGACCAGGAGCCGCTTGCCTCACTGGTGGCGCTCAGAGGCGCCTTGCGTCACCACAGCCGCTCACAGGCCGAGCCGCTGGGCCGCCCCGATCTTCTGACACTATGTCGCACCCAAAGGCACAAAGATAGGTATAACGCCTCCCCCCTTCCTTTGTCTTTTTCTTTTTCCAAAAACTTGTAAAATCCCCCAAAAATTCTAATTAACTCCAAACCCAATGATTCAAATTTCTAGTAGTTTCTAAAATCATGCCCTACCACATGGTGCTATTGTAATATTTTCACAGGAGCATTTCCTTCACAAATATTTACAAATCCTATTTTTCCTATTTCTGTGATGAACTTTAGAAAAATCACAGAGAGCTCAAACTTGCTCCAAATGCCATGATTCCAATACCTAGATGCATCTTAATTCATATCCTAGTTTATGAACATTTTTCTTGATACTTTCTGTACCCCACAAAATAATGAGCCATTTCTTCATATTTGACAACTTTGCAAATTCATAGGAAAATCATCTCAACTCCAAATCCAGTGAAACCAATTCCTAGATGCTTCTAAAATCATCGTTTGTTAAATGGGTGCCTTTCCTCATTTTTCAAAAATATATTTCTGTACACTTCTTGCAAATCCATAAACCCCTTGATTCCACCATATCAAAATGTTCAGAGATATATCCATTCATCAAATCCTAATGAAACCACTTTGGTCATCCCTTATATGACCAGAGGTATCCCAGAAAAGTCCAACTCATATTTTTGGAGCACTTTTATTTCCTGCCTTGTTGTGTTGCTTATTATGGTTGCTTTCGACGATAGTTGACGAAGTAGACGAAATGCTCGGAGTTGGACCAGAGATATTTGAAGACTTCAAGACTCTGATGAACCAGGCAAGCAGCCCTTTGACCATGTCTACGAAACCCTTTTTATACATGTCATATAGCTCTTATTTATTGTTGCATCAGAATCATGATGAGATGGTAGACCATGATGGTTGGTTGCCCCTGTTACTTCCTCGTTGATACTTGCATTGTGCATGACCCTACCTTCCTATGAGGGTTATGCCGATGGGAGTAGATAGGATGCAAAAATAGTTGCTACGCAAAGTGGGTCAGGGTTATGCATGGAAAGGAACAAGTGTGGTTTGACATACTTGCAAACAACCCCAGTGGGTGCCACTAATGCCCCTGGGAGATGATGATGAACTAGGTCACTACTTGGTGGAGAAGTAGTGCACCGAGGCTTGATGAAAGTGTTGTTTACAGAGACGGATTAGATTTAGGATTTGATGACTGTCCCAACCTTACATGCGCAACCACTCTACCCTTATATGGGAAAGGGCATTATTGATTACCTAGACCGATACTAGCTTGGAGCCCGCATTACTAGTGATGGGAGAGTTGTTGGTGCGCTCTCTCGGGACGGGGTCGTGCCAGGTAGGGCGGCCATGACTGTTTTCACAGGGCACCGGACACACCGTTGGTACCCCGTGCTCGTGGTATGTGATGAATATGGGAGCGAGGCTCCACAACTTTATGATGTGAAATATTGGGCACGGGGGTTACTACCAATCGAGTGGACTCCAAGTTAGTATCATCTAGGGAAAGGTAGTGATCAGGTCCTTACCCCGGGTACTTGAGGTATCGCGGGTTGTGGATGACATGGAAGTTCCCCGGATCTTGTGGGTACAGTGTGCAACCTCTGCAGAGTGTAAAACTATTCGAATAGCCGTGTCCACGGTCAAGGATATTTGGGCGGTGCTGCTTAGACTATGTCCATATGTTTCTGACAAACAACACCGTTTGGTGATATTGATGATTTGACTCATGAGGAAGTCACAATGAGCTTGAGCATGAGGTGTTCATAACTCTTTCTCGATGTTGATGTCTGTAACCTCTTGATGCTTGTTGCAGACGCATTCCCGTCCTTGATAAATGTTGATCATATTTACATGAGAAAAACTAGCTTTCCGCAACAATGCCAATTAAGCAGTAGAGCCTTGCATAATTATTTTGTTATCACTCTTGGGTTGCTTGCGAGTACATTCAAAGTACTCATTGGCTTGCCACTAGTTATTTTATTGGCCAGGCATGAAAGAACAGGATATGATGAAGAATACTTCGGCGACGAACATGCGAGCTAGGACGCTTCCCAGTCAGAATGCTTGTAGGGTTAAGGCAGATGGCATGGGTCCAAGTTATCGACGAAGATTTCCGCTGCAATGTTATACTCAAGACTTGACCATAATTGTCCTACTTGTGTAAGGCGGTATGTATGGATGTAAGACTCTTGTTATTCAGCTTCTGTGTGTTCAGTGAGCATTGACCTCTAGGATCACTGTACACGTGCAATCGGTGATCACGACTTATGAGTTGGGGTCCCCACAGAGCTGGTATCAGAGCCATCCTGACTGTAGGAAGCCTTAGTTAGCATGGTCGTTAGTTAGGGTAAAACTATTTCCAAAACTACTACTAGTTTTCAAAACTATCTGTACTTCTCTTCCCTTCTCAGTTTTTCGAAAACTAAGGTATACTTTCCTTATTAATCTCTTCCCCTTCAAAACCTTTGGTCGATAGAACCCTTACGCCCCTGACCACTGGATTCCTTGTAATCCTCGTGGATAATCAAGAAGGAAGACGCCTTGCCAGACATTCACCCACATCTCCTAAACACAAGATTGGCGACACCACAACAAGACGACACCAACAGAAGATTCATCCTAGAGGAATGAGGACACGAAGACCAGGAGATGGCGACACCCTTGACACTGCTCCAAGATGATGCAACCATAGCCTACGACGATTAGGGCATAGGTTATGCAAGATCATGATATACATCGCTAATAGGGTAACCCTGTCACTACCGTTGTTGTATCGGCAACCACCGGTGGATGAGAACCTAGCCATTTGGTCCGCCTCACTATAGTGAGAAGGAAAACGGTTCTCTTCATCCCCCGCTCTCGGTGACGATATTGTCAACAATGTGTCCTACAGATTGGGCCTCTATTATGCCTTGTCAATGTCATAGCATAAGGGATTACCTACCTGGTACCGTCGATGCCTTAAAAGGCAAAAGGGATCGTCATGATTAAGAAGACAATAGAAGACCAAGTCAATGCCTGCTACGAGGAGCCACCTTCACCCCATCACTTCAACAGGCGAGAAGTTGTTGAAGAATCTTCAGGCTCAACCCGGATTGTTTCATTGAACAACTACAAGAGACGTAGCAACACCTAGGGAAAACTTAGAAGACTGCATGAGGCACAAGGCACGACTACTGAGTCCGAGAACCCCTAGGGTAGGATGAGTCGTGTACCCCCTATGCGCAGTCGAGTCCGTATGATAGTTCGAATAGAACCATGATTGTGTGTTGCTTGTTTTTATTTGTTTGTGTTTTGATATAGGTCGCACTTTTGCCCTAGGCAACAAGTATGCGACTCTATCACCTTCCTTACCCTGTTTCTTTTGTTTGGCCCTTTTTGCACCTGTTTATTTGCACTTGCACTAATAGAACCCCCTTTAGGCATTCCCCTCCTCTATGCTACTTTTCCCTCTCATCTCTCTCCTCAACTGAAGACAAGCAAGACAAGATACACCAAGGATTCTACTTTGGCAACCAACCAGCACTGAAGACTTTTGCTACAACCTCCTCGACCAAGTGCAGCCCCTTAGAGTTATGGTTGCCCCTCAAGATTAGAGACCCATTCCTAAACCCTTCAAGACTCCATAAGATACCCCAACTCGAATCCCTAACCATGTGCTTAACCCATAGAATTGCAAGAGAACCTATTAAGCCTCCGTAACCTTGCTTATCACTGGGTTCATTATGGAACTAGTGGACATAGTGAACGAGCACATTATCATCCTAAGATAGCCCCAGAACTGACGATGCCATAGGGAGGACCAATCTGAGGATATAGGAATAGAGGGCAAATGACTTGATGAGTTTATATCAATGACTTGAGGAATTATATGAGACTACTTGGTGGACTATGAGGCTTTGATGTTGGTAGATGAACTTGGTGGGATCATGAGTATAGATTAGCATAGCTTTCATTACCCCTAAGTAAATTGGATTTAGTAGGATAATTGTAAGTATTTGGATTTAACTTAGCCATGGGATATTGGTAGGAGAGATTTGATATTACGTAAATGACTTGGGGGAACATGTAGGAATTCTCGTTGGACAAGAGATTTGGATTTTAGTAGGTGATTCTAGTTGAATATAGATGCTGAGTATGTCTACATGGTTCGGAGTAAATTGGATTTAGACTGATGATCTCGATCATGATACCATGATTCTCGGTGGATTATAAACTAGGAGATTGGACTAATTGTCGGAGTTTATTTAGACATCTTTATGAGCTTGACCTTGGAGTGTTACTTGACCATGATAATGGGAATCGGTGGACTGACTATAGCAACAATAGCCCTTTCAAGTATTTGAGGGTTATAGGACATTGGAAGATCATGTGGAACACCATAACCATTGGGTTTGTAGAATTAAATGGATTATGTAGTGATTGATGGAAGTTAATGGGTTGTTGCAGTTGATTCATAGGAAGGAAACAAGATCTTGGAGTGGCTTACAACGTGTTTCCTTAGGATAGAGATGCACTACCTTGGACCTTGGAAGAATGGGCCGAGCACTTGGATTATCATGCTTAATTGAAGATTAGTAGCTTGTATGTTCTACCCATGGATTTTTAGTGGTAGACATACATATGAGTTTGGGGATTGTAAACATATATGATTTTGTTAGACCTCCTCTCGGGAGCCATGAGGATATGAATCACATGAGTGATGATTCGAGTTGACCTATGCAAAATGATGCTATCGGTGATATGATGTGATTTGTTTAAAGGACAAGATAGACTATTGGCATCTCAGAAACCATGCTTAAAGATAAGATGATAAATGATTCACTCGCACACTAGAATCCTTGAAATCCTTCATCTCTACCAAGCCACAACATGGTCGGATCCTGACCTTGGGCTTTGGCTCTAGATCAATAAGACCTTGGCCAATGCTCAACCATGACCATCACCAATGCCTCAGCCCACTTTACGTACCCCATGGACTTCATGGAGTGCTTGGACAAGTTAGTTGTCATCTTTCTTTGATGACATACTTGTCTACCCAAAGACGGAAGAAGAATCGTTGAGCTAGTCAAGGAACATCTGAAGATCGTCATGTCTAGGAGGAAGAACTGCACCAACCACCATCGTCAAAGAAGTAAACCTCCGCGTCGAAGACCAGGTGTATCTACGGGCCACTCCTCTCTAAGGAACCAAGCATTTCCATGACAAGGAGACCCACACCAAGATTCATCGGCCCCCTTCGAGATCACTCCAAGACTTAACAACCCCCTCTGAGATCACTACGAGGCGAAGAGAAGACAGTTACCAGCTGGAGTTGCCACCTGAGCTACTTGATGTGCACAATGCTTTCCATGCATCACAACCCCGGAAGTGTTTCCAACTTCCTAACTTGCCCGATCTCTACGAGGGCATTAACCACCGAGCCATCGACCCCTAGCCCGAGCTAACCAACCGCGAGCTACCCATTAGCAACATGGATCAAGAAGAGCGTCATACACGAAGCCACACCATCAAGTACTTCAAGCTCAATGGAGCACTACACGGAAGCAGAAGCAACATGAGGAATTGAGGACTACCCCGGATCCGGATTTCGTATTCCTTTCCGCGCCTAGTTTGGGAATCTCGGGGACGAGATTCTTGTAAGGGGGGTAGGTCTGTCACACCCTGATTTTCATGGCACAACACTTAAGCTAATAAATCTTGATAAATTGTGTTTTGACAAAAAGTTTTGAGTGTTTTGTCTTTGCTTTGATTGAATGTTTGTCTGTTGTTTGCAAGTGCTCCAAAAATCAAATAAATCCTCCAACTCCTATACTTCATCTCCTTGCTCCAAACTCTTGAACCAATGATCATGCCATGTGTATAGGACATAAAAATGTTTTCTTACAAAAATAATTTGGCCAAATAGTATTTTCAAAAATTAGTTTTCAAAAAACCCCTGAATTGAGGTTTGCACTACAAGTACTTAATTAAGGGCAGTAAAATCTTTCTAAAATATATTTGACTCCTATTAGATATAGGATACCCGAAACCACAAAAATATAATTTTGAAAGTTATTTTCCTATTTTATTTAAAAGCTTTTTCTTAAGGCCAGAAATGGTCTTTAATAGGGAAAAATTATTTTATTGCTTCAAAAATATTTGACAAAATTTAGGGAAACTCATAGGACATATATTGTCCATATATAAGAGTTTCAACACATGCTCATGTTCAAAATATTGGTCAAATCCCCCAAAAACCCTTTCTGGATATTTCAAGCTTTTGAAATATTTACAAAGGAAATATTCTCCAAAAATTCCAAGGAAATTCTATCATGTCACATGTGACATGTTTGATGATCTTGACAAGTATCATGTCATGGAGAATAGTATAACTCCATGAAATCCCCTCAAAACCATTTCTGTCCATTTTGAAGTTTGAGCAACTTTACATTGCCAAACATGTCCAAATGTTCTCAAACCTTGTGAACATGCTCAAATGGTCTAGTAATGCATCTAGACCAAATGGCACAAGTTGGAGAACAGGTTCACTTGATCAAAGTACCTCAAAACTCTTTCTGTCCAGAACCAAATTTGAACAACTTTGCATTACCAACTTTCTCTCCATTACCCCAACTTTTGTGAGCATGATCACATGACCAAATTAGGCCAGCACACCAAGTGGTGCATCAAGGAGAAGTGATTTACTCAACTAGATCTGTTCAAATTCGTTTATGCTAATTTCTAGGGTTCACAAAAGTTGAATTGGCAACTTTGCCCAAATGAACTCAAGATTGGTGGAAGACCCTTATTATATGTGCCATTTCATCCTGTGGAGTCTCATGACAAATGGGACTCATATTCTTGCCCAAACTAGCATCAAACACCTTCTGCCACTTTACCAAAATCCCATTTTTGGCCTCTTCCACTAATCTCCATGAACTCCACTTTTTACCATCACCCTTCCTAGTCCCCCTCTACCTCTGGTATACTTCCCTGCCCGAGAGGCAATGATGGAGGGGGGCATAGACCCATTTTTCTTCTCTGGACAGCCACTTTCCCCTCCCTTTCTCATCTCTCCCTCACCCCTGGCAAGTTCCAGAGCATCCCAAGCTTCTTTCACCCTTGTTTATTCCCCTGCAGCTACCAGACATAGGTGGGCGCGCGAGTGCGCGCGGAAAAGCCACGGATGCCGGCCAAAGACGCGCTCTGGAGCACGTCATCGCGCTCCCGACCGTTGACGCCGCGTCCCCGGACCACCTCGGGCCTCCCCCGCACGCCAATCGATATCCCTCGACGTCCGCAACACGCCACGCCCCTGGCCCCCTCCTCCTTTTCCCTCATGTTGCCTCCTTTCGCACGCGCACCGGCCGCCCGAGAGCCGCAATGGCCGAGCTCACACGCGCGATGCTCTGGCCCTCCCCTGCTCTCTCTCCTCTCTCCCTAGCTCGACCGAATCCAGAACACCCCAGACACACATGACGAGCTCCCGTGGCCCGTAGCGACAAGCACGGGCTCGCCGGCGCACGAACCCGCGGTGCACCATCGCCCCGCCATATAAGGCCGCCCGAGGCCTCTCTCTGGGGTCCTTTTTAAATTATATTCCTTGAACGACCATGCCTTGTATGGAAAACCTGTGCGCGGAGGAACCGGCTCGTGGCTAAGTTGCGCCCTTACTTTATTTCGAGTCCGCTCAACAATGAAAGTGTGCTGCGACTAGCCCCGACAAGGTTTATTGCCGGAGGCAACACCGCCAGCAGGCTGCTGATATTCCGCACTCAACGCTCGCGGCAAGCGTGTTTGCGCCGGCAAGTTCCCTAAAAGCGTAGGGTAAAAACATAAAAGGGATGGAACCGAACAAAGGATGTAACATAACAGACAGTACCCAGAATAAAGTTATATTACAATAGATAACTTGCCGCGCTCTAATGGATTGGTCCTATGACATATCTAGCAGCGGCAAGAAAAAGGAGAAGAAGGATGTCCTAATCCACGCGCTCGCCGTCGATCCTCCTGACTTCATGAACCTTGTCCACAATGGGTGCGACAATGGCTTTGAGCTCTTCAAGATCAGCACCCGCCGGCAGCTTCTTGAGGACGCGGGAGAGGTCGAGGCCCAGGTTGCGGAAGAGTATCTTCACCAACACCTTCTCCAAGACCTTGGCGCAGATTGCACGCGACTCGTCGGCCAGCTTCTTCGGAATCCTTTCCCGGAGCTGCTGGAGAGCCGTCGCCACACCCTTGAAGAAAAGAGTAAGCTTGGCGCTGGGCTGGAGGTTCTCATCGGATGAGTACCCAAAGCCCGCCAAGTCCAGCTCCGCCAGCTCCTCGTCGATGGATGCAGCAATGTTGACGAGACCCTTTGTCCAGAGCTCCACTGTAGCCCTGAAGGTGTTCTGAGTCTCGGCAGCCCTCGTCAACAGCTCCTCGTTGCCCTTGAGCTCTTTCTTCAAGTCATCCTCTCGCCTCTTGGCGGTGTCCAGCGTCTCCGTCAAGGTGGCCAGCTTCATCTCCAGATCAGCGCTTGAGTCCTTGGCGGCATTCAGTTCCTTGGTCTTCTCGGCGAGTTGAACTTGCAGATCACCATGGGCAAGTGCATCCTTCTCGCGTTCGCGCTGGAGTGCGGCAAGCTCTTCATTCTTCTTTCCCATATCCGCCTCCAGCTGCGCCACTTTCTCCTCTAACTCCTTCTTGGCAGCCTCGGCGGCCGCGGCAGCGTCCTTTGCCTCCTTGAGCGCCCCGCCAAGTGACTGTTCTCGTGCATCGAGCTCCTCCTCGTGGCTGTCCAGGTTCACCTTCTTCTACGTTAGCTCACCTTCCCGCCTGGACATCTCCTCGGCGGCGAGCCTCTGCTGCTCCTCGGCCTCAGCCTTTTCCAGGATGAACACCTTCTTTGCCTCGTCAAGTTGCGCCCTCTCCTCCGCAATGGATCGGAGGGCCTCGTGGTTGCGGATCTTGAGCTCCTCCGCATGCTTCTCTATGTCAACTCCTGCCCGCGCGACAAACGCTTCCCGGGACTCAAGCTTCGCTTGCCGGGCGCGGTAGAGTGACACCAACTTCCGGAGTAGTTGCTCCTCCTCAGACTCGCCATTGCTGCTGCCGGGCGCGTCAACCACTGCCAGCCCAGCAGAGGCGAGTACTTCCCCGTCAAACTCGTCTCCTTCGACCGGCGCCCTGGAACTCGATGCCCTGGGAAGCTTGATGTATACGCCCTCGCCGGCCTTCAAGTATGCACCTGGCTGGGGCTCCTCGGAGCCCGGCGCTGCATCAGCGGCGGAGGGGTCGGCGGTCGGTGCAGCGCCTCGCGCTCCTGCACCCTCTGGGTCGTTGGTAACCGCTCCACTATATACATAGTCAGGACGGGCCAGCCTACACGGTTGCTTGCTGGGGTTGCTCTCTTCACACTCCCTCGCACAAAATGACTATGGCCACATCTCTAACATCATGGCAGATCATGTCCGCTTGGGGAAGGGTTGGATGCTTTGTGTAGATGCGGTGGCCGTCGCCGACAGCGAAAACCCACTGTCGGCATGTCCCGATTAGGGGTCCCCGCCGTTCTCTCTCACAAAGCCGGTGAGGTTGCCTTCATCCCTTGCTCACTGCCGCGACGTGGGCAGTTGCCACAGCCGGATTGCACCACTGCTCCACTGCCCACATCACTCCCTGTGGATATTTCTCTACTTCTTTGCCCCGCACATACCTCTACTGGCTTCTACGTACTGTATTTGTGATGAGTTTACGTCTCATCAACTAGTCCTAGTAATCTTATTCTAATCACGCTTCTTCAATTTCTTTGCCACAGGGATGCTCATCTCGATTTTGGTGAAACTGCACAAAATGATCCGATGGTCAAAAGGTTGCAAACTTCATTTATTAGGAAGCTCGAACGTTTCCAGCAAATTGAAGCCTGGTCAGGGTTCACGGTTCAAGGGCTAGGGACTACATGGATCTTTTTTCTTTAGCTGCCTCTGTTCCAAAATAAGTGTCAACTTTAGTAGTAGTACAACTTTGTACTAAAGTTTGCAAAAAGTTGAGACACTTATTTTGTAATGTAGGGAGTACATATTTGCTATGATCTGTCAGTCATTGAGATGCAATAGCATGCATGTTAGTCTCCTTTGTATTTGATGAAATGTTACAACGGGCATCCTTGGACGCAAGATACATGTAACACAAGTTGTAAGCTTCATAGCATTCTACAAATTTATCTCGCTGATAAATTATAGTACGTACTATACTAGTACTTCCTCCGTTCCTAAATATAAGTCTTTGTAGAGATTTCACCATGAACCACATGCGGAAGTATATAGATGCATTTTAAGTGTAGATTCATTCATTTTGTTCCGTATGTAGTTCACCTAGTGGAATCTCTACAAAGACTTATCTACTAGTAATAGCTAGCTCCCACTACTAGGAATTCTCTATCCTCTCCTTGAGCCACATCATCAAAATTGATGTAGCCGTTAGATGAAGTAAATCAGTCGATAATAGCCGTCTGATCTAGACGTTTAGAGGCTCCGCACTAAGCCACATGCAAGCATGCAGAAATACCGTGGTACATGCATGTGAGTGGGTTTTGAATCACATCAACATGTCTGCATGCAAACATGCACCGGTAGCATGCATGTAAGTGAGCTTTTAAGTCCCATTAACATGTCAAAAAGAAAAATATAATTCCATTATGCAGTAGGAGTTGGCTGATCTTTTTTCCTTACGTGGGATGATCTAAATGATGATGGGAGTTTATTTAGTTTGGCTACCACATTTGTCATGCGGTTATAGAGTTTTTTTTAGTTCTATGAAATCGATAATTTTGCGCAGAGCGATATACCTCTGTTCCGCGGCAACGCGCGGGGACTCATCTAGTAATATTTAGGAACGGAGGGAGTACTATGTAAAGAGTTAGGTGTCGCACGGTGATAGTGTGAGGTGGGCCATGTAATCACTGAGCCTGCGTGTTTTCACTGCTCTTGCACGCCTCCGCTGTAAGACTGGAGAAAATTGTAATCTAGTAGTAGTAGTACCTCCTTTCGCCGAAAGTGTGGGACATCCAGCAGTCCTACCACCTCAGTAATAAAGACTAATGACCAGTCAAATTACATAGACCCAACAGTAAGTTGGATGGACGAAGCAACCATCACTCTTGTGCCTGTGAGAGGTCACGTCCGCTCTGCCCAGGCATGAATGCGGCACCAATTCTTTGGAGCGGCGCTGACCGTTTCGGGCGGGAAGCACACGCGGGCGATGGAGGGACTTTGGGTTGGCCAGGCTGGTCAGAAGCGGGCGTGGCAGCTGTCCGCATGTCCCTACCGGACACGCCCGGAAACGAGAGGATGCACCGACTCTCACGGCTAAATTATACAATACACACCATCTCTCTGTAGGAGTAGGTCGATCTGTCGCTCTCTCTAACACACACATGCTGTTAAACACACACACACACACACACACACACACACACACACACACACACACACACACACACACACACACACGCACGCACCTTGGTCCCGTTGCACCTTCTAACGTGACTTATTACACCTAGATGGAGGGAGTAGTAAGTATACGAGATACGGTGGCACACTAACTTAAGTCAAATACAAGTGCCCAAAATTTGTGTGCATGTTATAATAAGGATTCACTTAAAATAGTACATGAGCGAACAGAGGAATCAATTGGACAGTGTTCCCGAGCAGTAGCGAGATGTGTGAGGTAAGATACACTGCTAGCGCTTTCAATTTTTCTTATTAATTTGTTTGTTTCACCCTCTGACTGGTGGGACCCAACGTACTACATGGAGAGAGGTAAGGTCACTAAGGCTGCATTATTTCTGCACCACTGTGGATAGTCTTACCACCAAAGCCACATGACACGATTATGATTGAAATCCCAATGACTCCCACATACACACACACAAAAAACACGGCATGCTTGTCACACGAATGCAGGAATGTATAAAAGGTTATTTTCCTCTCATTGAACATAACGGGAGGGTTCATTGACTGGTCAAAATGTTTTCTAGGGTTTGCACGCTTCACACTCTCTCTCCAGTATATATATACACGCTGGAGCCTCAGCGCTTGTAGTTGCTCTCTTCACACTCTCTTGCCCTCTCCCGCTGGAGCCTCAGCGCTTGTAGTTTCTCTCTTCACACTCTCTCGCCCTCTCCAGATCTAAACAAGACTTTGTTGGCCTCTCGCTCCCCTCATTGCTGCTCAAAGAGCCGGTAGGATCCGTCCGCCGGGAAGGGAAGGAGGCTTAACGCTGTCGCCGTCGGCGAGGGAGGGAATCTACTACCGGCGCAGTTATTCACTTTCCACCCAGCGGCGGCGCGGGAGGGCCTCCGACACCTTGTTCTTCGCCACCGTTCCGTCGCCCACCGAACCATGCCCCATGAACCTTAAGGTATAATTTACTTACTCCACATGCATTGCTCTAGCTGCATGTATACCATGAATCTAGGATGTGGTTCAAAGAGGAAAGGAGTGGGGGAAAGTAGTGGGAAAAGTTGTATATAGCATGAATCTAGGACGTGGTTCAAAGAGGAAATGAAGGGGGAAAGTTGTATAGCATGAATCTAGGACGTGCTTCAAAGAGGAAAGTAAGGGAGGAAAGTAGTGGGGAAAGTTTTATCGCATAAATCTAGGACGTGGTTCAAAGAATAAAGGAAGGGGCAAAAGTACTAGTTCAAAAAGGAAAGGAAGGTGTCGGCGACGGGTGCGGACACCTATGGGGCCGGGGAGGCCCCTTCGTGAGTTCGGTACGAGGGCGGAGGATGCGCGGAGAGCAGATCGAGGCGATGCGCGCGGGGGATTTTTACCCAGCTTCGGGCCGCGATGGTCGCGTAAAACCCTACTGCTGCTTTGTGTTGTATTTGATCTTGCTCCGCATCGAGCGTATGGTGGTGTGGTGTTGAATGAATCCAACTAGCCGAACCCCAGCGCTAGAGTTGCTAAGGATCCCCACCTCCCCTACGTTGTGCATGGGCCTCCTTTTATAGGGCAAGGGTCACCGATGTGTCAACGTGGGAGAGAGGGTAAAACGTAAAAGAGGTGGTAGTTGGAACAGTCTTGGGAACAAAGTCAGCTACAAAGGCTTGAACAAAGGATTCCACCTACTTTTGACAGAGGGGACAAGAGCATTTAATGCCGTCGCCGTCGACCCCAAAAGCTCCCGCCTCTTGCGTCTCCGTTTGCCACGGCGGTGGAGCCACCACCGTGGAGTGCCACCGCACCCCTCATGTCTGCCTGACCATCCGCCACGCGTCTCGGAGAAGGCTAAAGGCGACGCGGGGGCGATGAGCTGGAGGCGGCACGCTGGCGCAGCTCTCCGGCAAGTACCTTGCGGGTCTTGATCTTGCGGGCCCGGAACTTGTCGGGCTCTGTAACTTGCCGCCCCGGGCCCTCGCCGGGACGCGTATAAGCGCCGAGGCGTCTCTGTGATGTAGTCTTCTAATCTCCCCGGCGAGCTCCTCTCGCCAGGCTTGCATGAGTGACGTAATCTTGAGCACAGAGCGCCTTCCCGGCAAACTCCTCTTGCGGGGCCTTGATCTTCTATCTTGCACACTTTGTTCTTGAATGGCTTGATATGGAGCAGAATGGTCTCCGCAAGCGGTGGTGGAGCCACCTGCGAGGAGCTGCGATGCCGCAGCACAAGTTGGGGTACCGAGGTACCCCTACCTTAGTACACCGACAGAGCCCCGGCTGGGCCACACACGGTGCCGAGCGCTGTTGGGCCAGGCCCAAGATACAGCGATCGGCATACGCGCCCATGGCCCATGCGCGTCGAATCTGCTTCCGCCTTTGCCGCCTCCCCGGGCAACAGCACGCGTCGATTGCGGCGTCGTGGGATGGGACGTGCCCACGTTCTTTTATGAGGAGAGCGGAACGCCCCCCACTTCCCCATAAAACAAAGGAAGCAGGCGCGGTTCCCCTCCTCCGCTTTCATTGCTTCTTCTTCCTCCTCCAGAGATCCTCCTCGCACCCCGCTTCCGCATCTCCTCCGCCGTTTCTTGCGTCTGCGGCGCCGTCGGATTCTTCGTCCTCCTTCCCTCGCCGCCTCCGCCATGGCCCCGAAGACCAGGAAGGGGAAGGGGAAAGCGGAGAAGACCAGGAAGGAGAAATCCGAGCAGGCGGAAAAGCTCGCCCAGATGCGGAGGGAGAACGTCGTCTTCCCGCCGCGGCTCGGCGTGCAAGAGCTCTGGGGCAAGTATTTCCTGTTCTGGGCGAAGAAGACCACGGCGCACCCCCGGACCAGGGCCCATCCGGCCGCCACCGTGGACAACTATCCTGGCGGGTACTATTTCTTCGTAGCCTTCTTCCACTGTGGTCTTTGCCCCCCTTTTTCTGATTTCTTCTGCGATATTATGCACACATACGGCTTCCACCTTCTTGACTTCACCCCCAATGCCATCCTCACCATGGCGGTTTTCGCACATATGTGCGAAAACTTCATAGGGATACATCCAAATGTAGCTCTGTTCAGGCACTTCTTCACTCCTAGAGCAGAGCCTGGCTCCCCCCTCTCCGGAGGGATTTCTTGGGTTTTCCGTCTGAACTTGAAGGGGTCGTACTTGCCGGGGGAGCTCCGCGTCAAGTGGGAAGAGTGGCGTGCAGACTGGTGCTGGATCATCGAAGACGTGCCGCAGCCCTTCACCGTGCCGCGCACAACGCCCATTGCGCGCGGCAGAGACTGGAGCGAGCTGGATTCGGACGACATCAAGCTCGATGTTGCCCTCATCCGGATTCTTCGTCTTCGAGAAGCGGGGCTGTCCGTTGCAGAGGTAGGCGCCGACTTCCTCCGCCGCCGCATTGCCCCTCTCCAAAACAGGAAAAGGCCGGCCTGGGAGTACGGCGGCGCAGCGGATGTAATGAGGCTGCGCCCCGGGCTAAACTTTAACTTCACGACGCTGGAGCTGAGGGGGATGGTCCGGGAACTCTTCAGATATGACCCGGACCACCCAGAGTGGTTCAGGCCTCCTCGGGGTAGTGCCCTCTCAGAACAAAGACGGCTCGATCGCCTCGCCATGATGCCCGCGTGCGATTCGCACGGCGTGGGCGCCATGGATTCCGCCTCAACCAATAGATGTCTCAACTTCTTCGACACCCTTGAGGAGGTGGCGGCGACAAGAACGAGACCCGGGGCTGACACGGGACACTACGGACCAGAGCTCGCGTACATAGCTTCTCGGGCGAAGAGGCCGCTGCTGCTGCAGCGGCGGAGCGCCCCGGTTATGCGCCCGAGGAGGCAGAGGCTGCGGAGGAGTCCTACCAAACGGAGGCGGCGGAGATCTGCAGGTTGCTGCAACTTCCTCCCGGCCGCGCTGGCCGGGTCCTCTTCGAGGCACTCCGGGATCTCGGAATCGCGGCCGAGGCCGCTGCAAGAGGTGGTGCTGCCGGAGGAGCCGAGGCGCCGCAGGAGCGGAGGCGCGGAGGGAGCGGAGACGCCAGAGGAAAAGGGGTCGCAGCGCAGGGCGCTGGGTCCGCGAGCCAGCCGGCGAGGAGGAGGAGGAGGATGCCGCGGTCGCCGAGGATGCCGGCGGGTCCACGGACCTTTACAACGACGACCTCTCCTCGCCGTCGGAAACCTCCCCGCCTGTCGCGAGCCCCAAGCGCTTCTCATGAAGCGCCCCCGCAAGGCGGCGACGGAAGCGAGTACGCAAGCCCCCCGGCAACTACCGGCTCGCCGGGCAGCGCAAGCTTCCCGGGGGAGTCGAGCCGCGCCAAGGGCGACCGGCGCACCAGACATGGCGGAAGCGACCCGTGCGCAGGCCACAGCAAGGGCGCCTCGCAGGTCGGCACCGAGCGGACAGGGGTCTTCTCGGAGCGGAGCGGCGGCTCCGCCCGCTTCTCGGGTCCCGCCCGCTACGGGGGCCGGGTCTTCGCAGCCCCCAGCCCCGAGGACCACCAAGCGCCCGAGAGGGCCTTCGCCTCCTGCTCCTCGCGCCGACGCAACCCAGGTGCAGTATGATTTCTCCGCCTTGAGCGAAGACGACGAGGAGGAACAGGAGTAAGTACCCGAGATCTTCATCTTCTTAAATTTCGCCTTGATTATTGTCGAGGCTAATCTTGTTTTTTTGCGTTGTTTTCAGGACCTTGACCGAGCGGGCGGCGAAGAAAGCCAAGGTGCCCGTGGTCAAGGTCGCGGACGACTCGCCCGCCGAGGCGACCGGGGATGCGCCAGATCCAAGCTTGCCGGACCCGAGCGCTGTCCCGAGGAGCAGCCCCCAGCGCAGCCCCCAGCGTAAGTCTGGGTCCCGCACCTTCACTTGCCGGGCGCGTCTGGAGATTTCATCTTGTTCCAGTATCTTGACGTGTTTGTCTTGATTTGTGCAGAGATGGAGCCGCAGCGGCAGGAGCATCTGGAGGTCGCCCTTGAGGAGCCGGCAGTCCCTCCATCCCCGCTAAGAGGGGACTCCCCGGCAAGGGAGAGCGTCCCGCCAAGGGCGGGCACTCCGCCAAGGGCGAGTACCCCACCAAGAGCGAGCGGCCCGGCGAGGGCGGCCACTCCGCCAAGGGATAGTTCCCCGGCAAGAGAGCCCGCCGCTGACGACGTCCGCCAAGGTAATTTCTGCGACTTTGTCTTCTCGGCGTTGTCTCTCTTTGGATATTTGCTTGAACTTCTTTTGCTTTTTCTTCTTCTTCTAGATCCTCCTCCTTCCCCCGAGCAGATGGAGACGGAAGTCGTCATCGAGGAGGAGGAGGACGTGCAGGGTGGCGGCGGCGACGCCCCTGTTGTCGGGGACGCGGCGGGAGCCGCCGGGCCAGATGTGCTGGGAGACGCTCGGCTGCGATGCAGCGGCCGGGAGGGGATGGCGACCGCACCGCCGACTGGAGGCGGCGGGAGCATCGAGTGCTGCGCTGTCACCGACCCTCCGCCGGAGAGGAGCGGCCCGCCATTACTTGAAGCCCCCAACGGCGTCTTCATCCAGTGCCGTGGGGTTCCTCGTCATGAGCTCCCCGGAGGGCGAGGCCTTCGATGGGAGATCCTCGCCTCCGCGGGTTTGAAGGTCGTCGAGGGGCCCGGCGGGAGTGGCGGACCTGATGAGGAGAAGCTGCTTCACCAGCTCCTGGCCCTTTACCGGGCCAGACAGGCAAAGCTCGCTTCCCGGGAGGCCCTTGCCGCCAAGGCCGCCGAGGAGATAGAGAAGCGCGCGGCGGAGCTCAGCGCCGCCAATCAGGCTGCTCTCCGCGAGGTGGCGGAGAAGCGCGAGCAGCTTCGCCGGCAAGATGAAGAGTGGTTGCTGGAGAGGGCCGAGGCCGAAGAGCAGCAACGGCTCGCCGGAGTGGAGCTGTCCCGGCGAGAAGGAGAGCTCAACCAGCGAAAGGTTGACCTTGACGCCCACGAGGAAGACCTTGCCGCTCGGGAGCAGGCCCTTGGCGGGGAATTGAAGGAAGCGAAAGACGCCAAGGGCGTCGGAGAGACCGCCAAGGAAGATCTCGCCGCCAAGGTCGCAGAATCGAGGAGCTGTTGAAGGTGGACTCGAGAAGATCGCCAAGGCCATCACGGAGCGCGAGAAGTACGCCCACACCAACTCGTAGCTCCAGCGCGTCTTTACGAGAAGGGCGACGAGCTGAAGGCCGCCAAGGACTCCGTCGAGGATGTTGAGCAGAAAATTTCTGCGCTGAAGGACTCGCTCGACGCTGCCCGGGACCGGGAAACCAAGCTGAAGGAGGAGCTCCGCGAGGAGCGAACCTTAGTGGCCGGCGCCAACAAAGCAGCCGAGGATTTCCGTCGCATCGTCGAGATATGGACCGAGGATTTGGTGTCTTCTGCGTCCGCCATTGACCAGGAGTTGCTGGCGCTGAAGCTGGAGCATCTCATCTATTCCCCGGATCCAAACCTCGCCCACAGCGCCAAACTCAGTCTCTTCTTCAGGGGGATCGCGCCGGCCCTTGCAAATCTGCGGGAGAAGATCCCCGCGCAACTTGCCGAGGAGACTCGCCGGATGTGCGCGGGAACCATGGAGCGCGTGCTGACGAAGATTGTATACCGGAACCCCGGCATAAACCTTGCCAACGTTCTTCGCAGCTTGCCGGCCGACGCAAACATGGAGGCTCTAAAAGAGCAGGTCGCCCACATCATCGCCAAGGTGAACAAAATCCCCAGGATGGAGGGCGACCGCATAGACTAGGCCTCCTTCATCTTTATCTCTCTCTTTTGTTGCTGCACAGGTTGCTACGAACTTATTAGTTATTGCGACAAGTTATTCCTTGTAAGATATTACCTTTATCTTGATCAGCAGTGCAGTGTTATCTCCTTGTTTTGATTCTCAACTCCGCATGTTTCAACTTTATGCTTCTAGGAGTTTTGCCGGCAGGAGCCCTTGCATGGCGCCGAGTATCGAACTCGAAGCAGCCTGGCTGGCAGTCTTACCGCAAGCAACCTTGTTGTGGCTTCGTCGCGACGCCTTAGCTTGCTGAGCGGACTCGAAAACGAAACAAGGGCGCAACATTTTGTCGCAGCTCACTTAAATCGTTGAGCGTGCTCGACGACAAGACAAGGGTGCGGCTATCCACCGGTAGGTTCCTCCGAGCACAAGTTTCCCATACGAAGTGTGGTTGTTCAAGGAAGGCAACTGAAAATTTTAAAATTTTGGGCTGTGATACGGCAAGCTTCTCTTTCTTGAACAGCACTTGGTTCTTCCTCCATTTCCTTCCCCCCCGGCAAACTTGTGCACGAGGAATGTTTCTTTCGCTTAAGAGACCAGGAAAGAGAAGAACGAAACAGCACACGGCCTTTTGGCGTGCTATTGCTTGCCGGATATGCGTGTCATACGAAAAGATGCCAAATAACTCATGCAAATAGCAAAGAAGAGCATGGGAAAAGGCAAATAGCGCAAGACACGGAAACTTTATTGCTGCACGGGGTCTGCGCCCGGCTTTGTACAAAGGGTTACATGCAACGATGGCAAAGCTTTTGTACAAAAGGTGGTTGCCGGAGCGGATCACGGCAACCGCGCCTTATGGGTAAAACTTGCGAAGATGCTCTATGTTCCAGGAGTTGCTCACCGGTAAGCCTTCTTCGGTCTCGAGGCGGACAGCGCCGGGCCTCGTGACTTGTCTCACCCGATAAGGGCCTTCCCACTTCGGCGTCAACTTGTTGGAATTCTTGGCGGACTGAACACGCCGAAGAACAAGGTCGCCTTCCTCGAGACTCCTGGCTTTGACCTTGCGGCTATGGTAGCGGCGCAAGGCTTGCTGGTATCGAGCAGCTCGTCTGACAGCAGTTCGAGACGCCCTCCTCGAGGAGCAATCGCCATCTTGTCGCAGCTTGCTCTTGCTCAAGCTCATCATAAGCGAGCACTCGAGGAGATCCGTATACGAAGTTCCGTGGGAGAACTGCTTCGCTCCATAGACTAGAGCAAAGGGTGTCTGTCCGGTGGCTCGATTTGGTGTCGTTTTGATTGACCAAAGAGCCGCCGCAGCTCCTCTATCCAATTTCTTCCGCACTTGCGCAGCTCCGTCGAAAGTTCTTGTCTTGAGTCCGAGCAACACTTCAAATTGGCCCTTTCGCTTGACCGCTGCTCCTTGGGTGAGCAATGAAGCGAAACAGACCTTGGCGCCAAGGTCTTGGACGATCGCATGAAGGTGCGATTAGTGAATTGTGTACTCTTGTCGGTGATAATCCTGTTAGGGATCCCAAACGGCACACAATCGACCAAGAACTTGACCACGATCAGGTTGTCACCTTTCTCACTGGCTCCACTTCGGCCACTTTGTGAACTTGTCGATTGCTACGCATAAGTACTCAAAGCCCCGATAGCACGGGGAAGGGCCGAGGATATCGAGCCCCTGCATCGAGAAGGGCCGGATAAAGGGATTGTTTGGAGAGCTTGAGCTGGTGATGAATTTGCTTTGCATGGAACCGACACGCTTCACACTTGGTTACTAGTGCGCTTGCATCTTGAGGGCTTCTTGCCAAAGAACCCTTGCCGAAAGCTTTCCGCAAGTGCCCTTGCGCCAATGTGGTGGCCGATATGCCTCCATGTATCTCGCCAACAGCTTCGCCCATCTTCCCGAGATGCACTTGATCGACACCATTGAGCCTTCTTCAGATAGCTCGTTGCCTCACTTAACCGGTACATACTTGACTGCCTGGTTATCTTTTCTATTTCTTCCGGGTCGTCGGGAAGTTCTCCAGTTTGCAAGAAACGGACGATCTGCTGCGCCCATGCCGGAGCTTGAGGCTCGACGGCAAGGACTAAAGGCATGAGGGCCGCTGCGGGAACCTCAGCTTCTACGGCAAGGATCTCTGGCTCTGCCGGGGCTGAAGGTTCCCCGGCAAGCTTGCCGGGGCAAGGCTTGTCGGGAACACTTGCTTCGATCGCACAGACCCGAGGATCTGCAGGAGCAAACTGTTCCTCAGCGTTCTGGCCGTTGATCCTGGGGACTTTGGCGGCGGCCTCAGGGAGACCCGCCGGCAAGTAGTCGCCGGAGACCAACTTTCTCTTCTTGGACTGCCCAATTGATGGTGTGACGGAGGGTTGAGTCAGCTTGAGCAAGAAGGTCCCTGGTTCCACAGGTAACTTCATCAAGCACACTTTGAAAGGCCATCTGCGATTTCATTCTGAGCTCTCGGGATGTGCTCCATCTGCAGACCTTCAAAACGCTCCTCAAGCTTCCTCACTTCATCTACATAAGCTTCCATCAAAGGGCTCTGATAGCTCTTGTTAACTTGCCGGACCACCAACTGAGAATCTCCCCGCACAATCAACTTCTTGATCCCAAGTTCGGCCGCAATCCTGAGGCCGGCGAGCAAACCTTCATATTCAGCAGTGTTGTTTGTCGCTTGCTCTCTTGGGAAGTGCATCTGGATGACATACTTGAGGTGCTCCCCGGTGGGCGCGATGAGTACCACGCCGGCACCGGCGCCTTGCAGCGAGAAGGCACCATCAAAGTACATTACCCATTCACTTGCCGCTTCTTGCACGGGTGTACTTGTTTCTTGGACTTCTTCATCAGGTGTTGGGGTCCATTCTGCTATGAATTCTGCCAAGGCCCGGCTCTGTATGGTTGAAGTACTTTCAAACTTGAGTCCGAAGCTCGACAGCTCCAGCGCCCACTCAACGATCCTGCCTGTTGCTTCTGGGTTGTGCAATATCCTCTTCAGCGGGAAACGAGTGACCACTGTTATCTCGTGTGCCTGGAAATAATGGCGCAGCTTTCTCGAGGCCATAAGGAGGCCAAAAAGCAGCTTTTGCACACCAGAGTATCTTGACCTAGCCCCCTGGAGAAGGGAGCTTACAAAATATACTGGGCGCTGCACCATCTTTTTCCGCACCTCATCCTGTTCCTGCGCAGAATTATCCTTGTCGGGGCCAGAGCTTGTCGGGGCAGCCCCCTGCTTGTCGCTGGGCTCGCTTGCCGGTGGTGTAGCCTCCTCGTCGGATTCCCTCTCTGCTACTAGCGCAGCACTAACCACTTGGTTGGTTGCCGCTAGGTACAGCAGCAACTTCTCTTGTGGTTTAGGTGCGACAAGTATTGGGGTGGAGGATAGGTATCGTTTCAAATCTTGCAGCGCTGTCTCCGCTTCTGGAGTCCACTTCATGGGGCCTGCCTTCTTCAAGATTTTGAAGAAAGGTAGGGCGCGCTCTGCAGACTTTGAAATGAACCTACTGAGGGCAGCCACACAACCTGCGAGTCTTCTGACATCTTTGACTCGCTTCGGGGCCTCGATCTGCTCAATGGCTTTAATCTTGTCGGGGTTGGCTTCAATCCCTCTCTGTGACACAAAGAACCCGAGAAGCTTGCCGGAGGGAACTCCAAAGACGCACTTCTCGTGGTTCAACTTTAGCTGATCTTGCGCAGGTTCTGAAATGTCTCTTCCAAATCTTGAATCGGTGTATCCTTGTTTTGCTCTTCACCACGATATCATCCATGTAAGCCTCTACATTTACGTGGATCTGTGGCTCAAAAGCAGATACACTACCCTTGCAAATGTTGACCTGCATTCTTCAGTCCAAATGGCATGCGATGAAGCAATAGGTGCCACATGGAGTGATAAACGCATCTTCTCTTCATCCTCTTTGGCCATAAAGATCTGGTGATAGCCTGAGTATGCATCAAGAAAGCGAGTAGCTCACATCCCGCAGATGGAGTCAACAATCTGTCGATGCGCCGCAAGGGAATGGATCCTGGGACATGCTTTATTCACATCGGTGAAGTCTATACACAGCCTCCATTTCCGCTGGCCTTGCGCACGACGACCGGGTTTGCTAGCCACGCCGGATGGATCACACCTCGACTAGGCCTGCTGCCTCTAGCTTCTTGATTTCTTCGCCGATGAATTCTTGGCGCCCACGGCTTGCTTCCTCACTTTTTGCTTGACGGGCGCGCGATGAGGGCAAACGGCAAGCTTGTGCTCAATTACCTTCCTGGAACACCGGGATGTCGATGGTTGCCATGCAAACACATCGACATTCGCCGCAGAAAGCAACGAGCGCCGCTTCCTATTTGTCGTCAAGTGTGGCAATCGATGGTGAAGGTACCACCAATGCCGCCCTCCTTGGCGGGCACCTTCTTGGTTGCCGGGCGGAGCATCCATTCCTTTTTACCCTTGCGGTGGAGCTCGACGGGCGTCCTCGACAGCAGCGCAACACTCAAGAGGTGCAGTTGCGGAGTGGGCCCGGCGCTTGCGACTTGGTCTTCGTCTTCTTCCCCGGGAGTTTCAGCGGCAAGCGATCCCCGCCGATCGCTATCGCCGCATCCCGTAGATCTTGTCGGTGCGAGATAAGCGCATCTTTCTTGTCGCCGTGGACGGTGATGACGCTTATCGCCCCGCATCTTGAGCACGCTAGGCATAATGGGAAGCTGCCATGAATTTGGCGAGAGCAGATTGCCGAGTATTCCGCCAGTACGGCAACGGAATATCGGCAACGTCGAAAGTGACGCGCTCGGTCCTGAAGTTGAGCTCCCCGCCAAAGGTCACCGGCAGAGTGATCTTTCCCTTGGGCTTGCTCCGTCCCGGGTTGATTCCTTGAAAAGAACCGGTCTCTTCGAGCTCGCCATCTGGGATTTGGAGTTTCTTGATCACAGCAGAGAGATCAAGTTCAGCCTGCTCCGCCGTCAACCAACATTTTGGTGACCTTGAGGTTGCGGATGGTGGGCGAGACCAGCATCGGCAAGCACCCGACCGCGGTGGTGCGGTCAGGGTGATCCTCAAGGTCAAAAATGATGGGCGTGCTGGACCATTTGAGGAGCCTGCGCGACTCTACGGGCAGCTCCGCTGCATTCACTTCACGCACCCACTGCTTTAGCTGGCGGTGGGAGGTGTGCAGTGAGGCGCCGCCGTCGACGCACAGGACCTCCGTGGCCTTCTGGAACTCCTGCTCGCTGTCATCCTCATCCTCCATATCCTCGTCATCATCTTCGTCCTTGTCGCGGCTCCGGGGAGGTCGATCTCCTTGTCGCCGCTTGGCCTTGCCGGGGGGTCCTCCCCGACCATTGAACGGCCGCTTCTTGCTCGGTTCTCCCCCGCCACCTTGGGCCCTCTCCTTGTCGCGCCTCTCGTACTCAGCTCTTTGCTGCTCGACGAGATAGTCGACGCGCTTGCAATTGTAAAGATCGTGGCCTTTGGTGCGGTGGATTTTGCAGTATTGCTTGCCGGGGCCGTCCTGCTTGTCGGCTGCCGCCACAGGGGCAAGCTCCTTGCCGGAGTTGTCAGCCTGTGTCTGCTTGGCGGGAGCTTCTTTGCCGGACTTTTCGACGGCAAGCACCTGTTCCTTGTTCTTCTTCTGAAAGTTCTGCCGCCGGCGCTTCTTTGCCGGGGCGGCGTCGTCGGAGTCGCTTCCTCCTGCGCCAAAGATCCTCCCCGGGAGCCTCCTCCCTCTTCCGCGTGTCGCGATTTATCAGCCAGAGCATAAAGCTCGCTGACATCCCGGATCTTGGTCATCGCCATCTCTTCACGCATGCGTCGGTTACGCACGTTCTGGTGGAACACGCTGATAACCGCGGCAGGGTGGACGTCAGGGATGTTGTGCTGCACACGGCTGAAGCGTTGGATGTACTTGCGCAGGGATTCTCCTTCCTTCTGGGCCAAAATATGGAGATCGCTCTCTGGCCGTGGGGTTTGTGGCCGCCGCGAAGAAGCGCCAACAAACTGGTGGCAAAGGTCTGCCCAAGAAGAAATGGAGCCTTCCGCAAGTGCATAAGCCAAGAACGAACGCTCGCCTAAGCACGAGCGGAAGTAGTTCGCCGTAATCTTCTCGCCGCGCCGCAGCCTGCACCGCGATGGTGTAGATACCGAGGAATTCGAGGGTGCGCCTTGCCGCCGTACTTCTCCGGCACGTCGGGCTTGAAATTCTTCATGCTGGGCCACTGGACGCGCCGCAGCTCACGGGTGAACGCAGGGCAGCCCGCCGCGTACGGCAAGTCGCCTGGCTCGCCGGGCGCGCGCGCGTCGATAGTGCTTCCAGCCCTCCGGTCTGACTGTCGCCGAGTCTCTCGGCGGCGCTCGATCGTGGTCCGAGCGTCTTCTCGCCGCCGATCGTCAAGGACTTGGCGTTGATCCCGACGAGCCCGCGGATCCGACGATGCCGTGGAGCCGTCGTCGACGTTGTTCCGGCAGGGCGGCGTCTTTCGCTTCCGCGGCGGGGAGTGCACGGTAGTTGCACCCCCGGCGGTCTGGTTGCCGTTGGCCTTCATCTTCTCAGCTTGTCGCGGCTGTGAGGCCGCCGGCCGATGTAGTGGATTGTTGTTGGCGAAGGCGACCAGGCTCTGGATGGTAGCCTCCAATCTCGACCTTGTCCGCTGCTTTGGGAAGTCGAGGAGCATTTGCGCCTTGTGAGCGCTTCGCAGGAGTGGAGGGAAGCGGAGCGGCGGCGGGGGATCGACGCCGCCGGACTCCTAACAATGTTAGAAGGAGCAGGTCCCGCCCGGCGCTTTTGCTTTGCTCGTGTTCGACGGGGTCCGGAACATCCCGCGAGCCTCGGTATGTCCTCGCTCCAGAGGGCGGATACCACCTCTGTGGTATGGCGCTGGGTCGTCGCTGCCGAGATGGACGCGATCCACGGAGACCGAGGCGCGGTCATCCGCCCTGCCCTCGATCTCGTGGCACCGCGAGTGCCCTCGTCGGTGTCCACCCTTTCGACGGCGTCTCCTCCGCCCACCGTTGGCTCCGGTGGCGGCGGGTGAGACGCAGACGGGTCTGCAACCCTTGAAGCCCTCGTCTCCGGGGCCGTGGCGCAGTTGTTGATGAAGTCGCGACTAAATTTGGAGAGGTTGATGAAGAAGCGCGGCAGCGAACGCCGGATCAGGTCCGCACAACCTCGACGCCCCCTACCTGGCGCGCCAAAGATGTCGGCGACGGGTGCGGACACCTATGGGGCCGGGGAGGCCCCTTCGTGAGTTCGGTACGAGGGCGGAGGATGCGCGGAGAGCAGATCGAGGCGACGCGCTCGGGGGATTTTACCCAGC
Source organism: Aegilops speltoides (assembly GCA_021437245.1). Taxonomy (NCBI): domain Eukaryota; kingdom Viridiplantae; phylum Streptophyta; class Magnoliopsida; order Poales; family Poaceae; genus Aegilops; species Aegilops speltoides. The sequence goes on along the minus strand of CM038142.1, from coordinate 221,885,058 downwards.
TTCGGGCCGCGATGGTCGCGTAAAACCCTACTGCTGCTTTGTGTTGTATTTGATCTTGCTCTGAATGCGAGCAGATGGTGGTGTGGTGTTGAATGAATCCAACTAGCCAACCCCAGCGCTAGAGTTGCTAAGGATCCCCACCTCCCCACGCTGTGCATGGGCCTCCTTTTATAGGGCAAGGGTCACCGGCAGTGTCAACGTAGGAGAGAGGGGTAAAACGTAAAAGAGGTGGTAGTTGGAGCAGTCTTGGGAACAAAGGCAGCTACAATGCTTGAACAAAGGATTCCACCTACTTTTGACAGAGGGGGACAAGAGCATTTAATGCCCGTCGCCGCCGACCCCAAAAGCTCCCGCCCTTGCGTCTCCGTTTGCCACGGCGGTGGAGCCACCACCGTGGAGTGCCACCACACCCTCATGCTGCATGACCATCCGCCACGCTGTCCGGAGAAGGCTAAAGGCGACGCGGGGGCGATGAGCTGGAGTCGGCACGCTGGCGCAGCTCTCCCGGCAAGTACCTTGCCGGGTCTTGATCTTGCCGGGCCCAGAACTTGTCGGGCTCAGAACTTGCCGCTCCCGGGCCCTCGCCGACGCCAGAGAAGCGCCGAGGCGTGTCTCCCGTGATGTAGTCTTCTAATCTCCCGGCGAGCTCCTCTCGCCAGGGCTTGCATGAGTGACGTAATCTTGAGCCAGAACGGCCTTCCCGCAAACTCCTCTTGCCGGGCCTTGATCTTCTATCTTGCACACTTTGTTCTTGAATGGCTTGATATGGAGCAGGAATGGTCTCCGGCAAGCAGGTGGTGGAGCCAGCTGCGGGGAGCTGCGACTGCCCGTGCACAAGTTGGGGTACTGAGGTACCCCTACCTTAGTACACCGACAGAAGGTACAAGGCTGTAGAGTTTGAGCAGGACAAGATTTGCTCCGCTCACATAGGGAAAGGTGTCTAAAGATAACAAAACTGGGACCAACACACATATGCTCCTTGGTTGTTTGTTCTTTGTTGCAATAGACTGTGCATGACCACAGTACATCGGTAGTTGCACATGGTGCTGGTGCGTCCACTATCCCATGCAACTCATTAGCTATTGTTAATCTAAGGCCTTGTTTGGTTAAAAACTCCCTAGTCCCTACCTGCTTGGTTCCAGGGACTAAACATGGACTAGAGGTTATTAAATGCCATGCTAAAACACCATGTTACCCCTAGTAATGAACTAATAGAGACAAGGTGTGATGCGTGGCAGGGGCAACTGTTGGAAAAAGTACCAAAAAGACTCCCTCGGGGTCTTCTTTCTTTAGTCCCAAATGCCCACTTTTAGTCCCTAAAAGTCCCTCCTGTTTGGTTTAGATGGGACTGACACGGAGTTTTTTAGTCCCTACACCAAAATGTCCCCGTAAACAAACACCCTCTCATAATGCATTTGGAAAATTGATGCAATGCCACGCTTAAAAGCAAATTACATGTTTAACGAATTTTATTGTTACTATAATCTCTATGTTAATATTAATCAATGCCACCGCTTGAGAAATGCTACCGCCTTGTTTTCTTTCCCATTTAGATAAGGTAGATGCTTCTTTTGTTGGCTTCGTGTCATCCACCGTTATTGACCACTAATTGTTTCCTTCGCACCTCTGTAAACAGGTTATCTACTTCACCTCGTTGCCATTGTGACTTTTTGTTGCACTGCTGATACGTCTCCAACGTATCTGTAATTTTTTATTGCTCCATGCTACTTTATCTACTGTTTTGGACTATATTGGGCTTTATTTTCCACTTTTATATTACTTTTGGGACTAACCTATTAACCGGAGGCCCAGCCTGCAATTGTTGTTTTTGCCTTTTTCAAGATTTCAAGAAAGAATATCAAACGGAGTCCAAACGGAATGAAACCTTCGGATCGTGATTTTACAACTGAACGTGATCCGGAGACTTGGACCCTACTCCAAGAAGTCTCCGAGGAGGTCACGAGGGTGGAGGGCGCCCACAGGTGTGCCCCTTACCCGTGGGCCCCTCGGAGCTCCACCGACGTACTCCTTCCTCCTATATATACCTATGTATCCCCGAACGATCAGAACAGGAGCCAAAAACCTAATTCCACCGCCGCAACCTTCTGTATCCATGAGATCCCATCTTGGGGCCTGTTCCGGAGCTCCACCGGAGGGGGCATCCACCATGGAGGGCTTCTACATCATCACCATAGCCCCTCCGATGAAGTGTGAGTAGTTTACTTCAGACCTTCGTGTCCATAGCTAGTAGCTAGATGGCTTCTTCTCTCTTTTTGGATCTCAATACAATGTTCTCCCCCTCTCTCGTGGAGATCTATTCGATGTAATCTTGTTTTTGTGGTTTGGTTGTTGAGACCGATGAATTGTGGGTTTATGATCCAGTATTATCTATGGAAAATATTTGATTCTTCTCTGAATTCTTTTATGTATGATTGAGTTATCTTTGCAAGTCTCTTCGAATTATCCTTTTTGGTTTGGCCAACTAGATTGGTAGTTCTTGCAATGGGAGAAGTGCTTAGCTTTGGGTTCAATCATGCAGTGTCCTTACTTAGTGATAGAAAGAGTTGCAAGGCACGTATTGTATTGTTGCCATCGAGGATAACAAGATGGGTTTTTTATCATATTGCATGAATTTATCCCTCTACATCATGTCATCTTGCTTACGGGCGTTCGTGTGTTTTACTTAATACTCTAGATGCATGCCGGATAGCGGTCGATGAGTGGAGTAATAGTAGTAGATGCAGAATCATTTCGATCTACTTGTTTTGGACGTGATGCCTATATACATGATCATTGCCTAGATATACTCATAACTATGCTCAATTCTGTCAGTTGCTCAACAGTAATTTGTTCACCCACCGTAGAATACTTATGCTCTTGAGAAAAGCCACTAGTGAAACCTATGGCCCCCGGGTCTATTCTCATCATATCAATCTATATCACTCTATTTACTTGCTTTGTTTTTACTTTACCTTTACCTTTTACTTTGCATCTATCTATCAAAAATACCAAAAATATTATCTCTATCAAATCTAACTCTCGTAAGTGTTCGTGAAGGGATTGACAACCCCTAAGCGTTGGTTGCGAGTTGATATCGTTTTGTGTAGGTACGAGGGACTTGTGTGTGGTCTCCTACTGGATTGATACCTTGGTTCTCAAAAACTGAGGGAAATACTTACGCTACTTTACTGCATCATCCTCTCCTCTTCAGGGAAATCCAACGCAGTGCTCAAGAGGTAGCAACTGCACAAAACACTTTTGTTTTAAGAGTGTTTTGTGCAGTTCAACCAAAATGTCACACCGACAACGTTGCTTGATTGCTTGATCTTAGTGGAAGTGCACAAGAGGAGATCTTACTTCCTATCCGTTAAGGAGAATTTGGTACAGATCTTCTTCTTGTAAGTTGTTTGAATTCCGCATCATCAGAGGTCAGTACTAGCCTTCTCTCGCATGATTCTGCAGTGTTCTTTCATATGTTGTGCTACTTGTACGATAATGTTGCTTGATTTTAGTGAACCGCACAAATGGAGACAAGACTTCCAATCTGTATGTCGATATTTCACAACTGTTGGCCTGTATTTTGCCACTTTCACCAGAAAATTAAGTTTAGTACTATACTTGTGCTCCCTAATTGACATGCCAAATCTTACATTGAAAGCGAAGCTTGTCTATTATTGAACCAAGTGATGAAGGGGAAGAACAAGCGGAAGAAAAACAAAAATCAACTCCCAATGTTGTAATGCAGCACTGGAACTGTGATGACACAAGTAATGATATAGTTTTGCAACTTAATTTATTGCTATGGCTGGAACAAGCAATTGTTTTGCCACTGATTTGATGCCACCCTTAATGTAATACGTAATTATCTCTACTTGTGCAAACATGGATCTTCTTTGAAGATACCATATATTTTAGTGGAACTACACCAGAAGATGTTGGAAACATTAAACTAATCGTGGAGTATATAGTAAGCATGGCCACCACCGTAGATAGCAACAGATGGTTCCGGAGAAGTGCTTCATCTATATGCTCTACACAATAAGCCTCCTGGCAAAGGTTGGTACTCGCCCGCTGATTTCATCCATATGATTGAGCTTTGTCATCTCTATTGGTGTTGTGCTACTATTTAGATACTATCATGAAAAAGTGGTATTGTCCTTGAGAAGTGCTTCATCTGTGTTGTTTTAAATATTTCCTTTCCTTTTTTCGAGCAAACAGGATGCTAGCATTTAGTAGTCCTCTTGTCTTTGCATAATAGGATCATCTTCCATCAAGAAGAATATGGAGTACGTGAAGTGACTAGTTCCGATTATGCCAGGATGAAGAAGCCCTGTCTATCTTCTCATCGGAAGGAGCAGTTGAAGGATGGTTACATTACTCCCCACAAGACCAAACTAACTTCAGCTCGTAAGACCGGTCAAATCTCCATTTTTTGATGTGATGCTTGAGTACAATGTTGGTCTAGGATTCTTTCTGGTGAGTTCCATTTTTCTAAAAGTGTGCTCTACATGGACCATGTATGTGCCTGTTGAAACTGTCAATTCATAGTACAGTTTACTTTATACTAATCACTTTTTTGTATTTGTGCAAATAGGGGTGCTCAACTTGATTTCAATGGGAACTACACAAAATGTTCGTGAATACATCGAATCATTCACTTGCACCACAAGAAAGGAGGTGCCGATAAGTTCAAGGCGTTGCAACATATAAGGGCGAAATCATACAGGCTACGCACAAATTTGATTGATTTTGGTGGAACTGCACAAAAAGAACAGCTGGTTTATTTAGCCGATGTGCCATGTCAATGTACGAATTGATGGCAAACCCTGCCCATTCCACAATCGTAGGCATTTGATATTTGGGAATGGGACAACCTTGTCAAATTTTGCTCATTGATTTGAGCAAGACATGCGTTTGATATTTTCGAATGGGACGCCCTTTGCTGTCAGCAGCGTCGATCAATTTTTCCTTTATTATTTAGTTGTGAAGTAAATATTGCCTCTGACATGTGAGTCGCTGAGATGCATAATCATCGATTGTTTTGAATGTTCTCTATGAATTGCCAGGCCTGTGTGTTTGATTGCAATGTACAGAAACGGTAAAAAGCTGCTCAAACCCTTTGTACTCCTTCTGTTCCTTTTTACTTCGCACATTGTGAAAGTGCATACTTTTTTGTATAAAATTGGTCAAAGTAGAGATACTTTGACTGCAGACAAAACTTGTATGCAAACTAGAAAGGACCGGAGGGAATACGTGTGAAACTGCTGCAAACGAGGTGATCACCCTGGGAATAATGCTAGTACGTATTGTTTTGCATGTTCATCCAATGCCAGTGATGCAGGAATTCAAACTAATCGAAATAAATTCATTTATACACAGTCGGATTTCATATAAACATGCCGGATTTCATTACATTTCATACATTCTTCAACTAAAAAGGGGTGCGCTGGAGGTATAATTAATTAACCGGTTACCTAATCGTGTCCCGCTGAGCTGAACAGAAAGTGACTTAATCTGGGTGTGCGTTGCATAACTGACATGTGGCCTGTTGGGCCCACGTGTCAGTCAGCAAACTACTCCAGCAGTTAAGTAGAAGCAGCGTTCTTCTCCAGCGCAGCTCTCCGACTCCACGTCGCCGCCAAGAAGCTAACCGGTGATCAATGGTCAACCCGCCTAGCTTGGCTTCAACCGGAGGGTAGCAGCGGTGGCCTTACTGGGACCCAAGCGGCGGCGACCTACCTTTGTTCTACTCTTCCTCGTTTTCTATGTGGCGCGGCCTCGTTGGTAGTGGGGTGGGGCCTCGGTGGAGCCGGCGATGTTCTCTGTCTCATTGCCGGCGGGCGGTGCCTCAGCGGAGCAGTGGAAATACTCCCCCACGTTGCCGGCAGGGTGGGGCCTCGGCTGAGCCGGCGATGTCCTCTGTCTCGTTGTTGGCGGGGCGGGGCCTCGACGGAGCCGGAGGTGTCCTCTGCCTCGTTGTTGGCACCGTGGGGCCTCGGTGGAGCAGGGCCTCGTCGACGCCAGTGGAGCGGGGACTCGTCGGAGCCGGCATTGTCCTCTGCCTCCTCCTCGGTCTCGCCAAACAGCGCCTCGCCCGCTTCATCGCCCTCTTTGCTAGCCTCTTTGTAGGCGGCCACAGCCTCCGCCACCAGCATGCGGTACCGCCAGCGCTCTAGGCGGCCCTTGCGGGCGAAGCGGTATGAGTCGAGCAGCGCCTCCTGCTCCGCCCGCTACGCGGCGATCTGCTCCTCCGCCTGCAGGTGCTTCTGGAGGAGATGGTGGTTGTAGGCGGCATCGGCCTGTGCCTCCCGGAACTGCTCCTCACGCATCTGCCTCACCCTGTCCATATATTGGGCACGGGCCTCGCCGATGTTCATGGTGCAATGCACCAGCGAGGATGGCGCGGAGGAGGGGGTTGGCGCCGGATCGTCGACTACCATGTTCTCCATTGGGGCGCCGTCGTCCTCCGGCTGCCTGCCGGCCAGCCGGTCGGCAGCAATGGCTGCCATCTCCTATGGTCCGTCGTCCTCCCATCCTGAAGAGCGCTGGAGCTCGAGGAAGCCATGGTGGGCAGTAGTGGTGTGGACAGGAGAAAGGGAACGGATGCGGATGACTGCGGCTATGGCCGGCGCAGCAGTTTATATAGCAATGGTGGGCGGGCGGAGGGACGGACATGTGGCGCCGGAGTAGCCGCCTCGGCAACCGCGTATCATTAATGTGGGCGGCAGATGGACGGACGGATGGCACTTGTGTCGTTTGAAGGCAGAGCAATCACCTGCACCGGGAAGCGGGCGGGCGGCGCTGACTATTTCGGGCGGAAAGCGCGCGCGGATGAGGAGATGACTTTACTTGGAGAGGATGACAATGGGGACCCACCAGGTCCATATCCTCACGTACGCAAGTGCCTCCTTATTATATATACTAGATGAATACCCCACGCGTTGCCACGGGACATCTAGTAGGCTTCTAAATGCTAAAGGACTTGGTTTTCACCCATTAATATGTTTGAGAAAAGAATGCTAAATACATATTCAGTAAAAAGCTGAAGATTGACATAACAGCTTTCGTTCAATAAATACTAAGAAGTGCAAGATTGTAGATACATCGAGCAAATGAAATTAATTTTTAGCAATGGGCCATTATAGCAATCAGACACAAACGTAAGTCAAATGAAGATACTAATTCTAGCTTATGAGTATTATATAACATATTCTTTCGACCTCAAGTGGTCACACATGATAGTTTTAGACTACTGCTTAAAAGTAGTTCACACCATCACTCCACCGGGGACGGCAACCTGTGAAGATTTATTTTAGTCCTTCCTTTATGATGAGTCAAACACCTTAGGAAAGATAAATAAAAAATCTTCAAGTGGACCAGCAAAATTCGTAGATAACATGGTAAATCGAACTCTGTTGCAACCTTAACAAGGAACTATGCTAGTTGACATATTGATCTTCAATTTGGTTGAATGCTTCAGATAGTTGAAAGTGCAAAATTTTACTGAGGTGCGGAGAGAGCACTACCACTGAGACTGGAGGTGACCAAACTGACAAAACCTGTTGGTGGTGGCACCGGCAAGATACTATTGCTCTTTGACAATATGAGCTACGCACATAGACGAGTTTGCTAGAATCTCGATAAGGATGCCTGCATGTGCTATTAGTAAGTAGGAGCGGCAGAAAGTGTATGAACAACAGGGAGTTGAAAATGCATCGAAACAAAAAGTCAATGAAAGCACCAACTTCCAAATTCTTGAGTTAGGCTGTGTATACACTATCACTTTATATATGGAGCAAGTTAGAGGCTGGTTGAACAACCTAAATATATCTTCTGCAGGGAATGTGTAAGAACTTATAGATTTTGTTTCTGTAATATGAGGATGCGTTGTTCCCTGTAATTTTCTCAGACAAAACAATAGCTTGCTGAAAGATGTGGCATGCCGATAAAATGAAAAAACCTCCGCAACACAAACTCTGGATAAATTTATGTATCAAATTCATTGCAAGTCTGTAAAGGAGAAGGTACGTGTGTTTTTGTTCCAGTTTTGCAAGTTGCTCTGCAACTTCACACTAAAGCAAGAGTCCATGTAGTTGACCCGACAGCATGAATGCACCGTAATTCGCGTCGCCTTCCAGCAGCAGCACCTGCGACATGAACGTGTATGTATCGACGGACCCACAGTCGCAACATCCAATAACGCAAGCAGGCTGAGGCATAAGGTCCCCGATGGCAAAATCGCCATCCACTATGGTGCTGCCACTCGCAATTGCCTTATAAGGAAACAAATACATTGCACGGAAATAATCCATGGAAGAAGTTGAAGCAAAATTTTCCACAAAGCAAATTGAAGATAATAATTCAAGAAATTCAACCAAATTTCTGAAAAGCAAACTACGAAAAGGACTCGTTATAATCAAGTGTTAGGTTCAGACAAAACGTATAGTATACATCGAAATATTATACTATAATATAGTTCCTCCTCGGACATATGTTAGATATGCAGATGCGGTATGCAGTAAGAACGGCAAGGACATGTTATATTTGAGAGCATCGGAGCCCAAGACTGAGCCGCACCTTGACGCGATTGGCTGGAGTCCCGTACCCTCGTGTGGCGTTCACCTACACTCTCTCACCCATTGATCCCTGCTAGCTGGTACCACGTCCTTACGCGGCCGACGTGAGTCAGAGGCAAAGTGAGGAGGGCATGGGCCGTTGCTGCATCTAAAGGTCGTGCCACCGTGAGCACATCGTGCCGGTGTCGGTGTGGATGGCCGACTTGAGCGACAAAGAGCTCGGGATCTGCACTGCCGCACGCCGGGAGCCCCAAGATGCAGACCTCGCACCCCACCGAGTAGGGTTGGCCGCTCCACAGGGAGACTTCCCGGCCTTCTGTCGAGGCACCTGACACGTGACGGCAAGGTAATCACCTAGAGTAGCCGAGGTCAATGTGTGGACGCAGTGTAATCCACCGCGAGGCGCTCTTCTTCCAGGGCGGGGCTCCGTATGACGAAAAAGCCGGGGGCAAGTGGGGGATGAGCACTTGTAGATCTCACCGCAAGGGAGTCTCGCCCTCGCCATCGTGCCTTGCCAAATCTTATGATGTCCAGAGAGAAAAATCGGAACAGCAACTTAATCCATAGAGTAATGCAGTAATGGGATTTGATGGTAATTGGAGAAGATGAAGAGGAAGGGAATCTGCGGCTGTGGGAACTGGTGAGGTGCTGCGTTTCGGAATTGCTACAAACGGAAAGAGACGTGCATGGGCAGCCTATCTCGTCGGTCCCACTGAAGCTAACATGGTTGTTTTCTTATGTGACGGGTCCCACATATAAGCCTACAAGTAAATGCTGAGGTGGAAACGCTGCTAATGTGGATAGGCTGCATGTCAAGAGAAATATCATAGTAGGGATGAACTATTTAGGTATTATAGATATATAAAACTAGAATTTATTTTGCTTCCTCCTGGTTTCCTGACATCACGGTCCCAGACCATTGTCAACCTATGTAGGAGTAGTCAATAAACGCGAGAATTGCACAAGAAGCGGCCAACAGCTGGGACCAAGCAGCTCGAGCAGTATTTGTGTTTTTGGGGTGTGAGCACTGCAGATTTTTTCGATGTTTAGCCCAGATATTAATTTTTCTCCCCTGAACAACAACGAAAACATCGCTGCAGGTATTAACTGGGCGGGTTGTGGCCCGTCTAGCCCAGGACAGAAATCCAGCCCAGATATTAATTTTTTAAGCTGAAAATGGCTAGCCCAGCTATACTTTTTGATGAATACCTAGGCAAGGTCAAGTTGTTATTCTCTGCCCCGCTTGGCTGCAAATCTTTCCTAGGAGGGATGCATTAGGCTTAACAAGAAAATGAGCTTTAACAAGTAATAAATGGGATGTAATTATAAAAACTGGGCAGTAACTATAAAAATATGCTCCAAACACGTGATTACTTTATAAAATATTATTTTTGGATATTGAAAATTTTAATTTCATTAATTGTTGCAAGCGCAATGTTTCGTTGGATTCTTACGTAATATAAATGTATATTGAAATTGTATTTAATTTGACTAGAAATTTCGGGATAAAAATATTTCGGATCCCATCAAAATGTGGGAATTTTTATTGAATTCTATTTTGAACGGTTGGTTGAAATGGGCTGTACTTTTAACAAACTGTAAATGGGTTGTATTAAATTCCATTAGAATTCAAAAATGGGCTACACATTCTTACAAATCTCAAATGGGCTATAAGTTCTCTGGCACACAATTCTGGCCTTACTAAGTTGACGCGTCCCCTAAAAACAGAGTTGACGCGTATGCAAGACTTTGTCAACTTATAGTCAACACACGGTTCTAGCAGCAGTGGCCGTTGGATGTCCATCCAACGGATGTCGTGCTTCTTCTTCAATCTCGAATATTCTAGCTTCACCCGCCCAAAAAATGATTCCTCCCCCTGACATCTAGGGCACACCGTTTCGGAAGCTGACCTGTGGGCCTACTTAGTTGACGTACCAAGGGCTTTGTCAACTTAGTCAATATAAACGATTCTAGCTGCAGTGACCGTACGATGTCCATCGAACGGCCGTCGTACTTCTTCAACCTCTGGTCTTCTTGCTCCTCCTTCCCATGGCCGGTTGTGCTGCCGCGGAGGCCTCACCGCCCCTACTACTCCCACTGCTGGCCAGGCCATCCGTCCACTCACCCACACTCCCTGTTATTCTGCGGCGATGGCAGCGCAGTCGAACCACTGAACCCTCGTACTCCTCTCCGTGTGTGCATCCACTACCGCGTCTTCCCCAGCTCCATGTCGTCCCCTTCCTAGGCCCCGCCGTCGTCCACCGTCGTGGTGCTCTTGGCGCGGCGTGGTCAACGTGGTCCAGGAACAACTTCCATCGGACATGGATTGTACGTGGAGAAGCTGACAGCTGGGTCCACGGCAGCCGCAAGTAAGTGCCTCCATATTACGCGCAAAATAATTATTCCTCCACCAGACAGCGGGGACCCACCGGACGGGCCACCGTATTTTGCGAAAAAAATAATTCGCCCCCTGACTACTGGGACCCACGAGCTACATCTTCGCACGCAAGGAAGTGCATCCAAAAAAAACGATTCGCCCCCTGTCGTGGAATTAACACGTCAGATGTCCTAGAAGAAGGACTTAGTCATGGAGCCATCGCTACGATATTAGCCTAAAGGGGTTAAACCAAACAAGGGACACGAGAGTTTTATACTAGTTCGGCCCCTTACGATGAAGGTAAAAGCCTATGTCTAGTTGTGATGGGATTATTGGGGTTTCGATGACCAGGGAGCGAATACGCTTTGCCTGAGTCTCGAGTTGTTGTTTCTTGTCCCTGCACTGCTACCGGGTCGTCCCTTTATATACACAGGTTGACGCCCGGCCGGTTTACAGAGTTCCAAGGCCGGCTCATACAAGTGTCCGGCTCGGTCTCTTCCTTTTCCCTAACTTACAACACAAGTTATACAACTATGGCGGTTTACAATTATGGGCCCCAACCTACCTCTGGGCTATGGGCCTCTAAGCTTTACTAGTAGAGCACCATCTTCTTTGTCTTCATGGGATTCAATACGGTTGAGCATGAACTAGCCCCTCCTGGGCGGTTTACAGTCAGCAGTTATATCCTCAATATTAGGCACCAGATTGATTTGAACCTGTTCATGTCAATCTTCGACACATATAAAAATTCCCTGAACATCTTCTTATAATCCTCATAAACCGCCATGATATCTTCTCCTTGTAAACTTTGGTAAACCTCCATGACGTCATCTTCTGAAATTGTAATAAATCATCATGATGTCATCTCTGTATGAAAAGATTCCCTTCATTTAATTAACTCCCGAAAATCAAGGCGACAGCTGCGCCCCTCTTGCCGCTTCAGGCTCCTCGATTCTCGCGCCTGCCGCTTATCCCCTTGCCTTTATAAATAAGACCGGGGGGTCCTTCCATTTTCCCCCTTGCCTCTTCGCATCTTCTTCCTCCTCGCGACCCCGAAGAGCTCAAGCATCGCCGCCGCCGTTGACAGTTGAACCTGCACCAACTAGGCCGTTGCATCAACCTGTTCGTAGCAGAGATCTTGCGACCCTCCTCCACCGCTACATGGCCCTGGTAAACACTCCCCTCCTCAACTTATCGAATCTGCATTAGGGTTTCGAAGTTCTTCGTGTTCCTCAGCGTTCATCGGCGCTTATTTGCTTCTTCTTTAGCATCTCACTGGATCTAGCTTGGCTTGATAGTTTCTTCTTGTGGCCAAAGCCGTAGCTTTAATCTGTCCTGCCATAGCATCTTGTTGTTCCTGAATAGATCCCATCTGGATTGTTAATGTCCTTCCGTCGCCATTTTTAGGGCTCAGAAAAAATTTATTTACTAGGCTGCGGTAGATTCAAAATTATAATATCATCTTGTGAAACCTGTTTCTTCAACACTTAGTAAATTTTAGATGTGCTTCTTCCCCTTGTAGGCGGTTTAGCCTTTAGAAAATGACAACCCGCCAGGTACCATTAGCCCTCACATAAACGGCCACTTTAACTTGAGCATCGATATCCGGTTTATAGTGCATATATGTTTGAATTAAATCCCCCGGTTTAACACCGGTTTGTGCACATCAATCTTGAACCGTGAACCGGCTTTGCACTTACTTTACAGTCTGTCCTTCACAATGGCCAAGCAATTTGCCTCTTGCAACTGGGTTCCTTCCCGGGTCACAGATACTCAACTCAATGGGTATGTTCTAACTGGCACTTTGGCCTAGAAGGAGGTCATTCATTGGCGAGTCCCTAGCCCTGAATGCCCTCCCGAACCTCAAGATGGAGAAGTGGTGGTATTTATGCAGCATCTAGACTGGGGATTTAGCCCTCCCAGATCAAAGTTTTTATGGGATGTGCTTGCCAACTTCCAACTCCATCCACAAGACATTGGACCGAACATTGTGTCCAACATCTGTAATTTCCAAGTGTTCTATGAAGTTTACCTTCAAGAAGAACCGTCTGTTGAGCTTTTTAGGGACTTCTTCCACTTAAACCACTGAACTGAATTCTCTGACGGCCCCAACACTGAACTCGGCGGAGTGTCGATTCAGAAAAGGAAAGAAGTTGATTTTCCTCATGCCAAACATCACATTCACCCCAAAGATTGGAACCAAACATGGTTTATTGTCAGAACACTGCTCCTGCTGAAGAAAACCCTCTGCCAGGTTATCGTGCTCACCGACTCAGCAATGGACATCCCCTGCCTCAGTGGCTCACAGCTAAAGAACATCAAACATATGCACCTCAACTCGCTAAGCTTCGGGCCTTCCTAGCAAACGGTTTAACCGGCATTGACCTCGTTCATTGCTGGGTTTCGTGGGGTATCCTGCCTTTAAGGCGCCGCACCAGGTTGATGCATGAGTATACCGGGGATATCAAGGATCCTCAACGGCACCATGAGATAGAGATAACTAATGATGAAGTCACTGAGGCTGTTAAGAGGATGTTGGATGAACCGATTGCTGAATGCAGCAAAACTGGGCTGCGTCCCTTTAACACCTCCAGGAAACCACCAGCGGTAAATAAATTTATCCTTCTGTCCTTTTGATCCGTCTCCTCTTTAGCACTTTTCTGATAATCCTTTGTTTGTTCTTACAGGCCAAAGATCCTTTCTGGAAGAGGAAAACTTAGAACAAACCGCCAAAAACTCAAGAAAAACCGGAGAGGGCTGCTCGTGCCAAGAGCAAGGCCGTCAAGAAGTCAGCCAAGAAGAAAACCGCTGAGTCCTCTGATCCGCCTGAGGATGTTGATGATTCAGAACAAGAGGTAGAACTTGACTCCCTTGGCTCATTTTTCATACATCTTATTGACAGCGTCCATTACCAGGATGATGCGGAAGCTAGCCGTGCTGACAATGTTGAGGTAATCTCCCTTTCCTCCAATTCTGATCTTGTGCCAGTAAGAAAAATCCGTCGCGTAGTCCGGAAAGTGAAGCGTTCACATCCTTTCACTCATTTTGATCCACAGCATCCTGAAGCTCGTCGCACAACCCGGCATAGTGGCCAGCAAGTCACTTCCTCCGGTTTACTAGACATTCCACTCCGGAAGCGTCGTGCAGAGGTCTCGTGTAATTCTATCAAGTCTTATCCCTTGGCAGGTTACTTCTGACACCCTCTTAATCCGTCTGACTCAAGTTATCAGGTGACTTCTAACTCCTCATCTGGCGATTCATCAACCACGCAAATGCCTCCCCTAAAAACCGTCCCTGGGTACGTATAATAATGTTAACTTTGTCGTCTTGCCCCGGTTCACCATACTAATCCTCTATTGTCAATTTGCAGTGCCAAAGCCCGATTTAGCAAGAAGGAAAAGACCAATGCCCCCACTGATGAGATTGAACCGGCAGGACCTCAGAAGGTGCTGGCGGAGATGTTGATGCCGCCATGGATGACCTTGTGCCACAAGGCCAGACCACTGATGTTGATCCGTCCGAAGTTAACCCGGCGAGCCCTCATATCAATCCACCAAGCCCACAAGCCAATCCTCCAAGCCCGACTGCTGATCCGCCGAGCCGTGCCAAGGCCGCAGACAAACCGGCGAGCCCAAATGCAGCAACTGATGATGTTGTGATTACTGGGATTGGCCATACTTCTCCTGGTAATCCTGTCGCTTTGGCAAAACACAGTGCCAAGGTGGAATCTGCTGCTGAAGAGAAAGGCAAGTGGAAAGCTAATGTGTCGAGTTATGCTCATCTCCTCGCTCATGAACTTCACTATGGATACTTAAACCGCCTTTACACAAGCCGTGACTATGAGGCTGGTTTGGTCAACTTGATGAAGGAGCGTTATGAGGTAACTTCCAAACACTTCATAAATTTTCTTTGCACTATATAACTCCATTGTAGCCCCCAAGGGCCGGTTTATCTCTTCAAGATGAATCGGGATTTTGAAATAAAAAGACTTCCAACTGTGTAGCCCCCAAGGGCCGGTTTACCTTTTTGAAGATAAACCGGGACTTTCTGTTTCAAACTTGTCCTTGTTGAATTCCTTCACCTTTAAGTATTCTGATCAAATATGCATTAGCCCCCATGTGACAAGATTAATACTTGTATTGAGCCTTGGGACTTTGAATGACATTCAAAATAAAAAGCAATCCGCATTAGCCCCCAAGTGCCAAGCATATAACTTGTTATGTGCTTGGGACTTTGAGCAAAGATTTGAGCTCATCAAAAGCGGTGGATTGCAAAGATCCCCAAACAAAAGGAGCATTCTTCTTACTCAAAGCATGCAAAGGAGCGGATATTGCTAAAATCTTTCACAAAGCGGCGATAGAAACCCGCAAGACCAAGAAAACTACGCACTTGTTGCAAATTGGTGGGTTGGGGCCAGGTTTTAATTTCTTCAATTTTAGTTTCATCAACATGGACACCCTTGGAAGAGACAACGAAACCCAAGAAAACCACTTTGTCAACACCAAATGTGCACTTTTTCATGTTGGCATAAAGACTTTCCTTGCGAAGAGTTTGCAAAACAAGCTTAACATGATCAAGATGCTCTTTAATGGTTTTGCTAAACACAAGAATATCATCGAAGTAAACCACAACAAAGACTCCAATGTAAGGTCGAAGTACATGATGCATGAGACGCACAAAAGTACCAGGAGCCTCCGATAATCCCATAGGCATGACTAACCATTCATATAAGCCAAATTTGGTTTTGAAAGCAGTTTTCCATTCATCACCCTCGTGAATGCGGATTTGATAATAGCCACTTTTAAGATCAATTTTTGAGAAAAAGTTGGCTCCACTAAGTTCATCAAGCATATCATCTAAGCGAGGAATGGGATGCCTATAGCGAACGGTGATAGAATTTATAGGTCTACAATCGGAACACAAGCATAAACTTCCATCGGGCTTAGGCACAAGTATGAAGGGAATGGCACAAGGGCTTAAGCTTTCACGTACATGACCGTTGTCGATTAGTTGTTGTACTTGCCGTTGAATATCCTTGGTTTCTTCGGGATTGACACAGTATGGAGCTTTGTTTGGAAGTGGCGCTCCGGGGATGAGGTCGATTCGATGTTCAATGCCTCATAGAGGAGGTAGACCCAGAGGTAGCTCATCGGGGAAAACATCTTGAAATTCCTGCAAAAGAGATTGAAACACCAAAGGTAGCTCGTGAGTGTTGTTAGTTTTCAGTTCGCCATCCTTGCACACAAGGACAAAGTGCATCACACTCGATGGGTTCTCACACACTTCTCTCATCTCACTTTTTGTGGCAAATAGTATGAGGTTTTTCTCTCTAGGCGAAGAGGCGCTCAAGTTTGGCTTGTGGCTCTCACTCACTTTTTGGTGGATCTCTTTTCTGCTCTTCTCTCTATGGTGGGTGGCTTGCTTGTCGGCTATCACTTGACTAGGAGACATAGGTCATAGCACATATTCCTTCCCTTTCATCTTGAAGCTATAGTGGTTGGTGCGCCCATTGTGGAAGACACCACGGTCGAATTGCCATGTTCGACCAAGAAGGAGGTGGCAAACGGTCATTGGGACCACATCACAATCCAAAGTGTCCTCATATGCACCAATTTTGAAGGATACTTGGACCGTATGCTCAACTCGTATAGTGCCGGAGTCACTTAGCCATTGAACCTTGTAGGGGTGCGGGTGCTTCTTCTTGACCAATTGAAGCTTGGAGCATAGTTCTTCACTTGCCAAATTGTGGCAACTACCTCCGTCGATGATGACCTTGACGGATCGTCCATTGATGCCGGCCTTTGTGTGGAAGATGTGGCATCGTTGGTCTTCTTCTTGTTGATGTTGAAGAGTCAAGACCTTGGAGACAACGAGAGCGGGGCTCGTATCTTCATCACAAAAGACTTGATCATCTTCATCCTTGTTCACGCGCCGGTGCATGGCCACTTGCTCAAGGGCTTCCATTTCATCTTCACTCATTGAGTCGTAGGTGCCATCGTTGTTGAGAATCATGGTGTGCTTGTTTGTGCATTCATAGGACTTGTGGCCTCAGCCGCCGCAAGTGAAACACTTGAAGGAGCTTGTCTTGACGGTCTCATCGGTTGGAGTAGATGACGAAGCACGCGGCTTGAAGTTGCTTGTAGTAGGAGGAAGACAACTTGAACTTGTGGAAGTTTTCTTGTAACTTGACTTGTCATCGTTGCTTGGAGTAGGCTTGGTTGATGTCGAAGTTGGAGTAGTTGTTGAAGCTTGGTTATTGGAGAAGCCGTAGGTCTTGGAGGAGTACTTGGCGTACTTGAAGTCATCTTGCACTTGGCGTTCCGCCTTTGTAGCTTGATGCACGAGCTCAATGAGGTTGGAGTAGGGTTGGAAGTCGGCGATCTTCTTGATGGGATGATTGAGTCCATTCAAGGGTCATGCCATTGATTGCTCATCATCCTCTATGACATTGGCTCGAATCATGGCAATCTCCATTTCCTTGTAGTATTCTTCAACACTCTTTGTTCCTTGCTTGAGGAGTTGTAGCTTCTTGAAGAGATCACGGTTGTATTAGGTTGGCACAAAACGTGCTCACATGACATCCTTCATTTGAGCCCAAGCGGTGATTGGGGGTTCACCTCTTGCTTGCCGTCGCTCAAGGACTTGTTCCCACCATATGAGCACACACTACTAGGGAAAAGCCTATACACGAATCTTATCAAGAGCAGCTGCTCAAAATAAATCGCTGCTGCTAACTAGCAAGATGCGCTGTTGACAAAGAACCGCTGTTGGTAAAAATATAGCAATGGCGTGTCCGCCAAAGACGCGCTGCTGCTATAATTCCTACGAGGCCGCCATGAGGCTAGTTATAGCAACAACGCGTTAGCGCGACGCGCTATCGCTATTTGGCATAGTAGCAGCGCTTTCCCGACAAGCGCCGCCGCTAAGTTTCCTACAAAAATTTAGTCCCACCTCGCTCCGTGAAGAGAGTTTATACCACCTTAACTATGTTACTTCCCACACTTTGACAAGCACTTGATCTTCATTGAACTCTATGTGTAGAATTTAGGCTGCAATATGAGTCTTCACCGTTCCTAAACCGTGAGGACTCATATTGTCGAATCAGATTGTACACAAAAAGATCGTTGATGATCAATGTGTATTTTGCATGTCGACATATATCAAGAGCGCTTTATGTTGAAAAGCGCTGCTGCTAGATAGCCTAACAAAGAGCGTGTTTCTCAAGAGCGCCATCGCTAAGCCATCTATCTCCTCCTTCGACCGGATCCACTCACACACAGCCACAACGTACTATCTCGCCCCACCCGGCCGTCGCCCTCTCCTCCCTCCGCTGCTCAAGGCCAAGCGCCCGTCGCCGCTCCTCCGTCAAGGCCAAAGGCCGTCACCTCCTCCTCCTTGCTGGACTCGGTGCCGCCTCCTCCTCCGTCCTCCTCTCCACTCGCCACTGGCCGGCCCCTCCTCGCCTCCGCCTTCCTCCCGATCCGTTCTCCCTCAATCGGCCACGCCCGCCGCCCCCTCCAGGCTCCGCCTTCCTCCTCCATCCTACTCTCTTCTCCTCCTCGAGTCGCCTCCTTCTCCCTCCTGCTCATATGCAACATTTGATTTAGTTGATTTAGTTGACTTAGTAGAACATTTTGATTTAGTTGATTTAGTAGGCTAGTTGATTTAGTTGCCTTAGAATATTTTGATTTAGTTGACTTAGTAGGTTAGTTTATTTAGTTGACATAGAACATTTTGATTTAGTTGATGTAGTAGGTTAGTTTATTTAGTTGACTTAGAACATTTTGATTTAGTTGATTTAGTAGGCTAGTTGATTTAGTTGACTTAGAACATTTTGATTTAGTTGATGTAGTAGGTTAGTTTATTTAGTTGACTTAGAACATTTTGATTTAGTTGATTTAGTAGGCTAGTTGATTTAGTTGACTTAGAACATTTTGATTTAGTTGATTTAGTAATCCTTTGCTCATATTGCTTTAGGAAGAATGGCGCCACCACCACCACTATGTCAATCATGTAAGTCAAGATGCGCCAAAGAGCCTTGCAACCGGCAAGCTGTTCGGCATCTACTTCCGCCAAGTTTTCGTCATGCGGCGGTAAGAAATTAGATGAAATGTAATAACTATTTTATTTTTAGTGTTGCCATTACTGCATTGTGTCATTTTGCTTAGTTTACACAGATCGTCCCATGCAATGTGAGGTTGAAATTCAACAAGTCGACAGGAGACACTGTGACATTTGAGGCTCTGGGGGCCGTACACTATGGAGGTCGAGAAAGGACGCAATATGTCGCAGATTGGAGGAGATGGATGGGCCTGCTTGTCGCTCGCATGCATCTTACTGGTGGTGAGTTGATCAGCTTCAACTTCCGAGTAGAAAGACCCAAACTAGCTGTCATTTATCTCAACCTGGTGGAAGATGATGAAGATGACGAAGATGATGAAGATGACGAAGATGATGAAGATGATGAAGATGATGAAGATGATGAGGACCCACTTCATGAAGCCATCGTAGCTCAAAGAACAAGGCTGAGTGAGGAGGAGGTGTCCAACCTGTGGGACATAATTCCGCCACGCGCTTGACTTTGTCGTGGTGCCATTCGTGACCCGCTTGACAAATACCATGGTTGATCGACATGATATGGTATGTTATACTTACAAATGCAAATTAATAGTGTGAATTACTTAGTGTACAGTCCAATGATATGGTATATGTTGTGTGGAATCTAGTCGATGATATATATGTTTTAGTGTAGAGTTCGATCACATGCTTATTAATTGATATGTTTTTCTTATTCAGAAATTGGCAAAGAGCATATCTGTGAGTTATGGTATCGAGCCCGATGAAGAAGGCTCAGCTGGACTACGCCTTCTGCAAGGGGCTCCGTCACAACCTGTACTTACATCAAGGACACGGACGGTCGCACACACTTAAACTCGGTTGGGTGGAAGAAATTCCTCGATGGCAAGAATCTTCGTGTTGGACAGGCTATCCTAATTACTATCAGAACACCAACCGCCTGTGCTTGAGGATGATGATTGTTTTCGATATCATCTAGAACTACATGTGTGTGGCTATATCATCTAGAACTACATATGTGTGTGTGGCTATATCATCTAGAACTACATATGATGATCGTCGTCGATATCATCTAAAACTACATATGATGATGGCCGTTGATATGACCATGCATGTACTTTGCTTGAGGATACATTTTGGCTGTGCATGAAATTATTATCTTAGTATTCCTTTCGTTCCAAATTACTCGTCGTGGTTTGAACTAAAACCACGACAAGTAATTTGAACGGCGAGTACTACCGCATCTAGTAATGGTTTATGAATTTGATGAAAGATATTACCTAGTTTCTAGCATCTGAAGGAGAAATGAAATGGAAATGATGAAAGAGATAGCAGAGAGTTGATGGGGAAATCGCCATCGCTAGCTAATAGTAGCGTTCTAAAAGCGCTGCGATATCGTTCAACAAGAGTAGCGCTGGTTCGCGCCGCGCTACTACTATGAGTTAGCTGTAGCGCCTTATTAGTAGCGCGGCCACCCGCGCTGCTGCTAGCCTGAAAACCCGCGCTGCTGCTAGCCTTTTCCCTAGTAGTGACATAGTCTTGGAACTCAAGTGATGTCATAGCGATCTTCTTCTCTTCCTCATAGTTGTGCAAACGAAAGATCTTGTCGACCTTCAATGCCCATGAGAGGTACTCTTCCGGATCATTGCTTCCATTGAACTTGGGCATTGTGAATTTTATCTTGCCATAGCGTTGCTCTTCATTGTGTTGTTGGCGATGGTGATGATGACGCCCATGACGTGGAGGGTAATCATCCTCATGTTGCTCTTGGCATGGAGGAAGTCCATGATCAACTTGCTCTTGTTGACCTTGAGGTTGAGGTTGAGCTTGATGAGCTTGTGAGGGAGCTTGTGTAGCTTGACGTTGGACTCGCGGATAGTAGTTCCTCTCTTGGATTTCTTCTCGAAGGGCTTCCTCTTGATTGCGCCGTTCGCGATTGCGGTTGGCGATATCTCAACTTGATGCATGAAGGGCACATTCCGCCTCAAGAGCTTGTGCTTCTCGTTGTTGTTGTTGAAGACGTTGAGCCTCGGCGTCTTGTTGCTCTTGGTGTAGACGCGCTCTTTCTTCTTCTTCTTGGCGACAAAGACGTTGTCGTTCTTGAGCTTGAGCAAACGCTACTTGGTTTGATTGAGGACGAGGGACTTGCTCATCGACTTTCTCTTGTGAATGCTTGACATGTAGCAGGTTGCGAGATGCATGACAGTCTTGACGCGCGGCTCGTCGAAGAGTGTTCGATGACGGTGTACTTGAGCCGGAGAAGGAGTCGTCGGACTGTCGACTTGAGTGGCTCCGTCTTGAGTATGACGATGTAGAAGGAGGCCGGTTCACCAACAAGGCGCGGATCTCGTCCATTCTTGCATCGTTCTCTTTCTTGTGCGCGTCGAGCTTGTTGTAGAAGTAGTCTCTTGTACGTTGCTCGGAGAGTCGTAAGTCGGTGGCGAGGTTGTTGATGCGGTCGTTCATTGCTTGTTGCTCTTGATGCAACGCTCGTTCACTACTAGGGAAAAGCCTATACACAGAATCTTACCAGCATCGCTCTTCAAAATACCACGCTACTGCTACTTAGCAGCAGCGCGTGTCTGTGAAACGCGCTGCTGACATGGAAATAGCAGTAGCGCGTGCACCGCATACAGCCGCCATCGCTATAGTTGCCATGACCTCGCCCCGCTAGCTATAGCAGATGGCGCACTTTACTATAGAGCGCCATCGCTATTCAGAATTAGCTGTGCTGCTTTGGCAAACGCGCTACAACTATCCCTACCTTATCCCCACGCCGCACGACCGCCCTCTCACTCACACTGTCACTCGCCCGCCACACAACCGTCAATGCGCGTCCGCCACCGCCGCCTTCGTCCGTCTGCATGCCGAGGTACCCTCCTTCCGTCCCTCCTCCATCCTCCTCGCACATCCTCCCTCCGCTGCCGCCCTCCCTCCTCCTCCGCCGCCTCCTCCCTCCGCCTGGGCCGCCCTCCTCCTCCTCCGCTGGCAGCCTCCTCCCACCGCCTCGACCTCGCTGCCCCTAGCTACCTCTCCGTCGCCCCCACCCCATGCCACTAGTTAGTACTAGATTTAGTAGTAGTAGATGTTAATTTAGGGTTAGCTAGTACTAGATGTTGCTTAGTTAGTACTAGATTTTTAGTAGTAGTAGTGCTAGTTGAACTACTATAGTTGTAGTTGAACTAGTTTAGTAAGTAAATTAATAAACTAGTTGAACTAGTTGAATTAATAGAACTAATCTATTTTTAGTAAGATAATTAATATAACTAGTTGAACTACTTTATTTTTAGAAAGAACTAGTTTTTTCTATTTATAGTAAGTTTATATTTAGTAAGAACTAGTTGAATTAATAAAACTAGTTGAACATGTCATGTTTGTTGTTAGTGATAACTTATATGGTTTCAGTGACCTCCGTCATCCCCATCACCGACCCCTCCGACATCCCTCATTGCCGTCCCGACCACCGACCCTTCCGACATCGAGGTGAGACCAGCCAAATATCCTTGTATATATTGTGTTGTTGCTCAAACAGATATGTGGTTGCCCAAGTGGCCATTCATGTTCGGGCTTTACATCTCCGAGTGGCCTATGTTTTGCCGGAGTGTTGATTAATTTCCGCTCCGCAAATTTCAGCGCCGATATGTCCTTTTTAGCAAAGGTCATGCCGGATTTTGTCGTGAATTCGGCATGACTTGTGCTAGAATATGTACAAGTTTAATCTTTGAATTATGATTGTAGGAAATGTCGTACTTTCGGACGACGACGGTCTCCGGGGAGTGTAGCTGGTGCCACGACGATCGAGGTATGTGCGACAGGTTCTGCTTCGCTAGACCAAGATCGGCGCTTGAAAGATTCAGCTCGAGGAGACCTTCGATTGTGAAACGATACGCAACAACGACAAGTGTTCTTTTTTCTCCATTAAGCATGACATCAACTATTTCAACGTCTAATTTTCATATTTTACAATTCGACTAGCTTATCCCATGCCATGCAAGACGCTATGTCTTGGAGAGGATGGGTTTTGAAGACCATGAAAATTTCGAAACAAAGAAAATACACCTAAGGACCCATCATGATATGGATTTTGAAGTAAATCTATGCAATGCTCAGAGCGTAACCCATTTTGGTTGCCAAAATTGGGAGCACTTTGCTAAATGTATGGTTTTTATGAGTGTATGATTGTCACCATGGATCTTGGTGATCCTGACAGCGAGGAAGACAATTTGGACATTTGGGTCCTTGTTGATACGCTTCCGATTGTACCGCTATGTGAGTTGCTCAAACATAGTTATTAACTAATTTATATTGTTTATTTCAAAATAGTTGATAGCTTATTTCCATTGACAGCTTATTTTGATTCTTCAAAGACTGTCCTAAGATGGTAGATAAAACCCACTACAATCAAGGCACCCAATTAACGATAAGGAGAAAAATCATCCGATCGCATTTTGTACTCTTCTTGAGAATTACAATGACTATTATCGAACTCCTCCAAATTATGGTGAATACGTGCACTACTGCATGTGTTGAACAACGATAACTTCTCTGGAGATACCCTGGTAAGATTTTTTACTATTACGACATCCGTGCATTTTTTGCATACTTCTAAAACTAGCACATCATTGCTAACTACGAAGTTATTATTATGTTTTTGAACAAAAACTCCCGATGGATTGTGTGCCTCATCTGATGTCTCTGCATGGTCGCCTCTCAGTTCTGAACATACTACCAGTTAAATCTACGGAGCTCACCTGTGCATATCGGATTTCTAAAACCCGTGAACACATGATCATTAGAGAATGGAAGAAATGTATGGACATTCGCAAGGAGGTTCTTGGAAGTAACACTCAGCGAAAGGCAAGAATGGGAGACAGGCTAATCTCCATTCTCCATAATGGAGAGTCAGGGGCTATCTTGTTTTTTGTTATTTTACCTTAGAAAATGTAGTAGGTCTTAATCGAATGTAATAGGTCCTATGAGGTACAATATGTTTATTATGTGGTAATGTGCTAGAGTTGATAATGATGATCTTGAGGAGGTGTTATGTGATGTCAATGATGAAAACAATGATATTGAGGAGGTGTTATATGACAATGATGTATTATGATGCTAAGTTGTTAATGATATGATGATGATGATGATATTATTATATCATTGGGTGAAAGAACCACGGATTAGTTTCAAGTGGATGGCATCCACTTGAAACTAATCCGCGGTTCTTTCACCCCGTGATGTAATAACTCATTATGATGTAAAATCAATCTCTAAATTCCTGTTGTATGAAAACTTGTGTAAAGGTGTATGAATACAACATGAAAAAGAAAAGAAATAAAATACTAAATAATAGTAGTAGCGCGGGTAAGGAGAAGCGCTACTACTAATTACTAGTAGCGATGTTCTGAAGAAGCGCTGCTACTAAGTCAATTTAGCAATAGCGTGGGTCAAGACGCGCTATTGCTAAGCATTAGTCAGAAGCGCTTTATCAAGAGCGCCCTGCCTGCCATCGATAGGCCCAAAACCCGCCATCGCTAGGCTTTTCCCTAGTAGTGGTTGTGCACCAAAGAGGTGGCTCTTGGTGACGTATGATGACATGTCGTCGTCTTGCTCGATGAATAGTGGGTTGGTAGAAGTACTTGGCCTATCCATCATTTCAAGCAAAATGTGAGTGGTCGAAGGAGAAGAACTAATACCAATGTACCGTTGACCGATGTTGAAGATGAATCAAGTTCACTCAAATGCGGACAATGAAATAGCACTATTGGTACCAATTCTTGTCGGTTCTCACACCTACACAAGTAAAAGCTTATGGTGGAGCTTGGTTAGGATGGTGGCATAAAATTTGATGCAATAGTAAGTGAGCTTCAATAATTTTGGAAATGATTCACAAATTTGCAAATGCAACAAGTAGACCAAGCAAAGTAATAGAACACGGAACACACACGCAAATAGATAGATGGGATTGTGCAAACCAAAAGTGAGCCAAAATGTGGAACCCACGAAAATGCTCTTGTTGCACAATACTAGAGAGACGCTAGCACGATTGCACAATAGGCGGATACGGAACTTGTGCACAACCTACTGGGCAAAAATGCAACGATCTCTATCCCAAGTATGCTATATGTATGGTATTTCGGTGCTATGATCCAAGATGATCTTATATGACAATCTTAATGGTGTATGATGCTATGGTTCTTGCTCATAAGCTTTTTGCTTATCTTTCCTCTTTGCTTAAAAGCTTGGGTGGCTCTTTCACTTTTGAGCTCTTTTCTCATGCAAAACTTCACGAACCAAGATAGCAATTGTGTATGCGATGACAACTTTGTGACACACGAGTGGATCCCAAGATATGCACCACTATGGAATGGTATGTATGATATGGATTATTATCACTAATGTGCACAAGTCACGTTGCCGGCAATACTCAATGGCTAGTCTCGATGGGTAAGCTACGCAAAAGTAGGGCCATGTTGGGTATCAATGCAATTGCAAGGTATGACAAAGATGTCGTCGAAGTTACCGTCCTTGGCGATGATGAAACCCTTGTGAAGATGAGTCGTGGTGATGATGAAGTCGAACCGTACCTAAATAGCCGAAACACAATAGGACACGGGAGCCACAACTCAAAATCTCAAGGACCAAAATATGTAAAAATCGTCATCGGAGGTATTGGGGAAGATGGTGGTGTATGTGGGTTTGGAAGATGTTGTGGGAGGTGGGGTTGTGGTGGTGGCCGAACTGAAAAATTCAGTTTCGTCAGAGTTTCACGGACGTACGGTTTTTGCGGTCGTCCAGTCGTCGGAGGTCCGATAGCTTCCGGTCGTCCGGTGCCTGGGCGATTTTCGGGCACGGGAAGAACTGCACAATTTCGGGGTGGATGGAGGTGGTGATGTCGAAATCGAGTGGACTGGTGGATGGAAAAGGGTGGGGAGGGAGGGGAAAGCTAGATCCACACGTAGAAACTCAAATCCATGAACCAAATCCAACAAAATCTCAACTCACCAACAAATCACAAAAAAAAATTGGGGCTATTTTTGGTGGGGATTTTCGGATTTAGGACGAAAACAACAAAATCAAGCTAGAAAAAGAGGGGTAGGGGCTCCAAAAACGTGATCACCATGGCTCATGATACCAAGATGATGTAGAGTGGAACCCTATGGCGACAATCTTTCACGTTTGGAGTGGATCCTACGGGGAATCACGAAGAACACGCGGAAGCACAAAGGGGAAACACGGGGAAAACGAGAGAGAATCACTAAACCAACAAGGAATCGATCACACAAGTGCTAGATCACCGAACACAAAGAGTAACATATGATCCACAATCAACAAAGGTAAGGATACAAAGGAACCGTTCTTCTCCATGAGGAGGTCTTGAGGGTCTTCCCTAGAAAGGGGTCTTGAATCCGCTTGGGGGATCTTCTCTGAAGAGGTCGTGAACTCCGAGGAGAAGTATCCAAGTGGATGAGCAAAGGCTCTCACACAAATATGAGCTAATCCAATGCTAACCCTAGCTAGGAGGTAGGAGGGACCTATTTATAGTCTTAGTGCAAAAGGGAACGGAGTGGAGGGGTACATGGGCTTTGGCCCGAAACTGTGCGCAGACAGGTACTAGACGTCCGCTAGGGGCCGGTCGTCTGGTGGCTCATGAGGGACCGGACGTCCGGTGTCGTCGGACGTCCGCTGGAAGCGTTCTGTGAAGGAGGCGCCGGACGTCTGGAAGTTTCATACTTCCGCTAATTTTCCTTCTGTTGACAGGCGCCGGACGTCCGGAGACTTCGGTCGTCCGCTCACAGGAGGGTGTGTCCAGTCGTTCGGTCGGGGCCGGACGTCCGCTCGCTGGGGCCTGTGTTGGCTGGGACTTGGCGGCTGGGGCTTCAGGCGCCGGACGTCCGGCCTCGACCGGTCGTCCGGTGGCTGGAGCTTTCTCCGGTTGATCTTCTTCTTGACCTTCGCGGTTGGTAGCTTTGCGTCCTTGTTCTCCGCTTCAACCCATTTAGTAAACTTGTCAACTGCCACCAACAGGTGGGTCTTCTTATCTTTGGATCGTTTGAAAGGCCCTACCATGTCAAGCCCCCAAGTAGCAAACGGCCAGGTAATGGGAATCATCCATAGCTCCTGAGCCGGAACATGAGCTCGTCGTGAGAATTTCTGACAGCCGTCACACCGCCTTACCAAGTCCTCAGCATCAGCATGAGCCGCCAGCCAATAGAAGCCATGACAAAATGCTTTAGCAACCAAGGATTTTGAACCGGCGTGATGACCACAGTCTCCTTCGTGGATCTCGCATAAAATCGCATGGCCTTCTTCAGGAGAAACAAAGCGTTGGAACGCACCAGAAACACTGCAATGGTGTAACTCGCTGTTGTGAACAACCATGGACTTGGATCGCCGGACTATCTACCTGGCCAAAACTTGATCTTTTGGTAACTTGCCCTGGTTCATATACGCCAAGTATGGAACCGTCCAATCCGGAATGATATGTAAAGCGGCCACCAACTGTGCCTCCGGATCAGGAATGGCGAGGTCCTCCTCTGTAGGCAACTGAACCGACGGGTTGTGCAAGACATCCAGAAAGGTATTGGGTGGCGCCGCTTCACGCTGAGATCCCAGCTAGCTTAAAGCATCAGCTGCTTCATTTTTGTGCCGATCAATGTGCTCCACTTGATAACCCTTAAAGTGACCAGCAACAATATCGACCTCTCGTCGGTAAGCCGCCATGAGTGGATCCTTGGAATCCCAAGTACCTGAAACTTGCTGGGCTACCAGATCCGAGTCTCCAAAGCATCGTACTCGGCTTAAGTTCATCTCCTTAGCCACTCGAAGACCATGGAGTAAGGCTTCATACTCAGCTGCATTGTTAGTACATGGGAACATTAAGCAAAGAACATGATGAATTTTATCACCTCGAGGGGAAGTAAGGACAACTCCAGCCCCCGAGCCCTCCAATTGCCTAGACCCGTCAAAGTGAATAGTCCAGTATGTATTGTCCGGTTTGTCCTCCGGTATCTGCAACTTTGTCCAATCATTGATGAAATCCACAAGGGCCTAGGACTTGATAGCTGTTCGAGGCATATAATTCAAACCGTGCGGTCCAAGCTCAATATCCCACTTAGCGACCCGGCCAGTTGCCTCCCTGTTTTGAATTATATCCCCCAAAGGAGCAGAACTGACCACTGTGATGGGATGACCTTGAAAGTACTGCTTAAGCTTCCGACTTGCCATAAAAACCCCATACACCGGCTTCTGCCAATGCGGATATCTTTGCTTTGACTCAATGAGCACTTCGCTGATATAATAAACCGGCCTTTGAACCGGGTACTCCTTCTTAGCCTCCTTGTGGTCCACCACAATAGCTACACTGACAGCCCTGGCATTAGCAGCCACATATAACAGCAGTGGCTCCTTATCAACTGGAGCGGCAAGAACCGACGGTTCAGCAAACTGCTTATGCATGTCCTCAAACGCCGATCAAGAAAGATCGCTTCCGCATAAAACTGTCTCTTCTTCAACATCGATCTGTAGGGATCGCCTTTTCTCCCAACCTGCTGATAAACCGGCTCAAAGCCGCAATACGACCCGCCAAACGTTGAACATCATTGATACATGCCTTTTTAGCAAGGGATGTGATAGCCTTGATCTTTTCCGGATTAGCCTCAATGCCCCGGTTGGACACCAAAAAACTCAAGAGCTTGCCAGCCGGTACACCAAAGACACACTTAGCCGGATTGAGCATCATTTTATAAACTGTCAGATTATCAAAGGTTCCTTGCAAATCAGATATGAGTGTCTCTGCCTTCCTGGATTTGACCACAATATCATCCACATAGGCATGAACATTGCGCCAATCTGAGTATGAAGACAATTCTGCACACAACGTTGATAAGATTCCTGGGCACTCTTGAGCCCAAAGGGCATAGATACATAACACAAGGCTCCAAAGGGAGTGGTGAAAGTTGTCTTCTCCTGGTCCTTAACTGCCATCTTGATCTGATGATAACCAGAATAAGCATCGAAGAAAGTCAAACGCTCACAACCCGCAGTAGCATTAATGATTTGATCTATACGAGGGAGGGCAAAGGGATCAGCTGGGCAAGCCTTGTTTAAATCTGTGTAATCCACACACATGCGACAAGTGCCGTTTTTCTCAAGTACTAGCACCGGATTAGCCAACCACTCTGGGTGAAATACTTCCACGATAAACCCTGCTGCCAGTAGCCGGGCTACCTCTTCCCCAATGGCCTTACGTCGCTCCTCATTAAAGCGGCGAAGAAACTGTTTGACCGGTTTGAACTTCGGATCAATATTAAGAGTGTGCTCAACGAGTTCCCTCGGTACACCTGGCATGTCAGAAGGTTTCCATGCAAAGATGTCCCGGTTCTCATAGATGAACTCAATGAGTGTGCTTTCCTATTTCGGATCCAAGTTGAGGCTGATGCTGAACTGCTTGGATGAATCGCTAGGAACAAAATCAACCAATTTAGTCTCATCAGCCGATTTAAACTTCAAAGCCGGATAATGCTCTGTAGTAGGCTTCTTTAGAGAGGTCATGTCCGCCGGATCGACATTGTCCTTACAAAACTTCAACTCTTCCGTTGCGCAAACCGATTCAGCATATGCCGCATCACCTTCCTCACACTGCAGAGCAATCTTACGGCTACCATGAACCGTGATAGTCCCTTTATGACCCGGCATCTTGAGCTGCAGATAAACATAACACGGCCTTGCCATGAATTTAGCATAAACTGGCCGTCCAAATAAAGCATGGTACGGACTTGTGATCTTGACCACTTCAAAGGTCAGCGTCTCGGATCTTGAATCATGATCGTCTCCAAAAACCACCTCCAGATCTATCTTACCAACAGGGTAAGCCGATTTACGAGGCACCACTCCGTGAAAAACGGTGTTTGACAGTCTAAGATTCTTATCTATCAACCCCATACGCCGGAAGGTTTCATAATACAAGATATTGATACTGATCCCTCCGTCCATGAGCACCTTGGTGAACTTATAACCTCCCACCTGCGGTGCAACCACCAAAGCTAGGTGGCCCGGATTGTCAACCCGGGGCGGATGATCCTCCCTGCTCCAGACAATAGGCTGCTCAGACCAACGTAGATAACAGGGCACAGCCGGTTCAACAGAGTTTACCGCCCTTTTATGAAGCTTCTGATCTCGCTTGCACAAGCTAGTAGTGAAGACATGATATTGTCCATCGTTTAACTGCTTTGGGTTGCTCTGATAACCTGACTACTGTTGATTTCCCTGATTACCCTATTGATTGTTACCACCTTGGTTGTTCTGATTGCCCTGATTATTCTGAAATCCTGAGTTTGAACCGCCACCACCGTAACCCGGCCCGTGAAAACCTAGACCGGAACCGCCGGATGGACCCTGATCATATCAGAAAATATGAGAGTTTTTGTACTCCCTCAGGATGTGGCAATCCTTCCAGAGGTGCGTGGCCGAAACCTCCTTTGTCCCGTGCTTTAGGCAGGGCTGGTTTAACAAGCGCTCTAGATTCATTCCTCCACTGTGCTGGGGCGGTTTACCCTTACGGCGCTGCATATTACCCTCCATACTGGTGTTAGCCACAAAATCTGAATTGTCCGCTTTACGCTTACCATTGTTCCCATGGACCGCCTGGTTATGCTGTCCCTTTGAACCGGCATTCTTCTTTCCCTGCTCCTGCTTTTCTTCATCAGAATCAGGGTCCTTGGTATTATCAGAATCAGCATACTTAACCAGAGCCGCTATGAGTGTTCCCATATCATTGCAGTGATGCTTTAGCCGTCCCAACTTCATCTTCAGTGACTTAAACCGATAATTGCCTTCCAAGGTCACAATTGCTGTGTCCAGATTGATGCGGCGGGACAAATGCAAAATTTCTGAAACCCGGCGCACCCAGTGAATTGTCGATTCATTCTCCCATTGGACACAAGCCGCCAGGTCTACAATGGAAATAGGTTGCTTGCATGTATCTTTGAAGTTTGCTATGAACTTAGCCTTCAACTCATCCCATGAGCTGATCGAGTTAACAGGCAGGCTCTTCAGCTAGGTACGAGCCGTTCCTTCTAGCATCATGGTGAAGTATTTTGCACATGCCGCTTCATCCACATCTAGCATCTCCATTGCCATCTCATAACTTCAACCCACGCCTCGGGGGTTCATCAACGGTATAATTAGGCACTTTACATGGACCGTTGAAATCCTTGGGCAACCGTACATTACGTAGAGCCGGGGTGAGGCACGTCACTCCCCAAGAGCTAAAAGCTAGACCACGTTCAACTGATGCCGCTGGTTGAACCGGAGCGGGTTGATTATAGTATTGCGCAACCAACTGTGCTGCTAACTCTGCCTCGCGCCGTGCTCTGCCATTGTTGACCACATCCTGAGCATTCAAACCACCGTTCGCCGGATTAGGTCCTCTAGGGGCATCACGACGCCACGCACTGGTTGACACGGCCGGTTCGTCCATGTGCCTGCTATAACTCTTGCTCGGACGAGGGGTTGAATGTATTCTGTCTCGGCTGTAGGAATAAGCCTCCTGTTGCACAACAGCGGTTTGAAGAAGATCCCTTGCCCGTCGGGTCTCAATCTCTGCTAGTGAATCACCCTCCGTCGGAATAGCCGCCAAACGCGATGTTGTAGTGATCATGTTATCCAAGGGGCTAGAAAAGTGACCCAGTGGTGTTGTTACATATTGCGGCGGGTTGTCCGTCCGTTGGGGCGGGTCCATCGCCCGTGGCTGATCCGGTGCCGCCCCAGGTGCCTCGGTCCGGTTCACTGCTGCCAGATTACTAGATCCGGCTCCTAGCGTGCTGAAGAGATTCATACCCTCGTAAATCTGCGGCAGACGAGATTGGTACTTCCTCCTCATCACAACGTTTGACGCGTTCTGATCCAACATAAGCCGGTAGTTCTGCGCCTGAATCTGTTGCGATTGGGCATCTAAAGCAGCCCGCTCTTCATCCAACCTAGCCTCCTGAGCTGCCAAGTCCGCCTTGGCCTGAGCTATCAGATCCTTTAGCTTCGTACTATCCACATTATGCTGAACTTGAGTCTCCGGAGTCACCGTTGTGGTCAACAATGCCGTCAAGGCGTCCAGCAAATCGGGAAGAACTTGAGCCGGCCAGCGCACCGGGCCTCCTGCCGATCCAGAGATAATTGCCGCTGGAGATGAAGATTGCATGCTGGGCTGCGTATCGGCCATGAAGATTGCCACCCGGTTTGGTGGTTCAAGGGGGCCCAGAATACTTTCGCCATCAGAATATCCCCCAATCCGGCCATCTTGCAATTGGTACAGCGACTCGGTTTCGCCAGTGGATGATTCACCATCTGAATAGATGGCTGTCTCACCGTCAGATACCTGTTCAGATTCCGCACCATGGATGAACCCTACGAACGCACGCTTCATGGCAGGCTGAACCTGGGCAGGACTTGCACGCTGAGCCGTTTCAACGAGCTTGGTGGAGATGTTCGGCTCAAGGCCCGGTTCGCCAATCTTGCCAATGAAGACGTGAATTCCGCCAAAGGGGACCCGTACTCGATTGAGCCGGCCTCGGGGCCCCAGCCGGCGTCGTCGATGTAGAGCTTGCCACGATGACTCTTGGTCATCCGGCCAACCCCGTACCGTTTGATTCCTTCAAAGTTGCCCTTTAAGAACTCGAAACCATCGTGCAATAGCCCCACGGTGGGCACCAACTATCGTGGAATGAACACGTCAGATGTCCTAGCAGAAGGACTTAGTCGTGGAGCCATCGCTACGAGATTAGCCTAAAGGGGTTACACTAGACAAGGGACACGAGAGTTTTATACTTGTTCGACCCCTTACGATGAAGGTAAAAGCCTACGTCTAGTTGTGATGGGATTATTGGGGTTTTGATGACCAGGGAGCGAATACGCTTTGCCTGAGTCTCGAGTTGTTGTTTCTTGTCCCTGAACTGCCGCCGGGTCGTCTCTTTATATACACAGGTTGACGCCCGGCCGGTTTACAGGGTTCCGAGGCCGGCTCATACAAGTGTCCTGCTCGGTCTCTTCCTTTTCTAACTTACAACACAAGTTATACAACTATGGCGGTTTACAATTATGGGCCCTAACCTGCCTCTAGGCCTCTAAGCTTTACTAGTAGAGCGCCATCTTCTTTGTCTTCATGGGCTACAATACGGATGAGCGTGAACCGTCCCCTCCTGGGCAGTTTACACTAAGCAGTTATATCCTCAACACCCCCCTGACTGCTGGGCCCACTAGCTACATCTTTGCACGCAAGGAAGTGCAATCGAAAAAACCATTCGCCCCCTGATTGCTGGGACCCACCAGCTACACCTTCACACGCAAGGAAGTGTGTCCGCAAAAACGATTCGCTTCTCGACCGCTGGGACCCAAAGAGCTACACCTTCGCACGCAAGGAAGTGCGTCCCGCAAAAACGATTCGCTTCGACCGCTGGGACCCACCAGCTACATCTTTGCAGTCAAGGAAGTGCCTGATAGTCGGGACCCACCTGGTCGAAGCGTACGTAGCGTTGTCATTCTGGTCGCGAACATGTATGTACATACTGGTCGTTGTAGAGGCGCGCGTGGGTCGTAGTAGAGGCGCACGTAGCATTTACACGTACGTACAGCGGCCATGGTGCAAGAAAGAAAATACAGCCACGTACGTACATACAATCAGGGTCTCAAACGCCTACTCACGCATAGGTACATGGCTAGGTCGGAACGGAGAAACAGCGTCGTTGTCGTGTTCATGGGGAGCCAACCGGCTGGGTCGGAACAGAATGCATGGTCGTGTTCATCGGGAGGGCTTGGACGGAACAGGCGATGGAAACGAGGCCTAGCGTACCGCAGAACGGAGGAAACAGACCTCCTACATTCGGAATGGGGTCCTGTTAATCGGGAGGGGTGTGGCGTACCGCAAAACGGATGAAATGGACCTCCTATGGTCGAAACAGGGGTCCTATTAATCGGGAGGGGTGTGGCGCACCGCAAAACGGACGAAACGGGCCTCCTACGGTCGAAACGGGGGTCCTGTTGATCGGGAGGGGTGTGGCGTACCGCAAAACGGACGAAACGAACTTGTGTTGGAGCACTACGGTCAAACGGGGTCATGTTCATCGGGAGGGTGTGGCGATCGCAAAACGGACTCCACGGATACTGCTCATCTCCACCGTCGACCTCCTCCACCTCCACGGCTACCGCCGACCTCCTCCAGCCTCCACGGCTCTCTGCTCATCCAGCCTCCACCGCGCTTACTCCACCGGCCATCGCTCAACCACCCTCCATGGGCACCCTCCACCGCTCATCGCTCATCCAGCCCTCCAAAGACACCACGGGTCCTGCTCAACCACCCTCCACGGCA
Source organism: Aegilops speltoides (assembly GCA_021437245.1). Lineage (NCBI taxonomy): Eukaryota > Viridiplantae > Streptophyta > Magnoliopsida > Poales > Poaceae > Aegilops > Aegilops speltoides. The sequence goes on along the minus strand of CM038142.1, from coordinate 221,850,677 downwards.
CCCTCCGACGCTCATCGCTCATCCAGCCCTCCACACCATGGGGTCCTGTTCATCCAACCCTCCCCGCAACACTCACTGCTCATCCAATCAATCGGCTTCAGCTTAGCAGCAGAGCGGCGAATCACTCGATCGGGTTCAGTTAATAGCCATCGATCGATCGCTCGGGTTCAGTAATGCATAGCCTGCAGTGCAATCGCTCGGGTTCAGTTAGAGCCCAACGCCTCACTCGAGTTCAGTTAGAGCCAATGCCTCACACACACACATGTACGTGTATGAGAGAAACGTGCATCTTGGTCGGCCCCCGACCTCCCACTGGAACCGGAAACTCCCCAAAATTTTCCTCGCCCTCGCTTCTACCACGGTTTTTTCCGTCATGGACGGCCCAAAGAATGTCATGCAGCCGCGTCTCCGGCCCGCCTAGGATCAAAAGCCCATTTCCTGTCATGATTTTTTGTCATAGAAGTAGGAGCCCACCACATCTATGACGATACCAGGTTTTGTCACAATTATCGTCATAGAAGTGTCATATGTATGACAATATTTTTTTCGTTCGACCCAAAATGACACGGATGTGTCTTTTTTTTGTAGTGATACCATTATGAATTACGATATTTGGTTGTTGTTAAACATATTGCAGTTAACATGCCCTTTCATTTTTTAACAATAACTAGTGTAGTTAGACCTGCACAATACCAGTTTGAATGACTATTTGCTTGTTTTTAAATGTTATGCCTGATGCAGTTAACACACTGTCGGTGTCAAAACCGGCAGATCTCGGGTAGGGGGTCCCATGCTGTGTGTCATGGATCGATGGGTAACAGGAGACAGGGGACATGATGTTTACCAAGTTTCGGGCCCTCTCTATCGAGGTAATACCTTACTTCCTGCTTGATTGATCTTGATAAATATAGGGTTACAAGAGTTGATCTACCTCGAGATCATATGTTGTGGTCTAAGCCCTAGAGGTATGATGAGTAATGCCATAATGATCTAGCTTATCTATCGACTAGCCTAGCCTCGGTTTATATAATATACCAAAGGCCTAAGATAATAAGAGTCCTAGCCGAATACGCCGGTGGGAGGAGTCCTTGTCTTGATCCCCACATCTTGTGGAATCTTCCTTGTAAGCGGCAGATGTCCGAACTGGCCCATGAGTTTACGGTCATGGGGGTCCGTGGCCCAATCTAACTAATTGGGGGACGATGTGGTGAGTACCCGCTAGTCCAGGACACCGTCAGTAGCCCCCTGAACTGGTCTTCAAGTTGGCGATGCTCCTCGATACTTCCGAGCTGTTCTTCATTTCGGTCGTCGGTCTAGAAAACTGGTTCAACAAATCTTCTCATCTTCGATCTTGAGGATCACCAACATGCATCCGAAGAGTTTATACGTCGGTTATCCGAGGAGCCCCTTTAAGTTTCAGACCTTTATCAATGCCTTGTTATTTTTATGCCACACCTCGGGTTTGAAGTTGTTCCCGGGCGGCGGTGTCCTCTTCCGTCCGAGCTCCAACACCAGACTGCATTCGATTTATCTTTCGCAGCCGATCTGCAACACCGGACTGCTTCCGAGCTCCAACGCCGGAATGTATCCGAGCTCCAACGCTGGATTGTATAAGAGTATTGTTACAGCCGAGCTCCAACGCCAAACTGCATCCGGGCTCCAACGCCGGAATGTATCCGAGCTTCAACGCCGGACTATATCCGAGGTGTCATAGATCACCTTGGCTAAGAAAGGTTTGAAGGAGTTTAGCCGAGCTTAATGTCGGAAATTCCCGCTGTGGAGCCAGCCACTAGCGCATGAGCTTCATGCCGGACTACTTCCGAGGTGGTGCACCACCTTGGCCATGGGCTGATTTTTATGAATTTAATTCCGAATTGTGCAATGTAATCTCGGCCGAGATGTATAGCCAGTAGCCCTCAAGGTGCGTGTTGGCCTAATATCCGGGATGAACCTGAAGGAAAGAATCAAACCGCTGACCCTAGTAGCCCCGAAACTCAGGTCGATTCGCAAAACCAGCCTAAGGATCAATTCCCAGCTTGGCAACATACTTAGGAATAAAAACGCGGTGTGCAAAGTCCTCAAGACTCAGGTTGGGTGCGTCCAACCAACCTGAGGATAATAATGTCCTCGAAAACTATATTGCACTTTAAATTTTCTGCCTTGGATTGTCAATGCTGTAGCCCCCGAGCCACTGGTCGCGTGGCAACACCAGATCAGGGGATAGATGTACCCCTTTAATATTTGTAAATGATAAGCATGAAGTCCAATAGCCCCCGAGCCTTAATGTGGGCACGGGTGGCTGAATTAAGGATCGATATCCATAGTAAAATCACAAATTATGTGTAATGATTCTATGTATCCAAGTACTTTACATCATTAATGCTCGGATCCGCATTGTAAAAAAACTTTCTTGACCGACCATCGGTTTCTACCTCCTTGGCCAGAAACCGAGTAGTGTTTGTCCTACTTTATAAATCCTTTATGACGGCAAAGATTTACGGCAAACAAGGCAATCTGGCCATACAGTTTTATAAACAAAGGTACGTGGAGAGATATGTTATATTACTTTTTAACGTAAGAAACATCTTCCAAAGAAAATAGTCCCACTATCGGTTCCTTTCTTTGGGTTGTCATGCTAAGCATGATCATGAAACCTCGGATCCAATCAATGTGAGAGGAAAATATTGAGGATTTAGTTCGGGGAAAGTTTCCGAACTCTATGGTAATAATGAACCAAAAAATTTACTTCCGTCGTTGCCGACCAATGTGATCCTTTAAGATTGCTAGCTTTCGGCTTCACCCAGTCTGAGGTACTAACTCGGACGACCCGATAGTAACAATAACAGTGGTGCTTCCTTTAACACCTAGCCGAACAATCGGGAACGTAGGGGTAAGCACAGGAGCCAAGCAACCCAGCTTGGCCAAAATCTTAAGTCAAATTGATGCATATTTATGGCTTTATATAACGTTAATTACGGAAGGCAACACTTGTATAATGAATACAAATGTTGATGATATATACTTATTTTGACTCCATTGCTACCGTTTATCAGTTGAAAGTGGCCCATCGTCGGCTTATACCCCTTTGTAGATACTCCGCAGGGTGTTTCCGGAATAACAAGACAACCCTTAGCCGACGTCTCAGTGCCCAAAGGCGGTTGTGTTAGTGGGAACAAGGCAATCAGATATCCGGGCTTTATAAGTTTCACTTAGCCATAGGAGTTTTAAACTTGGGAAGCTAGCTACGAGGTTAGTTTCCGGTGAGAGCTGAGGTCAAGCCGTAAACACTTCGGCAAATGTTATGAACGGCCCGTTATTTAACATAGTCATCGGATCGCTGACCAGTTTATGCTTATTGTGACAGTCAATTTTCGGCTTTCTCCACTGAGGTGCTTAACCATGCGAGATGGAAGCACAATCGCAGTGGTTCTCCCATTGCACACCTAGCCGAACAAAGCGGAACGTAGGAGGCAAGCACAGGAGCCGGGCAACACAACTAGTGACCGAAGACATAATTCGATACCGATGCATATATAGGAATATCCGAGAATGTTTTTGCCGAATCTCTAAAGATGTCCGGCGTTGCACTGCGAGACTTATGCTGGAAACACACAAACAGCTCAAATAAATTTAAGAGCCCCCAAGTGACTTGGGCAAAAGAATTTTATGTATACTGATTGTATGTACCGAAGTACTTATATATATATGTGTTCACCCGAACTTTAAACGCGTCTTAACCGACCGTCGGCTTCTCCCTCTTCGGTCAAGGGCCAAAAAGTGTTATGTACTGCACTTGTCGAGAATATCGATGGTGTTTCCGATAACATGGCAATCATGCCATAAGGCTGTAACAGACAAAGCGCGCTCAGGGAACTTATGCTATATTACCGACGAAGTGTAAGAAGCATCTTCGAAGAAAATAGTACCCCCACCGATACCTTTCTTCAGTTGCTCATTATTACTATGAGACTTGTGTAATAGATTTTTTGTAGTCATGAGTTCCGTTGTGTGCCGACCATTATTGAAAACAGTAAGAGCGCTAGCTTTCGGCTTCACCTAGTCTGAGGTCCGGCTCGGATGACCCGATCGCGACAATCGCAGAGGTGCTCCCTTTACTCCCTAGCCGAAAAATTAGGAACGTAGGGGTAAAGACAGGAGCAAGGCAACCCATCTTGCTGAACACTTAGGTCAATATGGTGCATATTGTGGCGTAATACACCCATAAGGAACGAAGTCGTACAAGTATAATCATATGCAAGAGGAAAAACTTCATAAAGGAAGCCCCCAAGTAAAAGGGGTATTTGAATTTGTGTGTTACAAACAAAGTTTTGACAAGGGAATTTGTCAGAATCAACTTTTTTGCCAAAATTATAATGCTTGGTCGAACCGAACAAAATTTAAAACTGAAAGTTTTTGAGCATGAAAGTGACTTAGCTGGTTAATGTGCTCGAAGTTGATGACGCAATTCGGGCTTGTGGTGGGACGAAGACGTCCATTGATCGGTGACAGATCCGACAAGGTTCGCAGTCGTCGTCATGGCCGAGGTCCTAGCCCCCAGGCCCGAGGTGTTCGAGCAAGGAGTTCAGCACTCCAGAGTAGTGACCGCATGACGCAGTCAAAATCGATTACCTGCACACATAAAACAGTGCGGTCCAGGAAATAATAATAATATATATATAATCCTTGCTTAATTGCTTTACGCAAAAATAAATTATTTAAATAGATGTGGCCTGGCGCCAAAGCCAATGTCGATGCAGGGCGTCGGCGTGACGCAGTGATGGCGTGACAAAGCCTGAATGTGCAGGGCGGTCCGAGTTTCGGATGCGGAGTTCGCCGAACTATGTACGGAAACTGACCGAACCACCACGCGACCGTCTTTAATGTGGCCGTCATTTGATAGACCTGTGTACAGATGATGGAACAAACCAGAGTAATAATTCCTTAGGAAAAATAAACCCGATAAACAAAAATTGTTAGGATTAATAGCACCTGGTTTATTTGTTGTAGCAGTCCGAAGAAAAGCGACTCCCAAAATTGGGAATCGATGCGCACACCCATTGCCTGATGGGTGATAAAGCGACGGCATGGCGAAGCTGGCAAAGGTTGGCTTGCCGAGGCAAATCCCTCAGTCCAGCTAACGTGATGAAGCTGGTCGGCTGGTGACACTGAAGTCACCGGAGTATGTTGATTAAGAAATAGCCAAGTCCTCGGTCTAGCCGAGGTGACGGAGCAGGTCGGTAAGGAGTTGTTGCAGCCCCCATGTCAGCCGAGGTGTTGAGGTAGTTAGGCGTGATGGACATCGGCTTGAAGAAGCGACAGTGTGGCCATGCCGACGTAGGTCGTAACTTGTGACGCGACCAATGCTGGTTTGATGAAGTGACCATGCGGCGATGCCGGTGTGCCCGCTCCATGTAATCCGTGGGGCGGCGATGTTGGTGATGATTTATTTTTGGCGATTCTGAACTCTTGTTCGGCTCGCCGAGGTGAGGATCTGAAGAAGTTGAGCTCGGATCAAAAAGCAACGACATGTCTAGCGGAGGTCGGCAGCCGTGGTGCTATATTACCGGCCTGGTTTGACACCAGCGTGATGGCGAAGATTACCTCAGAGGAGGCTTAAACTTTTATGGGCACGTGTTAAGAACAACGTGCAATACCTTAGAAGAAAATTCCTTTAAAAATGTTGTCCAATACCACATTCATAAAGAAACATGAATTCGGGTCGGATCCGTATTCGCGCAGAAAGCAGATGTGAAAAGTGATGCACTAATCGGAAGGTTCCCGGAGTTTGGACGATCGGATCGAGCTGAAATTTTGAGGGGTGGTAGATATGAGAATCCTGGAGAAAATGAACAGTTGGAGCTTCCAAAGGACCTCCAAGCTGGGCTCTGGAGACCATGCCCTAAACTTGTCCCGATTCCCGTCTAGGTTTGACGGGGCTCCGGTGTATTGTAGATTGCCAGAGATTCCTCCATCGGAACTTGAAGAAATTTTCCAAGGTTGTTGTAGACTCAATTCCGCACAGTTCCACTCAAGAAATTATTAAAACGACACTCAAGGAGGCAGTGGCAGCGGATACAGGTTCGCTGTCCAAAAAAACAGCACTGTCGCCCGAGGGCAATGTTGACGTTAAGCCCCCGAGCTCCATGGATGATTCCTCCATGATCTTGATAGATATCGGAGTTGGTGTTGATGAAGGCCCTCGTCCGAACATGATGATCGGACGCAGGGCATAGTCCTTGGTCAAGCCAAGCTGACCTGTCGAGCCGGTGACCAAGATGTCGACATCGCAGTTAATCTACAGACGAGCCATCAATCCTTTTCCCGATCACACAGCGGAGCTCTCAATGAAAGCACCATTGTCGGTGTCAAAACCTGCAGATCTCGTGTAGGGGGTCCCAAGCTGTGTGTCATGGATCGTTGGGTAACAAGAGACAGGGGACATGATGTTTACCTAGGTTCGGGCCCTCTCTATAGAGGTAATACCCTTCTTCCTGCTTGATTGATCTTGATGAATATAGGGTTACAAGAGTTGATCTACCTCGAGATCATATGTTGTGGTCTAAGCCCTAGAGGTATGATGAGTAGTGTCATAATGATCTAGCTTATCTATCGACTAGCCTAGCCTCGGTTTATATAATGTACCAGAGGCCTAAGATAACAAGAGTCCTAGCCGAATACACTAGTGGGGAGGAGTCCTTGTCTTGATCAGCAAGTCTTGTGGAATCTTCCTTGTATGCGTCAGCTGTCCGAACAGGCCCATGAGTATATGGCCATGGGGGTCCTCGGCCCAATCTAACTAATCGGGGGACGATGTGGTGAGTACCCCCTAGTCCAGAACACCGTCACACACCTTTCCACTTCTTGTTTTGCTTAACTAGCATGCTTAAGCCTGCACACTGAACCTATCATTTGTAGATTATGTTGTCTACCATGGATATATTTGGTTGATGTTTAGCCTGTTGTGCTTAACATGCCTTTATATGTACTCATACAGGACAATATTGAGAACAGTGTTGTTTTCCATCGAGGTTAGTTTCATAGCATATCTTATATGTACTCACTGTTCAGGATATCGGTAGCTGGTACCATATAGCCTGGGGGCTGATAAGGGAATAATCGTCAAATTGGACATTTCACTAAATATATTTGTAACCCATTTATTGGTTTGTTAACTAGGGTCATTTCTAATATATCTGAGGCTACAGAGCAACATGCATTGTACTGAATGACTAAATATCCAATCCCAGGCTACATAGAAACAAGGAAGAGTGTTACCTTAATGTTTTATGATGTCTAGATATACATGTAATAAAATCTTATATAATCATATGGAGGGAGTGTTGTACTACATCATCTTACAATTGTGGTTTAGCTTCAAATATTAAGTTGGTGCTTCTAGGTACTATGTCATTGCCAAAGATCCACACTTCGACCCTTTCTACGTATGGGGCAATGAGATATTCATGAACCAGCATCAAGTGAGGAAACTGATAAATAATTTCATTAAAGTGTGTCGGATATCGGGTTCCGGCAAAACCCTTAAGGTTCGAACACTAGGGTGCACACGAAGATCTCTCTTTACCGAAACACGCCCTGAGCCTCGCCGCGATTTCTAAGCTATCTCGATGAACAACACAAGAGACCAGAGATTTATATAGGTCCGGGCCACCGTTGTGGTGTAATACCCTACTACTGTGTGTGGTGTGGTGGATTGCCTCTTGGGCAGATGATGAACAGTACAGGGGAAGAACAGCCTCGCGAGAAGAGGTGTTCTTATGCTTGGTGGTGTGGTGTTCTGCTTAGAAGGATCCCCCCTTCTACTGTGGTGGCTAACTCTATTTATAGAGGCCCAGATCCTCTTCCCAAATATTGAGCGGGAAGGGATCCAACAACGGCCATTTTGAAGGGGGACAGCTAGTACAAGTTATCCTGACTAAAGGTGGTCTTCGCCTGCCAAAGGTGTTCGTGATGACGCCGTCTTGGGCTCCATGGTGAACTCCGTCCTGCCGTCCTGCTGGTCCTGGTCTAGTTGCACCGATATGGAAACCTTTGCCTGTTTCCTCTGTACTCCGTGCCTGTGCTCGCCCCTTTGCAGCAAAGAGGAAACGGGGACACTGCATGGCCTGGCACCCACCTAGCGCCTGCCTCATCCTGATCGTCATGGATTGCGTCATGGGAACCTCACGAGGTACCTCTTGCCTTGATCTCTCCGCCTCCTTGCGAGCCTGCCTGGCGATCCCACTCCTGCGAAGGCCTTGCGTCGTCCACCCTGCGAGGCTTGGCCCCTCGCGAGGGTCTTGAGTGTTTGTTTATGAATGCAGGCCGTACTGGGCCACTGGCTGAGCCACGCCGCAGGCTGCAGGCAGGCAAGTCTGTGGACCGCCATTCCCAAAACGCCGACAGTAGCCACCGGGCCCAAGGCGCGCTCGGACTTGGCTTAGCAGCGAAGCCAAAGGGCAAGTGTGGAGCGCCACGGGCCCCAACAGCCTGCGGCCTTGTGCGATGCGTGGCGACTGATTGGACATGGGCGTCTCCACTTCCCCATGCTACCTTGGCAACTGCCCGATTTGATGAGTCCCTGCTACATGCAAAACGAGTCATCATTACCTGCGATCGTGTAGGTCGACGGTTGGCCTCCCCTGGGCTATAAATGGGGAGGGGCGAAAGCCCCCGTTGCCCATCTCTTCTTTCTCTGCCTGCTTTTTCTCCCTCCTCGCTCCTGTTGCTTGTAGCGCCCCCATGTCGCCCGTGAAGAGGTTCTCGATCATGGAGAAGGAGAAGGCTTGCCAGGAAGGGCCTGGCTCTCCTCCGCCCAAGCGCAACCGCGGTCGTCCTCGACAGCATCCCATGACCACTGGCGTGGCTTCCCATGGTCGCGGCGGTGGCCCTTCACGCGGTGGTTGCCGCCCATGTCAAGATAGCCCAGTTGGTGGGGGAAGGCGTGTCGTGGCTGCGCAGTCTCCCCGGCCGCACTTCCACTCGGCAGAGGTGCTGCCGGAGTTTGTTGTATGGTCGTTTAACCCAGCTGGCAACTTGCTTCAGCTCCCTTGCTCCTTCGCCGGCGAACTGCCAGCCGCTGGCCCCAGCGGGCTCTGGTTGCAGGCGGACAGCTGCTACAGCAAGGCCTCCTGGGTCACGGTGGAGATCTCCATCGCCGGCAATGTAGCCCTGGCCCGGGGCTGGCAGACGTTTGCCCGTGCGCGTGGTTTGGGCAGGCGGTGCACCCTCCACTTCAAGTATGATTGCGGCGCGACCCTCTATGTGAGGGTGTTCGAAGAAGATGGCCGCCGTGTTGGGTGCTTCCCTGAAGACGACGATGGCGACGAGGTGCTTCGCCTTGGTGACGGCCGTGACGAGGGCGAAGGAAGACCTGCTCCCGATGGCAACCGCAGCTCGTCGAGCTTCAGCGGCTCCTTCTCCGATGACAGCTCCTCTAGTGGTGGCCGCGATCAGCCACCACGCTGCCGCGACTGCTTCGAGGGCGGCAGCGGGTCATCCCGTCGCCGCGCTCCGATGAAGTGCGAGGTGGAGTCTGATTGAGCTCAGGAGGACATCGCAGATCCCTCCTCGCGAGCTGTTGCAAGGCGCATGCCGCTTTTATTTTGTTTTCCTCCTTTTCCTGCATCGAGAGAGAGAAGTATGGGGCCCAGTGGGGGCATGCAACAGACTACGATTCCCTAGTTACTGTACTGCATTATTGTTCTTGTGCTGTGTTATGGTGTCGTTGTTATGCGTCTGCGCGTAGGAACAACTTAGCTTGGGATGTTTGAAGTAGTTTCCGCCTCGCGATGTGCCTGCTTCAAGCCTCGCCGGGCGCTTTAAGAGCTGCAAAAAATCTGCTGGGAGAATTATTTCAAAACCTTGGTCGCGAGGGTTGCCGGCCATGGCCCGGTGCTTTGTGTCGTGATGCCCGAGGGGCATGGACTGGGAGGGGTGCTCCCGCTGCGAACTCGAACGAGAGAGCCTCACGAAAATTAGGAGAGGAAAGGCTCATGAGGGCACCCGCGCAGCCCCCTCGCGAGGATTGCGAGAGAGAGAACGAGTCAGACAAAAGCTGAAAACAGAAAACAAGGGCAGAAGACGACGGGCAGAACCGGGAAAGAACACTAGAAGCAACTTTAATAAAGGTTCAAATAATGGAGAACAAGCCAACTAAAGAAAGCAAACGAAAGGCAGCGTCCGGCACCTAATCTAGTTTTCAACGTCTTCTCACCAGCGTGGAGCTAAGTGCTGCCATTGGGCATGGGCGGGAGCCCCCAAGGACCAAGGGCGGCACTCCAGAGACCCCGAGGCGTGTACAACCCTACTCATTAGTACGCGAGCGTGTCACGGGCGGCGAGCTTCACAGGCACTGGGCCTTCTTCATAGGCACCAAGCCTTTCTTCGGGAAACGAGCTTCACAGCCACCGGGCCTTCTTCACTGGCACTGGTCCTTTCTTGAGGGATAAAACTTCCGTAGATGCTGGATGTTCCAGGCGTTTGGGATGGGTACCCCCTCCTGAGTCTCCAGGCGCGCGGTGCCAGGCCTGGAAACATGGACAACCTTGAACGGGCCCTCCCACATGGGCGAGAGCTTATGCAGCCCTTCCCTAGAGAGCACCCACCTAAGTACGAGATCACCTACCTCAAGAGTCTTGGGGCAGATGTTGCGACAATGATACCGCCGCAGCGCCTGCTGGTATCTTGCTGCTCGTAGTGTGGCTTCACGACGATGTTCCTCCCCCTGCACGAGGTCCACCCCCCACATGTCGTCCTGCTGCGCCTCATCAAACGCTAAGACCCGCGCAGAGCAACGCCTGACCTCATGAGGGAGAACCGACTCTACTCCATAGACGAGGAAGAATGGGGTATCGCCAGTTGGCTTGCTGGCGGTAGTGCGGATGGACCACAACACGGACTAGAGCTCATCATACCGGCCCCTGCTACAGGCCTCCAGCTTCTTCTTGAAGGTCCCGGTCTTGAGGCCCCTCAGGACCTCAGCATTGGCGCGTTCGGCCTGACCGTTACTCCAGGGGTGCGCCACCGAAGCGTAGCATATCTACGTTTCAAGGTTAGGACAATACGTTTTGAAGAGATTACTGGTGAACTGCGAACCATTGTTGGTGATGATGCAGTTAGGGACCCCAAAGTGGCTCACGAGGCCCTTGATGAACTTGACCGCAGAACCGGCTAGGATGGTGCGGATGGCTTCCACCTCTGCCCACTTGGTGAACTTGTCGATGGCGACGTAGAGGTAGCGGTAACCCCCAGGCGCTCGGGGAAACGGGCCCAAGATATCCAGCCCCCTGACTGCGAACGGCCATGAGAGCGGGATGGTCTACAGGCCCTGAGCTGGCAGATGAATCTGCTTGGCATGGAATTGCCAGGCTTCACAGGACTTCACCAGCTCGATGGCGTTGTTGAGTGTCGTAGGCTAGTAGAACCCGCTGCGAAACGCCTTGCCGACGACGGTCCGTGATGATGAGTGGTGTCCACAATCTCCACTGTGTATGTGAGCCAGCAGTTCCTTCCCCTGTTCCCTAGATATGCAACATAGGGAAACGTCATTTGGCCGCTTCCGGTATAACTCACCGTCTTGGATGCAGTAGGCCGTGGCCTGCCAGGCCACGCATTCCGCGTCCTCCTCTTTCTATGGCAGCGTCCCTTGCATCATGTAGTCCTTGAATCCCGTGCTCCAGCATCCCTCCTGACGCTCTAGTGCAAAGAGTAGGCGTGCTCCCGAGGTCGGGCCACAGGCCGGGGCTCCTCTGGCTGGTCGCTGAGGGACCTCTTCCCAAGGCTGTGTCGTGCTTGAAAGTGATGGTGCCGCCGACGGCTTGAAGAGTCGCTCCTTGAAAATGCCATGTTCCTGAGGCAGTCGCCTGGACGCCCTGTTGGCGATGTCATCAGCCTCTTGGTTTGTGCCGCGGGGCACATGCTGCAACTCCATCCCCCAGAACTGCTTCTCCATCTTGCGTATTTCTGAAAGATATGCCTCCAAGTGCTCATCCTTCGGCTCGTACACCTTGTTGGAGAAATTGATGAGGAGTGGTCAATCGCCCTTGATGATGGGGCGCTTCACACCCAGTGCCACTGCAGCTTTCAGGCCAGCTATGAGGCCCTCGTATTCTGCTCTGTTGCTGGAGACCTTCTCGCCCTTCTAGAAACAGAGTTGTACGGCGTAGTAGAGCTTGTCCTGAGTGGGGGATATAAGCACTACACCAGCCCCCGCACCCTGCCGCGAGAATGCTCCATCGAAGTACATGACCCAACCATCTGGTGCCTCACTTCCTGGGGAGAGAGACCGATCCTCGCTCACCTTGAGCCCTGGCGCCTTTGTCCATTCTTCCACAAAATCAACAAGTGCGGCTCCCTTGACGACCTTGGTTGTGCTGAACTCCAACTGAAACACTTGCAGCTTGATCTTCCATTCGGCGACCCTTCTAGCAGAGTCGGGGCTCCTTAGTACCCTTTCCAATGGGCAGGCTGAGACGACCTTGATGGGGTGGCCTTGAAAGTAGTGTCGCAGCTTACGCGAGGCCACCAAGAGCGTGAGTAAAAGCTTCTGAGGCATGGGGTATTGTGCCCTTGCATCCTGCAACACCGTGCTGACAAAGTACACTGGATGCTCGACGAGGGTGGGTGTGCTGAGGAGGCTTGTGTCCTCCAGAGGTTGATGCGCCTCCTGAGACGATGAAGCCCCTATCGCCCGGTTGCTTGGTGCGGCCTCTTCAGCCCTAGGGGCGTCTTCCCGCTGAGGTTGGTCTCCGGCAGCCGTGGTTGTGGTCCTCGCGAGGCCTTCTTGGTCTTGCATTGTCATGGCTGAGGTCGCGCCTGGTCATGACACGGCCTTAGCCTGGCGTTCCTCCCGAACCGCCACCAGGGCTGCGCTGGCGGAGTAGGGAGTGGCGGCGAGGTAGAGCACCAGGGACTCGAGAGGGCATGGTGCCACCATCACCAGAGGGCTGGTCAGATATTTCTTGAGGTCTTTAAACGGTTGGTTGGCCTCATGTGTCCATTCAAACGGGCCTTTCTTCTTCATCAGCTTAAAGAATGGCAGGGCACGCTCCCCCAGCTTGGAGATGAAGCATCCTAACGCAGCCACGCGACCGGCGATCTTCTGCATTTCTTGGAGGGTTTGCAGTGGGCTAGTGTCTTCGATTGCCTTGACCTTCTCCCGGTTGGCCTCGATCCCTCTGTGGGACACAAGGAAGCCCTGCAGCTTGCCGGAAGGGACGCCAAACACGCACGTCTCCGGGTTCAGTCGCAGGTCCACCTGGCGGAGGCTCGCGAAGGTCTCCTCCAAATCTTGGATCAAGGTCCTTGCCTCCCGAGATTTCACCACTATGTCGTCGACGTAAGCCTCGGCGTTTTTCCCGAGCTGCCGGCCCAAGGCAATGTGCATCAGCCGCTGGAAGGTCGTGCCCGTGTTGCGCAACCCGAACGGCATGCAAGTGTAGCAGTACACTCCACATGGGGTTAGGAAGGCTGTCTTCTCCACGTCTTCCATCGCCATCTTGATTTGGTGATAACCCGGAAATGCATCCAGGAAACACAGCAGGTCGCACTCGACTGTGGAGTCAACAATCTGATCGATGCGGAGAAGCGGGAACGGATCTTGAGGGCAGGCCTTATTGAGGTTGGTGAAGTCGATGCACATGCGCTCCTTTCCTTCCTTTTTTGGCACGACAACGGGGTTTTCCAGCCATTCGGGGTAGCGGACCTCGCGAATAACAGCTGCTGCCTCTATCTTGCGGGTTTCTTGGAAGATGAAGGCCTGCTTCTCGGTGGACTGCCGCCTAGCTTTCTGCTTCACGGGGCGTACATTGGGGCACACATTAAGGTGATGCTCAATCACCTCCCCTGGGACCCCCGCTAGCTGCTTGGGTTCCCACGCGAACACCTCCTTGTTCGAGCGCAAGAACTTCACCATCGCCTCCTCTTGGCCGGGGTCGAGGTTGGCACCTATGCTGAAGGTGGTTCCTGAGGACCCGTCCTCCTCAAGTGGCACCTGCTTGGTCTCTGCCTTGTCCTGAGTGAACAACTGCTTCTTCTTGGTCGGTGCAGCCCCCTTGGCCTTGGAGGTCTCCGTGCCGGCAGGCTGCGCCGCGGCGAGAATCTTAAGGGTGAGCTTGAGCGCCTGCAGAGCCTCCTTGGTATCTCCAGCTACAGTGAGGACGCTGCTGCTCCCCGGCATCTTCATGAGGTTGTAGGCCGGATGGGTCGCTGCCATGAACTGAGCCAAGGCAGGGTATCCGAGGATGGCTGTCGGTGTACAAAAGTAGGGGCTCTCCTTTTGACCCCTTTACTTGTGCACGGGCAGTCAGAACCACCAACCACGGCCACGCATAACAGGGCAGGAATGGGAAGCCAGAGAGAAGCCGAAGACATAAGACAAACAAAGCAACGACAAGGATCACGCCCACAAAGATCAGATGGACGAGGCAGGTTTCCCTGGCAAGGACACTTGCCGGGGCAGCCTCAGCGGCCCCGGCAAGGACCTTGCTGGGGCAGCTCGCCCCCACCAGCCGAGCGAGCCACCTTAGAGCCCACCAATGTTAAACAAACGCGTTGGGACAGGGGTCGGGAGGCACCTCCGTGGTGGAATGCAGATCTTTGTGAAGACAAAGAATAGTCAAGATCAAATGAGGATAGGAAGGCAAGCATCCTCACCGAAGAAACCCACAAGACCCCCGGCAAGATCCTTGCCGGGGACGCCAGCGCGCCACGGCAAGACCCTTGCCGGGCAAGCCGGCAAGACCGTTGCCAGCAGGGCCACTGCCATGCCCCCGCCAGCCAAGTTTCCGCCGCCGTTCGCATGGAGCTGCCAACCCAACCAGCTGGGCAGGCACCTGCGTGGCAACATGCAACCCTTCCTGGAGGCTCCACCACTGCGCCACCTTAGTTGCCTGCCTACCTACATGGCACGCATGCACCGCTGGCTAGAGCGCGTGTGGAAACAAGGATGGGCAGCGACGGACGGGACGGGCCTCGCTCCCGTCCCCGATAAAGTCAAGGGACACCTAAGCCTTGCATTAAATGCGCTTTGTCCTGTAATACTAGCGATAAGCTCATAGCGCTATAGTACTTTCCACCTCCTGTGTGCCACTGTGGCAACCCCTTTCGCCTATAAAAGGAGGCCCATGGCGCACTGGAGAAGGATTCGGCTCTTTCGAACCTAGCAGCACCCAGAGCTAGTTCACGAGCTCAAGAACACTAAATACATCCACCAAAGCAGGATCGTAGGGTTTTACGCATCTTTGCGGCCCAAACCTGGGTAAATCCCCTTTGTGTTGTCTACTAGTCTCGCTCTTCTCATGATCCCCGTGCCCCGCAACCGTAGTAGGGATTCCAGTGATCCCATAGGTGTCGTTTCCCACCGACATCTTTGGCGCGCCAAGTACGGGGCACAATTGTGAGAATCTAGTCTAGCAGTTGACCTAGCTGTTCTCCATCGCCATGGCTCCTAAGAAGAAGGCAACCACGGCGATCGGTTCGCCCGGGACCAGGTTGCCAGCACCGGTGCGGACCAGTAGCGGGCCAGTCATGGAGAGAACCCGTGGCGCGGCCCGTGAACATCCACATCACCCTGGCGGTTCAGGCCTGGC
This sequence comes from Aegilops speltoides, assembly GCA_021437245.1. Lineage (NCBI taxonomy): Eukaryota > Viridiplantae > Streptophyta > Magnoliopsida > Poales > Poaceae > Aegilops > Aegilops speltoides. Next base: position 221,835,090 of record CM038142.1, on the reverse strand, counting down.
GAGTGGCGTCGTTCGCGCGCCAGGTGACAAGCCACCGGTCGTGGGCTCCAGAGACGGAGTCGGGCCTCCCGCAGGCGGCGCGGGGCCCTCCAGGGGCGCCTGCCATCCCGCCAGACGGCGGTACGGCGGCCTCCCAGATGCCAACACCGGCGCCCATGGCGCACTCTTCCCAGGTTGTGCGTGATGAGCAGCGTCGCCCTGCCGGTGACCTTGCGCTCCACCCTGGGAAGAGTCCCGTGCGCCCATCACATGATGAGGAGGGCCAGCATGCGCGCTGAGGTGCTGACGGAGGTGGCGAATGGCTGCGGGGCCGTGACGCAGCTCCATCTAACGTGGTTAGAAGTCGAGGTGCATCGCGGTACACCTAGCTCTCGCCGCCATCAAAGGGAAAGGGCATGCTGCCTGTGACATTCGGAGGCGAACTGAACCACATGACGGAAAGGATTGTTTTCGATGTAGCCGAGATCCCCTTCCCTTACAACGGGATCCTCGGCCGCCCGGCACTATCCAAGTTCATGGCGGCTTCACACTACGCCTACAACATGCTGAAGATGCCCGTGCCGATGAACATCATCACCGTCCCCTCCGACAAGAAAGATGTGTTGATCTGGGCCAACCAACTCTACCGGGAAGCAGTTGCAGCAGCTGCCGCTAAGGCACCTGCTCCTGCTGACGGAGCCCCGGGGGGGGGAAGAAGACTGGCGAGACCCCTCGCACCCACTCCCGCAAGCGCACCTCTTCGGGGTGTTGCGCTTCTGTTGAGAACGTGCCAGAGAGCTCCGCCGGCAAGAGCAAGAAGTCCAGATCCACATCACCAGAGACCAAGAAGGTGCCCATCAAGGAGGACGGCACGGGTGGAGCTTTTACCATAAGCTCCACCCTCGATGGCAAATAGTAAAGCGAGCTCGTCACCTTCCTGCGGGCGAATGTTGATGTGTTTGCATGTCAAGCCTCCGACATCCCCGGCGCTCCCAGGGAGGTGATTGAGCACCACCTTGCTGTCTGTCCTCATGCGCGGCACGTCAAGCAGAAGGTCAGGAAGGAAGCTCTAGAGAGGTAGGAGTTCATCAGGGAGGAAATCAGAAAGCTAGAGGCGGCAGGCTTGGTGAGAGGGGTACTCCATCCGACGTGGTTGGCCAATCCGGTAGTAGTGCGCAAGGCAAATGGGAAGTGGAGGTTGTGTATTGATTACACGGACATTAATAAGGCTTGTCCAAAGGATCCCTTCCCGTTACCGTGCATTGACCAGATTGTTGACTCCACGGCCGGGTGTGACCTTTTATCATTCCTCGACGCCTACTCGGGATACCACCAGATCTTCATGACGAAAGAGGACGAGGAGAAGACAGCATTCATCACCCCTTGTGGTACGTATTGCTTTTTACGGATGCCTTACGGGTTGAAGAGTGCTGGCTCAACCTTTGTAAGAGCAGTCCAAATTGGTTTTGAGCCCCAGCTACATAGAAATATGGAAGCTTATATGGATGACATAGTGGTCAAAACCAAGGACCAAGCGACCCTTGTGCAAGATCTGGAGGAAACATTCACAAACCTGCGCAAGATCAACCTCAAATTGAACCCTGAGAAGTGTGTCTTCGGCGTCCCTTCTGGCAAGCTTCTCGGGTTGTTTGTGTCCCAGCGCGGGATTGAAGCAAACCCAGATAAGATCAAGGGCATCGAGCAGATTGAGGCACCCAAGTGGATCAAGGATGTGCGCCGGCTCACTGGCTGCGTTGCCACCATGAGCCGGTTCATCTCCAAGTCCGTGGAGCGTGCCCTTCCATTTTTCAAGATCTTGAAGAAATACCTCTCTTCTACCCCAGTGCTGGTTGCGCCCAAACCACAAGAACCATTGCTGCTTTATCTAGCGGCAACAAATCAGGTGGTTAGCGCTGCACTAGTGGCGCTGAGAGAGGTCGATGAGGAGGCAGCAGCAGCGGCAGAGTCAACGGTTGGCAGGCCAGAACCCTCCCCGGCAGGGCTCGGTCCCGGCAAGACTGAGTCCCCGGCAAGGCTCGGTCCCGGCAAGACTGGCGCCAGTACGACAGGACCCGCACGGCCAGGTGAAGAGGCGTAGAAGAAGAAAATGGTACATCACCTAGTTTACTTCGTCAGCTCCCTCTTGCAGGGGGCTAGGTCGAGGTACTCAGTTGTGCAAAAGCTGCTCTTCGGCCTCCTTATGGCTTCGAGGAAGCTGCGCCATTACTTCCAAGCGCACGAGATCACGGTGGTCACCCGCCTCCCATTGCAACGGATACTGCATAAACTAGATGCAACGGGGAGGATCGTGGAATGGGCCCTGGAGCTGTCAAGTTTTGGTCTGAAGTTCGAAAGTACCTCAACGATTCAGAGTAGAGTCTTGGCGGAGTTTGTTGCAGAATGGACCTCGACGCCCGACGAAGAGGTACAGGACACCGCTCTCCCCGGCAAGGAAAGGAGCCGCGACTGGATCATGTACTTTGATGGTGCCTTGTCACTACAAGGCACCGGTGATGGTGTGCTGCTTGTCGCACCCACCGAAGAGCACTTCAAGTATGTCATCGAGATGCACTTCCCCCGGGAGATGTCAACCAACAACACCGCCGAGTACGACGGTTTGCTTGCCGGTCTCAGGATCGCGGCAGACCTCGGGGTTAAAAATCTCATCGTCTGGGGCGACTCACAACTCGTTGTCAGGCAGATCAACAAAGACTATCAAAGCCCGTTGATGGAAGCATATGTAGATGAGGTGTGGAAACTAGAGGAGCGCTTTGACGGTATACAAGCGGAGCATGTCCCTCGGGCGGAGAACGACATCACCGACTACCTGTCAAAACGCGCTGCCCTCAAGCTACGTATGGAACCAGGTACTTTTGTGCTTCAGTTAACTCGACCATCCGTTGAGCCGTCGACCGGGCAGAGCAAGCGGATGAAGCTCGGCCCCGGCAAGTACTTCCCCACCGAGCTCCCTGGGTCCACCGGTGAAGATGTTGCCGTGGATGCCGATCCTGCCATGGGGCAACCGACTCCGGCAGGATCTCAGGTCATGGCTGCGGAGGCGGCCGCTCCCGTGGCAGAAGAGATGCGTTTGGTCCTTGTCGCCGAGCCATAGGCTTCGGCATGGGCGCAGCACACCGTCCGATTCCTCCAAAAAGGAGAGCTTCCTGAGGAGCAGGAAGAGGCAGGAAGAGTAGCCCGCCGGTCTGCTCTGTACCAATTCATTGATAACATATTGTATAGAAGAAGACCGAATGGGGTGAAATTGAAGTGCATCTCCCGGGAGGAAGGACTAAAGCTGTTGGCAGAGATACATGGAGGCATATGTGGCTCCCACATAGGGTCGAGGGCCCTTGCAGGAAAGGCTTTCCGGCAAGGTTTCTTCTGGCCCACCGCCCTCCAGGATGCGACGACACTAGTAACCAAGTGTGAAGTGTGCCAGTTCCATTCGAAGAAGCTCCATCAACCTGCTCAAGCCCTTCAAACTATCCCTCTCTCCTGGCCCTTCTTGCTCTGGGGGCTCGACATATTGGCCCTTCCCCCTTGCTGTCAGGGGCTTTGAGTACTTGTACGTCGCAATCGACAAGTTCACAAAGTGGCCAGAGGTGGAAGCAGTGAGGAAGGTGACAGCGCAGTCAGCCATCAAGTTCTTCAAAGGAATAGTGTGCTGTTTTGGGGTGCCCAACAGGATCATCACCGACAATGGCACACAGTTCACAAGCCATGCCTTCATGCAATATATTGAGGATCTCGGCAACAGGGTCTGTTTTACTTCTGTGGCACATGATACGTCTCCAACGTATCTATAATTTTTGAAGCATTCATGCTATATTACTATGTGTTTTGAGTGATTATGGGCTTTATTATACACTTTTATATTACTTTTGGGACTAACCTATTAACCGGAGGCCCAGCCCATATTGTTGTTTATTGCCTGTTTCAGTATTTCGAAGAAAAGGGATATCAAACAGAGTCCAAACAGAATGAAACCTTCGGCAACGTGATTTTTTGGAAGATTATCATCCAGGAGGCTTGGAGATCAAGTCAGAAGATCCTCGAGGTGCCCAGGAGATAGAGGCCGCGCCCCCCAACAGGGCGCGGCCCCCTATCTCGTGGACCCCTCGAGCACCCCCTGACCGACTTCTTTCGCCTATATATACCTACGTATCCTCAAACCATCGAATATCAAGATAGATCGGGAGTTCCGCCACCACAAGCCTCTGTAGCCACCAAAGATCTCTCGGGAGCCCGTTCCGGCACCCTGTCGGAGGGGGAACCCATCACCGATGGCCATCTTCATCATCCCGGCGCTATCCATCACGAGGAGGGAGTAGTTCACCCTCGGGGCTGAGGGTATGTACAAGTAGCTATGTGTTTGATCTCTCTCTCTCGGGTTGTCTCTCGTGTTCCCTCTATGGCACGATCTTGATGTATCCTGAGCTTTGCTATTGTAGTTGAATCTTATGATGTTTCTCTCCCTCTACTCTGATGTGATGAATTGAGTTTCCCTTTTGAAGTTATCTTATCGGATTGAGTCTTTTATGAGAACACTTGATGTATGTCTTGCCGTGCTATATTACTATGTGCCTCTTGATGTATGTTTTGGTGACCAACTTGCGGGTTCGGCCCATGAACCTATGCATAGGGGTTGGCACACGTTCTTGACTCTCCGGTAGAAACTTTGGGGCACTCTTTGAAGTACTTTGTGTTGGTTCGTTGAATCTGAGATTGTGTGATGCTTATCGTATAATCATGCCCACGGATACTTGAAGTGACAATGGATTATCTAGGTGACATTAGGGTTTTGGATGATTTGTGTCTTAAGGTGTTATTCTAGTATGAACTCTTTTATAGATCAATCGCAAAGAATAACTTTGAGGTGGTTTCATACCCTACCATAATCTCTACGTTTGTTCTCCGCTATTAGTGGCTTTGGAGTGACTCTTTGTTGCATGTTGAGGGATTGTTATATGATCTATCTATGTTATTATTGTTGAGAGAACTTGCACTAGTGAAAGTATGAACCCTAGGCCTTGTTTCCTATCATTGCAATACCGTTTACGCTCACATTTATCATTAGTTACCTTGCTGTTTTTATTATTTCAGATTACAAAAACCTATATCTACCATCCATATTGCACTTGTATCACCATCTCTTCGCCGAACTAGTGCACCTATACAATTTACCATTGTATTGGGTGTGTTGGGGACACAAGAGACTCTTTGTTATTTGGTTGCAGGGTTGTTTGAGAGAGACCATCTTCATCCTATGCCTCCTACGAATTGATAAACCATAGGTCATCCACTTGATTGAAATTTGCTACTATCCTACAAACATGTGCACTTGCAGGACCAACAACGTCTACAAGAAGAAGGTTGTGTAGTAGACAACTAAGCTCGTTTCTGGCGCCGTTGCCGGGGAGGCTAGTTAAAGGGCACTCACTCACACCCCGTCAACTAAGCTATTTTCTGGCGCCGTTGCCAGGGATGTGAGTGCTTGAAGGTATATCTTTAGATCTTGCAATCTAATCTTTTTGTTTCTTGCTTTATCACTGTCGGTGTTCTGGGAACGGGGGTCCCCAGACTTTCCTCCCTGCGGCCTGCGGCGTGGCTCAAAGAAGGCCTAGCACAGCCCATCTTCATCAACACAGCAAGAAGACCTCGCGAGGGACAAGCCTCGGGGTGGACGACAAGGAGCTTCTCGTGCACGGCCCCGCCGGGCTGGCTCATGAGGAGGCGGAGAGTTCAAGGCGGGTACTCGCGAGGTACCCATGACGCAAGCCATGATTTACCAAGGGCGCCATCAGGCGCCAGCCACCAAGATGTCCTCCTTTCCTCTTTGGTGCAAAGGGAGCAAGCGCAGCGAGAGCATCAAGCAAAGGCGACATTTCGTGCAACAAGACCAAGACCAGCCAACGGCCGGAAGGAAGTCATTGTGGAGCCCAAGCCGGCGCCACCACCAGAGCCTTTGACAAAGCGAGGACCAACTTTAGTCGATAAGTGTACCGCAGTTCCCTTCAAAATGGCTAATTGTTGGCGCCCTTCCCGCCAATATTTGGGAAGAGGCCCAGGCCTTGCCTATAAATAGGACTAGCCACCCCGGGTAGAGACATCTAGAGGCATCGAGCAGCTAGCATCTCGATCCCGACCAAGAAACCAGAGATAGGGCTAATCAACTCCTCCTAGCTGTTCGTCGCACCAGCCAAGAATAGACCCTCGCGAGGCTGTTCTGCCTTGTACTATTCATCATCAAGCCCAAGAGGCAATCCACTACACCACACAGTGGAGTAGGGTATTACACCACAATGGTGGCCTGAACCAGTATAAATCTTGTGTCTCTTGTGCTGTTCTGTTTAGTAGTTTAGGTCCTAGCGATTCGGTGAGGAGCAAGCCGGTAGAGGGTTGAATCTCCGAGCGCACCCCAGTGTTCGAACCTCAAGGGTCTGCCGCAACCCAAAATCTGACATTTGGCGTGCCACGTAGGGGTGCGCCGGAATTTGCCTTCCGTCGTCTCGTTCTTCTCCGACCATCGCATCCATGTCTGATGCTCGACGGGCTCGCGTCGAGCGCCGAGCCTCCCTCGCTACCCATGTCGCCCAGATGGCTCCCATCGGCGGGCGCCCTCGTCATTCCCCGTCACCTGCCGTCAACGCCGCCCCCGGCCCGGCGGGGAACGAACAGCAAGCATCCTCCCAGCATCCATCCATGAGGCGGGACGGCCGCACTGCCACGCCCTCCCTCACCCCCACTGGTTCTTCGTCACGCACGCCCCGCGCGGCCATGGAGGCCCGAGCTGCGCTCATCACGGCAAACGAGCTCCTGCGCTACCGCCCCATCGACGACGTCTATGAAGAATGGCTCGACCGAGTCGCCGAGCTCGTCTGCCACGGAGGCGCCTGCAGCTGTCCTTCTCCCGATCGCACCCGCCTGTCGCGGGCAATGAAGCTCCCGTGCGCCTCAGCCGCCTCCTCAAGAAGGTGCCTCGTTTCAAGGCGCTGCCCCCGGGCGGACCCCAGTCCGTCAGCGCCAGCTGCAAGAGCAGAGCTGCCAAGAAGTTCTCGCCTGGAGAAGCCGCCCGAGCGCCTCGCTCCAAAGACGCCAAGACCTGCGCTGCACCCAGCCGGAGCGCATGGGGACCCGCAGGACCAAGCTCTCCGTCGCCCAAGGCCCCCTGTGGCCACGGCGGGCTGCCGCGCCTTCACCTCCGAGCTGCGCGGCATCGCGTGGCCCGGCAAGTTCAAGCCAGACCTGCCTCCTTGCTACGACGACACGACTGACCCTGCAGAGTTCCTCCAACCCTACGAGTTGGACATCGAGGCTGCCAATGGAGACGAAAAGGTCATGGCGAACTGGTTTCCCATGGCGCTCAAGGACGGAGCCCGCACCTGGCTCCTGAATCTGGCCCTAGGCACGATCTCCTCCTGGGACGAGATGCGCACCCGCTTCATCGCCAACTTCCAGAGTATTTCGCGATCGCCACCGCCGTGAGCGACATGTGCCGTATCAAGCAGCAACCAGGGGAGACCCTGCAGAAGTACATCTAGCGCTTCAACAATGCGCGCCTCAAGATCCCCAAGGTGACGGAGGAGGCCATCATCTCTGCCTTCTCTGACGGTGTGCGCGATGTCAAGATGGAGGAGCTAGCGATGCATGAAGACCTGTGCACCTCCTTGGAGCTGTTCAACTTGGCGACCAAGTGCGCTAGGGCTGAGGAGGGGGCGCCTCTCCCTCCTCGAGCTGCCTGCCGCGGACCCCGAAGAGAAGAAGCCCAAGGCCAAGGACGTGAAGCGCAAGGGGGCTGCCGTACTCGCGGTCGAGCCAGACACCAAGCGGGCCGAGATCAGCCCGAATCCTCCAAGGGCAGTCGGTACTGCGTGTACCACGACCTCCACACCCACAACACCAATGAGTGCCAAGAGCTCCGGGCCGTGCGTGAAGGAAGGGTCGGCAGACGTCCCGACCACAGCGACCGAGGCTACATGGGAAGGAATGCAGGACGTTGGGAAGACTATGGCCCGCGCCAAGGGTGGCGCGACCAACCTCGCAAGGATCGCTGGCAGGACCCGCCTCGCGAGGGAGGCTGGAGGGATCAGCCTCGCGAGGATCGCCCGCAAGGGAACGCAGGCCTCCCTCCGCTGCCGCCGCAGCCAAGGAGAAATGAAGACCGCCATCGACGAGGGGCTGGGGCTTCAGTGAACCGTCTGTCCGCCAGATCCCGGGCGGAGCTCAAGCCCCAGCCTCTCAACAAGATCTTCAAGCAGTTTGCCCGTGAAGTGAATGCAGTCCTCCCCAAGCTCGAGGCCACATGACCTCTCAGGTGGTCGGCATGCGCCGTCACGTTCAGCTCAGCGGATCAGCTCAAGTGCGCGGCCACAGCCGGAGTCCTCCTGATGCTTTGTTCCCTAATCATCAGCAACGTGCTAGTCACCAGACCTCATCGACGGCGGGCAGGGCTCAACGCCCCGTCTGTGGAAATGTTCAACAATCTTCAAGTGCCCTACAGTCAGCTTCAGCCAACCAAGCCCTTCTCCGAAGTCACCGACGGCTCCACGGTCCCGATCGGGCAGGTCCGCCTTCCTGTCACCATCAGGGCACGCGACAACTACCGCACCGAGCTCATCGACTTCGACGTCGCCCACATTCGCCTGCCGTACAATGCCATCCTTTGGTACCCGGCGCTAGCAAAGTTCATGGCCGTGACCCACCACGGCTACAACGTCCTCAAGATGCCAGGAAGCGGCGGGGTCATCACGGTGCCTTGCGAAGAGAGAGACGTAGTGTGCTCCCTGGAGCGAGCCTTTCAGGCCGCGACGCTGGAAGACCCAGACCGCAATAGCAGGAGGCCTCTCGAGACCGCCCCCAAGAAGAAGAAGACATTGTCCGGCCCGGCCCCTCAGGAGGCAGGCCCCTCAGGGCCCGCGCCTGCTCAGGGGGAGCCTCCTTCCATCGCATAGGGAGGCGCGCCCGCGCCTCGTCGAGCAGGCTCGGGGCTCACCGAGGGCTGCCGACCTCGCCAAGGTCACAAGGGAGGCGCTTGGGCACCACGTGGAGGCGTGCTTTGAAGCACGTTTCCCTCAAGAAGGAGCAAGGCAAGGAGGGCCAAACCCTCAGGAGTTCGTCAGCAAGGCCATTCAGGAGTTACAGGAGTCAAGGGTCATGAGAGGCAGCCGCCGACTACCCGCTGTTGCCCCCATCTAGGCGAGGATGGTGGGCTACGCATCTGCATCGACATACCGGGGCTCAACTGAGCCGCGTCTCAAGAGCGCCTCTGGCCCTCGCGAGTGGGACGTTGCGAGAGTCCGCCCCACAGCTACGTGCGCATGCCTTACGGCTTGCCGAACACGACTGCTGTGCACCAGCGTCTCATGAGGGCCATCTTGGAGGCTCAAGAGGTCAGGTGAGCCGCAGCCCTGGCGAAGATGGAGATGGCCCGCGAGGAGCCACCAGTGCCTCCGGAGCCTCCTAAGGCCCCTGGGCCTGGGGGCTCATGAGGATCGGCTCCCGCAGCCCACCGAGTCTGCTACACCGACACCCCTTCGTCCCCAACGTCATCAGGTGACATCTTTTAAGTTTCATTTCTAGCTGGGAGCGCCCTCAGGGCGGCATTATTCCCAGGCCGCATGGGTCCATCCCTGCGGCATGTATCCCTTTTATTTCATGTCTTTAGCTTACCTTATTGGGGGCGCCCATCGGGCTGCATCATCCGCAAGCCGCTCGGGCCTGTCCCAGCGGAATGTATCCTTCTCGCGTTTATCTTAGGGCTATGCTTTCGATCCACCATGCTTGTTATTTCGTGCCTTTTTCTCCTGGGTGTCGGAATCTTGGGCGTTAAAGGGGGGGTGCCTGAGCATCGTGACTTAGGGCTCCTACCGGCTCTCCGGCCCTCACCATCTGGTCTTGTCCATGGCAACACGACCTGGCATGCCAGCGACGGCTGAGACCAGCCCGAGAGCCGGGACCCGAGGACGTAGAGTTTCGTCATCTAACCCAGCTTGCGCGTTAAAGGGTGGTGCCTGAGCATCGCGACTCAGGGCTCCTACCGGCTCTCCGGCCCTCGCCCTCTGGTCTTGTCCATGGCATCGCGACCTGGCATGCCAGTGATGGCTGAGACCAGCCCGAGAGCCGGGACCCGAGGACATAGAGTTTTGTAATCTAACCCAGCTTGCGCATTAAAGGGGTGGTGCCTGAGCATCGTGACTCAGGGCTTCTACCAGCTCTCCGGCCCTCACCCTCTGGTCTTGTCCATGGCATCGTGACCTGGCATGCCAGCGACGGCTGAGACCAGCCTGAGAGCCGGACCAAGACGAGAGCACCGCATCCGCCAAATTTGGAGGAACACACTCAAGATAAGGCCCAGAGCCAGCGCAACCCGCCTTGAGGTAGGGCCCCGTGAGTCCTGCTACTGCTCACGGGTGCCCAGATACACCTCGTCAAGCCCTACCGTGCCAGCCACGTGTCAGGGTGGGGCTGTATATGCCCCGGGGGCTCCTCCCGGAGGGGAGCCCCATCCCACGTACCAGTGGAAGCACCATGCTCATGCTGCTGATGACACTGCCGAGGAGCGGCTATGCCCATACGCATACGGAAGCGCTTATGTCTGCTGGTGATAAACAACTAAGGGTGGCCTCCGGCCGATCAACCTCGTGGAGCCCGGAGCCGGTGTCCGCCTTGTCGTAATGCCTCCCCGGGAGTGCCGCTGAAGGGGCTGAGCACGGGGCTGCGCCTGGTCTCGCCAGACGACGCCATTCGCCAGCCCCCGGCCTGGTTCGTCGCACATCGCTCCCGAGCGGAGCCAAGGTACGAAGGCCGCTTTGAGCGCTCAAGGGGACTCTTGAGCATCGCGACTCAGGAGCCTAACTGGTCACGTAGCCCCTCACTCCTTAGTTCCGAAAGGCTAACGGCGGTTGAGGTATGCGCGGGGCCGCGCTCTGCTGATGTAGAACGACAGATCCACCCACATCTCACCTCCCTACTTGCTGTTCGAGCGCCAAGGGGGACTCCTGAGCATCGCGACTCAGGAGCCTAACTTGTCACGTAGCCCCTCACTCCTTGGTCCCGTCCTGGTTTCCGGTCGGGGCCAATGGCGGCTGAGGTATGCGCAGGGCCGGGCTCTGCCGGCGTAGAACAAAGCAAGTAGGAAGGAATAATACAAATTTCAGGGAATTCAAAAGCAAATATTACAGTTCATACTGTTATGACAGCAAACATAAGTTTTAACGCCTCCCCGAGGCATGGTACATGCGGAGGAATTAAAACTAGGACGGGAGCCACAACGGAGTCACTTGCCGGCGGTGGAGCCGCATGGAGCAGGTTCGCCTTGTGGAGCAGCAGGGCTAGCATCGCTCCGTTTCGGCTTGGTACTGAAGGCCCGGAACTTCCCCAGCAGAGCCTCCGCACGACCCTTCACGACCTCAGCAGCGGCAGCGGCACGCTCGTCGCTCACTGGCTCCAGCAGGCTGTCGAGGTCGATGTTGGGGTCACGAAGATAGACGTGGGTGAAGACCCGCGTTAGCGCCGCAGAAGACAAGACGCGTGCCTCGGCCTTAGCCGTAGGGCCAAGGCCAAGAGTGACGTCTTGAAGGGCGCGAACCAGGAAGGGAAGCAGCTTGGCGGGGCCATCCTCTTCGCCGGCCAGCGGGCTCTCAAGGCCGCTGTCATAAAGCGTCTTCAGCGAGGTGCGAGCCTTCTCTTCCATATCCGCGAAGGTCACGCGATCCTCGGCGAGGACCCGGGCCTTGTCGTCCAGCTCAACCTTCCTCGCCTCCAGCTCTTGCTCCAGCACGCTTAGGCGGCCACGGCGCCTCTTGAGCTTGGCCTCCAGGTCCTTGACGACCGCCTCACGAGCCTTCATGCCTTCCTCCTGCTCTTGGCGAAGGCGGTCCTCCTCGGCAAGCTGGTTCTGCAGGCCCTTCAACTCGCTCTCCAGCGTCTCACAGCGACCTTGGACGCTAGCTGCCTCCCCCAGGGTAGCATCGTGAGCAACCTTCACCTCAAGGGCGGCCTATTTCTCGTCATCGCAAGCCGTCGAGGCCTGGACCAGCGCCGCCCATATCGAAGCATCGGAGCGAATCAAGCCTAAAGCCAGCTCCAAGCGCCCGGCCACTAGACGAGTGTCGGCGCCCAGAAGATCCTGCCGCAGACGGTCCAGACCGGCAATGGCGTGATCCAGAACAGTATTCGGGGAAGCAGCAGTCGGTGGAGTAGGAGGAGAAGACGGCCGCGTGACCACAGTATTCTGGGATGGAACCTGCTGCGCCACGATGGCTGTTGTGACGGCGTCAAGCAAGGGCACCTCGGGAGTCGCCTGGGCCAAGGGGACTGAGCTCGCCCCGGCAAGCTTAGCCTAGCCTCGCGAGGATGCCCGGGCAGGAGAGGCCTACGTGTCACAGTCACCCTCTTTCTCGGGCAGAGGCACTGCCACGGATGGAGCTTCAGGAGCTCCCTTCGGCTTCTTTGCCGCGGGCGCCAGCCTGGCCGGAAGATACGAACATCAAGTCTCGACAACAGGACAATAATCAAGACAGGAATCAAGCACTTACAGGTTGTCGCTGGTGGGCTCAAGCAGCCTCCGACCGTACTTAAAGCATGAGAGCCGACTGCTAGGATCAGCTTCAAGGAGCTCGGGTGCAGGAGGCGCGCCTGCGGATCGCCTCGGGGCCGGGGCAGACCCACGGGGGATCAGCCCAGTCCGGTTCTTCTTCGGGATCAGAGGCAGGCTCCCGCCGCCCTGCTCATCCTCATCCTCGTCATCGTCACTCTGGGGGAGGCGGAGAGTGCGGGACCTGCGCCGAAGGGGAGGAGCCCTTGACTATGCCTCTGAGTCAACCCCCTCTTCCTGCTCCCCTTCTTCCTTCTCTTCATTGAGTCGCTGGAGGACACGTCCACCAGGTCCTCTGGAGCCTCCGCGGCCATGGGCCCGTCCCCGTTGAAGACGGGCATGGACCCCACTACCTGCTCCCAATCCTCGCGAAGGAATAGGGGCGTAGGGGCACCCTCGAGCCTCGCCACGTCGCCCCCAACCAAGGACTGGAGGACCGCAGCCAGATCCTCGTCCGCCAAGACCACGGGGCTCGGGTGAGGCCTCCACATCGGAAGCGAGTACTGACGGAGCGGAGCTAGCTGATGCTCCAGGAACTCCCTTAGCAGCGATGCACCGGTCAGCTTCCCCGCCGCCACGCTGGCCGGCCTCAGATCTGCGTCCATCTTCTCCAACACCAGCTTCACGAGGGATCCAAGCTCCACTGGGACGGTCGTGGAGCATGCGGGATGCTCCGTGGGCAGGATTACCCGAGGGTGGATGCTTCCAGCATCCACCAAGACCCACTTGCTCCTGAAGCCCTCAATCCTCTTCCCAGGGTTCGAAATGGCGATGGAGCCGCCAGTATATGATGAAGCTCACGACGCGCGAGGCGGAACCACGGAGGTTCAAGGAGAAGTAGTGGCGTAGCAAGGCCACCGAGGGCTTCACCCCTACGTGAGCCTCACAATAGTAGGCGAAGATCGCCAGAAGAAGGACGGAGTTGGGATGGAGGTGCAGAGCTTGGATATTGTAGTGGCGGAGGACAGAGAAGAAGAACTCAGAAAAGGGATGCACCAGACCGGCGATGATGGCGCTCACGAAGAGCGGATAGAAGGTGCTCCCTCGGCCTTCAGGAACGGTAGAGCCGGCCTTGAACGCCTTCGTCCCATCGATGCCCTGCGCTGCCGCCATCTGGCGCACAAGGGCAAGGCTCACCCCTGACACATTTGGCGGGTCCAAGGCAGGCGAGTACCAAGCTCCGACCGGGGCTTGGCAAGGCGCCATGACTGGCTAGGGCGCGCAGACGGAGTAGATCTGAAGATTTCGGAAGCAGGGGGAGAGGCGCAAGAAAGGGGATCTAAGCAGCAACTCGAGGAAGTAAAGGAGGCAAGGGAGATGCCGGTCCTTTATCAACTCGTGCGGTTGCAGAGGCGCCCATATCCAATCAACCGCCATGCGGCGCCCAAGGCCGCAAGCTGTTTGGGCCCGCGACGCTTCGCACTTGCCCTTTCGCCTCTCTGCTCGGCCAAGTTCGGGCGCTCCGTGGGCCCGGGGGCTACTGTCGGCATTCTAGGAACGGGGGTCCCCAGACTTGCGTGCCTGCGGCCTGCGGCGTGGCTCAAAGAAGGCCCAGCACAGCCCATCTTCATCAACACAGGCTCAAGACCCTCGCGAGGGGCCAAGCCTCGCGGGGTGGATGACAAGGAGCTTCCTCAGGCACGGCCTCGTCAGGCTGGCTCGTGAGGAGGCGGAGAGTTCAAGGCGGGGTACCTCGCGAGGTACCCATGACGCAAGCCATGACGACCAAGGGCACCAGTCGGGCGCCAGCCCGCGCAGTGTCCTCCTTTCCTCTTTGGTGCAAAGGGAGCAAGCGCAGGCGAGAGCATCAAGCAAAGGCGTCCATTTCGGTGCAACATGACCAAGACCAGCCCAACGGCCGGAAGGAAGTCATTGTGGAGCCCAAGCCGGCGTCACCACAAGAGCCTTTGACTGGCGAGGACCAACTTTAGTCAAGATAAGTGTACCCGCTGTTCCCCCTCAAAATGGCCAATTGTTGGCGCCCTTCCCGCTCAATATTTGGCAAGAGGCCCAGGGCCTTTGCCTATAAATAGGACTAGCCACCCCTAGGGTAGAGACATCTAGAGGCATCGAGCAGCTAGCATCTCGATCCTGACCAAGAAACCAGTAGATAGGGCGACCGAACTCCTCCTAGCTGTTCGTCGCACCAGCCAAGAACGGACCCTCGTGAGGCTGTTCTGCCTTGTACTGTTCATCATCAAGCCGAAGAGGCAATCCACCACACCACACACTCGAGTAGGGTATTACACCACAATGGTGGCCTAAACCAGTATAAATCTTGTGTCTCTCGTGCTGTTCTGTTTAGTAGTTTAGGTCCTATCGATTCGGTGAGGAGCGAGCCGGTAGAGGGTTGAATCTTCGAGCGCACCCCAGTGTTCGAACCTCAAGGGTCTGCCGGAACCCGAAATCCGACAATCACTAGTTTAGTTTATAAAAGAAAACTACAAAAAAATGGAGTTAAGCTTGTCTCATACGCTTCGTCTTTTTAATATCTTTCGTGAGAACGATGGAAAGGAAAATTGTGCTCAAGTGCTAGAAGAAGAATGCATTAGAATGTTTAGTACTAGATCTTTGTATGATGAGTATGATTGCAATATTGTTAGTATGAATTCCTTGAATATCCATGATGCTAATGATATGCAAAGCCACAAGCTTGGGGAAGCTATGTTTGATGAATATGATATTTTTTGTCCCCCAAGCTTTGATGAGCAAATTTATTTTGATGATAGCATGCCTCCTATTTATGATGATTATATTGATGAAAGTGGGTTCGGAAGAGTGTCAACTTTAGGAAGTAGTGATCCCACTATTATTGAGGATGTTGAATCTTATTGTGATGAATACGAAAGTGGATTCGGAAGAGTGTCAACTTTATTTAGTGATTCCACTATCTTGGGAGAGGTTTCAATCGATTATGACGAGAACGAAGTTGCTACTTATGATGATTATTGTGATGAAACTTATGCTATAAGAAGTAGTGATAATTATATTTATAAAACATGTCATGATTAATATTACCCTTTTTCTGAACATTACTCTTTTAATGTGGAAACAATTTATAGTATTCAAGTCTTTGATGATACTCCCACTATTCCGAATGAGAAGAAATTTGCTTACGTGAAGAGTAGTAAATATTCTATGCTTGTAGATCATGAAAAGAATGCTTTAGGTGCTGGTTATATTGTTGAATTCATTCATGATGCTACTTAAAATTATTATGAGGGAGGAACATATGCTTGTAGGAATTGCAATAATGTCAAGTTTCCTCTCTGTGTGCTTAAAATCTTGAAGTTATGCTTGTTTTGCCGTCCTATGCTAGTTGATTATTGTTCCCATAAGTTGTTTGCTCACAAAATCCCTATGCATAGGAAGTGGGTTAGGCTTAAATGTGCTAGTCATATGCTTCATGATGCTCCCGTTATGTTTCAATTCTTATCTTTTATGTGAGCATGATTGGCATCATCATGCCTAGCTAGAAAGGCATTAAAGAAAAGCGCTTGTTGGGGGACAACCCAATATTTACCCCTACTGTTTTTGTGTGTCCACATGATTATGCTACTGTAATAATCATGTTTTATAGCTTTTTCTTCAATAAATTTCCAAGTAAGACCTTTAGGATAGCTTACGGTGATAGTTGTGTTGATCCTGCTGAAAATCAGAAACTTTGTCACCCAGTAAATTAGTTTTGTTAATTCACAGAAACGTGTTTCTGATCTCATTCTTTTTGCTCTGGATTTGCACACAAATGTCTTAGGACTTCCCAATTTCGTAGGATTATTGGAGTTCCATAAGGATACATTTGTTACAGATTACTACATATTGTTCTGTTTTTGACAGATTCTGTTTTCTATGTGTTGTTTGCTTATTTTGATGAATCTATGAGTAGTACCGGAGGGTATGAACCATAGATAAGTTGGAGTACAGTAGATATTACACCAATATGAATTTATAATGAGTTCATTACAGTACCTAAGTGGTGGTTTTATTTTCTTATACTAACGGAGCTTACGAGTTTTTTGTTGAGTTTTGTGTTGTGGAGTTTTCAAGTTTTGGGTAAAGATTCGATGGACTATGGAATAAGGTGCGGCAAGAGCCTAAGCTTGGGGATGCCCAAGGCACACCAAGATAATATTCAAGAACAACCATGAGCCTAAGCTTGGGGATGCCCCGGATGGCATCCCCTCTTTCGTCTTCGTTCATCGGTAACTTTACTTGGAGCTATATTTTTATTCACCACATGATATGTGTTTTGCTTGGAGCATCACTTTATTTTGTTAGTATTTGCTGTTGTTTAGATTAATGTTTTGCATTTTTATTTTCAATAAAAACGTCGAGGATAGCCATTGCCATGCTTATTTTGCTAGTATACATGTTGCTGTTTGAAAACAGAAAGTTTACCGCTGTTGCAAAAATTCCCTAGAAAAGTAAGAGCATGATATAAAGTTGAAACTTTTTTGCATAATGAGCTCTGATAAATTTACTACAGTGGGAATTTTAGTTCATAATTTTTGGGGTCAGGGATGTATGATGAATCCTGCATTATTTACAGACTGTACTGTTTTGACAGATTGTTGTTATGTTTGCATTGTTTGCATATGTTTGCTTGTTTAATGATTCTATTTGAGGATAGGAGTATTAAATATGCAGAGGCATTTAGTATGCAATGTTGAATAATAATTTTAGCGATTTGTTACAGTAGAAGATGATAAGGTTTTGCATTGGTTTATACTAACCTATCTCACGAGTTCTTGTTGAGTTTGTTGTGAATGAAGCTTTTTGAGAAATAGAGAAGCCATTTTATGAGAGGAATTAAGGAGACACAAAAGTTCAAGCTTGGGGATGCCGAAGGCACCCCAAGATAATATTTCAAGAAGTCTCAAGCATCTAAGCTTGGGGATGCCCCGACAGGCATCCCACCTTTGTTCTTCAACAACTATCGGTTAGTATCGGTTGAGCCTAAGCTTTTGCTTCTTCACATGAGTTGTGCTATCCTTGCATTGTCATTTTATTTTGTTTTGTTTGCTGTTCGAACAAGATACCAAGATCTGAAATTCTTAAATGGGAGAGAGTCTTCATATAGCTACATAATTATTTATCTACTCATTGATCTTCGCTTATATCTTTTTGGAGTAGTTTGTCATTTACTCGTGTGCTTCACTTATATCCTATGAGTAAATTGTTGCATGAGTTGATTGTCATGAATCTGAAATTATATATGCCTCATTTGCTTATCCCATGGGGAGTAATGACTTCACGTCTAAGAAGTAGAGGTTGTAAATTTATTGGAAGTTAGCAAGCATTGTATTGGTCATTTGAAAAATTCATGAAAGAATATTGAAGGAAGAGAGATTTCACATATAAATACACTATCCTAGACATCTTTTATAATTGGGAGCACTCATTAAGTATGACATGCTAAAGAGTTGATGTTCTACAAGGAAGACAACGTAATGGTTTATGTTTTCCAACATCTCAGTTAAAGTATATTGTCATGGATCATTCAAACATGTTGAGCTTGCCTTTCCCCCTCATGCTAGCCAAAATTTCTTGCACTAAGTAGAGATACTACTTGTGCTTCCAAATATCCTTAAACCTAGTTTTTGCCATGAGAGTCCACCATACCTACGTATGGATTGAGTAAGATCCCTCAAGTAAGTTTTCATCGGTGCAAGCAATAAAAATTGCTCTCTAAATATGCATGACTTATTAGTGTGGAGAAAATAAGCTTTGTACTAACTTGTTTTGGAAGCAATAAAAGCGACGGACTGCACAATAAAGGTCCATATACAAGGGGCAATATAAAGTGACGTTCTTTCGCATTAAGATTTTGTGTATCCAACCCTAAAAGCGCATGACAACCTCTTCTTCCCTCTACAAAGGGCCTATCTTTTACTTTATGTCTTTTACTTTATGCAAGAGTCAAGGTGATCTTCACCTTTCCCCTTTTCATTTTATCCTTTGGCAAGCACTTTGTGTTGGGGTGATCCTGATATATATATCCAATTGGATGTAAGTTAGCATGAACTATTATTGTTGACATCACCCAAAGGTGAATACGCTTGGAGGCAACATTATAAGCCCCAATCTTTCTCTGTGTCTGATTAAAACTTCGTAACCATTAGTATTGCGTGAGTGTTAGCAATTGTAGAAGACTATATGATAGTTGAGTATGTGCAGTTTGTTATTCCTGAAAATAAGATGAATTGCAATTGTTTGAATGACTGTGAATGAAGTTTGCAAGCTTTCAAGAAAGTTTATGGTCTATGCTTTGACTTGGGAATTGCTTGTTACTTTATCGTGAGGAGTTTTATGAGATGAACTACTGTTATGACATATTATCATGCTAGAAAAGGTGACTGAAATTATCATTGATCAAACTTGTGCACCTTCTAGCATTCACACTTCATAAATTCTTTCTTTATAATTTACCTACTCGAGGACGAGTAGGAATTAAGCATGGGGATGCTGATACGTCTGCAACGTATCTATAATTTATGAAGCATTCATGCTATATTACTATGTGTTTTGAGTGATTATGGGCTTTATTATACACTTCTATATTACTTTTGGGACTGACCTATTAACCGGAGGCCCAGCCCATATTGCTGTTTTATTGCCTGTTTTAGTATTTCGAAGAAAAGGAATATCAAACGGAGTCCAAATGGAATGAAACCTTCGGCAACGTGATTTTTTGGAAGATTATCATCCAGGAGGCTTGGAGATCAAGTCAGAAGATCCTCGAGGTGCCCAGGAGATAGGGGGTGCCCCCCCTACAGGGCGCGACCCCCAGTCTCGTGGACCCCTCGAGCACCCCCCGACCGACTTCTTTCGCCTACATATACTTACGTACCCTAAAACCATCGAATATCAAGAAAGATCGGGAGTTCCACCGCCGCAAGCCTCTGTAGCCACCAAAAACCTCTCGGGAGCCCATTACGGCACCCTGACGTAGGGGAAACCCATCACCGGTGGCCAACTTCATCATCCCAGCGCTATCCATGACGAGGAGGGAGTAATTTACCCACGGGGCTGAGGGTATGTACCAGTAGCTATGTGTTTGATCTCTCTCTCTCATGTTCTCTCTCGTGTTCCCTCTATAGCACGATCTTGATGTATCCCGAGCTTTGCTATTGTAGTTGGATCTTATGATGTTTCTCCCCCTCTACTCTCATGTGATGAATTGAGTTTCCCTTTTGAAAGTTATCTTATCGGATTGAGTCTTTTATGAGAACACTTGATGTATGTCTTGCCGTGTTTATCTGTGGTGACAATGGGATATCATATGCCTCTTGATGTATGTTTTGGTGACCAACTTGCGGGTTCCGCTCATGAACCTATGCATAGGGGTTGGCGCACGTTCTTGACTCTCCGGTAGAAACTTTGGGGCACTCTTTGAAGTACTTTGTGTTGGTTGGATGAATCTGAGATTGTGTGATGCATATCGTATAATAATGCCCACGGATACTTGAAGTGACAATGGAGTATCTAGGTGACATTAGGGTTTTGATTGATTTGTGTCTTAAGGTGTTATTCTAGTACGAACTCTTTTATAGATCGATCCAAAAGAATAACTTTGAGGTGGTTTCGTACCCTACCATAATCTCTACATTTGTTCTCCGCTATTAGTGTCTTTGGAGTGACTCTTTGTTGCATGTTGAGGGATTGTTATATGATCTATCTATGTTATTATTGTTGAGAGAACTTGCACTAGTGAAAGTATGAACCCTAGGCCTTGTTTCCTATCATTGCAATACCATTTACGCTCACTTTTATCATTAGTTACCTTGCTGTTTTTATTATTTCAGATTACAAAAACCTGTATCTACCATCCATATTGCACTTGTATCACCATCTCTTCGCCGAACTAGTGCACCTATACAATTTACCATTGTATTGGGTGTGTTGGGGACACAAGAGACTCTTTGTTATTTGGTTGCAGGGTTGTTTGAGAGAGACCATCTTCACCCTATGCCTCCTACGGATTGATAAACCTTAGTTAATCCACTTGAGGGAAATTTGCTACTGTCCTACAAACCTGTGCACTTGCAGGCCCAACAACGTATACAAGAAGAAGGTTGTGTAGTAGACATTAGCACATCCACGGAGCAACGGCCAAGCGGAGGGGGCAAATGCTGAAGTCCTGCGAGGCTTAAGAACGAAGACTTTTGACAGACTGTGCAAGAGTGGAAGGCGCTGGATTGATGAGTTGTCGGCGGTTCTTTGGTCGATCAGAACGATGCCAAATCGAGCCACCGGCCAGACACCATTTGCCCTGATTTACGGGGCAGAAGCAGTTCTCCCCACAGAACTCATATACGGGTCACCTCGAGTGCTCGGTTATGATGAGCTTGAGCAAGAGCGATTGCGGCAAGATGACGCGACGCTCCTTAAGGAAGGTCGTCTCCGGGTGGCTGTGAGAGCAGCACGCTACCAGTAGGCCTTGCGCCGCTATCATAGCCGCAAGGTTCGTGCCCAAACTTTGAGGAAGGTGACCTTGTTCTTTGGCATGTTCAGTCGGCCAAGAATTCCAACAAGTTGACGCCAAAGTGGGAAGGCCCTTGTTGGGTAACACGAGTCACCAGGCCCGGCGCAGTCCGGCTAGAGACCGAAGATGCCATTCCAGTGAGCAACTCCTGGAACATCGAGCATCTCCGCAAGTTTTACCCATAAGTCGCGGCTACCGGGCCTCCCGGCAAGCCACCCTTTTGTACAAGCCTTGCCGGCAAGGCATGTAACCCTTTGTACAAAGCCAGGCGCAGACCCTGAGCATTAATAAACGAAGTGCTAGCGCCCTAAGTTATAGCATGCATGCTAGGTTGAGTCTCTTCCTTGGTTAGGGTTGATAGTGCTTAGCGGCGGCTAACCCCTAGCTTAGAGGTCGAGTGTGAGTCTCTCTGTTCTTCTCTGTCTTCTTTGGTTCGCAGGGCACATAAATATCCTTGCCGAGCTATTTTAGAAGAAAGGGGACTGACCGGCGTCCGAGCCCCGGCAAGCCAAAGTTGCCAGGGGCTGCAAGGACAAGGATTCATCCGCGGCAAGACGACGTTGCCAGGGGCTGCAGATCCAGATAAGTTCTCTATCCCCTATCATACATTTCGTTATGGACTGGGATACCTGAAACCCCGTTCTATCCCTGAGCTACCGTGCTCCCCTTTTTCGGCACCCAAGGATTATCCCGTGGGTCTGAATCTGGTCGTAGCCGCGGCAGCAAAGAAGAGGAATGAGGAGCCTAAGCCCACCTCATCCCTGGCCCCGCCAAGGGCGTGAGAAAGGTCGAGCGAAGTGGGGAGATGGCAAGGTCTGTTGCCGGGCGAAAAGCGTTTATCTTAATAAAATAACAAGGATTCACTCCTTGTCGTGGGTTTCACCCACGAACGATAATCCCGGCAAACATCCCTTTTTCATTAAAAAAACATCCCGTACAGGTACAGTTCATATGGAATGAAAAACATGAACAAGGGGATTACAAGTTCTAAAGTTAACAAAGGCCCGAAGGCTTACAAGACTAAAAAGAGATATGGTGCCCGCAATCCCTTTCTTTCCCTCTCCTCAGGAAATGAAGCAAGAAAACAGAAGGGCAAAAGGGGCGCCTAGGCAAGCTACGGGTGGCAGAAGACACCGAAAGAACACGCCGGCGATCACCTAGGAGAGGGTTGGTAGAGGCGGCCCCGGGAAAAGAGCTGGAAGATGAGGCAGCGGTCCGTCAATGAAGGCGTCGGTGCCTGCGTACTCCGACTTGACGGCCCGCCACCCGCCTTCTTCGCCTTCCCGGGCTTCCCTATGCCAGCTGCCCAAGGAGGCGGTCTCGAGAAGTCCAAGGAGCTGGCCCCTCCTCTGGCGGGTCCCGCCGGAGGAACGGCCAAGTGCAGATGCTGCTGCCGCATCCGCCCAGGCACGGGGCGTCCGACGCCTAGTCAGACTCGTCCCCATCATCTGCCCCACTGTCCTCCTCGTCACTCCCACTCGAGGAAGTGTTCCCGTCATCGGAGGAGCTCTCCACGCAGCACTTCAGGTGAGTTCCAAGATCTCCAAAGACCTTGACGGAGAGTAGGCCGTTCTCCATTAATTTGAAGAAGAGAATGAGCCCCACCGTCAAGTTGTGGACACGGGCGAAGGTCTTACACCGTCGGCAGAGATACATGACGTGAGGGGCGGGGAACTCGACGTCGGCCCATGTGCCGCTGTTCCCGCAACCCCTCATATGCAACTGCAACACCTGTGGCGGATCCAGCTCCATCTCCCGTGCAAATGGAGTCGGGAGGCGAAGGCGACGGCGCGGTGGCTGGCGCAGCCTGACGAAGAATTCGTAGGGGTTGTCCCCGGCGTGGCCCTCCATCAAAGGAGGGGCTACTGGCGGAGGCGAGGCTGATCTGCCGCCCCATCCTCCTCTCCCTCGAGCACCACGACAGCCTCGACCTCGCCACCTCCCCCTTCCTCAAGCGGGCGGCTCCGCCACAATGAGCTCTTGGGGAGGAGCGATGGGCCGTCTGGCCAAAACCCTCGCTGCCATCGATGAAGCATCGCCACGCCCCCTCGCCATGGCAGAAGAAAAGAGGAAGAAGGAATGGGGAGAGGCAGATGGAGAAGGGTTGAGAGGCACCGTTCCTCCCGCTCCCCTCTTTATAAGGGGCGGGGGCGAGGCTCGGCCGCCCTCTCTCGGCCAATCCGACCCATTGAAGTGACAGCAAGCGGGGCCGTCGACCGCCCTCCCCGCTCCATTAAAGGTGCATGGGAATCGACCCATGCACGTGCACGACTTCCCACATCCCACGTGCCTGTCATTCGCTTTGCATTATGCATGCAGCGAACATGGCGCAAGGGGCGGGCACAGTGGGACGCGTGGAGCGACGTTTCCCAAGCGAGGGCAGTAAATGGGAGGCGGCCCTGCGTTCTCAAAGAGACACGCAAGCCGCCTCTTTACTGTCCACCACAAGGTGACGCCAGCATGCTTCCGTCATGCGCACGCGCATGATCCCCACGTCGCGCGTTCTACGCGGATCGTGGAGAAGCGCAGCGGACGGAACAATGGCAGCGGTAAAATCTGCCCTAACTGCCCATGCACCGTTCTGGGCCTGGCCCAACAACGTGCTGCACTTATGTGTGGCCCAGGCCCAGGGGCTCCTGTCGGTGTACAAAAGTAGGGGCTCTCCTTTTGACCCCTTTACTTGTGCATGGGCAGTCAGAACCACCCGCCACGGCCACGCATAACAGGGCAGGAAAGGGAAGCCAGAGAGAAGCCGAAGACACAAGACAAACAGAGCAACGGCAAGGATCAAGGCCACAAAGATCATATGGACGAGGCAGGTTTCCCCGGCAAGGACCCTTGCCGGGGCAACTCAGCGGCCCCGGCAAGACCCTTGCCATGGCAGCTCGCCCCCACCAGCCAAGCGAGCCACCATAGATCCCACCAACGCTAAACAAACGTGTTGGGACAAGGCTCGGGAGGCACCTCCGCGGTGGCATGCAGATCTTTGTGAAGACAAAGAATAGTCAAGATCAAATGAGGATAGGAAGGCAACCATCCTCACTGAAGAAACCCACAACACCCCCGCAAGATCCTTGCCGGGGACGCCAGTGCGCCACGGCAAGACCCTTGCCGGGCCACCCGGCAAGACCCTTGCCGGGCCACCCAACAAGACCCTCGCCAAGCACGCCAGCAGGGCCACCGCCAGGCCCCCGTCAGCCAAGTCTCCGCCGCCGTTCGCATGCAGCTGCCAACCCAACCAGCTGGGCATGCACCTGCGTGGCAACATGCAGCCCTTCCTGGAGGCTCCACCACCGCGCCACCTCAGCTGCCTGCCTGCCTACATGGCACCGCATGCACCGCTGGCCAGGGCGCGTGTCGCAACAAGGATGAGCGGCGATGGATAGGGCGGGCCTCACTCCCGTCCCCGATAAAGTGAAGGGACACCTAAGCCTTGCATTAAATGTGCTTTGTCTTGTAATACCAACGATAAGCTCATAGCGCTGTAGCACTTTCCACCTCCTGTGTGCCACTGTGGCAGCCCCTTTCGCCTAAAGGAGGCCCATGGCGCACTGGAGAAGGATTCGGCTCTTTTGAACCTAGCAGCACCCAGAGCTAGTTCAAGAGCTCAAGAACACTAAATACATCCACTGAAGCAGGATCATAGGGTTTTACGCATCTTTGCGGCCCGAACCTGGGTAAATCCACTTTGTGTTGTCTACTAATCCCGCTCTTCTCATGATCCCTGTGCCCCGCAACCGTAGTAGGGATTCCAGTGATCCCATAGGTGTCGTTTCCAACCGACAATGGCGTTGTGCGGCAGGCCGATGTGGGCGATGTCGAAGTCGATGAGCTCGGTGTGGTAGTTGTCGTGGGCGCCGAAGATCATAGGAAGGCGGATTTGCCCCAGGGAGCTGGAGGAACCGCCTCCGACGCCCGAGAAGGGCTTGCTGGGTCGGAGCCGTTCCAGCGGTACATGGAGGAGGTTGAAGGCCTCCACCGAGAGCATTATGAGGCCGGTAGCGCCGTCGATGAGGGTTTTGGTGACATCCACCCGGCAGATGGTGGGCGTACATAGCATCGGGAGCGCACCCGAGCAGGCGTGTTGATGGGGTGATCGTCCGAATTGAAGGCCAGGTCGGCCTTGGGTGCCGCCCAACACGGGGGAGCTCCTTGCCGCGTGAGGGCGGTGCCGATATGGCGAAAGAACGGCTTGGCGTGGCGGCATGAGGGTGGCACCTGCGAGCCACCCAGGAGTGCTGCCACGATCGGGGGCGCCGGCGCCGCGTAGTAGGCGAGGAAGAGGTCGTGCAATTCCTCCCAGGAGGCCACAAAATATGTCGGCAGGTTGAGCAGCCAAGCGCGCGGGACGCCCGTGAGGGCCATGGGAAGCCAGTTGTGACCTTCTCACCGCCTCCGGCCTTGAGAACGGCCTCCTCGTATGCCAGCAGGAAAGCCAGCGGGTCCGCCACGCCGTCATAGCGCGACGACATCTCTGGCTTGAACTTGTGTGGCCACTTCACCTGGCGCAAGGTGGGGGCCAAGGCTTGGAGTCCCCTAGCCCCGGTGCCGCCGGAGCCGGAGGCGCTACGCCTGCCATGAGGGCGAAGTGCGGTGTTGGTGGAGAGCGGATCGACGGAAAGAAGAGCTCTGGCGCACCCCTACCTGGCGCTCCAAATGTCGGATATCGGGTTTCGGGAAAACCCTTAAGGTTCGAACACTGGGGTGCGCATGAAGATCTCTGCCTTCTAAAACACGCCCTCGGCCTGGCCACGATTTCTAAGCTAGCTTGATGAACAACACAAGAGACACGAGATTTATACAGGTTCGGGCCACCATTGTGGTGTAATCTACTCCTGTGTGTGGTGTCGTGGATTGCCTCTTGGGCTGATGATGAACAGTACAGGGGAAGAACAGCCTCGCGAGGAGAGGTGTTCTTGTGCTTGGTGGTGTGGTGTTCTGCTTAGGAAGGATCCCCCCTTCTACTGTGGTGTCTAGCTCTATTTATAGAAGCCCTGGTCCTCTTCCCAAATATTGAGCAGGAAGGGATCCAACAACGGGCATTTTGAAAGGGGACAGCTAGTACAAGCTATCCTGACTAAAGGTGGTCCTGGTCCTCATCATTAACCATCGTCCATCAGCAATTTCATGATGCTCACCGCCGTGCGTGAGTAATTCCATCGTAGGTTTGCTGGACGGTGATGGGTTGGATGAGATTTACCATGTAATCAAGTTAGTTTTGTTAGGTTTGATCCTAGTATCCACTATGTTCGAGATTGATGTTGCTATGACTTTGCTATGCTTAATGCTTGTCACTAGGGCCCGAGTGCCATGATTTCAGATCTGAACCTATTATGTTTTCATGAATATATGTGAGTTCTTGATCCTATCTTGCATGTCTATAGTCACCTATTACGTGTTATGATCTGACAACCCCGAAGTGACAATAATCGGGATACTTATCGGTGATGACTATAGTTTGAGGAGTTCATGTATTCACTATGTGCTAATGTTTTGTTCTGATTCTCGATTAAAAGGAGGCCTTAATATCCCTTAGTTTCCACTAGGACCCCACTGCCACGGGAGGGTAGGACAAAAGATGTCATGCAAGTTCTTTTCAGTAAGCACGTATGACTACATTCGGGATACATGCCTACATTACATTGATGAACTGGAGCTAGTTCTGTGTCACCCTATGTTATAGCTATTACATGAGGAATCGCATCCGACATAATTATCCATCAATGATCCAATGCCTACGAGCTTTTCACATATGTACTTCGCTTATTTACTTTTTCGTTGCTACTGTTACAACTGCTACAAAACTGATATCGTTACTTTTTCCACTGTTACCATTACTATCATACTACTTTGCTGCAGATACTAAGTTATCTGGGTGTGGTTGAATTGACAACTCAACTGCTAATACTTAAGAATATTCTTTGGCTCCCCTTGTGTCGAATCAATAAATTTGGGTTGAATACTCTACCCTCAAAAACTATTGCGATCCCCTATACTTGTGGGTTATCAAGACTAATTTTTGGCGCTGTTGCCGGGGAGCATAGCTCTATTCTTTGAGTCACTTGGGATTTATATCTGCTGATCATTATGAGGAACTTGAAAGACGAAAGAACTAAGATTTTTCCCTCAACTACGAGGGGAGGTAAGGAACTGCCATCTAGCTCTGCACTAGATTCTCCTTCTGTTTTGAGTAAGCTTGCGACGCCTAAACCTGCTACTGCTATGAATTATGATATTTCGCATGCTATTGATGATGACACTTCTGCTATGCATGATACTTATGATGAAACTACTTCTATGCTTGATAGTACTGTGCCATTAGGTGAATATCTTGATGAACAACTTGCTAGGGTTAGAGAGAATGAAATTATTGATGATAGTGATGATGAAGGTTCTCCCCCTAATTATGAATTGCCTGCTGTTCCAAAGGGTTATGTTATGGATGAAGAAGCTGCTAGAGCAATTTTTGCTTGCAATGATAGATATGATCTTAAGAAGTTACTAGCTAAATGGAAGCAGCAATCTCTTAATGCTAGAATGAAACCTGACCCCGCTTTTGCTACCTCACCTATCCGTGTTATTGATAAGGATTATGAATTCTCTATTGATCCTAAGATAATTACTTTGGTTGAATCTGATCCTTTTTATGGGAATGAATCTGAAACTGTTGTGGCACATCTTACCAAGTTACATGATATAGCCGCCCTGTTTACTAATGATCAGAAGTCTCGCTATTATTATATCCTTAAGATATTTCCGTTCTCATTAAAGGGTGATGCTAAAACTTGGTTTAATTCTCTTGATCCTGGTTGTGTCGTAGTCCCGTGATATGATTTATTACTTCTCGCTAAATATTTCCTGCTCATAAGAAACAAGCTGCCTTATGGAAATATACAATTTTGTGCAAATCAAGAAGAGAGTCTCCCACAAGCTTCGGGAGGCTTCTCCGATTATTAGCGCTTTGCCTGATCATCCTCTTAAGAAAAATGAAATACTTGATATCTTTTATAATGGACTAACCAATGCTTCCAAGGACTACTTGGATAGTTGTGCTGGTTGTGTTTTCAGGGAAAGAACGGTCGACCAAGCTGAATCACTATTGAATAATATGTTGACTAATGAAAATAATTGGACTCTTCCTAAGCCAATTGAGCCAACTCCTGAGCCTATTCCTAAACCAACTTCGAAGAAGACGGGCGTTCTATTTCTCAGTCCTAAAGATATGCAAGAGGCAAAGAAATCTATGAAAGAAAAAGGTATTAAAGCTGAAGATGTTAAGAATTTACCTCCTATTGAAGAAATACATGGTCTTAATATACCGCCTGTTGAAGAAACACATTGTCTTGATAACCTGACACAGGTAGTAAAGGTAAATTCTCTCTATGGATATGATAAAGTTGAAATCCCGTGTACTAAATTTCATAGCCCATGCTTAGATGAATTTGATGACTTCATGGCTAGACAAGAAAGTTTTAATGCTTATGTTGGTAGAGAATTAAAGAATAATGATTTTGAGATAGGACACTTGAGTGATTATATGGCTAGAGTTAAAGGTGAACTTAAACTCATTAGCAAATATGCTTCTATGGTTACCACTCAAGCTGAATAAGTACTTAAAGCTCAAAGTGATTTGCTTGATGAATTAATTAATAAACATGATTTTGCTGTTAGAGTGGCTACAAGAACTGGTAGAATGACTCGGGAACCTTTGTATCCTGAAGGCTACCCTAAGAGAATCGAGCAAGATTCTCAGATAAATAATTTAGAGGCACCGAGTTCTTCTAAAAAGAAGAAAAATAAAAGTGATAGGACTTTGCATGCTTCTAGTGAACCTGTTGTAGACACACCTGAGAATCCCAATAATATTTCTATTTCTGATGCTGAAACACAATCAGGTGATGAACATGAACCCAGTGATAATGTTAATGATAATGTTCATGTTGACGCTCAACCTAGCAATAACAATGATGTAGAGGTTGAACATGCTGTCGATCTTGATAACCCACAATCAAAGAATCAACGTTATGATAAGAGAGACTTTGTTGCTAGGAAGCACGGTAGAGAAAGAGAACAATGGGTTCAGAAACCCATGACCTTTCCTCCTAAACCATCCAAGACAAAGGATGATGAGGATTTTGAGCGCTTTGCTGAAATGATTAGACCTATCTTCTTACGTATGCGCTTAACTGATATGCTTAAATTAAATCATTATGCTAAATATATGAAGGATATCATTACAAATAAAAGAAAGATACCAGAAGCTGAAATTTCCACCATGCTTGCTAATTACACTTTTAAAGGTGGAATACCAAAGAAACTTGGAGATCCAGGGGTACCAACTATACCATCCTCCATTAAAAGAAACTATGTTAAAACTGCTTTATGTGATCTTGGAGCCAGTGTTAGTGTTATGCCTCTCTCTTTATATCGTAGACTTGAATTGAATAAGTTGACACCTACTGAAATATCTTTGCAAATGACCGATAAATCAACTGCTATACCTGTCGGTATTTGTGAGGATGTGACTGTTGTGGTTGCAAATGTCACTATCTTAACGGACTTTGTTATTCTTTATATTCCCGAGGACGATAGTATGTCGATTATCCTTGGTAGACCCTTTTTGAATAGTGCAGGGGCTGTTATTGATTGCAACAAAGGCAATGTCACTTTTCATGTTAATGGTAATGAGCGTACTATACACTTTCCGAGGAAACAACCTCAAGTTCATAGCATCAATTCTATTGGAAAAGTTCCGACAATTATTATTGGAGGTTTTCAATTTCCTCTTCCTATTGTCAAGAAAAAGTATGATATTCTTATTGTTGGGGATGTTCATATCCCCGTTGAGGTAACCTAGTGTTATTCAAAATTTCTCCGGTTCCATGTTATTCGGAATGAGTTTGTTAACAAGACTTGATCAACCTTGTTAGTGGATTCATTTTGATGATCATGAGATGGATGAAACTAGAAGGCACAACCTTCTGTACCCACGGTGGCCCCCTCATTTTGATGATCTTTTTACTTTCTATTATTTAGAATAAATAAAGCAAAAATAGTATTATATGTCTATTTTCTGAATTTTCCGTGCAATAAAAAAATATCCCGAAAATAAAAGTGCACCAATGCCCTGCAAATTTAGTATGATTTTTATGAAATATTTGAGGATTTTAGGCACTGAGAAAACTACAGGGGGGCAAGCACCTGGTCACGAGGGTGGAGGGCACGCCCACACCCCCTAGGCGCGCCCCCCATCTCGTGGGCCCACGGTGGCCCCCTCCACTTATTCCTGCACCCACACACTCCATCTTCCTCCGAAAAAAATCCCCATCCAGCTCAAGCACGAGTTCTAGCTCATTTTGCTGTGATTTTTTATCTCCTTGCTCAAATCTCCATTCACAAAACTGCTTTGGGAGATTGTTGCTTGGTATGTGACTCCTCCATTGGTCCAATTAGTTTTTGTTCTAGTGCTTTATTCATTGCAAATTTTTGCTGCATAGGTGACATTGTTCTTGAGCTTGCATGTTAAATTTATGAGGTCCCAAGTAATTCTAATGCATGATATAGGCTCTAGGCACTTGTGGGAGTAGTTGCTACCAATCTTGTTCAGTTTGTTTCACTTTTATTTTGAAGCACTACAAATTTCAGAAATTGTTCAGTGGAAAGAAATATGTCTAGGAGAATGTACCAAGGTGGTTCCTCAACTAAGAGAGGACCTAGGCGTGCTATGCATGAGCAAGACGATGAACCACCAAGGGAAGCCGAAGTGCGGGCTTGCGAGTGGCCATCAGAAGAGGTTATTTTCGATGCAGGCATTAAGGATGAATTTGACGCATATGTGTGTAACACCGATTTTGAGGACTTCATACAAGATAAGTGTCCTCAATACTACCGATTGACTGATTCATTCGTGAGAAGATTTAAATATACATCTTCGCGTAATTCTTAGAATGTCCTGTTTGATATTTATGATCTATCTTATACCATGGACCTAGAAGATTTTACTACTGCTGGCAAACTCCCGCAGTGGGGCAATGTTCATGAACCCCACAAATCCGAATATAAAGATTTTCTAGCTAGTATCACTGTGGGAGAATGTAGGGATATAGCACAAGCTACCATTGGGAGTATTCATTTTCCTACTATACATTATTTTGCTCTCTTCATTGGTAGATGCATTAACGGTAAAGATGAAGCATGCCACATGTGTGTCCCTGATCTTTGTGTCCTCAAGAGTGCTGTGTTAGGTAATAAAGATTTTAACTTGGGGGCAATAGTTGCACGTAGGTTGCATTATAATGGTATATCTCGAGATTTGTTTGGAGGAATTTATGCGACCCGTGTTGCTAATTATCTTGGTATATCTCCACGAGAGGAGGATGTGGAGTTGCCTCCTAGTTATTTAGATTATGACGCGATTGTTAGACATCGTTTTCTTTTGAGGAATGAACAATTCCTCCAGTATTGACTAATCTTTGACAGACGTCGCGCTGTCCATGTTACTCTCCCTACTCCTTCCCTTTTTTGATTATCAGGCAAGACAAAGATATGTTGTTACCAGGGAGGAGGCAGCCGAACACGAGGGGAGAGCAGAGGCAGCTCGTCAACATGCCGCAGCTCAGGACGCATTGGCTGATGCATCTCAGTATGAGCCCAGTTATAAGTTCGGATATCAGCCAGGCTACCCTTGGCATTAGACCAACTTAGGCCAAAAGCCTAAGCTTGGGGGAGTACGTATTTCTCACCGACTTTACATTCATGTTCACACACTATTCTAGTTGTCGGTGCTCATACTCTTTCATTATATTATCCATGCTAGTTTAATTTCTTATTCGAGCGTTCTTCTTGTGTGTTTGATAAACCTTAAGAAAATCAAAAAAAATTAGTTAGTTTACTTTCCATGCTTGTAGTGTAATTAAAATGAATACCCAAAAAAAAATTTCGTTCTTCTTTTACTGGTTGGGAGCTTTCCCGTGTAAATAGTTTTATTTTCTATTCTTTCCTTTGGGAGTCAAGAGTAGAAGACCATATTGAAAATGTTTAATGCCTCTCATAAGCATGATTATTGATTTAACTTAGAGCCCATAATACTTTGTCTTCTCTCTTGAATTGAATGCTTGCAGATTCCAGCTTAGTCCAATGCACATGCACTATTATTATTATACACACCGTTCGGTCGTGCAAGTGAAAGGCAATAATGACGATATATGATGAACTGATTGAGATGAGAGAAGCTAGTATGAACTCGACCTCTTTTGTTTTTGTAAACATGATGAGTTCATCGTTCCAAATTCAGCCTATTATGAAGTAAACATATTTGCAATGACATTTAGAGATTATAGTTGCTTAAGCCATGCATAATTAGCTATGAGTTATAATGGTTTACCTTGCGCGCCAACATGCTATTAAAATGATTATGATGTGGAATGATGGGATGGTATCCTCCGTTGAATGAATTGAGTGACTCTACTTGGCACATGTTCACGCATGTAGTTGAAACAAATCAACATGGCCTTCACGATATTTATGTTCATGGTGGATTATATCCTACTCATGCTTGTACTTGGTGTAAATTAATTCTAATGCATGTTCATGACTGTTGTCGCTCTCTCAGTTGGTCGCTTCCTAGTCTTTTGCTAGCCTTCACCTGTACTAAGCGGAAATACTGCTTGTGCATCCAAACTCCTTAAACCCCAACGTTATTCCATATGAGTCCACCATACCTTCCTATATGCGGTATCTACCTGCCGTTCCAAGTAAATTTGTATGTGCCAAACTCCAAACCTTCATATAAAATTCTATTTTGTATGGTCGAGCAGCTCATGTTTCAACTAGGGATGTTTGTATCTTCCATGCTAAGTGGGTTATCCTCAAGGGGAGTGGACTCCGCTCCTCTTTCACGAGACAATGGCTGGTAACCGGGATGCCCAGTCCCATGGTCAAAAAGATCAAAGCAAATAAAAATAACTAAACTAAACTTCTTCGGGGCTGTTGCTAGTTGGAGGCACTCGTTGTTTCGAGCAAGCCATGGACTGATGCTTGTTGGTGGTGGGGGAGTATAAACTTTTACCATTCAGTTTGGGAACCGCCTATAATGTATGTAGCATGGAAGATATTGCAATCTCATAGTTGTTGCGTTGACAGTGAAAGTATGCCACTAAAAATGTTATTCTTCTCTATTTTAAAATTGAACTCTGGCACCTCTACAAATCTCTGCTTCCCTCTATGAAGGGCCTATCCATTTACTTTTATGTTGAGTCATCATCCCTCTTATTAGAAAGCACCCGCTGGAGAGCACACTGTTATTTGCATGCATTACTATTAGTTTATATTGGGTATGACTTGACTGGATCTCTTTTACCATTAATTACAATGTTTAGTCAGTCCTTGATCTTTAAAGGTGCTCTGCATTTATGTTTTGTGGTCTCAGAAAGGGATAGCGAGATACCATCTTGTTATATCATATTATGATTGTTTTAAGAAAGTGCTATCATCCGAGATTTATTATTATTGCTCGCTAGTTGATTATGCCATTGATATGAGTAAATATGAGACGTAAGTGTTATTGTGAATATGCTTAGTTCATAATCTTTTCTCAAAACTTGAATGTTGGCTTTACGTATTTACAACAACAAGAGCAAACGGAGTTTGTAAAAGTTTTTCTTTATCACTTTCAGTTTATCAACTAAATTGCTTGAGGACAAGCAAAGGTTTAGGCTTGGGAGAGTTGACATGTCTCCAACGTATCTACTTTTCCAAACACTTTTGCCCTTGTTTTGGACTCTAATTTGCATGATTTGAAATAAACTAACCCGGACTGACGCTGTTTTCAGCAGAACAGCCATGGTGTTGTTTATTGTGCAGAAAACAAAAGTTCTCGGAATGACCTGAAAATCCACGGAGATAACTTTTGGAAAATATAAAAAATACTAGCAAAAGAATCAAGGCCAGGGGGCCCACACCATTTCCACGAGGGTGGGGGCCCGCCCCTGTCTCGTGGGCCCCTTGATGCTCCACCGACCTCAAATACAACTCTATATAATCCGTTTCACAGAGAAAAAAATCAGAGAGAAAGTTTCGTCGCGTTTTACGATAAAGAGCCGTCGCCAAGCCCTAATCTCTCTCGGGAGGGCTGATCTGGAGTCCGTTCGGGGCTCCGGAGAGGGGGATTCATCGCCGTCATCCTCATCAACCATCCTCCATCACCAATTTCATGATGCTCACCGCCGTGCGTGAGTAATTCCATCATAGGCTTGCTGGACGGTGACGGGTTGGATGAGATTTACCATTTAATCAAGTTAGTTTTGTTAGGGTTTGATCCCTAGTATCCACTATGTTCTGAGATTGATGTTGCTATGACTTTGCTATGCTTAATGCTTGTCACTAGGGCCCGAGTGCCATGATTTCAGATCTGAACCTATTATGTTTTCATGAATATATGTGAGTTCTTGATCCTATCTTGCAAGTCTATAGTCACCTATTATGTGTTATGATCCGACAACCCCGAAGTGACAATAATCGGTATACTTCTCGGTGATGACCGTAGTTTGAGGAGTTCATGTATTCACTATGTGCTAATGCGTTGTTCCGGTTCTCTATTAAAAGGAGGCCTTAATATCCCTTAGTTTCCACTAGGACCCCGTTGCCATGGGAGGGTAGGAGAAAAGATGTCATGCAAATTCTTTTCCATAAGCACATATGACTATATTCGACATACATGCCTACATTACACTGATGAACTAGAGCTAGTTCTGTGTCACCCTATGTTATAGCTATTACATGAGGAATCGCATCCGACATAATTATCCATCACTCATCCAATGCCTACAAGCTTTTCACATATTGTGCTTCACGTATTTACTTTTTTGTTGCTACTGTTACAACTGCTACAAAACTGCTATCGTTACTTTTGCCACTATTACCATTACTATCATACTATTTTGCTACTAAATACTTTGTTGCAGATACTAAGTTATCCAGGTGTGGTTGAATTGACAACTCAACTGGTAATACTTAAGAATATTCTTTGGCTCCCCTTGCGTCGAATCAATAAATTTGGGTTGAATACTCTACCCTCGAAAACTGTTGCGATCCACTATACTTGTGGGTTATGAGACGTCTTCGTCTTCTGAGTCACTTCCCACATCGGTGTCTTCGATAGGGTACTTCCTTCCTTCCTCCGCTGGGCCACATCTGTCAGCCAGAACGTATAGCTCGGCAACATCTGTGACCTTATTCATTCCCAACTCTTCACGCATCTTTCGATTGCGCATGTTCTGGTGGAACACGCTGATGACCGCGGTGGGATGAACATCGGGGATGTTGTACGGCACACGGATGAACCTCTGTATGTACTTGCGCAAGGATTCTCCGTCTCTCTGAGGGATCACGTGCAAGTCACTTGCCTGTCTAGTAGCTACGTGGCCGCCCGTGAAGGCACCAACAAACTCGTCGCACAGGTCGGACCAAGAAGCAATGGAATCTATCAGCAGATGCATCAACCCAGACCTGATGTTGGGCTTATGTGCCAATGGGAAAGAGTTGGAGAGTATCTTATCGTCTCATGCTCCGGTAGCTTGAATCGTGATAGTGTAAATGCTCAGGAACTCAGACAGGTGGGTCTTGCCATCGTAGTTCTCTGGGACCTTTGGTTTGAACGTGCGGGTGTTGGGCCACTGGAACTGCTGCAGCTCGCGGTTGAATGCTGAACAAGTGATTGCATATGGCAAGTCGCTAGCATCCCCCAGCGTAGGCCTGTACTCAGCGGTCCAGCACGCCTATCAGACTAGTGATGTGCTTCCCGTCGCCGCTCGATAGTAGTTCGGGCATCCTCCTTGAGGCGCTCTCGAAGAACTTGACGTTGGTCACGGTGTGTCCGTGGATCTGATGACGTTGTGGACACGTTGTCCCGGGCGTGACCCCAACAGGCCGACCGTGGCGAAGGGGAGTGCACAATGGTTGCGGCGCCCTCGACCCTTCCACTACCTGCATGCGTCGGCTCATCATTTCGGCGCCGCGAGGGGCTTGATCCCCGGTGGCCATCCCCGTTGGCATGCCGATAAGGCTTTGGATAGCATCCCTCCACTCTTGTTGCTTCTCCAAGGCAGGAGGAAAGTTGAGGAGCAGCTGCGCTCGCGACAGTGCTTCCGCTCGCATGGGTGGCAGTGACAGGCGTGAGGAATGGGAGGAACTCGGACTCGTAACAATGTTAGAAGGTGTCCCATCATGATTCCGCGGCCACGCGCTCTTTTCGCCTGCATCATGGCGTGCATGTCGACCCTGCTTGTCTTGAGAGTGATGCCAAGGGCTCTTGCCGTGGCGACGCCCGGGGTCCTCAACATCGTGGCGCGGTTCGTCGCGCACGAGCTGAGAGGACCGCGGCGCGCGTGTTGGCAAGGTCGATCTTCTGCCTTTGGAGGTCCCCGCACCATCCGCAGGTGGCCCAGCTCCATCCCAGAGGACGGCGGTACGCTGACGACTGTCGCCGCTGCGGAGGGCGCCAGCTGCCTGGCTTCTCGTATTCGGATGGTGTGGACGATATCAATCTCCTCCACCACTGGTGCCCGCCACGTCGCCCGCTCGCGCGGGCGGGGGCGGAGTGGCCTCGGACGGGCCAATCGCCACGGCCGTCTTCTTCTTCAGAACCATGGTGACAAAGAGCTATTATACTAACTATGGACCAGATTCTCACAACTAAAGCCCACTACTTGGCGCGCCAAAGATGTCGGGGAAACGGATCATCTATGGTGTCACAAGGATCCCTTCTACGTTCGGTGGGGGTTAGTTGCACGAAGAGCAGGTCGAGCAGTTTGCGCACAGGGGATTTTTATCCAGGTTCGGGCCGCAGAGATGCGGAATACCCTAGTCCTGCTTTCTCTGGTTATATCTTTGTTCTTGAGCTTTTGAACTAGCTACAATGCGCGCTTTGTTCAAAAGTCTGAATCCTCCCACTGTGCGCATTGGGCCTCCTTTTATACACAAAGGGGTTGCCACAGTGGCACACAGGAGGTGGCAAGCTACAGTCGTATGAGCTTATCGCTCGATCAACGTAGGACAAGCGCATTTAATGTGTTGCCTATGTGTCCTCTCTCTTTATTGGGGACGGCAACAGAGGCCATCCCATCCTTCGCCGCTCCTCCTCGCCTTGCCACGCGTCCGGGCCAACGAGGCATGTAGCGCCATGCTGGCCAACTAGATGTTGTGTTAGCGAGATGGTAAGCTTCCACGAAGATCTGCATGCCCCCACGCAGGCGCCTGCTTAGTTGGCACGCCTGTCGTCGCACTAGAGTGGTGGTGAGGTGGCGAAACCTTACCGGGCGCGGGCCTCGCCACAGCCCAGCGATCGTCCTCGGCAAGGCTTGCCGGGGGCCTTGGAGTCATCCCCGGCAAGGGTCTTGCCGGGGGGGTCTTCATCTTCTGATCCCACGTGGATTCGTGGGCTGCTAATCTTCATGAGGGGCTGCATGCTATCAACCATGTGCTCTCCATATCTTGGTCTTAACGTTGTCGATGGTGTCAGAGCTCTCAACTCCAAAGGTGGTGGCCCTGCTGGTCTCTTCGCAAGATGCCCTGGCAAGGTGCTTGCCGGGGGCCTCACAGGTCGCCTGGGTAAGGCTTGTTGCCGGGCATGGCCCTGCCAGCCTTCTACTTCTCGTTACTTTGAGCATCTGTTCTGATATTCTTTGTTCCTGTCTTGCTTCCTGCCGTCCTCCTTTGCTTCGCCAAGCCCTGCTGTAGGCGCGGCTGCGACCGTCTGTGCACAAGGAAGCGGTACAGAAGTACCTACACTTTTGTACACCGACAAGTATATATCTTTTGTCAACAAGAATGTCATTTGTCCCTAGGCGATCGATAACTAGACCGGTAATCATTCTTGTAATTTTACATGAGGGATAGGCATGAGCTAACATACTTTCTCTACTTGGATCCTATGCACTTATGATTTGAACTCAAGCAAGCATCCGCAACTACTAAATATCATTAAGGTCGTAAAACCCAACCATAGCATTAAGTATTAAGTCCTCTTTACTCCCATACGCAATAGCCCACTTACTCGGGTCTGTGTATTCTGTCACTCACAACACCAATTATATGTGAATTATGAACATATTGCAACACCCTACAGCGGGGATCCCTCGCGTTTGCGCGACATGGAGGACACTGTAGGACAGCACCGTAATAAAATATACACTCACACCAACCAAGATCACGATTAACCCATAGGACAAAACGGATCTAGTCAAATAACATAGGATAACCACATATCATTGGGAAATAAGATATAGTGTTGAGCACCATGTTTAAGTAGAGATTACAACGGGGAAGAGAGGTGTTAAACCATGCATAGAGGGGGAGAATGTTGGTGTTGACGGTAGCAAGGTTGTCGATGAAGATCGCCATCACGATCCTTGCCCTGGCGGCACTCCCGCGCCACTGGGAGAGAGGGTGAGAGAGCTCCCCTCCTTCTTCTTCTTCCTTGGCCTCCCCCTAGACGGGAGGAGAATTCCCCCTCTGGTCCATGGCCTCCATGGCGGCGGAGGGGAGTGAACCCCTCCAATATTGGATCTCCCTCTCTGTTCTCTTCTGTTTTGTGTTCCTGTTTTCTAGCCCAAACTGTTTCTTATATTCTGGGAGATCCATAACTCTGATTGCGTTGAGATTTTAACATGATTTTTCTGGATATAAACTTCCTTGCGCCCAAAGTAGAGCTCCAACCGACATACAAGGTGAGCATAACCCACCACCACGCGCCTCGGGCCTGGGGCATGACCTGGTGTTTCTTGGGCGCTATGGGCCCCCATTTGCGTTGATTTGACGTCCCACAAATCACATATATTCCATAATAATTATCCATAAATTTTCATCGCGTTTGGACTTTGTTTGATATGGATATTCTGCGAAAAGAAAAACATGCAAAAATAGGAACTCACACTGGGCACTAGATCAGTAAGTTAGTCGAATAAATCATATAAATTGTTGCCAAAAATATGTAAAAGTTGTATAATATTAGCATGGAACAATAAAAAATTATAGATACGACGGAGACGTATCAGCATCCCCAAGCTTAATTCTTGCTCGTCCTCAAGTAGCTAAATGATAAAAAAGATAATTTTTGATGTGGAATTCTACCTAGCATAATCTTGATCATACATCTTGTCATGGCATGAATATTAAGACACGAGTGATTCAAAGAAATAGTCTATAGTTTGACATAAAGACATCAATACTCGGGCATCCCAACAAACAATCATGTCTTTCAAAATATCAATGCTAAAGAACGTTATCCCTACAAAATCATATATATAGTCTTGTCGTGCTCTGTTTTCTTGACACAAAGTATAAATCTTGTACTACCCCGGTGTTAGCCAAGCAATTGGTTCATACTTTTTAACGCGCTTCAACATTTTCAACTCTCACGCAACACGTGAGCGCAAGCCATGGATATAGCACTATGGGTTGAATAGAATACAGTGGTAGAGATTAATTTCGAGAAGACAAAAATATAAAGAAGTCTCACACCGATGCAGATAATTAACGGGCTATGGAGATGCCCATCAATTGGTATGAATGTGAGGAGTTGGGATTGCCATGCAACAGATGCACTAAGAGTTATAAGTGTATGAAAGCTCAATATGAAACTAAGTGGGTATGCATCAAACTCTACTACGAAAATTTCCACTAGTATATGAAAGTGACAACATAGGAGACTCTCTATATGAAAAAGATGGTGCTACTTTGAAGCACAAGTGTGGAATTTGCATGCCCATTCTCTCTTTTTCTCTTTTTTCTTTTCCTTTTTTTCCTTTTTTTATTGGGCTCCTTTTTGCCTCACTTTTTTCTTTTTTTTCTTTTTATCCGTAGTCACATCCCGACTTGTGAGGGAATCATAGTCTCCATCATCCTTTCCTCACTGGGACATGCAGTAATAATGAATAATGATGATCATCACACTTCTATTTACTTACAACTCAATACTACAACCCGATACCTAGAAAAAAGTATGACACTATATGAATGCCTCTAGCAGTGTACCAGGATGTGAAATGATCTATCATAGCAAAGATATAAAAAATGGACAAGACTTGAAAATATCATGCCAGCTATCCTACGATCATGCAAAGCAATATGACAATGAATGCTCAAGTCATGTAGATTATGATGATGGAAGTTGCATGGCAATATATATCAGAATGGTTATGGAAATGCCATAATATGTAGGTATGGTGGCTGTTTTGAGGAAGCTATAATGATGCTTATGTGTGATAGAGCGTATCATATCACGGGGTTTGGATGCACCGACAAAGGTTGCACCATGTCTCTAGGTGAGAAAGGGCAATGCATAGTACCATAGACGCTAGCAAATTGCGGAAAGGTAAGAGTGCGTATAGTCCATGAACTCGCATTAGTCATAAAGAACTCAAGTACTTATTGCAAAAGTTTATTAGCCCTCGAAGCTAAGTACTACTAAGCATGCCCCTAGGGGGATAGATTGGTATGAAAAGGCCATTGCTCATCCCCGACCGCCACTCAGAAGGACGACAATCAATAATAAATCATGCTCCAAACTTCTTAGCATAACGAGAGACTATACGTGCATGCTTTGGGAATCACAAACCTTAACACCAATATTCTTACTAACCACAACCGTTCACTAGTGCCTCCCACATATTATCATCTCTATATCTCAAAACTATTGCAAGGAATGAAACATATCATATTCAGTGATCCACAAGTTTTATGTTGGATTTTATGACTAACCATGCAAATGACCAATTCCTGTTGACTCTCTAAATAGATATAAGTGAAGCACGGGATTTTAATTCCTTCTACAAAACAACATGCTCTAATAAATATAAGCGAAGCTAAATAGCATTCTACAAATAATGGTTTCTCACATGAAGAGAAATTGGCAATCCAAACATCAAAGGATATAAGTGAAGCAGATGAAGCATTCTATAAAGCCATACTCAAAAGATACAAGTGAAGTGCAAAGAGCATTCTATGAATCAACCAAGGACTGTCTCACACCAGCATGGGACATTAAAGAAAAGTAAAGTAAAAAGGCACACAACGCTCCAGGATGTACACATATCACGTGAACAAAACAAAAACCAAAACATACCGATACTCGTAGAAGAAAGACGGGATGATTTCCGGGGCATCCCCAAGCATAGACGCTTGAGTCTCCTTGAATATTTACTTGGGGTACCTTGTGCATCCCCAAGATTGAACACTTGCCTCCCCTCCATCTCCCCATATTGAGACCTCCTCGATCCTCGAACACTTCATCCACACAAAACTTAACAAAAACACTAGTGAGATATGTTAGCATAATAAAGCAAATCACTACTTTAAGTACTGTTGCAAACCCATTCATATTTTATTTTTGCATTATAACTACTATGTTCTAACTTCTCCATGGCTTATACCAAGGACATAATCCAAAGTTCCATCAAAACAACCAAAGCAATGCATCAAAAACAAAATATGTCATAAACAGGGCAGTCTATAGCAATCTAAACTTTGACCATACTTTTGTTACTTTTGTATAGCAGTATTGTGTAAAAATTTCAGAAACTTTTGAAGTTCCATTAAAAACATAAATTCATGCACTACAGCCAAAGTTCTCTATTTTTGCACCACATATACCAAACAAGCAATCTAAACATCCTAAAGGAAAATCTTGGCACATTATTTTTATAATAGAATGTATTTCTACAAGGGGATAACTATTTTAGTTGAAATGTTTCTGTAATTCAAGATTTGCAAAATTTCCATGAGCATGAACAAAGTTCAAGGAGCTCCCCCACTTCAACAGTGCTCGTCTTTCTTACTTTCACTTTTCATTTTGAAAAGTTTTGAGTTCCCCTCTATATATATTTTTAAAACTTTATTAAAGCACACAACAGAATAAAATGACTCTCTAAAACTTCCGGGTTGTCTCCCTCGTAGCGCTTTCATTGAAGCCATTTGGTAGGCATAAAGTGCTCAAGTAATTGATCCACCCGGATCCAAGGTATAACAAAGCCAGCTTTAATGAGCAATGATTTATAATTTAGTAGTGAGCACAAAAGCAACATATATCATGCAATGACGAAGTCTAACTCTCTTCCTATGCATTGTCATGTCATAAAAGAACAATTCATGCACATCAAGTAAAGGCCAATACATAACATAAGCAGTTTCTTGCAATTTTATCGTGTTGGAAACTTAGATAAGCGGTGATGCAGTTCCTCTCTCATAATAATTGCAAGTAGGAGCAGCAAGCACATGCATACTATATTCATCAAAATTATCATGTGAAATATTAAAATGCAACCTGAGGGAGTCCTGGACTAGGGGGTGTCCGGATAGCCGGACTATCATCGTCAGCCGGACTCTAAGACTATGAAGATACAAGATTGAAGACTTCGTCCCGTGTCCGGATGGGACTTTCCTTGGCGTGGAAGGCAAGCTTGGTGATACGGATATGTAGATCTCCTACCATTGTAACCGACTCTGTGTAACCCTAGCCCTCTCCGGTGTCTATATAAACCGGAGGGTTTTAGTCCGTAGGACACACAACCATTACAACAATCATACCATAGGCTAGCTTCCGTGGTTTAGCCTCCTTGATCTCGTGGTAGATCCACTCTTGTACTACCCATATCATCAATATCAATCAAGCGAGTAGGGTTTTACCTCCATCGAGAGGGCCCAACCTGGTAAAAACATCATGTCCCTTGTCTCCTGTTACCATCCGCCTAGACGCACAGTTCGGGACCCCCTACCCGAGATCCGCCGGTTTTGACAACGACATTGGTGCTTTCATTGAGAGTTCCTCTATGTCGTCACTAATAGGCTTGATGGATTCTTCAATCAACAACAACGTAGTCCAGGGTGAGAATTTTCTCCCCGGACAGATCTTCGTGTTCGGCGGCTTTGCACTACGGGCCAATTCACTTGGCCATCTGGAGCAGATCGAAAGCTACGCCCTAGCCATCGGTCAGATTTGAAG
Organism: Aegilops speltoides; assembly: GCA_021437245.1. Lineage (NCBI taxonomy): Eukaryota > Viridiplantae > Streptophyta > Magnoliopsida > Poales > Poaceae > Aegilops > Aegilops speltoides. The sequence continues at coordinate 221,792,037 of CM038142.1, read as the reverse complement.
CCTAAACTTCACGGCCGACGTCGCGGAGATTTGATCTTCGATGGATTCGAGCCACACCCGAAGTGCCGCCTTTATCACGATGGGCATGATTTAGCTCTCTGCCGGACAGAACCTTGAGGTCAAGACATTAATCCGCCCGACTCATAGTTCGGAGCCGACCGCGCAGATCGAGGACAAGTGGCTGGATACCGCCTCAGGAGCTTCAACCTCTACAGCGATGGAGCTGAATACTGACCTTGCCCCTTATAAAGCTCGTGACTCCGAGGTGCCGGACTCCTTGCCGGACTCCGAACCTCTTGCGCCCCTGCAGATCGAATCCGATTGGGCGCCGATCATGGAGTTCACCGCTGCGGACATCTTTCAGCACTCGCCCTTTGGCGACATCCTGAACTCACTAAAGCATCTCTCGTTATCAGGAGAACCCTGGCCGGACTGCGGTCAGGATGGTTGGGATGCAGACGACAAAGAAATTCAAAGCCCACCCACCACCCACTTTGTAGCCACTGTCGACGATCTAACCGACATGCTAGACTACGATTCCGAAGACATCGACGGTATGGACGACGATGCCGGAGACGATCAAGAACCAGCGCCTACAGGGCACTGGAAGACCACCTCGTCATACGACATATACATGGTGGACACCCCAAAGGATGGGGAAGGCGAAGAAGCAGCGGAGGCAGATTCCTCTAAGAAACAGCCCAAGCACCGACGTCAGCGGCGCCGCTCTAAATCCCGCCACAGCAAGAATGGAGATTCCGTCACCGGAGATAATAACACCCCAGAGAGTGCTGAAGACAACCCCCTCTAGCAAGATTCAGCACACGAGGACGGGGAAGCCAGCCCTCAAGAGAGAGCGGCAGACGAGGAGGATGACAATTACATACCTCCCTCTGGAGACGAGGCAAGCCTCAACGACGACGAATTTGTCGTGCCCGAGGATCCTGTCGAACAAGAGCGTTTTAAACGCCGGCTAATGGCCACGGCAAACAGCCTAAAAAAGAAGCAGCAACAGCTTCGAGCTGATCAAGACCTGCTGGCCGACAGATGGACCGAGGTCCTCGCGGCCGAAGAGTATGAACTCGAACGCCCCTCCACAAGCTACCCAAAACGCAAGTTGCTCCCCCGAGTAGAGGAGGAAGCATACAAACCTTCATCACCAGCGCACAATACGGCAGACCGACCACCTCATGGCTGCGACGGAAAGGCATCTAGGCCCTCCGCCAGAACCGTACCCCGGCACCGCTCGAAAAGCCCGAAGCCACGGGAGAATGCGCCGGACTTGCGGGATATATTGGAGGACAAGGCAAGACAATCCAGATCCATCTACGGATCACGTGGGCGCCCCACGACCCATGACGACTACCGTCGCGCCGGATACAGCAACTCCGGCCGGGCCGAACACAGCAGACAACGCTCTCTTGAGCTACGTCGTGATATTGCTCAATATAGAGGCGCCAAGACACCCACTATGCTTCATGAGGCGAAGTAATGGATCATCAAATCCTCAAGGGTTTAAACCCGTGAACATTGAATCCTACGATGGCACAACAGACTCATGGTTTGGATCAAGATTATCTCCTTCATATCCATATGGCCCGCGCGGCAATCTCCACGCCATCAAGTATCTCCCACTCAAGCTTAAAGGACTAGCTCGGCATTGGCTTAACAGCTTGCCCGCAGAGTCAATTGGGTGTTGGGAGGACCGGAAGCCGCATTCTCGAAAACTTCCGGGCACATATGTGCGACCACCGACGCCGATGACCTAAGCCACATAATTTAGCAGCCAGACGAATCGGCGAGACAGTTACGACACGGTTCTTAACAAAGAAAAACCAAATCGTCGACTGTCCGGATGCAGAGGCCCTCGCAGCCTTCAAACATAACATCCGCGATGAGTGGCTGGCCCGGCACCTAGGACAGGAAAAGCCGAAATCCATGGCAGCCCTCACATCACTCATGACCCGCTTCTGTGCGGGAGAGAACAGCTGGCTAGCTCGCAGTAACAACCTCAGCAAAAATTCTGGCAGTCCGGACAAGGACCACAATGGTAGGTCGCGTTGTAACAAACACAAACGCCACGCTAACGACGACAACACTGAGGATACGGCAGTCAACGCCGGATTCAGAGGCTATAAACCCGGTCAGCGGAAAAAGCCATTCAAAAGAACTACTCCGGGTCCGTCCAATTTGGACCGAATACTCGACCGCTCTTGCGGATACATGGCACTTCGAAAAGCCAGCTAATCACACCAACAGAGATTGTTGGCTATTCAAGCAGGTGGGCAAGTTAATTTCCGAAAACAATGACAAGGGGATGCATAGCGATGACGAGGAAGAGACCCGGCCGCCGAACAAGAGAGGATGAAGGTTTCCCCACAAGTGCGGACGGTAAACATGATATACGCAACCCACATACCCAAGAGGGAGCGGAAGTGCACTTAGGGACGTGTATGCAATGGAGCCATCGCCCGAAGTTCAACCCATGGTCCTCTTGCCCGATCACTTTCGATCAAAGGACCACCCTACCAAGAATCGCCATGGCGGATTCGCCCAGACCGGTTTTAGACCCAATCGTCGATGGATTTCACCTCACTAGAGTCCCGATGGATTGGCGGCAGCAGCTTTGAACCTGCTTTATCGGGATACAAAGTCGCAAGATGGCATAGACCCTCAAGGATTAAACCTACAAAGACGACCTTCAAAGGCGCCATACCAGGTGTTGAGGCCAATTGTACAGTGCTCACCACATCGAAGTGGTCTTCGGATCCCCGGATAATTTCTGAAGCAAGGAGTTAATCTTCGACATAGTCCCGTTCCGCAGTGGCTATCACGCTCTGCTCGGACGAACCGCGTTTGCAAAGTTCAACACGGTGCCGCATTATGCATACCTCAAGCTCAAGATGCCAGGCCCTCTTGGAGTCATCACGGTCAACGGAAACACTGAACGCTCCCTCCGAACGGAGGAACACACAGCGGCTCTCGCGGCAAAAGTACAGAGCAGCCTTTTAAGGCAATTCTCGAGTCCGGAAGTTAAACGACCGGACATGGCCAAACGCGCCCGAGTAACATCAATCAACACCACCGCACGCCCGAGCATCGCCAGAGTAATGCGGCTAACCCCAGCCCTTGCATGATTGCAAGACCAGCTCTTCGCATACATCATTATGCTCTGGAGATACCATGGGTATAGGGGGAGGGGCACGACCACGACAGGCCCAGAGTGCGGCTCAACCACACCAGGGGCTCCCACGTGTGTCACCTTTTTTTTCCTTTCTTTTCTTCTCTTTTTTCCACAGGACTCCGTTTACCAGAGGCCCTGTAAGGCAGTAGATCTGCCGTACCCACGATGCAATAGCCAGGGAGGGACAAGGGCTACGTCGAACACTCAGGTGGTCTCCATTATGAGCATTAAATCTGTTTAATACACCATTCCACAGCCTACCCCTAGAGGGGGACATGTCTAATAATCCAAACCCTTGCTTACCGCACTATTTGCATCGTTCTGCACTCATAGCAGAATTCCTTGAATAAACAATGCATCACTTTTTTTATATAATTGCATTCCTCTTTTTATATGTTCATTTATGACATATTGCATCTGTACACTTTGGTACGGCCGAACACTTTCACAAATGCGGCACCCCGAACTTATAGCACTATATGCATCGGCTCCGAATCATGTCTTGGGTCAATAGTTGGGTTTGCCCGGCTCCCATGTTTTGGTACCTTACGCTCCGTTCTATCGGCTAAGGTAGCACTGGGAGAACCACTCTGATTGCGCCCCGGTTGAGCTGGGCAAGCGCCTCAGTGGAGAAAGCTAAAACTGACCGTCATGATAAGGCGAGAGCTGGTCGCTGTACGAGAGGTCTTTTCGAGTCCCTAAAGACTTATGCCGCTTAGAGCGAGGAACCGGCTGTGTCTGGTCAAGGCATGGATAGCGCCCCGAATTCGGTCTTCCGAACACTAGGGGCTTCGCCGAAATTTTAAATTAAAGAATTCTATGGCTAAGTGAGAGTGTTCAAGCATTATAAGTTCGGTTTCCTTGTTCGTTGTGTTGAGCGCCTCCCTGGATGGACCCAAAAATGGGAACAAGAGCGCTCAAGTTTATCCCAAACACCCCAGCACTCGTGGCATGGGGGCTGAAGCCAACGACTTGCCATCTCTCAGATTTGATAAACGGCTGCACAGAAGGTAATATTTTAAATTAATAAGCGTTGCTTAGCGATATGAACAAAGTTTTCAAATAAGACAGATAACACATTGCGAGTCTACTCAAAAATTACATCTTTGGGACACTCATACGCAATCTTGCGGGCACCCTTCAGGACACTCTTATAGTACATTTCGGGCGTACGATACTCCTTGCCCGCTGGCGGCGCATCCGTGATAAGCTTCTCAAGATCCAGCTGCGCCAAGCACCTTTATGCGGCAAGGCCCGACGGCACCTTCAATGCAAAGCGAGCGCTTGATGACTTCCACCCAGGGCACGATCCACCAGCCGCCAGACGAGATCGGTAGCTCCTGTGCATGGCCTCTTCAGCCACAAATGGACTATGAGGCCCTTCATGGCCTGCTCGGCTACTGGTGGAGCTCGACCAGCTGCTTCACTGGTCGCTAAGGGCCCCGGATGTCCGCCTCAAAGATACTTGAGATCAAGACCTTCTCCGTTGAGCTCCCTCCTCGGCCCGGTAGAATGCGGCGGCATCGGACACATCGCGAGGCAGATCTGCAAACGCCTCGAGAGCTCCGACCGGTAAGTAATGTAATTTACATTCACATGCTTGCTTTGCATGAAAAATGCCTTACCCGCCGCTATTTTCTTCACCGCCTCAATCTCTGGAGGGCCTTATGTGCCTCGGCCTTAGCAGCTTTGGCACTTTCAAGAGCCGAGGCAAGCTCGGACTCGAGTTTGAGTCGCGCCCAAACTCTCATGCTTTTCCATGAGAGCCTGGAGCTCTTGCCACACCTCTGCCACCCGCGCCTCCTGCTTCTCTCGCTCCGCTCGTTCCACGGCCACATTGCAATCGGCCACGGACACGGCCTCCTTCAGGGTCGCCACCTCGTTTGTGGCCCCTGCAGTACCCACGTTATCCTTGTTATTTCTATTGCAACCAAAATCCTTTTCTGTAAGGTACAAATTTAATGTGGTGTTACTCACCTTCTTTGTCCTCGAGCTACTTCTTCGCAAGGCCGAGCTCGTGCTCGACCGCCGAGGTCCTGCTTCAAAGCACCGACCTCCATGATCGGTCTGGCAGAGGTCAACAAGCAGCCTGCAAACCCATATTGACATAATTTTAGCACTCTTGCGTATATCTTTTATAGATCCTCAGTCCGGTTTTTCTTTCCGAACACCGAACCGAGCATCAGGGGCTACTGTCTATGCGGTATTACATTGCATATTTTAAAACTCCTTACCTCAAAGCTTGTTAGAAGGCTGTTGCAGGCTTCGGTCAGCCCGCTCTTGGCGAGCTGAACCTTCTGAATCACCGCACTCATGATAGTGCGGTGCTCTTCCTCGATGGAAGCGCCGTTAAGAGCCTCCAACAAGTTGTCCGGCGCCTCCGGTTGGCGGAGGCTGTCGGCGCCATGGTCTTACCCTTCTTACGTAGGGGCCGCCTGTAGGACTCCGGAACCACTGCGGGTTCCGGCATGGAGTCCTGCACAGAGTCCGGGAGGCTGCCTTGCGGCACCTCCGGAGCCTCCTCCTGATGGGTCCCCTCCTGGGATCCCACCTCGGTGTCGTCAGCATCACGAGGGGTGGAGGCGGTCGGAATGGAATCCACGTCCGACGGAGCCAAGGACCCGCTCGATGAAGCGGGAAGATCATCCTCGGCCGGACTACAGGTAGTGTACGGCATTAGAAGGACAACATGTGGCACGAAAGAGATAAATCATTCAGGAATCCAGATACTTACGATCTTGCCGGAGGCTTGGCCCTTGAGGGCCACCCTTCGTCGCCAACGTTGGCGTTGGCGGAGCTGTCCGAAGGAAGGGTCCTTCCCCTCTTGGACCCTTCGGTCTCCCCTGTTGGGGAAGCTTTCATCTTCCTCTCTCCCCCCTCCTGGGGAGAGTCCTATTTCTCCTCCTCGTCTTCGGGGGAGGAGTCCGCCTCAGAGCCATCGGACGATGAGTCTGATACCACCTGACGCCGGGAACTCCTTCGAGTTCCCGTGGCCTTCTTCTTGGCCTTCTTCTCCGGCACCACATAAAGTGTCGGGACTAGCAGCCCTGTTAAACGGGCGTCCGCTGGATCTTCGGGAAGGGGAGCCGGACAGTCTACCTGTCCGGACATCCTCTGCCAGTCCTGTTAAAGGCATTGGGAGTTTTAAATCCCACATAGAGTCAAACTATGAAAGAAATAAGTGTCCCATAGAGGATAGCAAAGCTTACCTCGCCGGCCGGGCGCTTGGTGCTGAATCCGCGGTCTTCCGTCGCGGATGCGGGGCTTCTCCGCCTTGAACAGCACCTCCGTGCAGCTTCAGACGTCATGTCAAGAGCCCGCCAGGTCCGGTGTTTGCCGGATCGAACTCCCACAAATTGAAGGCCCGCTGTTGGGGGGAGAATCCAATGACGAGCATGACTGGATCACATTGACAAGCCTAAGCTTCTTGTTCACCAAGGTCTGAGATAGGATCGAGTCCTCGGCTCCTCCGAACTGCCCCATAGCAAGCCCTTCTCTTTCGTGAGGTGAGCTGCATGGAGATACCAGATCTGAACTCGGGGTCGCTGCCCATTTAGGGTCACGCAGCTCGGTGATGTAGAACCACCCCGATTGCCACCCCTTGACGGACTCCACGAAGGCCCCATGAGCTGTGTGACATTGGGCATTTTGCCCACCATGGCGCCTCCGACTCCGCTTGGGCGCCTTCACTACCTTCGCTTGACATTGAAGGTCTTTAACCACAAGCGAAGTGGGGCGGATGCAGAGGAAGGTTTCGCACACCATTTATAAACGCCGAGATGTTGAGGATGAAGTTTGGCACCAGATTGTGGAAGTCTAGGCCGTAGTAGTACATGAGCCCCGGACGAAGGGATGAAGTGGGAAGCCCAGTCTGCGGAGGAAGTGGGGAAGGAATACGACCCTCTCATGGGGCCTGGGGGTGGGGATGAGCTGCCCCTCGTCGGGCAGCCGGTGCGCGATGTCGCTGGAAAGGTATCTGGCGCCGCGCAGCTTTTCGATGTGTTCCTCTGTGACGGAGGAGACCATCCACTTGCCTCCCGCTCCGGACATGGTTGGAGAAGGTTGAGGCGAGATGTGCTAGCTTGGGCGCTAGAGCTCGAGTGCGCGGAGATGGATAAGCAAAGGAGGAAGAAGGCGTAGGTAAAAAAGGTGGATCCTTATCCCCTTATATATGGGCGGACGAAGACTATGCATCCCCACCGGCCTGGTAAAACTTGCTTATCTCCCAAGCGCCACCATCAATGGCGCGGTTGGGTTACCCACGTCCGTATTGATGGGAATCCCGGAATAAGGGGAACACGATCTCTGCTTCGACAAGACGTGCCAAGGAAACCGCTTCGCTAAACGCGCTGAGGTGGTATAATAAAAAATGATTCAAGTAAAGGCTTGGTAGTGGTATGACGTCATGCCACAAAATACGTCAGCATATTGAACTTGTGTACATATTATTCTCTCTACGGTGGAATGTGGAATTTGTTTTGCAGAGCCGGACACTAACCTGGCGTTCACAATCTTCTATGATTATTCGGAGGAGGAACCCGCCTTGCAATGCCGAACAATATGCACGCTGGACTCATCGTCATTGAAGCCTGCTTCAGGGGCTACTGAGGGAGTCCTGGACTAGGGGATGTCCGGATAGCCGGACTATAATCGTCAGCCGGACTCCAAGACTATGAAGATACAAGATTGAAGACTTCGTCCCGTGTCCGGATGGGACTTTCCTTGGCGTGGAAGGCGAGCTTGGCGATACGGATATGTAGATCTCCTACCATTGTAACCGACTCTGTGTAACCCTAGCCCTCTCCGGTGTCTATATAAACCGGAGGGTTTTAGTCCGTAGGACACACAACCATTACAACAATCATACCATAGGCTAGCTTCTAGGGTTTAGCCTCCTTGATCTCGTGGTAGATCCACTCTTGTACTACCCATATCATCAATATCAATCAAGCAGGAGTAGGGTTTTACCTCCATCGAGAGGGCCCGAACCTGGGTAAAAACATCGTGTCCCTTGTCTCCTATTACCATCCGCCTAGACGCACAGTTCGGGACCCCCTACCCGAGATCCGCCGGTTTTGACACCGACACAACCCATCAATATAATCCTTAATAAGAGCAAACTTCTCCGATAAAGAGTAATTGGGAAAATTCAAAAAGATATTAGGAATATCATGTGTGGGTAAAATAGCAACAATTCATTCTTAACATAAGGAAGTATAGCAAGTTCGGCTCCATAAGAATAATTCATATTGGCATCATGGCCACAAGCATAGCAAGCACCAAGTTCAACAAAAAGGGATATTTCAAATTGAATCCAAGGGATCATAGCAATCATCCTTTGGTAAGCACAAAGAGAAATTAAACAATGTATGGGATAAAGAGTTACTCTCATTAGAAGGTGGGTATGGGAGATCAATCCGCTCTTCCTCCTTTTGTTCTGCTCTCTCCTCCTCATCTTTTTCATCTAATGATCTCATACTTTCAGCCAATTATTCTTCCATAGATTCCTGCAAAATATTAATCTCTTCCTGGACAGTGGAGGAGTCCTCAATATATGGTTTAACATAAACATTAGAAGCATAGTTTTCATAACTATATTTAAGTGTGGAAAAAAATTTAGATTTGTAAAGAGTAAAATCATACTTCTCAATCAAAGAAGCAATTTCATAAGCACTCTTAAAAGCAACAAATTCTTCAATTTGATCAACATCATAGTAATTATAAACACCCTTGGCATAAGAAGATAAGATTCCATTATCCTTAAACTCACACCAGAAAGAAAGGTGTTTTTAGGGTCTTTAGAACAACAAGTAAAATCATGTATTTCGCACAAATTCAAAGCATAACAATACAAATTATTAATATGAGGCCATAAAAGTTCCCTTTTTGAGATAAGTAGTGTCGCACAAAATAAGCATGCTCAATTAATGGTTTTCCCTCCACTAAGCTAGTTGGGTTTTCAGCACGAGCACATAGGGGTCAAAGATGATCCAAGTAGAAAGCTTCAACAGTATGATAGATTTTGGGTGGTTCTTCAACTATTGGTTTAGTAGGTACAACTATTTTTTTTGGTATTTTGCGTTTCCTACCCATAACTAAAGATAGAAAACAAGAGCACAAAATAAAAACTACCTAGTGATAAAGCAAACAAGCAGATACGAGAATATTCACCCCACGCTATTGCTCCCAGGCAACGATGCCAAAAAAAGGTCATGATAACCCACAAGTATAGGGGATCGTTTGTAGACTTTTTCTATAAATAAGAGTGTCGAACCCAACGAGGAGCTAAAGGTAGAATAAATATTCCCTCAAGTTCTATCGACCACTGATAGAACTCTATGCACACTTGACGTTTGGTTTACCTAGAACAAGAATAAAACTAGAAGTACTTTGCGAGAATAAAACTATAGATAAATTGCAAGATAATAAACATAGTTGTTTAGTAGAAAGCTTTTGTCACACAAGAAAAATATTTGTCCCTAGGCAATCGATAACAAGACCGGTAATCATTATTGCAATTTTATATAAGGGAGAGGCATGAGCTAACATACTTTACATACTTGGATCATATGCACTTACGATTGGAACCCTAGCAAGCATCCACAACTACCAAATATCATTAAGGTAAAACCCAACCATAGTATTAAGTATCAAGTCCACTTTACTCCCATACTGAAAGCACATGTGGTCCCTGGGTGATTTTCATAATTAATGTCAACATATCTCTTGTTGGACTAATACTTCTATCTAGTATATTTCAGATGAGTTCAACAGTGGAGTGGTAGGACAAGAGGATGTGGAACCCCTTCAAGATGCTAAGGACAAACATTGGCAAAGGCTCTAGACTCTTCATTTCAATTTTAGTGATCCAAGATCACATTGAGTCCATTGGAAAGCCAATACTATTAAAAGGGGATGAGGTGTTGCTTGATGGCTTGCTTACTCAAAGTGCTTAGTGATATGCTCCAAAGCCCTCAACCACTTTCTCATTTCCACATATGTCCTAAACCTAAAGTCAAACTCGGCCCCACCGACTTGATCTATCCGGCGCCACCAAGTTCACTTGACATAGCCACTGCCAGAAACCCTAATAAGTTTGGTCTCACCAATGGGCTCTCGGTCTCACCAAGTTGGCCCTGCAAACTCTCTGTTACCTATTGCAGCTATTTTGGTCTCACCCAGACATGCAATCAGTCACACCGAGTTTTCTTGACCAAGTCTCTATTTGCTTATTGCTGAAATCAGTCTCAGCGAGTTCATGAAATCGGCCTCACCGAGATGAGGTTTTGCCCTAACCCTAGCACATCAGTCCACCGAGTTGACCTTGTCGGTCCCACCGAAAACTCTAACGTTCACATTTTGAACCATATCGGTCTGACCGAGTTTCATTATTCGGACCCACTAAGTTTAGTGAATTGTGTGTAATGGCTAGATTTTGTGTGGAGGCTATATATACCCCTCCACCCCTTCTCCATTTGAAGGAGAGCCATCAGAACGTGCCTACACTTCCACTACTTAATTTCTGAGAGAGGACCACCTACTCATGTGTTGAGACCAAGACATTCCAATCCAACCACAAGAATCTTGATCTCTAGCCTTCCCCAAGTTGCTTTCCACTCAAATCATCTTTCCACCATATCCAAATCTATGAGAGAGAGTTCCGTGTTGGGGAGACTATCATTTGAAGCACAAGAGCAAGGAGTTCATCATCAACACACCATCTATTACCTTTTGGAGAGTGGTGTCTCCTAGATTTGTTAGGTGGCACTTGGGAGCCTTTGTCAAGATTGTGGAGTTGAATGAAGGAGTTTTTAAAGGGCAAGGAGATCACCTACTTCGTGAAGATCTACCCAAGTGAGGCAAGTCCTTCGTGGGCAGTGGCCATGGTGGGATAGAAAAGGTTCCTTCTTCGTGGACCCTTCATGGGTGAAGCTCTCCGTGGACTCGTGCAATTGTTACCCTTCGTGGGTTGAAGTCTCCACCAACGTGGATGTACGATAGCATCACCTATCGGAACCACGCCAATAATCTCCGTGTGTCCAATTGCGTTTGCACACTCCAATCCCATCCCTTTACTTTCTTGCAAGTTGCATGCTTTAATTTCCGCTGCTCACATACTCTTGCCATTCTTGCTTGAAATGTATTGTGAATGTTTGAAATTGTACTAATCTCCAACCTCAATTTGAAAAACTAAAAAACTGCTACCTTTACTTGTTGAGGGTCTAATCACCCCGCCCTCTAGACACCTCTTCTCGATCCTTCCAATTTGTATCAGAGCTTTGGTCTCCATTGCTTTGGTTTAACACTATTGGAGTAAGATGGATGAGTCTACGATTGGGAGTATTAGAAGTAGAGTGTCTATGCTTGATGGAGAGTTCAATAATGCTTGGAAAAATGAGATGCTTGAGATTTTCAATGAATATCACTTGAACAAGTACATTACTACCCCTTGTGCGCCCCTTGTTGACCCCTTGTATCCTACCCCTGATGAGTCTCTTGACATGATTCACAATCTTAGAACTGTCAATCTAATCACTAGAGGATTGCCTAGAAATTTGATCACTTGCTTGCCAAGTCTTGAATGTGGTTACACTATACGGAGATTTCTTGAGGAATGATTTCCAGACTATTCCTTGAAAAACTTACATGAGATTCTTCACAAGTCCATTGCTTAAAATAAGATGAGTCATAATGATCCAATGTTTAGTGATTGTTTATTTGAGCTCTGTGACATTATGCGTGCCAAAAGAGATGTTGGAATCATTAGCAACATCATTTCCGAAGTCATTAGAATTCATAGAGATGCACATTGTGATGATCACAAAACTAATGAATCACTCTCTCTAGGAACCTTCAATCACAAGATGATGTTGAACATGGATACTATGATGAGGATGATGATAGTGACTATGATCTTGATGAGTCTATGAGACACTTTGGTCTTATGGCTAACCTTCGCGGCTACATGGATGCGGGAAAGGAATGGGTTCTTGATAGTGGATGTACCGATCACATGACCGGAGACAAGGATATGTCTCGTGAGCTTGCTAAAATGATGGCCCTCGAAAGTATGTCACTTTTGGTGATAACTCAAAGGGTAAGGTGGTTGGCCTCGGTAAGGTGGCCATCTCACATGACAGCTCCATACAAAATGTTATGCTCATTGAATCTCTTGGCTATAATTACTTTCTCTATCTAGACTAGCCGATTTCGGTTTCAATGTCCTATTTACTGAAGTAGATTGGCAAGTGGTTTGAAGAGATAATCATAATATGGTCTTTACCGCCATACATAGAGGGGATCTATACATTGTTGATTTCACTAAAAAGGCTCAACCAAGAACCTTCTTAATTGCTAAATCTTCTAAAGGTTGGTCGTGGCATAGACGGATAGGTCATGTGGGCATGTGAAATCTTGACAAGCTTATTAAAGGTGATCATATCCTTGGTGTTAAAGATATTATATTTGACAAGGATAGACTTTGTAGTGCTTGCCATGCAGGAAAACAAGTTGGATAAAGTCATCCCGTGAAGAATATCATGACCACGAGAAGACCACTCGAACTACTTCACATGGATCTTTTTGGTCCCAACACCTACAAGAGTCTTAGTGGTAACTCATTTGGTTTCATCATGGTTGATCATTTTTCAAGATTTACGTGGGTGTTCTTTCTTAATGATAAATCGCAGGACCAAAAGATCTTCAAGAACTTCGCTAGGAAGGCCCAAAATCAATTTGAACTGAAGATCAAGAAGGTTCGCAGTGACAACAGAACAGAGTTCAGGAACGCCAATGTGGACACCTTTCTTGATGAAGAAGGGATTTCACATGAGTTCTCGGCTACGTACAGGCCTCAACAAAATGGAGTTGTTGAGAGGAAGAACCGGACGCTCATTGAAATGGAAAGAACGCTGCTTGATGAGTACAAGATGCCAAAACACTTTTGGGCAGAAGCGGTTGAGACAGCTTGCCATGCAACGAATCGTCTATATCTTTACAATCTACTAGGCAAGACGGCATACAAGTTTCTCACCGGTAACAAAACCCCAATTTGTATACTTTCAGGTATTCGGCTCAAAGTGCTACATTCTTGATAAGCATCACCGTTCGAAATTTGCTCCTAAATCTCATGAAGTTTTCCTACTCGGTTATGGATCAAAATCTCACACATACCATGTATACAACAATTTCACCTGAAAGGTTGAAGAGGCGGTAGATGTGAAGTTTGATGAATCTAATGGCTCACAAGTAGAGAAATTGCCAATTGATGTAGGTGACAAAGATCCTTCGGAAGCAATACAATACTTGTCTATTGGCAAGATTCGCCCAACGGAGGTGAAGGAGAGTACCTTGTCTGTCCAAGTGGAAGCCTCAACTTCACATCAAGGTGAACCACAAGTTGACTTGGACGCATCCACAAGTGGAATGATTCAAGACAATGGAGACGAGGATGTACAACAAGACGAACCTCGTCGATCTCCCTCTCCACTTCCATGAGAGAACAACAACGCCAACGACAAGGAAAAAGACAAGAAGAAGAAAAAGACAATGAAGAGGATGTTCCACCTCGACCCAAACAAAAGCTCTCACGAGTTCGAGCAAGAGTCTCAAGAGATCATCCCGTCGAACAAATCTTTGATGATATTTAAACTGGGAGAATTACTCGCTCTAAAACTCGTTTGGCTAACTTTTGTGAACATTACTCATTCATTTCTAGTATTGAACCTATGAAGGTTCAAGATTCTCTTGATGATCCGGATTGGGTGAACGCCATGCATGAAGAGCTACACAATTTTGAGAGGATCCAAGTGTGGACATTGGTTGAAAAGCCCGATGAGAAGCACAATGTCATTGGAATCAAATGGGTGTTTTGGAATAAGCAAGATAAAGATGGACAAGTTGTATGCAACAAGGCTCGTCTCGTCGCTCAAGTCTACACTCAAGTCGACGTTATGGACTATGGTGAGACATATGCCCCCGTTGCTAGACTTGAGTCAATTCGCATCCTACTTGCTTATGCCAATCATCATGATATGACTTTATATCAAATGGACCTTAAAAGTGCCTCTCTTAATGGTGAAATTGAGGAGGAAGTTTATGTTAAACAACCTCCCAGCTTTGTTAATTCCAAGAAACCCGATCATGTATACAAACTTCACAAAGCTCTTTACGGTCTTAAACAAGCTCCTAGAGCATGGTATAAATGCTTGACTAAGTTCCTTATTGAAAAAGGCTTTGAGATTGAAAAAATTTGATTCTACACTTTTTACTAAAAGGGTTAATGGTGAATTATTTGTATGCCAAATTTATGTGGATGATATCATATTTGGTTCAACTAACCCTCATTTTAGTGAAAAGTTAGGAAGGCTAATGTCGGAGAAGTTTGAGATTTCTATGATGAGTGAACTCAAGTTCTTTCTTGGTTTGCAAATCAAGCAAACAAAGGAGGGTACCTTTGTTTCTCACACAAAGAATACCAAGGACTTATTCAAGAAGTTCAACATGCAAGAATGAAAAGGTATGAGTACACCCATGCCTACTAGTGGATATCTTGACTTGACAAAGGATGGCGAACCGGTTGACCAAAAGGTTTACCGCTCTATGATTGGTTCATTGTTATATCTATTTTCCTCCCGCCTCAATATTATGCTAAGTGTGTGAATGTGTGCACGATATCAAGCGGCCCCCAAAGAATGTCATCTTAAGGCTATGAAAAGGATAGTGAGATACTTAATTCACACACCAAAACTTTGGCATTTGGTATCCTAAGAGGTCTTCTTTTGATCTTCTTGGCTACTCCGATTCAGACTATGTCGGTGACATGGTTGATAGAAAGTCTACTTCGGGTACTTGTTAATTTCTTGGTAGATCTCTTGTGTCTTAGTCCTCCAAGAAATAAAACTCGTATCCTTATCCATCGCTGAGCGGAATATATTCCGCCGGTTCATGTTGTGGTCAATTACTTTGGATGACCCAAACTCTTAAAGACTATGGGATACATGTGAAACCTGTTCCATTGCTTTGTGACAATGAATGTGCTATTAATATTGCTCATAATCCCATGCAACAATTTGAACTAAGCATATTCAAGTTTGTCATCATTTCATTCGAGATCATGTTGCTAAGGGAGATATCAATCTTAAACACGTGCGTACCGATAAGAAATTCACGGATATATTCACCAAACCGCTTGATCAGAAAGTATTTTGCTGTTTGAGAGGTGAATTGAACATCATTGATGCCTCAAACTCGGAGTAGGAACTCCATTTGGATGCATGCAAGGCATGATCCTTTATGTGACTAATCCTTGTTATTGTTCTTATGATGATGATCATATGTCTTGGATATACTTGTACTCTTGCATGCTATCTAACACTTGTAGGTACTTGGATAAGCACCATTCTATGGGATTGCAACTCAATCACATCCTAAGCATTCTCTACATCACCAAGTCTCTACAATATGGTGGTTGAAGACAAGGAAGCATGAATCCCTTAAATATATCCTTTTACAATTTCTATATATCAAATTTCATTTGGTATCAAACTTCATGATTGTCATTTTTGGACATACAAGTGCTCTTCCTTGCAAAACTAACCCATGTAGGAAGATGAACTCAAACTACAAGTGATGCTCCCAATTCTCGATGAACTACATCAACCTTGAGCATCCTACGCAAGTTCAACTACATGATCAAGATCAACACCACCACCTAGGTATGTCATTCCATCTTAGACAAGCTTTACCCCAAGACATGGGTCAAAGCATCTCAACAAGATGTGAATACAACAAAATGCTTAGCAACCCCATTTTGAGCTTAAATGATGAGTATGACCTATGATCAAGAGTCTTCCCTTGAATCCTAAGTCAATATACTCTAACATAGGTGACTCTGTCGCCGATCAATTCTAGATGAAGTTCTCTAGTGTTTCTCTTTGTTCTTGCATCTATCTCTTGCATTCTTGTTCCCCTTTCAAAAAAACTTCATCTGAATTTCTTTTCTTTTCTTTGCAATTTTCTGCATCTCTTGCATTTAATTCTTTGCAATTCCTTTAGCTAATTCCCTGCAAATCTTTGTGAGATCCTATTTGCCTAGTGAGCTGAGATGCAATTTTTTCTCTGTCATGAACTCGGCCTCGCTAATCTTTTCTTATCGGCTAGACCAAAAACAACTCGGTGTCACCAAAGAAAAAGATTCGGTGTTAGCGATTTCACTATTGAGCAATTTTTTTGCCATTTGTATCCTGCATATCTGATCCAGCTCAACTCAATGATCCTTATCCTCTATCTGCATCACAACCTACTTGCTGCTTTTTCATGTGACTCAAGGACCAAACCTATTTGACTTATTCTCCAGAAGATCCCTTCTTGGAAATTGACGTCAAAGGGGGAGAGAGAGATCGCATCAAAGCTTAATCACATCAAAGGGAGAGAGAGACCCTATGGGAGAGAAAGACTTCTTAGCCATCCCATATTGTTGGTATTCAAAGAGGAGAGAAACCACATGTCTTTAAGAGGGGAAAGACATGTCAGTAGATGTTTCTTTGTGTCTTTCGATTTGTTTATCTTTGCTCTGATTTTCTATTATCCTATGTTGTCCCATTATCCAATATCAGATTCAGGGAGAGAAAGACATCTAAGGGAAGAAAATCTTTGGAATTCATTGCATATCTTTATCCCTTGGGGACATGTCAATATCCTATTACAATACTAAGTACTCACTCACTACATGTCATCCCAGTCTTGGTACTCTTGTGGTTTCCTTGTCTTGCTCTATTTAGTAGATGTTCCTGTGTTATCTAACCCTGTTTTCTCAGGTTCAACTCTTCCAAAGTCAGCTCAAGACCACAAGGTAAGTATATGCATCAAACTCATGTGCATGATGATCTCTTGCTGATGTACATATTATTTGCAAGAAGGACTCATGAACATGAAGGTACATTTTCTGCATTTCACATCATTTGCTCTAATGCATATAGCCAAGATACATGTAACTCATTGCTTGCCCTGACGTGCTTATGAAATCACATACTTTCATAATCTATCTTCACATGATTGCATACATGTAGGGGGAGCCAATGCATGTTGCATGTTCTTCCAAAGCTTTACTTGTTACACTTCATATCTTTATCTAAAAGCTTTCATGTATGTTGTCATCAATTACCAAAAAGGGGGAGACTAAAAGCACAAGTGCTCCCTGGGTGATTTTGGTAATTAATGTCAACATGTCTCTTGTTGGACTAATGCTTCTATCTAGTATATTTCAAATGAGTTCAACAGTGGAGTGGGAGGACAAGAGGATGTGGGACCCCTTCAAGATGCTATGGACAAACATTGGCAAAGGCTGTAGACTCTTCATTTCTATTTGAGTGATTCAAGATCACATTGAGTCGATAGAAAATCCAATACTATTAAAAGAGGATGAGGTGTTGCTTAATGGCTTGCTTGCTCAAAGTTCTTAGCGATATGCTCCAAAGCCATCAACCACTTTCTCATTTCCACATATGTCCTAAACCTGAAGTCAAACTTGGCCCCAACGATTTGATCTATCCGGCGCCACCGAGTTCAGTTGACATAGCCACTACCAGAAACCCTAATCAGTTCCGTCTCACCGATGGGATCTCAGTCACACCGAGATAGCCCTCCAAACTCTCTGTTACATATTGCAGTTATTTCGGTCTCACCCAGACATGCAGTCGGTCCCACCGAGTTTTCTTGACCAAGTCTCTATTTGCTTATTTCTGAAATTGGTCTCACCGAGTTTGTGCAATCGGTCTCACCGAGATGAGGTTTTTCCATAACCCTAGCACATCGGTCCCACCGAGTTGACCTTGTCGGTCCCACCAAGTTGACATGGTCGGTCCCACCGAAAACTCTAACGTTCACATTTTGAACCATATCGGTCTGACCAAGTTTCACTATTCGGTCCCACCGAAAACTCTAACGTTCTCATTTTGAACCATATCGGTCTGACCAAGTTTCACTATTCGGTCCCACCGAGTTTGGTAAATTGTGTGTAATGGCTAGATTTTGTGTGGAGGCTATATATACCCCTCCACCCCCTTGTCCATTTGAGGGGGAGCCATCAGAATGTGCCTACACTTCCACTACTCATTTTCTGAGATAGAACCACCTACTCATGTGTTGAGACCAAGACATTCCAATCCAACCTCAAGAATCTTGATCTCTACCCTTCCCCAAGTTACTTTCCACTCAAATCATCTTTCCACCATATCCAAATCTGTGAGAGAGAGTTGAGTTTTGGGGATACTATCATTTTAAGCACAAGATCATGGAGTTCTCCATCAACACACCATCAATTACCTTTTGGAGAGTGGTGTCTCCTAGATTGGTTAGGTGTCACTTGGGAGCCTCCCTTAAGATTACGGAGTTGAACCAAGGAGTTTGTGAGGGAAAGGAGATCGCCTACTTCGCGAAGATCTACCCAAGTTAGGCAAGTCCTTCGTGGGTGAGGGAGTTCTAGACTAAGGGGTCCTCGAGCGTTTGGGCTATGTAATGTGGGCCGGACTGATGGGCCATGAAGATACGAGACAAAAGAACCTTCCCCGTGTTTGGATCGGACTCCCCTTTGCGTGGATGGCAAGCTTGGCATTCGGATCATGTATTTTCCTTCTTCTATAACCGAGTCTATACAACCCTGGATCCCTCCGGTCCCTATATAAACTAGAGGCTTTAGTCCATAGAAGAGAACACAATCATACGGGCTAGACATCTAGGGTTTAGCCATTACGATCTTGAGGTAGATCAACTCTTGTAACCCCTATATTCATCATAATCAACAAAACAGGAAGTAGGGTATTACCTCCATTAAGAGGGCCCGAACCTAGGTAAACACTGTGTCCCCTGCCTCTTTGTTACCTTCGATCCTTAGACGCACTGTCCGGGACCCCCTGCCCGAGATATGCCGGTTTTGACACCGACATTGGTGCTTTCATTGAGAGTTCCACTGTGTCGTCACCAGAAGGCTCGATGGCTCCATCAACCATCCACACCAATTCTGCCCTGAGGACTTTTCTCCCCGGCCAAATCTTCATATTCGGAGGCTTTGCAATGCGTGCCAATTCGATTGTCCATCTAGAGAAGATCGACAGCTATGCCCCTGGCCATCAGATCAGTTTCGGAAACCTAAACTACGTCGCTGATGTACGAAGACACTTGATCTTCCAAGGGCTCGCGGCCTCAACCGCTGCCCCGGCCTCAGATTCAAAACTCCTCACCGAGTCCGAAGACGGGAGTTTAGAACTTGTCGGGGTCTTCACAGCCATAGAGCTCAACACCAGAAATATGGAGGTAACCGCTTCATCGGCTGGCCCGGAATCACTCCTAGATCCCTTTATCCTCACCGAGCCGGACTCACCTCCACGCACCAGCTCCGAACTCTCGAGGTATGTGTTGCACAAGCTTGGCCAGGGAACTCTTGTCCCGCCCCGCTCAATGGATTCTTGCTTCCTTGTCCATACCTCGCCGTTAAATGAGGCTCTAGACCTAATGCGTTCTCTCGCCATTACGTAAGAATCGTTGCCAAACTATGCCCAGCCCGCACTAGGGGCTAAGAGCAGGGAATTTTATGTCCCACCCACCACCCACTTCATATCCACTGTCAAGGACTTAACCGACATGCTCGAACGCTTCCGAGGACATCGACGGCATTGACGACGATGCCGGAGAAGAACAAGGCCAGAACCCGCCGCTTACCGGACGCTGGACGACCACCTCCACGTATGACGTGTATATGGTGGACACACCCAAAGAGGATGACGGCGAAGGTGGGAAGGACCCAGTCGAGAATAATTCTCCTGAGGCACCACCAAAATGTCGTCGTCAGCGCGGCCGCTATAAACCACGCAGAGAAAAAGACAGCAATACTGACACTGAAGACAAGAATACTCTGGATAACACCAATGACAAAGAAGCCCTGGTCGAAGCAACATCCGAACATGATGATTGGGAGGAGGGGCAAGTCAACCCCGACAATCCCATCGGGAATGAGGGTTTGGAGGATGATGATTACATACCAATCTCCGAAGAAGACGAGAGGCTCGGCAACGAAGAATTCATCGTGCTAGAGGAACCCTTCGAACAAGATCGCTTTAAGCGCCCGCTAATAGCCACTTCAAGAAGCTTGAAAAGAAGCAGCAACAGCTTCAAGCTGATCAGGATCTGCTCAATGATAGATGGACTGATGTCCTGGCAGATGAGGAAAATGGCCTCGAACGCCAACAAAGAGCTACCCGAAGCGCAAGCTGCTACCCCAATTCGACGACGAGGCCCTAGAGCCTATACCGCCCAAGTGTAATGCTACTGACGGACCTTACCGACCACCACGTGGCCGAGACATAGCGGCACCTCGAGCCGAACACCCGCCTACACCACCCCGCCGTAAAAGTAAAGAGATAGCAGCTGCATGATACACTTATGACCAATGATAGTACCTGGATAATAGAGCTGGTCAGACCAGAAAAATATACGGATCAAGGGGCCGAGCCCTAACGTGAGAAGATGACCATCAAGCCTAGCGCGACAAGCATAACTTCACCCCACAGAAAACTGCATACGGACTCCATCCGAACTGCACCGTGACGTGGCCTGATATAGAGGCACCGCGCACCCCCTATGCTTCACTAATGAGGTGATGGAACGCTAGTCCCAAGAAGGGTTTAAACCAGTGAACATCAAATCATACGATGGCACGACGGATCCTGCAGTGTGGATTGGAGATTTCCTTCTCCACATTCACATGGCTCGCAGTGATGATCTACATGCCATCAAATACCTCCCTCTCAAGCTTAAGGGACCAGCTCGGCACTGGTTAAACAGCCTCCGAGAAAACTCTATTAGGAGTTGGGAAGACCTAGAGGATGCCTTTAGAGAAAACTTCCAGGGCACCTATATCCGCCCCCCAGACACCGATGACCTTAGTCACATAGTCCAGCAGCGCGGAGAGTCAGCCAGAAAATTCTAGACTCGGTTCCTAGGAAAAAAACAAATTATTGACTGTCCGGACGCTAAGGCTCTAGCAGCCTTCAGACATAGCATCCATGATGAATGGCTTGCCCGACACCTCGGCCAAGAAAAGCCAAAGTCTATGGAAGCCCTCACATCACTCATGACCCACTTTTGCGCGGGCGAAGATAGCTGGCTTGCGCGCAGTAGCAACAGTACCAGCGATCCTGGCACTTTCGAAGCAAAGAACAGAAGCGACAGGCCCCGACACAACAAAAACAAGCGTCGAAGAAACACTGGCAATACCGAAGACACGGTGGTCAACGCCAGATCTAGTGGCTCCAAGCCCAGTCAACGGAAGAGGCCGTTCAAAACAAACAAGGACGGCTCATCTAGCCTGGACCGAATACTCGATTGACCTTGCCAGATTCACAGCACCACTGAAAAGCCTGCTAACCATACCAACATAAGCTATTGGGTCTTCAACCAGGTAGGCAAGTTAAACGCCGAACACACGGGGAAAGGGTCCCCCAGCAAGGACGACGATGAGGAGCCTCGCCCACCAAACACAGGGGGACAAAAGAAATTTCCCCCCGAAGTCAAGACGGTGAACATGATATACGCTACCCACATCCCCAAAAGGGAGCGCAAACGCGCGTTAAGGGACGTCTATGCGATAGAGCAAGTCGCCCCAAAGTTCAACCCATGGTTAGCATGCCCGATCACCCACGATCGCAGGGACCATCCGACCAGTATCCGTCATCGAGGTTCAGCCACATTAGTCATTGACCCAATTATCGATGAATTCCACCTCACAAGAGTCCTCAGGGAGGGTGGCAGTGCTACCTCTTGAGCACTGCGTTGGTTTTCCCTTGAAGAGGAAACGGTGATGCAAAGTAGAGTAAGTATTTCCCTCAGCTTTTGAGAACCAAGGTATCAATCCAGTAGGAGGATCCATGCAAGTCCCTCGTACCTACACAAACAAACAAGAACCACACAACCAACGCGATAAAGGGGTTGTCAATCCCTTCACGGGCACTTGCGAAAGTGAGATCTGATAGAGATAATAAGATAAGATAAATATTTTTGGTATTTTTATGATATAGATTGGAAAGTAAAGATTGCAAAATAAAGTAGATTGGAAACTTATATGATGGAAGATAGACCCAGGGGCCATAGGTTTCACTAGTGGCTTCTCTCAAGATAGCATAAGTATTACGGTGGGTGAACAAATTACTGTCGACCAATTGATAGAAAAGTGCATACTTATGAGAATATCTAGGCATGATCATGTATATAGGCATCACGTCCATGACAAGTAGACAGAAACGATTTTGCATCTACTACTAATACACCACACATCGACCGCTATCTAGCATGCATCTAGAGTATTAAGTTCATAAGAACAGAGTAACGCATTATGCAAGATGACATGATGTAGAGGGATAAACTCAAGCAATATGATATAAACCCCATCTTTTTATCCTCAATGGCAACAATACAATACGTGCCTTGCTGCCCCTGCTGTCACTAGGAAAGGACACCGCAAGATTGAACCCAAAGCTAAGCACTTCTCCCATTGCAAGAAAGATCAATCTAGTAGGCCAAACCAAACTGATAATTTGAAGAGACTTGCAAAGATAACCAATCATACATAAAAGAATTCAGAGGAGATTCAAATATTTCTCATAGATAAACTTGATCATAAACCCACAATTCATCGGATCTTGACAAACACACCGCAAATGAGTTACATCAAATAGATCACCAAGAAGATCGAGGAGAACTTTGTATTGAGATTCAAAGAGAGTGAAGAATCCATCTAGCTAATAACTATGGACCCGTTGGTCTGTGGTAAACTACTCACAACTCATAGGATAGGCCTTGGCGATGATGTTGAGGCCCTCAATGATCGATTCCCCCTCCGACGAAGCGTCGAAAAAGGCTCCAAGATGGGATGTCACGGGTACAGAAGGTTGCGTAGGTGGAAATAGGGTTTCGTGGTTTTCTTGGATGTTTTCGGGGTACGTAGATGTATATAGGAGGAAGAAGTAGGTCGGTGGAGCCACGAGGGGCCCACAAGGGTGGGGGCGCGCCCTCCTGCCTTGTGGCCGCCTCGGCTGCTTCTGACATCCACTCCAAGTCTCCTGGATTTCGTATGTTCCAAAAAGATCGCTTCCGAATGTTTCATTCCGTTTGGACTCCGTTTGATATTCCTTTTCTTCGAAACACTGAAATAGGCAAAAAAAAACAGCAATTCGGGCTGGGCCTCCGGTTAGTAGGTTAGTCCCAAAAATGATATAAAAGTGTATAGTAAAGCCCATAAACATCCAAAACGGGTAATTTAATAGCATGGAACAATCAACAATTATAGATACGTTGGAGACGTATCAAGCATCCCCAAGCTTAATTCCTACTCGTCCTCGAGTAGGTAAATGATAAAAACAGAATTTTTGATGTGGAATGCTACCTAGGATATTTCTCAATGTAATTTTCTTTATTGTGGCATGAATGTTCAGATCCAAATGATTCAAGACAAAAGTTCATATTGACATGAAAACAATAATACTTCAAGCATACTAACAAAGCAATCATGTCTTCTCAAAATAACATGGCTAAAGAAAGCTATCCCTACAAAATCATATAGTCGGGCTATGCTCTATCTTCATCACACAAAGTATTTAATCATGCACAACCCCGATGACAAGCCAAGCAATTCTTTCATACTTTTATGTTCTCAAACATTTTCAACTTTCACGCAATACATGAGCATGAGCCATGGACATAGCCCTAAATGTGGAATAGAATGGTGGTTGTCGAGAAGACAAAAAAGGAGAAGATAGTCTCACATCAACTAGGCATATCAACGGGCTATGGAGATGCCCATTAATAGATATAAATGTGAGTGAGTTGGGATTGCCATGCAACGGATGCACTAGAGCTATAAGTGTATGAAAGCTCAACAAAAGAAACTAAGTGGGTGTTCATCCAACTTGCTTGCTCACGAACACCTAGGGCATTTTGAGAAAGCACATCATTGGAATATACAAGCCAAGTTCTATAATGAAAAATTCCCACTAGTATATGAAAGTGACAACATAGGAGACTCATTATCATGAAGATCATGGTGCTACTCTCAAGCACAAGTGTGGTAAAAGGATAGTAACATTGTCCCTTCTCTCTTTTTCTCTCATTTTTTTATATATGGCTTTCTCTTTTTTATGGCCTTTCTCTTTTTTTCATCCGGAGTCTCATCCCGACTTGTGGGGGAATCATAGTCTCCATCATCCTTTCCTCACTTGGGACAATGCTCTAATAATGAAGATCATCACACTTTTATTTACTTACAACTCAAGGATTACAACTCAATTCTTAGAACAAAATATGACTCTATGTGGATGCCTCCGGTGGTGTACCGGGATATGCAATGAACCAAGAGTGACATGTATGAAAGAATTATCAAGGTGGCTTTGCCACAAATACGATGTCAACTACATGATCATGCAAAAAAGCAATATGGCAATGATGGAGCGTGTCATAATAAACGGAACGGTGGAAAGTTGCATGGCAATATATCTCGGAATGGCTATGGAAATGCCATAATAGGTAGGTATGGTGGCTGTTTTGAGGAAGGTATATGTTGGGTGTATGGTACCGGCGAAATTTGCACGGCACAAGAGAGGCTAGCAATGGTGGAAGGGTGAGAGTGCGTATAAACCATGGACACAACATTAGTCAAAAAGAACTCATATACTTATTGCAAAAATCTACAAGTTATTGAAAAAAAGTACTACGCGCATGCTCCTAGGGGGATAGATTGGTAGGAAAAGATCGTCGCTCGTCCCCGACTGCCACTCATAAGGAAGACAATCAATAAATAAATCATGCTACAACTCCATCACATAACGGTTCACCATACGTGCATGCTACGGGAATCACAAACTTCAATGCAAGTATTCCTCAAATTCACAACTACTCAACTAGCATGACTCTAATATTACCATCCTCATATCTCAAAACAATTATCAAGCATCAAATTGATCATAGCATCCAATTCACTTCTATGATAGTTTTTATTATACCCAACTTGGATGCCCATCATTCTAGGACCAATTTTATAACCAGAGCAAATACCATGCTGTTCTAAAAGACTCTCAAAATAATATAAGTGAAGCATGAGAGATCAATAATGTGACACTCCAAAAAAAATTATTTGTTTTTTTTATTTCCTTTCTTATTTATTTGAAGGAGGCTATTTCAAATCTTTCTATAAGGGCTCTCCTTCTCAAAAAAAATCTCTTATGTCAAGATTTTATTTTCGGTCATCCTCAACCTTGAGGTTTGATATTGAAGGCTCTTTATTGGTGTTGACTCATCACAATTTATTTTTGAAAGTTTTTCTTTTAAAAAGAAATCCTTAGAGTTTTGGATTTATTCCTTTTTATCCCAACCATCCTCTTTCACCATGCTCCATGGTAAAAAAATTCCTCCAAAATACCTCCCTCCACTTTGGGTCAAGCCAAGTAGCCAATCCTAGCAAGTCCAACCCGTTCTTGATTTTTATTCCATTTATTTTAACCCCAAAACTATTTCTGTCTTTTATTTTGGACCAAGGTGATTTACAAAGGAAGTACCTGATTTCCTTTGAGTTTTGATCTCAAACCAACTCCTCTGACTAGTCCTTAGCACCCCCAACCTAGATCCATCAAGATCCACTCTTCCACAGTTCAAAATTTTCAAGTCTTGCTCACTGCAAGTTTGGACCAGATTCATCATTTTTTGTGAAATTCATACTTGTCCTTTTCCAAAACTTCTGACAAAAATCAAGCAGCCCCCAGGTGCATTGAGAGGCCACCTCACCAAAGATCGGCTCCAGATAAATTCTCCACATGAGAAAATCATTTCATCGAGCACCTGGCCTGCACTGTTACTTTACATGTTCAGACTTTCAGTGTTTCAGTTCGGCCGTCAGTGTTGTTTTCTTCAAAGACTCGGCGTCGATCTCACCAGTGCACGCGCTGGCACCTTGCGCACTGCTCCTCCTCCTTATCCAGAGCACAGCATGTTCCTTTGGATGGGCACCATCGTCGGTGGTGACGTGTCCCGCCGACGCCGGCAGCTTCTGCAGTGGCAGAGCCACCCGTGGCGGCCAGCGGGAGCCAGCACCAGCTTTCGGCGCCGTCCAGCACCGCCCAAGCCACCCGAGGCCTCCGCGTGGCTGTCTGCTCCTCTACGCGCACCGCAGCACCGTCGCCGTAGCCTGGCGAGCACAGGGCGCGCTCTCTGCCGCCGACGGGCCCGTGAAGCACCGTTCCGTCGAAACCGCGGAGCAGGTCTAATCCAACCAAGGTTATCGTTTGAGTGGAACCAGTGGACCATCACGTTGTTGCCCAGCCACCTAAACCACCCGTCCGGCCACTACCTCGCCATAATCGCCGCCGGAGTTATCCCGTTCGCGGGAACCGCCTCGGGCCGGCTATAAATATCCACCCCGAGCTCGCCTTCGACCAGCACCACTCCCTCCACCTCGCCAGAACTACGCTCGACCCCTAGGAGGATCCCGAGGAGGCCTTCTCCTCCGTCTCCAGCCGCCCCGATCTGCCTCGGGCTCTGGCTTGATCCACTCAGGTGAGGCCATCTCCGCCTCCCAAACCGCGTCAGCGGCCCTCTGGTACACCCAGTACTCTAACCCGAGCCTCAATTCAACCTTTGTAGCGCTCCCCGACGAGATCCACCGACGCCCGAGCCGCCGTCCGCCGGAGTGAAGGCCGCCGTCGACGTGGGGCTTGCCGATGACCAACTCCCCCACCCACAGACGCGGGAGAGCACCCTGAGTCTGTAGGTACCCTCCGCTCCTCCTAACTCGCCGTGGATCGTCACTGGCGACCACCGCAAGCTTCGGGCGTCGGCGCGCTCTGTTTTCTCTCTCAAACTTTTAAACCTGACGAGTGGGACCCCCTCGTCAGCCTCTCTTTCATATTTGAACCGTTTTTTCTGGAAAGCGCCTTCGGGCAAATACATTTCAATCTGAAACGTTTTTCTGTCTTTTTCTGTTCTACCCCCTGGAGACTTTCTGTTTCATTACAGACAAGTCCCTGGGCTAAATCTTTAATAACTTTTAAACAGAAGACGATTTTTGATTGATTCTTTTTCTATCACCTTTATTTTTCTGTCTAGTTTTTTATCATATTTATTTCAAAAATATTTGGAACACTTTTTATGCACAGACGGTATTTACGTTAGTGCGTATTTTCGTTATACCGTAGATATCGGAGGAGGTGACGGAACCGCGAACTTCACCGAGCTAGACTCCGACTACTCCGAACCAAGCAAGCATGTTTGAACCTTTCATATGATGAGTGTTTTGCATGTTTGCATTAAGTAGTCAGTTCATGGCATGTTTATATGTATAGCAGTAAGCGTTATATTGCATGCAAAGCTGATACAAGTAAGCTTCGAAACTCCATATGTTATTTGATGTGAGTTTACATGATCATGTGGTGACATGAGAGGTGGTAAGATGGCAGTGTTGAAGCATGCCAGTCTTATGCCAAACCATTTAACTCCAGTGTCAACGTGGATCAAGTCATTTTACCATCCATTTCTTTTTGTGCTACCACATGTTTTCTGCAAAGAATATGGTTTAGTAAGTTACAAACCTCTTGCCTCGTACACACTAGATAGAGAGGCCGTGATGAGGGTTCCATGGCCCTGGATTAAAGCCAGTCATCCGGTCAGGGGGCATGGGTGTTTCCGGTTGGTACCGAGAGGGGGGCACCCCTTAGAGCGCGCGTATATAAATTTGATCCCATGCTATTCGAGGTTGTGGCCTCCCCGTCTCAAAGTTTTTCTTGAACGTTGCCTAGGGTGATTCCTAGCATCGTGAGGTGGAAATGGGTGTGTACTGGTTAGATGTGTTTCTACTGAAATACCGTAAACGGAATTAGTCCTTCGTGACTACTGAAATCCGTTGGCTGTGGTTAAATAGTACAAACTCTGCAGTGTCAAAATCATTCAAGTAACCGTATCTTCATCAAGGAATGTGTTAAACTTATCCTTGTCAGTCTCAGTGTCAGTCTAAGTGACAATTCTCCGGTGAACAAACATGAGTGTTAAGTCCGGCTAAATGATTACTCCTGTAGATGGACTAACCCGTTTATTATTATGTGCTAAGTATTTCCTGTGAGTGATTTATCTTCATGAATTTATTGAATATGAATGATGAAATATAAGCCCTTTCTGTGATGTCGCTCAGACGTCCGACTGTGGCACTCTTGTTATTTACTTTCAATATAAGCCCTTTCTGTGATGTCGCTCAGACGTCCGACTGTGGCACTCTTGTTATTTACTTTCAATATAAGCCCTTTACGTGATGTCGCCGGGCGTCCGATCGTAGCACTCTTGTTATTTACTTTCAATATAAGCCCTTTACGTGATGTCGCTCAGACGTCCGACTGTGGCATCACTGTTATTTATTTTCATTATAAGCCCTTTCTAAGATGTCGCGTAGACGTTCGACTGTGGCACGCACTGTCATTTACTTTTCAATATAAGCCCTTTATGTGGTGTCGCTCAGACGCCCGACTGAGGCATGTTAATTTATTTTACCTTTCGAGGCATCACTTCAGATACCCAATCGGTTGTCAGTTATTTTATTGGGATTTCGGGAGGACTACCGCCTGACTTACTTTTTATTCAACATGCCGTGCAAATTTATTATTTGAGTGTGCATTGCTAACTGCTCATGATGCATCATGTTTACATTTGTTATATCTTATGTCTGAACTGTCTTGCGAGTACATTCAAAGTACTCACCTAGCTTGTTGATTTGGCCAGATGTTGACGAAGGCTATCTCATGGATGAAGAGTACGATAGCGAGTCCGACGCCTAGAGGAGTCCCAGTCAGTCCCGTGTGATCCTGGATTTGGTCACTTGTATCATATGCGCTTCCGCTACCCGAATAAAATCATCGAGCCTCACCTCGATGCTCGATGAGTTACAGGATTTGGAGTCACGTCACCTGCTTCACTGTGACATATCCACCACCACTTTTATTTCGAGTCAGTAGTATGCCACCACACCCTTGTGTCATATCCGCCCTTATGTATAATATTGGCGTGCTTGTAATAAACTGTTGAGCTACCTCAGCTCAACCCTGTATAATATTTAATACTACTGGATTTCTGTATCAAGTATTTGTCTACCAGTAAGGAGGATTTTTCCTATACTAGTCTATTTAAAGGTCGGTTTCTCAATAAGTCTTTTATTGGAAAACCGGTCGTGATAAACTTGGTACCAGAGCCAGGCTGACTATAGGAAGCCACTAGGTGTGATCGCTAATCGGTTATTAGCGTAATAAATGCTATTTTAATATTTTGCAAATGTAGTCGTTTTCTGACAGTCAGCATAAATTTATGATCTAACCATTTAGAATTTTTGCCTACTTTTGTAGATGGCTGGCAACGACTGTGAGTCACAGGTGTTGGCCAACGTGCCTGAGGGGTTCGTCAAGCTTCTCACCTCCATCGTCAAAATCGCGATCGGGCCATCAACTCATCCGGAGTTCACACTCTACCAGCACAAGATCAATGACCGTCTGTCCATGCACCAGGCCGCGGTGCAATTCAAGGGAGGGCGTGTTGAGCTACGCCGCTTCCGGTTTGTGGGAAGAGCCATGCATACGGAGTGGCATGCTATGCAGATGGCTGCCCGTGAGGCGATAGCTCGTCTTCGGGATGTTCTTCCTTCAATGAGGACTCGTCGCTACTGCTACCTCCCCTGCCACATGCCATACACCTGTCACTACACATTTGCTTGCCCTAGGGAAGAGAGGGATGAGGCTATTGAGATGCTGGTTGAATATCTCAAGGCACTCGAGGCAGCTTTTGATAACCTTGTGGACGACCTCGTGGCTGCTCGTATGGCCGTCATGCATAGCTGTTCCGCCAACAGGAGGGAGCTTCTCCATACAGCACCACCACTGACTTACGTCTCGTCCTCAGCATCCCACACACCTGCCACCCTTGCCACTGCTCGCCGCCTTCCTACTACTGAAGAATTTGACCGAGTCATCGCTCCTACCCTAGTCAGAGCTGCACCACCTACCGCACCCGCACCAGCTCCACAGCTCAGTGCTTCACGTCTGGAGCCTATTATTGAGGAGGAAGTTGAGTCTCCAGCACCACTGGGCCTTACCCTTGGCAGGCCAAGGGAAATCCTCACCATCTCTGACTGAGTGCGCCTAGCAGCCGTGCAGTGTGTCAGCTTGTATGATATGTTTATATGTATATAGGTTGTGAGAAGTAGTTTGTGTGCGCATCATGTAGGGACTGGGAGAAGTGCACTAGCCTAAATAACATGTCAGGAATGTGTACGCACATCCTGAGTGATGTATTGTATAATTATGCTTGCGTGTAAGATATGTACTGAGCGGTCCTTCTCCATGCGCAATCAAGTATTTTCTTAAAAAAATGTTTGAGTTCTTAATTTTCCGTCTTGCAAAATTATTTATTCTGCCACTGAGCTTTTCTCACAAGTTTTACAAAAAATACCCCAGAGTGGAAAATGCCTCGTCCCTGGACTCGTTCCACGCCAAGTCCGCCAGAAGAAAATTTTGGTACGCAGACAAGCAACAACTTCACACAGGGACAGTCAAGTCAGCAAGGCAGTGATGCCGCATTTTCTCAAGTATGCCGCCTTTATGAACAGAGTCAGCAACAGCACCAAGAAATGATGAACCAAGTCATCAATATGGGAAATCACCGTGGACCGTATCAGCAGCAATCCAAATTGTCTGAGCTCCAAAAGACGCGTCCCCCAATGTTTTCTCATACAGACAAACCTCTTGAGGCCGATGATTGGCTTCGAGACATGGAAAGAAAATTAATTATTGCACAGTGTTCAGACCGTGAGAAAGTACTATATGCACTGCACTATCTCACTGGAGCGGCTGCATCATGGTGGGAAAATTTCCTACACATGCACCCCAATGAAAATGATATAACCTGGGAGGAATTCAAAGAAGGTTTTCGCGGGGAGCACATACCCAGAAGTATTATGAAGATCAAGAAAAGGGAGTTTGACGACCTCAAACAGAGAACCATGATAGTAACTGAGTACAACAGTCAGTTTACACTATTATCTCGCTACGCCAACAAAGAACATATGGCCGAAAACAAGAAGATGGAAAAATTCCTGGACGGTCTGGCACCAGCGCTTAAATGCCAACTAGTCGTACACACCTTCCCAGATTTCAAAACACTGGTGGATAAGGCTATTACCTTGGAAAATGAGCGACGCAGCTTGGAGGATTTCCGCAAGCGCAAAAGGGACCAGACTACTCTTGCTCGCAACCACCGGAGCAAGACGGATGTTCAGAACGGTGGGGCACCCAAACCCATGACCAATATTATGTGCCCAATCAAAAATTTCCATGCAAGGGATAAGGAGTTCACATATCGCCCAAGCGTTACTTGCTACGCTTGTGGAGAAGAAGGACACTATGCCAAGCAGTGTCCCAAGCCAAGGAACTCGGCCCCAAAGCCGAACAATGGTCGCAATAATTCAACTCCCAAGCGAAACAACTTCAACCCCAGTAACAATCACAAGAAGGGTCACTTGAACCACGTGACCCGAGAGGAAGCACAGAATGCCCCGGATATCGTACTCGGTACGTTCCCTGTCAACACAATACCTGCCACGGTTTTGTTTGATTCTGGAGCTTCTCACTCGTTCATTTCGAAGAGATTTTCTTTGCAAAATGATTTTTCGATGCTTCCCTTGGAAAAATCCATGATCATCAAGTCCCCTGGGATTAAGCAAGTTACGCAGAATTACTGCCAAGGTGTGGTTATTGATCTTGAAGGACTAAAGTTTCATGCAAACCTCATCGTATTGGAAAATAAGGGACTGGATGTTATCCTAGGAATGGACTGGTTAACCACCAACAAAGGATTTATTGACTATTTCAATCGGACTGTGATTCTCACCCATCATCACGGGAAGACAATAAAAATTTCAGCTCAAGAAAGGCAAATATCACGACAACCAAGGTTGAACAAGGTGGACATCTCAGAGTTAAGCAATGTTCCAGTGGTGTGTGAGTTTCCCGATGTATTTCCCGAGGAACTACCAGGCATGATGCCAGACCAGGAAATAGAGTTCATCATTGAGCTAGCACCTAGAACCACCCCCATTTACAAGAAGCCCTATAGGATGGCATCCTCCAAGTTGGTAGAATTAAAGAAGCAAATAAAAGAATTACTGGACAAAGGATTTATACAAGCCAGCTCCTCACCTTGGGGTTCACCAGTATTATTTGCCAAGAAAAAGGATGGGACACTAAGGCTATGTATAGACTATCGAGCACTCAACATGGTCACCATCAAAAACAAATATCCAATGCCGCAGATAAATGACTTATTCGACCAGCTCGCGCAAGCCAAAGTCTTCTCAAAAATTGATTTGAGGTCGGGGTATCATCAATTAAAAGTACAGACAGAAGATATTCCCAAGACAGCATTTACCGCAAGATACGGACTATATGAGTTTACAGTAATGCCATTTGGACTGACGAACGCCCCTGCATATTTTGTCCACCTCATGAACAAAGTATTTATGAAATTTATGGACAAATTTGTTGTGGTATTCATTGACGATATTCTGGTATACTCCAAGACACAGGAAGAGCACGCTGAACATCTCAGGATTGTCCTGGGAGAACTAAGGAAACATCAATTGTACGCCAAGTTCAGCAAATGTGAATTTTGGTGAAGACAGGTTGGTTTTGTAGGCCACGTACTAACCCAAGAAGGTGTTGCCGTAGACCCGGAAAAGGTCAAGGCCGTACTTGGCTAGAAACCACCAGCCAGCGTAACGGATGTACGAAGTTTCTTGGGAATGGCAGGATATTACCGAAGATTTATTGAAGGATTCTCCACCATAGCAAAACCGATGACCCAGTTGCTCAAGAAGGATAAAAAGTTTGTATGGACTAAAACCTGCGAGAAGAGTTTCCAAGAACTCAAAAGGAAATTAACAACAGCACCAGTATTGGTTATACCAGACATACACAAGAGTTTTGAAATATATTGTGACACATCCCGAAAGGGCCTCGGATGGGTATTAATTCAAGAAGGCAAAGTAGTCACATACGCTTCCAGGCAACTACGAAAACATGATGTAACACCCCGGTTTTGATGCGCCAGGTGCCCGCCAGTTATTTGCCGTCGTGGCCATGTCATTTGCTTGCGTGTTGCATTTTGCCATGTCATCATGTGCATTGCATTGCATTGCATACGTGTTCGTCTCATGCATCCAAGCATTTTCCCCGTTGTCCGTTTTGCGATCCGACACTCCTATGTCCTCCGGCAATCCCCTTTTGCCTCTTTTCGTGTGCCTTGGTACACCACCGGTAGACCGCCTGTCAAGTTTCGTGCCATTTGGAGTCCGTTTGATACTCCTACGGTTAACCAGGTAACCGTAAAAGCCCTCTTTGTCTTGCAGCCCAACACCCCTTCAAAGTGGCCGTAAACCCATCCTAGCCCACTCCATGATCTCGGTCGTTCGATCACGATCGCGTGGCCGAAAACCGCTCCTCATTTGGACTCTCCTAGCTCCCAGAATCTATAAATATGCCCACCCCGTCCAAATTCGCGGATGAAACCCTAGCCTCTTCCTCCACCCCGCGCCGGACATGTCCACTCCGCCGCCGGACTTGTCCAGCCCCCTCGCCGCCGCCACGTGTCGCCTTCCGATTCGCCCTCCACCGCCGCCGGCCCGCTTTCGGCCCCTGGGGCCCCGTCTTCGCGCGCGCCGCCGCCGCCGCTCGATCGCCGCCCGCGCCTCCCGCCGCCGGCGCTCCGCGCCGCCAGCGTCTCCAGCGCCTCGCTGCCTGCCGCCTCGCCGCCCCTCCGTCCCGCGCCTGCTGGCCGCTCCGCCAACCCGTCGTCGTCGCGCGCCCGCCGCCGTCTGCGCGTCCGTGCCCTCCTGCCGCCGCCCGCCGCCGGCGAACCTCCGTCGAGGCCGTGCGAACCACGCCGCCGCAGCTCCCTCCGCCACCGTCCCTGCTCGCCACCGGCCGGATCCGGCGAGATCCGGGCCGGGGCCGCCTCCCCGCGCCTCCCCAAGCCTCCCCGGCTCTTCCTCCTCGTCTCCGGCGATGAGCTCCGGCGAACCTCGGGATCTGTAACGGTTGACTCTTCCCCCTCCGTTTTTTTGCTAAGTCCTGAAATATTTTGCATTCTGGAAACCTGTTCATCGCGTCATAACTCCGCATCCGTGGCTCCGTTTTGGGCGTGTGGCATATCAAATTGTTTGTCTCAATGAGTTCTTCATTTTGTTCGCATTTGATGTGTGCATACTATGAGCATGAGCTCTACATGTGTTTTTTACTAAATCGTGCCATATTTACAGTGGTGCAATCCATGTATTTTTGTGACTCTTGTACTGAGTGCATCAAGCTTGTTAAGTAGGGTACTTGCTGTTGCTGTTTTGCTAGGCTGAAGCAGTTATTTTGTGATGCTATGTAAACCTGCCGCTACAAGTCATTCTATGCGTAATATGGAGATGTTCACTAAGGATGTTTTGTTATACATGTCATGAACTATCCATCCATGCCCCTGGTTGCATTTATAGCTTTCTGTAGATTGTTGTAATCTTGCTCCAAAGATGCTAAATAATGTTGCTGTCAGCCTGTTAACATTAAGTTCAGTTTTTCCATGTGTTTTGCTAGCGATCCATGCACCCTATGAACTTTCTCTTGACATGCTTAGCTTCATAAACATGTATTCTTACTGTTGGTTACCTTGCCATGCCATGTTTTGCTCTGTGGTGAGTGGTTCAAGCTCACCAACATGTCTACTTATCGTTGTTCCTGCCATGTTTGAATCTGTCATATAACTTGCTATGTTTACATGGGTGCCATCATATCTTATGATCCTTTTCGGCTCATTGTAACTAAAGGACTTTTGTTCTATGCATTTAGTGGATTCATGCCATGCCTTTGTTTGCCATGTTAAGTTCGTGTAACATGCTGTTTGATAGCTCTAAACATTGCAACCTGATGTTTTTTCTGCAAAGTCTGAAACTGTTATTATTTGCAATCTTGCCATGTCATTTTGAGCATGATATAGTGTTTTCTGGAGATAGCTCAGTGTTCATGTTTTGTTGTGCTTTACCTGTACTTCATGCCCATGCCTTTTGTTTTCATATTGTGGTACCGTAGCATGTTGTTTTGGTGCTTGCAATATGCCTAGTTGCTGTTTTGGACAGCTTGTCCTTTAAACTTGTTTCATGTGTGTGTTGAACCGTTGCTCCGTTTTGAGTGTGCTCTATATGAAACTTGCTTAAAATTGCATGAAGTTTCATATTATCATGTTGCATCCTTGTTTTGAGGTTTTTGCTTGATGTTTGGATGCATTTTGCATCAATGCCATGTTTAACTTGTTTTGATCATATCTTCTAGGTCGTAGCTCCGAACTAAATGAACTTGATATGTAACTTGACTAGAATTTCGTGTAGTTCATCGTGGTGCATCTCAACTTGATGTTTAACAACTTGAACATAAGGTTTATTCAGTTCTGGAAAAACTTCTAAATTTGCATATGAGGACTTATCGGAATTGTTATATGTTGTTCTCGGCCTCATTTAAACTTGCTTTGATGTGTTGTTCTTGTTTGCATCATCTCTTGCCATGAGTAGCTCCATGTAGCTTTGTCATGCATCATGCTTGTTGTGCATCATGTCTTCTTTATGTGTGGTGTGTTTACTAGGTTGTGTGCTTCTTCTCGATAGTTCCCGTTTCGTTGCGATCGTGAGGATTCGTTCGTATACGCTTGGTTCGTCTACGTGGATTCATCCTCTTCATTGACTCGTTCTTCTTCCTTGCGGGATTTCAGGCAAGATGACCGCTACCCTGGATCTCACTACTATCATTGCTATGCTAGTTGCTTCGTTCTATCGCTATGCTGCGCTTCCTATAACTTGTTCTTCAAGCCTCCCCAAATTGCCATGAACCAATAACCTTTGACACCCTTCCTAGCAAACCGTTGGTTGGCTATGTTACCGCTTTGCTCAGCCCCTCTTATAGCGTTGTTAGTTGTAGGTGAAGTTGAAGATTGCACCATGATGGACAGGATTATATTGGGATATCACAATATCTCTTATTTAATTAATGCATCTATATATTTGGTAAAGGGTGGAAGGCTCGGCCTTATGCCTGGTGTTTTGTTCCACTCTTGCCGCCCTAGTTTCCGTCATATCGGTGTTATTGTGGGGACCCCGACCCATAAGTCGTGATCACCGAATGAACGTGTACAATGATCCCAGAGATCAATGCTCACTGAACACACAGAAGCTGAATAACAAGAGTCTTACATCCATACATACCGTTTTACACAAGTAGGACCATTATGGTCAAGTCTTGAGTGTATCATCGCAGCGGAAAATCTTCAATAACAACTTGGACCCATGCCATCTGCCTTAACCCTACAGGCATTCTGACTGGGAAGCGTCCTAGCTCGCATGTTCGTCACCGAAGTATTCCTCATCATATCCTGTTCTTTCATGCCTGGCCAATAAAATAAACAGTGGCAAGCCAATGATTACTTTGAATGTACTCGCAAGCAACCCATGTTTCGGTTCAAGATACAACAATGCATGACATAGGTAAATTTTTGCAGAAAGCTAGTTTTGAGTGCAATGATATGTTCAACAACTTGTATAGCATGCATCAAGAGGATTCAAGTAACCACGAGGACAGGTTACAGATATCAACATAAATAGAGTGGGCACCAACCCATCTAACATAAATAGAGTGGGCACCAACCCATCTCAATCATGTAAAGTCCCTTGACTTGACCCAAGTCATTTTATCAACACACACACACACACACTTGGTTTGTAAACAAGTGGACGTAGCCCAAGAGCGGTTACCCAACTGTCCTTGACCGTGGACACGGCTATTCGAATAGTTTTACACTCTGCAGAGGTTGCACACTTTACCCACTAGATCCGAGGAACTTCCGTGTCATCCACGACCCGCGGTACCTCAAGTACCCGGGGTAAGCACCCGATCACTACCTTTCCCTAGACGACACTAACATGGAGTCTACTCGATTGGCAGTAACCCCCGTGCCCAACTTTTCACATAACACTTTCTTGGAGCCTCGCTCCCATACTTATCACATACCACTGGCACGGGGTACCAATGGTGTGTCCGGTGCCCCATAAAAATGGTCATGGCCGCCCTACCTGGCACGACCCCGTCCCAAGAGAGAGCACCAACTCTCCCCCATCACTAGTAATGCGGGCCCCAAGCTAGTATCGTTCTAGGTACTCAATAATGTCCTTTCCCATATAAGGGTAGAGTGGTTGCGCATGTAAGGTTGGAATAACGGTCGCAACTCCGACCAATCCGTTTTGAAAACAACACACACTTCCCTCGGTACACCACTTCGTCATCAAGTGGTTACCCATCTCATCATCTCCCTCAGGCATAAGTGGCACCCGATGAGGTTTTCAAAAAGTCTTTTGATAAAGCTTTTTCTCCTTCACCATGCATAACCCGTCCCTTTTGCGTAGCAACTACTTTAGCATTCTATCTACTCCCACCGGCATAGCCCTCATAAGAAGGTAGGGTCATGCACAATGCAAGTATCAACGAGGAAGTAACAGAGGCAACCAACCCACGTGGTTCACCATCTCACCATGATTCCGATGCAACAATAATAAAGAGCTATATATGACATGCATAAAAAAGGGTTTCATAGACATGGTCAAAGGGCTGCTTGCCTGTTCCTCAGAGTCTTCAAGTCTTCTGGTCCTTCTCCAAGTACTCCGTCTACTTCGTCAACTAACGTCGGAAACAAACACAATAAGCAACACAACAAGGCAAAAGTAAAAGTGCTCTAAAAATGTGAGTTGGACTTTTCTAGGATACCTCTGGTCATATTAGGAATGACCAAGGTGATTTCATTGGAAGTGGATCAATGGTTATCTCTGAACATTCCAATATGACGGAGTCAAGGGATTAATGGATTTGCAAGAAGTGTACAGAAACATTATTTTCAAAAATGGGCAGAGGCACCCATCTTACAAAGCATGATTTTAGAAGCATCTAGGAGTTGGTTTCACTGGATTTGGAGTTCAAATGAATATCCTATGATTTTGCAAAGTTGGCTATATACAAAGAAATAGACCATTAGTTGAGGTGATACAGAAAATATTAGTAAAAATGTTCAAAAACTAAGTTTTGAACTTAGATGCATCTAGGAATTTGAATCATGGGATTTGGGTCAAGTTTGAGCTCTCTGTGATTTTCTAAAGTTCATCACAGAAATAGGAAAAGTAGGATTTGATGAATATTTGTGAAGAAGAAGTCTCCGAAAAAATGTGCATGTTGCACCAACAGGTAGAGCATGATTTATGGAGTCTATAGAAATTTGAATCATCAAATTTGGAGCTAATTTGATTTGTTTATGAATTTTAGAAACTGTACAGAAAAGAAAAAGGGGGAAAAGGGTTTTACCCAAATGGGCTGGATCTGGCGGCGATGGCGCCAGACCGGCGAGGTTTAGTAGCAGCGCCACTGGCGGCCCAGCTGGCTCGGCCGCTGCTGCGCCAGGGCCACGTCGAAGGTGGTTTTCGGGGGTGCGCCTTCGCGCAGGGGAGGCGGATCCGGCCGAAGCCGTTTCCACTTAAACGGACGGGCCCGCCCGCTGGGTCGCTGACGTGCGGGCCCTAGTGGCAGGTCGTCTTCCTCCTCCCGCGCGCGCTCCGGCCACGAGGAGGAGCGGCTCCCGCCGGCGATTGCCGGGGCTACAGAGCGTCTCCGGCGACGCTCTGCCCACCGTCGTATTCAGGAGGCCACGCCGCACCCATCCATGTGTTGCACGCACGCCGTGGAGGGCTGCAGCAGCGATGGTCTGGGTGGCCGCGGAGGTGGCTGTCGGCCATCTTTGGCCACGAGCGCGTGGCATTCCCGGGGATGAACGACGTTGATGGAGGGCCTCGAGGTGGTGGTATGAGGGTACTGGAGTGGCTGGGGAGAGAGGAGAGGCTCGGGATAGCCCGGATTTAGGCGGAGCCCGACGGCGGAGCTCCGGCCATTGCGGTGGATGGAGGGCACGGGGAGAGATGTGAGTTGGTCCATGGGGTGCAGGGGAGAGAGGGGAAGCAAATGGAGCAGAGAGGGAGGCCAGGGACTGCCTTAAGTAGGAGGGGGCGAGGTGCACCATGGACAGGGCGCTCGGCGAGATCCTAGCCGTTGTTGGAGGCCACGGGGGCGCGCGTGGGCGTGTCTGGGGTGCTCGTGGGGTTGGTCTAGGGCGAGAGGAGGGGAGAGAAGAAGCGGGGGAAGGGCTAGGGTGCAGCGTGTGAGGCGCTCCACCAAGGCCTTCAGGCGCCTCTGTTCGCTAGCGCAGAGGCGCGGGGAAGGGGAGAGAGAAGGGGGCCGACCGCGTAGCATGTTGCGGACGCCGAGGCGCATCGGCAGGCGCGCGAGGGAGGCCCGAGGTGGACGGGAGTGCGGCGGCAGGGCTCGGCCGCTCTTGAGCACGCTCAGGCAGGCTTTTGGCGGCATGGCGCGTTCTTGCGCTCTGCTGCTGTCCACACTGCGTCTGAGTGTCTTTGGGTGATGGGCTAAAGCCTAGGGAGAGCCTTGGATGCTCTGGAATGCCAAGGAGGGAGGGAGAAGCTGAGAGAGAGAGAGAGAGAGAATGTTGTTGCCCAGAGAAGAAAATGGGGTTCTAACCCCCTTAATCATGGCTCCTTGGGCAGGGAAAGAAGCAGGTGGTAGAGGGGGACCAGATGAGGCTGTGGGAGAAAGATTAGCTCATGGAGATTAGTGGAAGTGGACAAAACATACATTTTAAGTTTCTACCAGAAGGTGTTTGATGTAGGTTTGGGCAAGCAAATGAACTCCATTTGCTATGATACTTAACAGGATGGAATGACACTTAGAAATAGGGTGTGCCACCAAACTTGAGCTCATTTGGGCAAAGTAGCCAATGTAACTTTTGCGAACCCTAGAAATCAACAGAAATGGACTTCCCAAGATTTAGTCATGCAAACCTATTCCCCTTGATGCACCACTTGGTGTAGTGTCATCATTTGAGGTTCTGAACATGTCCACAAAATTTGAGATCAAAAGGAGAAAGTTCCCAATGTAGAGTTGTTCAAATTTGATTCTGGTCAGAGAGGGTTTTGGGGCACTTTGATAAATATAACTTGTTCTCTAACTTGTGCCACTTGGTCTAGATGAATAATTAGACCATTTGAGAATGTTCACAAGGTTTGTGAATATTTGGAAATGTTTGGCAATGTAAAGTTGCTCAAACTTCAAAATGGACAGAAATGGTTTTGAGGGTATTTGATGATGTTATCTTGTTCTCCAAGTCATGATACTTGGCAAGATCATCTAATATGTCATATGTGATATGCTAGAATTTCCTTGGAATTTTTGGAGAATATTTCCTTTGTAAATATTTCAAAAGCTTGAAATATCCATAAAAGGTTTTTGAGGGATTTGACCAATATTTTGAACATGACCATGTGTTGAAACTCTTATATATGGATAATATATGTCCTATGAGTTTCCCTAATTTTTGTCAAATATTTTTGAAGCAATAAAATATTTTTTCCCTATTAAAGACCATTTCTGGCCTTAAGAAAAAGCTTTTATATAAAAAGGAAAATAACTTTTAAAATTATATTTTTGTGGTTTCTGGGTATCCTATATCTAATAGGAGTCAAATATATTTTTGGAAAGATTTTTACTGCCCTTAATTAAGTACTTGCAGTGCAAACCTCAATTCAGGGGTTTTTGGAAAACTAATTTTTGAAAAAGCTTTTTGGCCAAATTATTTTTGTAAGAAAATACTATATTGCTCTATACACATGGCATGATCCTTGGGAAAAGGTTTTGGATCAAGGAGATGAAGTATAGGAGTTGGAGGATTTATTTTATTTTTAGAGCACTTGCAACCAGCAGACAAAAATCAAATCAAGCAAGGACCAAAACACACAAAAGTTTTTGTCAAACCACATTTTATCATTATTTATCAGCTTAAGTGTTGTGCCATGAAAATCAGGGTGTGACAGACCTACCCCCCTACAAGAATCTCATCCCCGAGATTCCCAAACTAGGCGCGGAAAGGAGTATGGAAACTTGGATTCGGGGTAGTCTTCACGTCCTCATGCTGCTTCTGCTTCTGTTTGGTGCTCCATTGAACTTGAAGTACTTGATGGTGTGGCTTCGCGTATGACGTTCTTCTCGATCCAGGTTTCTAAGGGGTTTCTTGCGGTGGTCATATTGGACTGGAGGTCAATGGCTCGGTGATTGATGTCCTTGTTAGTGATTGGGCTAGTTAGGAAGTCGAAAACACTTCCGGAGTTGTGTCATGTGGAAAAACATTGTGCACAGCGGGCGAGTCAGGTGGTAACCCCAGCTGGTAACTACCTTCTCTTCGTCTCGTAGCGATCTCGGGGGGGGGGGGGGGTTGCTAAATCTTGGAGTGATCCTGAAGAAGGCTGATGAATCTTGGGGCGAGCTTTCCTTTGACATGGAAGCGCTGGGTTCCTTTGAGAGGGGGGACCCGGAGATAAACATGGTCTCCAACCCGGAAGGTCATGTATCGACGACGTGAGTCAGCGTAGCTCTTTTGTCTTGACTTGGCAGTCTTCAAACGCTCTCTGGCAAGCTGGACTTGCTCTTCTGCTTCACGAAGGGTATCAGGCCCAAAGACAAGTCCTTCTCCGGTTTTTGACCAATTGAGGGGTGTGCGGCATTTCCGTCAGTATAACACCTCAAATGGTGCCATCTGAAGGCTTGACTGACAGTTGTTGTTGTAAGAGAACTCGGCGAGAGGGAAGCAATCTTCCCACTTAGCTCCATATGCTAAGACACAGGCTCGGAGCATGTCTTGAGTATCCGATTCCCTCGTTACATCGACTGCGATGCTGTGGGTGGAAAGCGATCTTTGAAGGACAACTTGGTCTCCATGGCCTCCTGGAACTTCTTCCAGAACCTTGAGGTGAATTGGGTTCCTCTATCCGACACAATTTCCTTGGGAACGCCATGAATGCTCACGATTCGGTTGATGTAGAGACTGGCTAACTGGTTCCCCTTGTAGGTCGTCTTGACAGGAATGAAGTGGGCCACCTTGGTCAAATGGTCAACAATGACCCATATGGAGTCATGTCCCTTGCTTGACCTGGGTAAACCGGTGATGAAGTCCATCCCGACTTTGTCCCACTTCCATTCAGGCACCTTGAGGAGTTGCAACAATCTAGCGGGTCCCTGATGCTCAGCTTTGACTCTCTGGCATTCGTCACACTTTGCAACATAGGTGGCAATCTCCCTTTTTACCCCATGCCACCAGAATATTTCCTTCAGGTCTTGATACATCTTGGTTCCTCCAGGATGGATGGAATACGGGGTGTCATGAGCTTCTTGCAAGATCAGATTCTTGAGCTCGATCTTGTTGGGTACGCAAATGCGATTCCCAGACCACATGACTCCTTGCTCATCTTCTGTGAAACCTGGGGCTTTTGCCCGCCTTGATCTTCCTCTTGACGCCCTCAATACTCTCGTGTCCCTTCTGAGCTTCTTTAACATCATCCATCAGGGTCGGCTTGACTTCAAGGTTAGCTAAGAATCCTGGTGCAACCAGTTCCAACCCGAAGCTTTCAAGTTCTTCATACAAGGCGGGTAGCTTGTCCTTAAGCATAGCATTCAAGGAGCAAGCCTTCCTGCTTAATGCATCTGCTACCACATTAGCCTTCCCAGGGTGGTATTGAACACTGAGGTCATAATCTTTGATCAATTCTAGCAATCTTCTTTGCCTCATTGCTGGGGGAGTCCTGCCCGCCGCGGACACCTATGGGGCCGGGGCCCCTTCGTGAGTGCGGTACGAGGGCGGAGGAGGCACAGAGAGCAGATCGAGGCGAGCACGCGGGCCGGATTTTTACCCAGCTTCGGGCCGCGATGGTCGCGTAAAACCCTACTGCAGCATTTGTGTTTATATTTGATCCCGCTCAAGAATGCGAGCGTATGGTGGTGTCGGGTGAGTTGAGCTAGCCGAACCTCAAGGCGCGAGAGTTGCCCAGGATCCGAACCTCCGAACCCCCTCTACGTTGTGCATGGGCCTCCTTTTATAGTGCAAGGGTCACCGGCAGTGTCAACGAGGAGAAAGGGGTAAAAGGTAAAAGAGGTGGTAGTTGGAGCAGTCTTGGGAACAAAGAAGCTACGATGCATGAACAGTGGTTTCTACCTACTTTTGACAGAGGGGACAAGGGCATTTAATGCCGTCGCCGTCGACCCCAAAAGCTCCCGCCCTTGCGTCTCCGTCGCCACGGCGATGGATCCACCACCGTGAAATGCCACCGTGTCCCCAGGCTGCCTGACCATCCGCCACGCTTCTGGAAAGGCCCTGTATGCGTGGGCGGATGAGCTGAGCGCAGCACACAACGCAGCTCTCCCGGCAAGCGCCTTGTCGGGTCTTGATCTTGCCGGGCCCGGGAGCTTGCCGGGCTCTGTAACTTGCCGCTCCCCGGGCCCTCGCCGAGACGCATGCGGCGCCAAGGCGTGTCTTTTACGATGTAATCTTCTAGTCTTCCCGACGAGCTCCTTTCGCCGGGGCCTTGCTTGAGTGGTGTAATCTTGAGCCTGAAATGGCCTTCCCGGCAAGCTCCGCTTGCCGGGGTCTCGATCTTCTGTCTTGTGCACTTTGTTCTTGAATGGCTTGATATGGAGCAGGAATGGTCTCCGGCAAGTATGTGGTTGATCCAGCTGCGGGGAGCTGCGACTGCCCGTGCACAAGTTGGGGTACTGAGGTACCCCTACCTTAGTACACCGACACTCATGTTCAATTCCCTTTGAGTGAAAATATACTTCAGACTTTTGTGATCCGTGTATATCTCACATCGCTTCCCTAAGAGGTAATGTCGCCATGTCTTCAGGGCATGAACCACTGCTGCTAGCTCAAGGTC
This sequence comes from Aegilops speltoides, assembly GCA_021437245.1. NCBI lineage: Eukaryota > Viridiplantae > Streptophyta > Magnoliopsida > Poales > Poaceae > Aegilops > Aegilops speltoides. The sequence goes on along the minus strand of CM038142.1, from coordinate 221,747,899 downwards.
ATGAGTAGCATAGTTTTCTTCATGAGGCCGTAGTTGCCTTTGAGAGGAGTGGCTTGTAGATATGCACGGTCTTCAACACGGAAGCTCACTCATTGACGACGGTGGTTGGTATAGTTCTTCCTCCTTGACATGGCGGTCTTCGGATGTTCCCTAACCAGCTGCTCAACTCTTCTTCCGTCTTCGGGTAGGCAAGTATGTCATCAAGGAAAGATGGCAACTAACTTGTCCGAGTACTCCGTGAAGACTTTGCCCACGGGGTACATAGGGTATAGGTTGGGGTATTGGTGGTGGTCACGGTTGGGTATTGGCCAAGGTTTCCTTGTCCTAGAGCCAAAGCCCATGGTTGTGGTTCCTACCATATCGTGGCTTGGTGGGCTTAATGGTTTCAAGGATTCTAGTGTGCGAGTGAACGTTTATCATCTTATCTCTAAGCATGGTTTCTGAGATGCCAATTGTTCTATTTAGTCTTCTAAACAGATCACCTTACTACTGAAAGCATCATTCGCATAGGTCAACTCCAATCATCACTCATGCTATTCATATCCTCGTGACTCCCAAGAGGAGGTCTAACAAAATCATATATGTCTACAATCCCCAAACTCATATGTATGTCTACCCCTAAAAATCCATGGGTAGAACATACAGGTTGCTAAGTTTGAGTTAAACATCACAATCCGAGTGCTCAGCCTATTCTTCCAGGGTGTCACATCCCTAGTTCTGGTAATGCTTAGTGCTTGCATTAGAGTGTTGCATCATGTTTAAATTTCACGAAAGTTGAAATGGGGATTGTTTCAAACCCTAGCATCAAAGGAATTCACTAGGTTAACTAAAATAATTTCAGTGAATCTAAATGGCTTTTAAAAATGTTCATCATTTCTGGAAAATGCTAGAAGCAATAACCAGAGGTGTTGCACATTTTTGCATGACATATTTGGGCTCTGAATTAAATCATAAGTATTTGAATTTGGACATTTAAATTCTGTAAAATATTTTAAATGTCCAAATACTCCTAAACTGAAATGTTCCATGTTGGATATATTCTATACAGTGGGCATGTGCAGTTTAGTGATTTTTGAAAGGGTCTAGGTATTTTTAGAAAAGCCCTAAATATTACAGAATAAATAGAAAACAGAAATAAAAGAGAGAGAAAGGAACCTACCTAACTTACCTGTGAAGCCCACCTGGCGGCCCAGCAGAGGCCCAGCCCACCGGCCCCTGCCAGTCACCACCTACCTCCCGCCAGAGGATACAGCCAGGCAGTGGCATACATGTGCACGCGTGCCCGCCACCTCCTGCTTCCCTTGCTGCCCAGCAGCGTCTCGACGACGCCACGCATCACCCCGACCTCTCGCCCACCCCTTGTCCTCATCCCTCATCTCTCTCGACGACACCTTCGCCTGAAGGAAGCTCGCCGACGCCGATCGCCGTGCACCAGAGCGAGCCACCCTCTCGCCTCTCGACCCGTCCCCGAGCTCCGCGATCGTCCTCTTCTTCATCCACGCCGAGCCAAGCAACCGGGAAGCACCACAACGCCGTCCCCGACGCCCTCTTCAACCTCGGTGCCGGAGATCCTCGGCGTCGATTCGCTGCCCACCGCCCGTCCCAGCCCGCCCGACCCTCCGTTAGCCTCTCTATGAGCTTCGCGTCGAACCCGTCCCCTCCTCTCTCGTTTACGCTCGCTAGCTCCGATCCCCACCATGCCGTGAGCTCACCGCCGCGTCCTCTTCGCTGTCACTTTAGCTCGCGGTAATCGCACTGAAGCGCGCAGTCGTGCTCTGATTACGCCAGAAGCCGTAGACAACCCCATTCGGGCTCCCGTGCTCCGTAGCCCATGCACATGCACCACCGAACTCCGCCGCCGCCTCCATGGTCGTGGCCGTCGTTTCCGGCGACCCGCTGCCTCCCGAGCAGCCAGCTAGATGCGGGCGTGTCGCGAAGCTATCTTCCGTGGCCTTCGCTGTCCACCGCCGCCAGAAGCGCAGCCCGGCGAAGCTTCGCCGTAACTTTGGTCGCCGCCGCCACATTCGGCGTGACGACGTGGCGGCTTAATTAGTGCCTAATCACACCGCTAATTACCCACCACAGGTCCACGACAGCTGGGCCCCACCGCCTAACTAACCACAGTTTATTTCTGTTTAGTTTAGATTAATCCACCGCCCCACTTGTCAATTTGACCATCCCACGCCGTTGACCGGACCCACCACCAGCCTCCGTCCCCTGCCTGTTACATCGACGTGCGGGTCCCAGCCGTCAGGTTTGACCTGGGCTGGCGCCTTTGACCCGATGACGTCACCCCGACGTCATGCTGACGCACTTAATCTTTTCTGTATTTATTTTTAATTAGGAAATTCCAGAAAAATACCACAATCTTCAAAAATTCATAGAAATTCAACCGTAACTCCAAATTAAATAAATTATATATGAAAAATTATCAGAAAAATCCAATCTATCCATCTGTACCATTTTCATGCATGTTAGAACAACTTATGACTACTGTTTTTGTCAAATCAATTAAATGGCATATAATAAATCACATATGGAGTTTGAATTTGAATCTTTGATTCAAACCAACTTCATTTAATCTGGTTTTAGTTGCATTAGCTCAAATCACAGCATATTGCCATGTCATGATCATGCATCATATTGTGCATTGCATTGATTGTGTTCTTCCTTGTTTGCCGGTGATTATCCCCTCTCAGTAGACGACGTTCGACGATGAGTTTGATAACACCGATGAAGAACTATATTATCTTCAGAAGTGCCAGGCAAGCAAAACCCCCTTGTTCATTCCGATAAAATCCCACCCTCTCGCTTCTGCTCTATTTTACTGCATTAGGACAACAACGATTCATCTGTTACTTGCTGCGGTAGCTGAACCCCTTTATCCTTTGCATGACTGTCATTCCACAAGAAATAGATGAAACCCACTAGCATGAGTAGGAGTTGTTTGAGCCTTGTTGTGCCTACTCATACATGCTTGTTTGTCATGCCTGCTTTGCTTAGAGTTGAGTCAGTCCGATTCATCGGGAATGAATCGGAGGTGTGTGAACATGTCCCATCAGATGTGAGCTAAGTGTGTGAACACGATTTGGTAAAGGTAGCGGTGAGAGGCCATGTAGGAGTACATGGTGGGTTGTCTCATTGCAGCCGTCCTCAGGAACTGAGTTCTGTGTTTGTGATCCATGAACAGCTACTACCACACATTGGGATCCTTAATTGACTCTCTCGGCTTCTTAATCACCCTTGTTCTCTGTCCAGGAGTTGCAACTAGTTTCTGGTGTTTGTAGGTAGTGCTATTTTTCTACCAAGTGGCACCCGGCAGGGTGGGCTTGGGACAGACTAAACACGTGGCACGGTGTACCGAGTGGCACCGGATGGTGGGCTCGGGAACCCTGCACACATCGTTTGGGGCCGTGGCGACACCCGGCGGATCTCCTTGCGGATGAAACCCGAATAGGCGATAAACACGGACGAGAGACTTGAGTGTTTAGGTAGGTCGTGGCCGACTCCCTCGCTGGCTTCCGCTTGAAGGTTGCCGAGGTACATGACGTGTCTGAGGCGATAAGTGGCGAGAGCGTGTGAAGAAGTACACCCTGCGGGGTTATCATTATCTATTGAATAGCGGATTCCTTGGATATGGAAACTTGGACCCGTGTGCAGTTCATAGACAAGTGAAAGTGGATACTCTAAAATACGCAAGATAGCGTGAGTGCTATGGATGGCGTTCTCGTAGGGAGGCGGAGCGGATCCATAGTGGTGTATTGATATGGTGAATATGTGGACTCGTGTGCGCCACCTCAAAAGAGTTACATTGCGATCGTAGTTTCGGGATAGCCACCGAGTCAAAGCTGGCTTGCTGCAGTTAAACTCCACCACCCCTTTGTTGATAATGATGCATATGTAGTTAGTTCTGATGTAAGTCTTACTGGGTACATTTGTACTCACGTTTGACTATTTTATGTTTTTGCAGAGAGACTTCAGTCTCGCTAGTAGTTCCGCTTGGACTTCGACGTTTAGCTTGTTACCTCAGCTACGATCTTGTGCCCTCGGCAGGATCTAGTAGATAGTCAGGCTTCTAAGCCTTTTCCATTTGTAGATGTCTGTACTCAGACATGATAAGCTTCTGCATGTGCTTGATCTGTATGCTCTGAATGTTGGGTCATGAGACCCATGTTTGTAATATCTCGCTCCTCGGAGCCTATTGAATAAAATACTTGAGTTGTAGAATCATGTTGTGATGCCATGTTGTATTTGCACATATCGAGCATATTGTGTGTATGTTATTGGAATGCTTGGTATGTGTGGGATCTGACTATCTAGTTGTTTATCTTTAGTAGCCTCTCTTACCGGGAAATGTCTCCTAGTGTTTCCACTGAGCCATGGTAGCTTGCTACTTGCTCCTAACACTTAGGCTGGCGGCATGTGTCCTTCTTCGTTCTGTGTCTGTCCCTTCGGGAAATGTCACACGTTGAGTACCGGAGTCTGTTAGCCGCTACAGCCCGGTTCACCGAGTCTGCTAGCCCAGTGCTACAGCACTGGATTCACTCAATGATGACCGACACGTTCGATCTTTGGGTCATGAATGCTGTCCTCGTAAGTTTGTGCCACTTTGGGTTTACGACTAGCCATGTCAGCCGGGCTCCTTATCATATGGATGCTAGCGACACTATCATATCGTGTGCCAAAAGGCATAGCGGTCCCGAGCAAAGGTAAGGCGACACCCGTGGGAATACCGTGCGTGAGGCCGCAAAGTGATATGAGGTGTTACATGCTAGATCGATGTGGCATTGAGTCGGGGTCCTGACAGCTTTGGTCTCAGAGCTTGACTGCCTGTAGGATTACCAAGCCAAACTGGTCGAAGTTGAGTCTAGAAATGCTTTAGTTATATGTGGGATGGGAACGTAAGGCTCTTTTTACTCCTTTACCTCATGCCCTTCTGATCCGAGTCAACCTCTTCTCTTCTACGGGGATTAAGAACTAGGCCTTCTCATATATCTATCAGGATGACGTGTTACTAATCCATAGACCTATAGAATTGTTAGTTGCAAATCTCAGCTCAGATTTACTACTTCCGTATGTTCATAACTGTTGATCTCGAAACCTTGATATTGTGCTTCGGAGTGGCTATGCCACCATTTTTGTAGCATGTCTCCAATATTTTGAGCATTTACAGCCGTTAGGCTGTCCGAGTCATCCCAGGTTCCTAAATAGTCTGAAGCATTTGCAAAATCCCTTCCTCCCGTTCCGATGTTCCTTTGGACCAGATTAACCACACTAATCAGTGAGTTGAGGTATTCTATTGCCTCGACATATATGTTGGAATTATTATTATGACCCTAGGTGTTTTAGGGACTTATCTAGTGATTTAGCCATGATTTGTGTCCCAGTGTGATGATTCTGGCCTTTCTTTTTGAAAGCATCCCGTGATGCCATTTAGTAGTAGGTATTCTACTCCTGGGTTCTTGACCCAAGATTCACTCCACTTACCTCGTGTTGATAGTGTTGCTAGTTCCTTTAGGTTATTAGTAACCTTTGCATTAGTCCTCGAGGTCCGTGGTATTTCCTTCTCCCAAATACTATGAACCACTTATGGCAGAAGTTTGTTGGATCAAAAGATCACAACCAGAGTACTCATGATGAGTCCTTCATTCTATATGGTGAATCTGCCAGTTCTACCTTTCCGCATGGGTTATCCGGAAGAAATGTTGAGTTTCGCTCGACATACTAATCCATGTATCCACAACTCAGAAAATTATATGTTCCTTTGAGTTGTTCTCTTTAGATGTATTCTGACCCCCGTCTATCATTTGATAGTCAAGGGTATGCATGCATTCGTTCATCGATACCTATTACTTTTGTGGTCCGTCAAGCCATTCTATTCCAGAATGACTAGGAGAAACAAACTCCAGTACCTTGTCCATTTCTAGGATTGGGTCAAAGCAGTTGTACTCCGTAGAACAAATTGCTAATCTAGCTTTTGCTCTGTTCTATCTTCGAGTATTACCATCTTTATATCAAGAATGTCATCCTATGAATTCTTGACGCAGTAATACTTCTTGCCATCATTGTTCATTCCTCGGGTTCCGTGTTATTGTAACCGGAATGTCGACAAGTGAATAGTGATGTGTGAAATCAATACGCCTAGCAACTAGTTGCTTGGTAGTAAATGGACAATATTCTCATTCTTAGCGTGTTGGTTATTGAATCATCATCCTAAGATTGATCGTGCTACCTAGTCCTTATTTCTGGTGCACTCTTCGATCAATGAGTTAGGATTATTTCAAACCTTCGCTCTATTGATCATATCGTCTTGCCCTGAAAAGCAAGATTGTTCTCGAGCTTAGTAACATACCGGTGGTTCGTGATTTTTCGAATATCTTCTCAAAAGCATCACCAGGTTGTCACCTGACCGCTATGTTAAGCTCGTGATCAAGTTGGTTTCTCTATGAACCACCCTTTCTCCAAGAATCCGTGTTGGATACCCCTGAGCTGGTTGGTTAAGCTAAACAACAACTTGGAGAGCTGGAAGATAAAAGCTTGTCCTACTTAGTTCATTTTAAGGGATATCTCGTGTGTGTGTGTTGAAGAGAGATGATATTTTCATCGACTGACCCTTGTGATCAGTTAATGGACCTATCATTTTATCCAACCTTTGTTTTGAGTATGGGTTATCATCAAATCAGACCAGAACCAACGATATTCGTAATGTTGTCTTACTCTTGGTTGATCCCTCGAGCATACACCATTATATCCTTTGGGTCTGACCAATGCTATCACTTGTTCACATAATTATGGAATTCCATCTCCATTGGAATCTTGATAAGTTGTTGTTGAGCCCATCGACAACATCCTTATCTCCTCCATGATTCTGTTGGACATTAAGCTAGTGTTGGAAACTTTGTAAACAATGCCTTCGAGTTCCGTCTCTGAGGTATATGTTTGGATGAAAGAAGTGACTTCCTTTGATTCACGTGCATTTGATGTAAGTTGCCGCCGTGAATTCGAGAAAGCATGTTTTTACCTCCTCTGGAACCATCCCAAGTCAGTTATGCACGTGCAAAGTATTCTGTGGTCTGTTAGACTGATCATCTTCATTCTATATGAATTCCGTAGCACACCAAGCCACTGATTGACTTGTTCAAGGAAGAGAAGTCTATGCTTGGGATCTAATCCATGGACTTGCGTAAACACTTTGATATCCTCGATGATGGTTCCCCACCTGAACTCGGTAGTGTTTTATTATAAGACTACTATGTGGTCATGCTTGTCTCGGACAACGTGTTCACATGTTGTAGCAGAACCAGCTCATGTTTTGGGGCTTCCTATCGTAGTACATTTCCCGAGAATCTTGCAACGTCATCTTGTCGATTTGTGTTGCAAACTTTCTTTTTTCTCCCAAGACTTGATGAGTCTGGAATATCCTGACACTAACCAGATCTGAATCTCAGGCAGAAATGATGGTTGGAACATTCCCAATAGTTGCATTTTGTTCCCAGCTTGCACCGCCATTGTGCCAATTTTCCATGGGCTACCTTCTCAGCAGTTGCTATCCAAGATCATCTTCAAAAGTGGACCTACCCTGGGTCCCGTACATTTCCGATGATAAGCAAAATCATCCATTACGTTGACTTCAACAAGGTAATCCACATCATCCATTATAATCCGGGCATGCCATTCTACCGACGCCCTCCTAATGATCGCTCGAGAATTGCCTTAGGCTGGTATAAAGAGTTTCGATGATCTCCGAATCAAAGGTAATTCTTTTTGCCACTTAAGGGAATATTTCTATGAATCACCCTCCTCCATGAAGTTCCGTTATGGTATCATGGCACCTCAACTACTCGTTACGTTGACAACTATTCACCACATTCTTAAGTCTGGAATTGTTGTTCACCTAGCGAGCCCTCGTCATCTGTCTCACTCCATTTCTTCCGATGTGTGTTTTGTGTCTCAATCTGAGAGATGGTTCTATGTCTCATTCCGTGAGTTGCTCGATCTTCGAGAAGATCGACTCTTCTAAAATTATCCCTTTCCTCTCTTGCCATGATAGTTGAAGTTCTCGAGGCTAGACATCGAGACAAAGATCGTGATTGAATCAATGTGCTTATGAAGTGCAACTCGGATCGCGAAGACCGTGTTAGCTTTGTGACCCCTTTTCCCCCTACCTCACGTCTTGAATCTCGGGGCGAGATTCTTGTTTAGTGGGGGTGAGCTGTCACATCCCTAGTTCTGGTAATGCTTAGTGCTTGCATTAGAGTGTTGCATCATGTTTAAATTTCACGAAAGTTGAAATGGGGATTGTTTCAAACCCTAGCATCAAAGGAATTCACTAGGTTAACTAAAATAATTTCAGTGAATCTAAATGGCTTTTAAAAATGTTCATCATTTCTGGAAAATGCTAGAAGCAATAACCAGAGGTGTTGCACATTTTTGCATGACATATTTGGGCTCTGAATTAAATCATAAGTATTTGAATTTGGACATTTAAATTCTGTAAAATATTTTAAATGTCCAAATACTCCTAAACTGAAATGTTCCATGTTGGATATATTCTATACAAATGGGCATGTGCGGTTTAGTGATTTTTGAAAGGGTCTAGGTATTTTTAGAAAAGCCCTAAATATTACAGAATAAATAGAAAACAGAAATAAAAGAGAGAGAAAGGAACCTACCTAACTTACCTGTGAAGCCCACCTGGCGGCCCAGCAGAGGCCCAGCCCACCGGCCCCTGCGAGTCACCACCTACCTCCCGCCAGAGGAGCCTAGCGTGGCAGTGTCACAGCACAGCACGTGCCCGCCACCTCCTGCTTCCCGCCGCTGCCCAGACAGCGTCTGGACGATGCCACGCATCACCCCGGACCCTCTCGCCCACCCCCTTGTCCTCATCCCTCATCTCTCTCGACGACACCTTACGCCTGAAGGAGCTCGCCGACGCCGATCGCCGTGCCGTGAGCTGAGCCACCCTCTCGCCTCTCAGACCCGTCCCGAGCTCCGTGATCGTCCTCTTCTTCATCCACGCCGAGCCAAGCAACCGGGGAAGCACCACAACGCCGTCCCCGACGCCCTCTTCAACCTCGGTGCCCGGAGATCCTCGGCGTCGATTCGCTGCCCACCGGCCGTCCCCGCGCCCGCCGACCCCTCCGTTAGCCTCTCTGTGAGCTTCCGCGTCGAACCCGTCCCCTCCCTCTCTCGTTTACGCTCGCTAGCTCCGATCCCCACCATGCCGTGAGCTCACCGCCGCGTCCTCTTCGCCGCTGTCACTTTAGCTCGCGGTAGTCGCACCTGAGCGCACGGTCGTGCTCCTGGTTACGCCAGGAAGCCGTAGACAACCCCATTCGGGCTCCCCGTGCTCCGTAGCCCATGCCTGTGCACCACCGAACTCCGGCCGCCGCCTCCATGGTCGTGGCCGTCGTTTCCGGCGACTCCGCGGCCTCCCGAGCAGCCAGCTAGATGCGGGCGTGTGCGAGCTATCTTCTGGGGCCTTCGCCTGTCCACCCGCCGCCCGTAGCGCAGCCCCGGCGAGCTTCCGCCGTAGCTTTGGTCGCCGCCGGCCACATTCCGGCGTGACGACGTGGCCGGCTTAATTAGTGCCTAATCACACTGCTAATTACCCACCACAGTCCCTGACAGCTGGGCCCCACTGCCTAACTAACCACAGTTTATTTCCTGTTTAGTTTAAATTAATCCAGCCGGCCCCACTTGTCAATTTGACCATCCCACGTCAGCGTTGACCGGACCCACCAGTCAGCCTCTGTCCCTGCCCTATTACACTGACGTGCGGGTCCCAGCCATCAGGTTTGACCCGGGCTGGCGCCTTTGACCCGATGACGTCACCCCGACGTCATGCTGACGCACTTAATCTTTTCTGTATTTATTTTTAATTAGGAAATTCCAGAAAAATACCACAAACTTCAAAAATTCATAGAAATTCAACCGTAACTCCAAATTAAATAAATTATATATGAAAAATTATCAGAAAAATCCAATCTATCCATCTGTACCATTTTCATGCATGTTAGAACAACTTATGACTACTGTTTTTGTCAAATCAATTAAATGGCATATAATAAATCACATATGGAGTTTGAATTTGAATCTTTGATTCAAACCAACTTCATTTAATCTGGTTTTAGTTGCATTAGCTCAAATCACAGCATATTGCCATGTCATGATCATGCATCATATTGTGCATTGCATTGATTGTGTTCTTCCTTGTTTGCGGTGATTATCCCTCTCGAGAGACGGCGTTCGACGATGAGTTCGATAACACCGATGAAGAACTATATTATCTTCGAAGTGCCGAGCAAGCAAAACCCCTTGTTCATTCGATAAAATCCCACCCTCTCGCTTCGCTCTATTTTACTGCATTAGGACAACAACGATTCATCATTACTTGCTGCGGTAGCTGAACCCCTTTATCCTTTGCATGACCTGTCATTCCACAGTAAATAGATGAAACCCACTAGCATGAGTAGGAGTTGTTTGAGCCTTGTTGTGCCTACTCATACATGCTTGTTTGTCATGCCTGCTACTGCTTAGAGTTGAGTCAGGTCTGATTCATCGGGAATGAATCAGAGGTGTGTGAACATGTCCTCTTCAGATGTGAGCTAAGTGTGTGAACACGATTTGGTAAAGGTAGCGGTGAGAGGCCATGTAGGAGTACATGGTGGGTTGTCTCATTGCAGCCGTCCTCAGGAACTGAGTTCTGTGTTTGTGATCCATGAACAGCTACTACCACACATTGGGATCCTTAATTGACTCTCTCGGCTTCTTAATCACCCTTGTTCTCTGTCCGGGAGTTGCAACTAGTTTACGTGTTTGTAGGTAGTGCTATTTTTCTACCAAGTGGCACCCGGCAGGTGGGCTTGGGACAGACTAGGCACACATGGCACTGGTGTGCCGAGTGGCACCGGATGGTGGGCTCGGGAACCCTGCACACATCGTTTGGGGCCGTGGCGACACCCGGCGGATCTCCTTGCGGATGAAACCGAATAGGCGATAAACACGGGCGAGAGACTTGAGTGTTTAGGTAGGTCGTGGCCGACTCCCTCGCCTGGCTTCCGCTTGAAGGTTGCCGAGGTACATGACGTGTCTGAGGCGATAAGTGGCGAGGCGTGTGTGAAGAAGTACACCCTGCAGGGTTATCATTATCTATTGAATAGCGGATTCCTCGGATATGGAAACTTGGACCCGTGTACGCCTTCATAGACAAGTGAAAGTGGATACTCTAAAATCGCAAGATAAGCGTGAGTGCTATGGATGGCGTTCTCGTGAGGGAGGCGGAGCGGATCCATAGTGGTGTATTGATATGGTGAATATGTGGACTCGTGCGCCACCTCAAAAGAGTTACATTGCGATCGTAGTTTCGGGATAGCCACCGAGTCAAAGCTGGCTTGCTGCAGTTAAACTCCACCACCCCTTTGTTGATAATGATGCATATGTAGTTAGTTACGATGTAAGTCTTCTGGGTACATTTGTACTCACGTTTGCCTATTTTATGTTTTTGCAGAGAGACTTGGTCTCGCTAGTAGTTCGCTTGGACTTGACGTTTAGCTTGTTACCTCAGCTACGATCTTGTGCCCTCGGCGAGATCTAGTAGATAGTCGCTTCTAAGCCTTTTCCATTTGTAGATGTACGTACTCGGACATGATAAGCTTCGCATGTGCTTGATCTGTATGCTCAATGTTGGGTCATGAGACCCATGTTTGTAATATCTCGCTCCTCGGGCCTATTGAATAAAATACTTGAGTTGTAGAGTCATGTTGTGATGCCATGTTGTATTTGCACATATCGAGCATATTGTGTGTATGTTATTGGAATGCTTGGTATGTGTGGGATCGACTATCTAGTTGTTTATCTTTAGTAGCCTCTCTTCGGAAATGTCTCCTAGTGTTTCCATCGAGCCATGGTAGCTTGCTCTTGCTCCGAACACTTAGGCTGGCGGCATGTGTCCTTCTTCGTTCTGTATCCATCCTTCGGGAAATGTCACGCGTTGAGTACTGGAGTCCTGTTAGCCGCTTCAGCCCGGTTCACGAAGTCTGCTAGCCCAGTGCTACAGCACGGATTCACTCACGATGACCGACACGTTCGATCTTTGGGTCATGAATGCTGTCCTGTAAGTTTGTGCCACTTTGGGTTTACGACTAGCCATGTCAGCCCGGGCTCCTTATCATATGGATGCTAGCGACACTATCATATACGTGTGCCAAAAGGCGCAAGCGGTCCCGGGCAAAGGTAAGGCGACACCCGTGGGAATACCGTGCGTGAGGCCGCAAAGTGATATGAGGTGTTACATGCTAGATCGATGTGGCATTGAGTCGGGGTCCTGACACAGGGTCTAAGATAAAGCGCCTCTATCTAAGGAAACACGTTGTATGCCACTCCAAGATCATGTTTCCTTCCTATGAATCAACCCCAACAGCCCATTACCTTCCATCGTTTACTACATAACCCATTTAATTCTACAAATCCAATGGTTATGGTGTTCCACATGATCTCCTAAGGTTCCTATAATCCCCAATACTTGAAAGGGCTACCTTACTATAGTTAGTCCACCAATTCCCATTATTGTGATCTAATAATACTCCAAGGTCAAGCTCACAAAGATGCCTAAATAAACTCCGACAATTTGTCCAATCTCCTAGTTTATTGTCCTCCAAGAAACATGGTATCATGATCGAGATCATCAGTCTAAATCCAATTTACTCCGAACCATGTAGACATGCTCAGCATCTATATTCAACTAGGATCACCTACTTAAATCCAAATCTTTTCTCCAACGAGAAATCCTACATGTTCCCCCAAGTCATTTACGTAATATCAACTATCTCCTAACAATATCCCATGGCTAAGTTAAATCCAAATACTTCCAAGAATTCAAGCTTGCAATCATGATTGTCATATAAATCCAATTTACTCAGGGGTAACGAAAGCTATGCTACTCTATAATCATGATCCCACCAAGTTCATCACCAACATGGTAGCCTCATAATCCACCAAATAGTCTCATATAATTCCTCAAGTCATTGCTATAAACTCACCAGGTCATTTCTCCTCTATTCCTATATCCTCAAATTGGTCCTCCCTATGGCATCGCCAGTTTTGGTGCTATCTTAGGATGATAACGTGCTCGTTCACTATGTCCACTAGTTCCATAATGAACCCAGTGATAAGCAAGGTTACGGAGGCTTAACAGGTTCTCTTGCAATTCCGTAGGTTAAGCTCATGGTTAAGGATTCGAGCTGGGGTATCTTGTGAAGTCTTGAAGGGTCTAGGAATAGGGTTCTAGTCTTGAGGTGTAAACATACGGGGTTGTACTTGGTCAAGGAGGTTGTAGACAAAGTCTTCAGCGCTTGTTGGTCGCCGAGGTGGAATCCTTGGTGCATATTGTCTTGCTTGTCTCCAGTTGAGGAGAGAGATGAGAGGGGAAAGTAGCATAGAGAAGGGGAACGCCTAAAGGGGGTTCTATAGTGCAAGTGCGAACAAACAAGTGCCAAAAGGGGCCAAACACAAACAACAAAATAGGGTCGGTGATATAGTCGCGTACTTGTTGCCTAGGGCAAAAGTGCGACCTATATCAAAACACAAACAAATAAAAACAAGCAACACACAATCATGGTTCTATTCGAACTATTATACGGACTCGACTGCGCATAGGGGGTACACGACTCATCCTACCCTAGGGGTTCTCGGACTCAGTAGTCGTGACTTGTGCCTCATGCAGTCTTCTGAGTTTTCCTCGTGTGTTGCTACGTCTCTTGTAGTTGTTCGATGAAATGATCCCGGTTGAGCTTGAAGAGTCTTCAACAACTTATTGCCTGTTGAAGTGATGGGGTGAAGGTGGCTCCTCATAACTGGCATTGTATTGGTCTTCTATTGTCTTCTTAATCATGACGATCCCTTTTTGTTTCCTAAGCCGTCGATGGTACCAGGTAGGTAATCCTTTATGCAATGACATTATCAAGGCATAATAGAGGTCCATCATGTCGGTTACGTTGATGACAACATCGACACCAAGAGCGGGGGATGAGGAGAACCGTTTTCCTGCTCACTATGGTCAGGCGGACCAAATGGCTAGGTTCTCATCCGTCGGTGGTTGCCGATACAACAACGGTAGTGACAGGGTTACTCTATTAGTGATGTATATCATGATCTTGCATATTCTATGCCCTGATCATCGTAGGCTAAGGTTGCATCATCTTGGGGCGGTCAAGGGTGTCACCATCTCCAGGTCTTGGTCCTCATTCCTCGAGGATGTATCTTACATTGGTATCGCCTTGTTGTGATGTCGCCAATCTTGTGTTCGGAGATGTGGGTGAATGTCGGCAAGGCATCTTCCTTCTAGATTATCCGCGAGGATTTCAAGGAATCCAGTGGTCAGGGGCATAAGGGTTCTAGCGACCAAAGGTTTTGAAGGGGAAGAGATCAACAAGGAAAGTATACCTTAGTTTTCGAAAAACTGAGAAGGGAAGAGAAGTATAGATAGTTTTGAAAACCAGTAGTAGTTTTGGAAATAGTTTTACCCTAACTAACGACCATGCTAACTAAGGTTTCCTACAGTCAAGATGGCTCTGATACCAGCTCTGTGGGGACCTCGACCCATAAGTCGTGATCACGGAATGCACGTGTACAGTGATCCCAGAGATCAATGCTCACTGAACACACAAAAGCTGAATAACAAGAGTCTTACATCCATACATACCGTTTTACACAAGTAGGACCATTATGGTCAAGTCTTGAGTGTATCATCGCAGCGGAAAATCTTCAATAACAACTTGGACCCATGCCATCTGCCTTAACCCTACAGGCATTACATTGAGAGCGTCCTAGCTCGCATGTTAAATCAAGTATTCCTCATCATATCCTGTTCTTTCATGCACGCCAATAAAATAACCAATGGCAAGCCAATGAGTACTTTGAATGTACTCGCAAGCAACCCATTTTTCGGTTCAAGATACAACAATGCATGACATAGGTAAATTTTTGCAGAAAGCTAGTTTTGAGTGCAATGATATGTTCAACAACTTGTATAGAATGCATCAAGAGGATTCAAGTAACCACGAGGACAGGTTACAGATATCAACATAAATAGAGTGGGCACCAACCCATCTAACATAAATAGAGTGGGCACCAACCCATCTCAATCATGTAAAGTCCCTTGACTTGACCCAAGTCATTTTATCAACACACACACACACTTGGTTTGTAAACAAGTGGACGTAGCCCAAGAGCGGTTGCCCAACTGTCCTTGACCGTGGACACGGCTATTCAATAGTTTTACACTCTGCAGAGGTTGCACACTTTACCCACTAGATCCGGGAACTTCCGTGTCATCCACGACCAGCGGTACCTCAAGTACCGGGTAAGCACCGATCACTACCTTTCCGAGACGACACTAACATGGAGTCCACTCGATTAGCGATAACCCCGTGCCCAACTTTTCACATAACACTTTCTTGGAGCCTCGCTCCCATACTTATCACATACCACTGGCACGGGGTACCAACGGTGTGTCCGGTGCCCCATAAAAATGGTCATGGCTGCCCTACCTGGCACGACCCCGTCCCAAGAGAGAGCACCAACTCTCCCCGTCACTAATGTCATGGGCCCCAAGCTAGTATCGGTCTAGGTACTCAATAATGCCCTTTCCCATATAAGGGTAGAGTGGTTGCACATGTAAGGTTGGAATAACGGTCGCAACTCCGACCAATCTGTTTTGAAAACAACACACACTTCCTCGGTACACCACTTCGTCATCAAGTGGTTACCCATCTCATCATCTCCCTCGGGCATAAGTGGCACCCGATGAGGTTTTCAAAAGTCTTTTGATAAAGCTTTGTCTCCTTCACCATGCATAACCCGTCCCTTTTATGTAGCAACTACTTTAGCATTCTATCTACTCCCACCGAATAGCCCTCATAAGAAGGTAGGGCCATGCACAATGCAAGTATCAACGAGGAAGTGTGAGGCAACCAACCCATGTGGTTCACCATCTCACCATGATTCCGATGCAACAATAATAAAGAGCTATATATGACATGCATAAAAAAGGCTTTCATAGACATGGTCAAAGGGCTGCTTGCCTGTTCCTCAGAGTCTTCAAGTCTTCTGGTCCTTCTCCAAGTACTCCGTCTTAACGAGATCTGGGTATTTGATCTGAGTCTGGCCATTTGGTCTATACGCACTAACCATCTATGGGGGAGTAGTTATGGGTATCCCGACGTCGTGGTATCAGCCGAAGCCTTCTTGACGTCAGCGACCGAGTGGCGCTACCGGATTGGAACATAAGCCTGCACTTGTATTAAGGGGCTAGTTACGCTTTCGGCACAGACGCAACGTCTTGGTGTGCAAAGGCGATGGGCCCAAACCCTGCGCCATAGGAGTTAGACCGGCGTCTTGACCTCTCTGTTGTGCCTAGGTGGGGCTGCGACGTGTTGATCTTTCGAGGCGGGCATGACCGGAAAGTGTGTCCGCCAAATGGGATCGGCGTGTTGGGTTATGTGGTGCACCCTATGAAGTTAATCTATTCGAATAGCCGTGTCCCTCGGTAAAAGGACGACCGGAGTTGTACCTTGACCTTATGACAACTAGAACTGGATACTTAATAAAACACACCCTTCTAAGTGCGGATACAACCCGGTGATCGCTCTCTAACAGGCGACGAGGAGAGGATCGCGGGTAGGATTATGCTATGTGATGCTCTTGGAGATGCTACTTGGCGATGCTACTTGGAGGACTTGATCTACTCTCTTCTACATGCTGCAAGACGGAGGCTGCGAGCGTAGTCTTGACGGGATTAGCTATCCCCTCTTATTACGGCATTCTGCGCTTCGGTCCAATGATATGGCCTTTTACACATATACCCATGCATATGTAGTGTAGCTCCTTGCTTGCGAGTACTTTGGATGAGTACTCACGGTTGCTTTCTCCCCTTTTCCCCTTTCCTTTCTTTACGGTTGTCGCAACCAGATCTTTGGAATCGAGGCAGGCGCCACTGTCGATGGCGACTACTACCCTAGAGGTGCCTACTACTACGTGCGGTGCCGATTGGCGGCGACCGAGTAGTTTAGGAGGATCCCAGGCGGGAGGCTGCGCCTCTTTCAATCTATATCCTAGTTTGTGCTAGCCTTCTTAAGGCAAACTTGTTTAACTTATGTCTATACTCGAGATCTTTGTTGCTTCCACGACTTCGTCTATGATCGAGCACTTGTATTCGAGCCCTCGAGGCCCCGGCTTGTATTATGATGCTTGTATGACTTATTTATGTTTTTAGAGTTGTGTTGTGATATCTTCCGTGAGTCCTCGATCTTGATCGTACACGTTTGCGTGCATGATTAGTGTCTGATTGAATCGGGGCGTCACAAGTTGGTATCGAGCCCATTGCTGTAGAATCCCCTTCCACACTCCTTGGCCGAAGTCGAGTCTAGACATTGCAAAAACTTTTACTAACATGGCTGTGTACCTTACGGGCCCACGTCGCCATCGGGTGATACTAGGATCTTTTACTCCTCGATCTTTACTCTGGAACTCTGAACTCTCTTCTACTCGGGTTAAACGATTTTTACTAACTCTGACTCTATGTTCTCGATAATACTTTCTCCCGGAGAGCCTCTTCAGTCCGGATGATTACTTGGTGCACCGAAGGATTTCGAAGATACTCTCCGATGTTTTCTCGAGACTTTGAGCCTGTTGCTTTTGCAATTCCCAACCATCAAAATATCCCTATGGATAAATACATACACTTGTCGTTCTTACTTTTATGCCCAGTTGATCTTGTTATAACAAGATACCCTGAAATCCCTTCTATTGTTCCGAGAACATTTTGTGCCTACTGCCTTGCAGTTCCTTTCCACCTGAATACCCCTACGGATAATTTCTCGCCCTTATCGAGTATCCACTCATCCCCAGTTGTTCATGTGTTTCACAAAAGTCTTCGAGATACCATTCGATCTTCCAAAAATCCTTAGCAACCTATTGCTCTGGAATTTCTTGTTTGCTTCCATTATGGTTAATCCCATAAGTCTGGTAATCTTATTGGCATCCTTTGTTATTATCATTTGAGTCCGTTGATTCAATATGTTGCGAATGCTTGCAATCCTCAATCAGATCCTAGAATTCATCCTTCCGTCTCAGACGCCATTTTTTTAACATGAGCTGGGTCTCGACGAATCAAGTTACCGTCGATTGTAACCCCCTATGTCTATTCGGTTATCCATCTTTGATCAGAGCGTCTGCTTCTGATCCTTCGTTTTGGAAATCACAATTCCTTTGTTATCTAAGCATCGAATTATTCCGATGTTCTATAATCTGATGCATTTGCATTCTTTCTTCCTCTAATTGAGTACCGATACTCACATCATCCTCGTTGTGGACCGCCATACCCATTGCCGGGTTATTATCCGACAGTGTCCTTCACAACCAAAATTCTTATGAGTTCTTTACCCGATACATAATGCCTTTGGTAAATTGTATCCTCTACTTTTGTCAACCATGCTCTACTTTTGAGCTTGTGTTATTTACTCCTGAAGTTCATGGTATATGTTCTGAGAAGCCTCGATGGGTTGAACCTATGCCTTCCTGAAAGCACATTTGCTCCCTGGGTGGTTTTGGTAATTAATGACAACATACTTTGTGGTTCGACTAATGCTTTTATCAAGTATGTTTCAGGAAGGTCAATCACATTGGCATGGCAAAAGGACTGGAGAGGTGGACCCCTCAAAATGCTAAGGCAAGCATTGGCAAAAGCTCAAGACTCCATTTTTGGTTTAGTGATCCAAGATCACATTGAGTCCATAGGAAAGCCAAACTATTAAAAGGGGATGAGGTTATGTTAATGATCTGGTTGCTCAAAGTGCTTAGTGATACATCTCCTAAACTATCAGCAACTCTCACTTCCATAATACACTCATAAGTAATCTCGGTCCCACCGATTTCCTAAACTCAGTCACACCAAGATGAACCACCTCAGCCACGAAGCCAAACCCTAGAAATTTCGGATTTTCCGATTCTGAACTCGGTCTCACCGAAACTTGAGTTGCCAAGCTTCTGTAACCTTCTGTCATCAAATCGGTGTCACCGAGATGATGACGTCGGTCCCACCGAGATTGGCAAGATCTTGTCTTTGGAAGAATCGGACTAACCGAGATTGTATTTTCAGTCCCACCGAAAATCCCAACGTTCACAAGATTTGAACTTTCGGTCTCACCGAGTTGTCAACTTCGGTCTGACCGAGATTGGTCAAATCGTGTAATGTGATTGATTTTGTGTGGAGGCTATAAATACCCTCCACCCCTCTTCAATCGTAGAGAGCCATCGAAAGAACTACCACTCCTACCTTACATTTCGAGAAGAAAACTACCTACCCTTGTGTTGAGATCAAGTTGCTCCACTCCCACCATATGAAACTTGATTTCTAGCCTTCCCAAGTTGCTTTCCACTCAATCCTTTCTTCCACCACAGCCAAATCAGTGAGGAGAGTTGAGTGTTGGGGAGATTATCATTTGAAGCACAAGAGCAAGGAGTTCATCATCATCAACACCATCTATTACCTTTTGGAGGGTGGTGCCTCCTAGATTGGTTAGGTGTCGCTTGGGAGCCTCCGTCAAGATGTGGAGTTGAACCAAGAAGTTTGTAAGGGCAAGGAGATCGCCTACTTCGTGAAGATCTACCCCGAGTAAGGCTAGTCCTCCGTGGGCGTATGCCATGATGGCATAGACAAGGTTGCTTCTTCATGGACCCTTCGTGGGTGGAGCCCTCCGTGGACTCTCGCAGCCGTTACCCTCCGTGGGTTGAAGTCTCCATCAACGTGGATTGACGATAGCACCACCTATCGGAACCACGAGAAAAATCTCCGTGTCTCCAAATTGCGTTTGATCTTCTCCACTTCTCTTTACTACTTGTGCAATTTACTTTCCGCTGCCCATACTCTAGAATTGCATGTGTAGTAAGCTGCTTGACTTGTGTGATATGCAAAATCTGCCAAAAACTTGTCTTGATAAAAAGGCATAATTTTTATCTTGTCGAGTAGTCTAATCACCCCCCTTCTAGACACTCTCACCTTCTTCGATCCTACAATTGGTATCAGAGCTTTGGTCTCCATTGCTTTGGTTTGCACACCATTGGAGGAAGATGGACGTGTCTACGTTTGGGAGTGTTAGCCATAGAGTGCCTATTCTTGATGGAGTGTCCTATAACTCGTGGAGGATTGAAATGCTTATTATCTTCAAGATGTATAACTTGCGCAAATATGTTGAATCCCCATATGTGCCTCCATTTGACACCTTGCACCCTACCATGGATGAAGAGCTTGATTTGCTTCGTAACCTTAGAACTGTAAATCTTATCATTAGAGGTTTGCCCGATAACTTGCTTAAGCTTGTCACAAACTTTGAGTGCGCTTATGCCATGTGGAAGTTCTTGGAAGAACTTTATCCGGACTACTCTTTGAGAGGTCTTGATGAAATTCTATACAAGACTATTGAATTTGATATAATGTGCTCCAATGATCCCAACTTTGATAAATGTTTCTTTGAGCTTCGTGATCTTATGAAAAAGAAGGGTGATCCTTGTCTTATCAATGATCTAATTAGAAATGCTCTTGTATTGCTTTCCGATGATTATTGTCACATTCACAAAACTAATGCAAGTTGTTGTCAAATTGACCTAGGTATTGATGATGAACAATCTATGGGTCAATATGACGATGAGCATGAGCATGATGATGATTACTCCGATTCGGACACCGAGCTAGACAAGATCATGAAGAGTCTCAATCTTATGGCAAATCTGAGAGACTACATATCCGGTGGAAAAGAGTGGATTCTTGATAGTGGATGCACCGATCACATGACCGGAGACGAAGACATGTTTCGAGA
Organism: Aegilops speltoides; assembly: GCA_021437245.1. Taxonomy (NCBI): domain Eukaryota; kingdom Viridiplantae; phylum Streptophyta; class Magnoliopsida; order Poales; family Poaceae; genus Aegilops; species Aegilops speltoides. Next base: position 221,727,026 of record CM038142.1, on the reverse strand, counting down.
GCTTGCAAAGAACGATGGTCCACGCAAGTATGTGACTTTTGGAGACAACTCCAAGGGTAAGGTACTTGGCCTTGGTAAGGTGGCCATATCTCATGATAGCTCTATTCAAAATGTCATGCTTGTTGAATCACTTGGATACAATTTACTTTCCGTGTCTAGATTAGCTGACTTTGGATTCAATGTGCTATTCACCAAAGTAGATTGCCAAGTCTTTCGTCGTGACAATCATAACATGGTTTTTACCGGCATCCGTAGAGGTGATCTATACATTGTTGATTTCACTAAGAAAGCTCAACCTAGAACTTGCTTCATTGCTAAATCTGCTAAAGGTTGGTTATGGCATAGAAGGCTTGGACATGTTGGAATGCGTAATCTAGACAAGCTAATCAAAGGTGATCATATTCTTGGTGTTAAAGATGTTCTCTTTGACAAAGATAGACTTTGTAGTGCTTGTCAGGCAGGAAAACAAGTAGGTGGAAGTCATCCCGTGAAGAACATCATGACCACAAGGAGACCGCTTGAGCTTCTTCATATGGATCTCTTGGTCCCAATGCATACAAAAGCCTTGGTGGTAACTCCTTTGGTCTTGTTATAGTTGATGATTATTCCAGATTCGTGGGTATTTTTCCTTGATGACAAATCGCAGGTTCAGAGAATCTTCAAAACCTTTGCGAAAGGCCCAAAATCAATTTGAGGTGAAGATCAAGAAAGTTCGGAGTGACAATGGAGCGGAGTTCAAGAACGCCCATGTAGACTCTTTTCTCGATGAGGAAGGATTCTACATGAGTTCTCGACTACGTACACACCTCAACAAAATGGAGTTGTTGAGAGGAAGAACCGAACACTCATAGAGATGGCGAGAACGATGCTTGATGAATACAAGACACGAAGCACTTTTGGGGTGAAGCCGTCGAGACAGCTTGTCATGCTATCAACAGCTTTATCTTCATAAGCTTCTCGGCAAGACTTCATCTGAGCTCCTCACGGTAACAAACCCCAAGTGGGATACTTTCGTGTCTTTGGTTCAAAATGCTATATCCTTGATAAGCATCGTCGGTCTAAATTTGCTCCTAAAACTCATGAAGGTTTTTTCTTGGTTATGGATCAAACTCCCACACCTACCGTGTCTACAATAATTTCACCGAAAGGTTGAAGAGACGGTAGATGTGAAGTTTGATGAATCTAATATTTCATAAGTAGAGCAAATGCCTATTGATGTAGGAGACAAGGACCCATCGGAAGCCATTCAAGATTTATCTATTGGAAAGATCCGTCCCATGGAAGTGAAGGAGAGTACCACATCTACTTATGTGGAGCCCCCTACCTCACGGCAAGATGAACCTCAAGGCAACATGGAGGCTTCCACAAGTGGAACTCACCAAGATGAGGAAGTGCAACAAGAAGATCCACCACAACCTCCTTCTCCACCGCCTCAAGACAACACCAACAACAATGAAGAAGAAGAGGAAGATGAGGATGATGAGGAAGCTCAGCCACAACCACAACAAAAGCTATCCCGAGTCCGAGCAAGAGTCAAGAAAAATCATCCCGTGGAACAAATGATGAGCGACATCGACTCAGGAGAATTACTCGCTCTAAAACTCGCTTAGCTAACTTTTGTGAGCATTACTCATTTATCTCTAGTCTTGAACCTATGAAGGTAGAAGAAGCACTTGAAGACCGGATTGGGTGAGCGCTATGCACGAAGAGCTACACAACCGAGAGGAACAATGTATGGACTTTGGTAGAAAGCCCAAGGATGATCAAAACATCATTGGAACCAAATGGGTGTTTGGAACAAGCAAGATGAAGATGGACAAGTCATCCGCAACAAGGCTCGTCTCGTAGCTCAAGGTTACACACAAGTCGAAGGTATGGACTATGGTGAGACCTATGCCCCCGTTGCTAGACTTGAGTCCATTCGCATTCTTCTTGCTTATGCCAACCACCATGATATTACTCTCTATCAAATGGATATTAAAAGTGCTTTCCTAAATGGTGAAATTGAGGAGGAAGTATTTGTGAAACAACCTCCGGTTTGTGAATCCTAAAAAGCCTAATCATGTTTACAAGTTGCACAAAGCTCTTTATGGTCTTAAACAAGCTCCTAGAGCTTGGTACAAATGCTTAACTAGCTTTCTTCTTGAAAAAGGATTTGAGATTGGAAAAATAGACTCAACGCTGTTCACGAAAAGGGTTGATGGTGAACTATTTGTGTGCCAAATATATGTTGATGATATTATCTTTGGTTCAACTAACCCTCATTTTAGCGAGAAGTTTGGAAAGCTCATGTCGGAGAAGTATGAGATGTCCATGATGAGTGAACTCAAATTCTTCCTTGGGTTGCAAATCAAGCAATCTAAGGAGGGTACCTTTGTCTCACAAACAAAGTACACCAAGGATCTCTTCAAGAAGTTCAACATGCAAGAAAGCAAAGGTATGAGAACCCCCATGCCTACTAGTGGACATAATGACTTGACAAAGATGGAGAACCTGTTGATCAAAAGGTTTACCGATCTATGATTGGTTCTCTACTATATCTCCGTGCTTCTCGTCGACATAATGTTGAGTGTATGCATGTGTGCTCGATATCAAGCAGCCCCTAAAGAATGTCATCTTAAAGCTGTTAAAAGAATTGTGAGATATTTGATACACACACCTAACTTTGGCATTTGGTATCCTAAGAGGGCCTCTTTCGATCTTGTTGGCTATTCCGACTCGGACTATGCCGGAGACAGGGTTGATAGAAAGTCAACTTCGGGTACGTGTCAATTCCTTGGTCGATCCCTTGTATCTTGTTCCTCCAAGAAACAAAATTTGGTATCTCTATCCACTGCCGAAGCAGAATATATTGCTGCTGGTTCATGTTGTGCTCAGTTGCTATGGACGACACAAACGCTTAAGGATTATGGGATACATGCGAGACATGTTCCCTTGCTTTGTGACAATGAGAGTGCGATTAAGATTGGACACAATCCTGTGCAACACTCTCGAACGAAACATATTGAAGTTCGTCACCGTTTTATTCGTGATCACATTGCCAAGGGTGACATCAATCTTAAGCATGTTCGTACTAACAAACAACTTGCTGATATCTTTACAAAACCCCTTGATGAGAAAGTGTTTTGTCGCTTAAGGAGTGAGTTGAACATCATTGATGCTTCAAACTTGGAGTGAAAACTCCATTGATGCATGCAAGGCATGAGCCTACTTGACTAATCCTTGATATTTCTCTTATGATGATGATCATATGTCTTGGACACATTTGCCTCCTTGTATTGCATCTAACTCCTTGCAGGTACTTGGATGATCTACATTCCACAAGATTACCACACACTCAAATCATGAGTAATTTTGTCATTGACCAAGTATCTAGCCCTTTGGGATGTTGAGTTCAAGGAACAAAATTCCACATATCCTTTTTGACACCTTATACATCTAGTATTTCACTCTTGTCATCTTGGATATTCTTGAGTATTTCCTTGCTTGCCTAACCCATGTAGGAAGATGAACTACACAATTGGAGATGGTGCTCCAACTTCACATTCTATGAGCACCTACATCAAGTTCACCTACATGAGCAAAGCAACAACAAGCCCAAGGTATGTTCTTCACATCTTTAAGAAGCTTTGCTCAAAGTCATCAGTACAAGCAGCTTCATAAGATGTGATCACATCAAATGCTTAATCGAAAAATGGCAACCCCATTTTGAGCTTAAACGATGAGTATGACCTATGATCAAATGTTCTCATTTGACTCCTAAGTCAAAATACTCAAACATAGGTGACCTAGTCGCCGACCCCTATCTAGATGAAGTACATATGTTTTTGCAGTCTTTCTAGTTTCTCTTATGTTTTCTCATTATGTTTTGATTAAAAAAAACTTCATCTAGCAATCATTTTCATTTCTATTCTTCTGTCTTTGTGAATATCTATTTGGCTCTGATCAATTCCTTGAAAATCTTTTACAAATTCATTGCAAATCTTTTGAAACATTCCTTGCAAAGTGAGCTGAATTATTTCTATATATCCTTGGAATTAAACTCGGCGTCACCGACTTAAAAATTTTGGTCTGACCGAAAAAGGATCTGCCCTAGGTCCCAGACTTTCGGACCCACCGATCCATCTAATTCGGTGTCACCGATTTTCTTTCAGGATATCATCTTCTGCAGCTCCACTCAATGATTCTCTATGCATATTCCTTATTGCCCTGCTGTGATTCTTAAGGATCCCATTTCTTTCCTTCCATCTTTCCTGACCTTCCTAGTCTGCTGTCCTTTTCGGCACTTGATGTCAAAGGGGGAGAAGATTTAGGGGGAGGGGGAGATAAGGGGAGAAGAGAAGATTTAAAGGGAGAAGAAGAGCAATCTTACCTTAAGGGGGAGAGAATCACATCAAAGCTTTGCCGTGATCCACATTGCATATTACATTTAGCATCATTCTTTTGATTTTGCTTTCATTGCTCTCACAATTGATATCTTATGGAAAGCAAAATCTCTCAGAGTTCATTGAAAAATCTTTTAGTTTTGGGAGACATGTTTGCTGATTCAAGCTTGTGCTCAATATGAGACACTCTTTATACATGTCATCCCTGGCTTGGTACTCTTGATGTTCTTGCAGTTGGTTGAAGAAATACTCTTGTGTTATCTAACCTTGTTTTCCCAAGTTTATCTCTTCAGGTACAATGCCAAGGAACCTCAAGGTAAGTATATGCACTTTGCAGAATGTGCATGATGGTGACTTGCTTGTGAATAATTGTTTGCAAGAAATCACCATGCACATATGCATTATCACTCACTTCTTTTCATCTGCTCTCGATGCATATAGCCAAGCTGCATGTAGCACATCTTGTTTTTCTCTCTTGTGTGCTTGTGGTAGTCCAAAACCATAATCTATGAAAATCTTGCACACTTGTAGGGGAGCCTGTGTACTACATGTTTGTCAAAGCTTTAGTGATAATTCTGTCTTTCTTTCAAGAGCTTTCATGTCTTGTTTTGTGTGTTGCCATCAATTACCAAAAGGGGAGATTGAAAGCACATTTGCTCCTGGGTGGTTTTGGTAATTAATGACAACATACTTTGTGGTTGGACTAATGCTTTTATCAAGTATGTTTCAGAAGGTCAATCACATTGGCATGGCAAAAGGACTGGAGAGGTGGACCCTCAAAATGCTAAGGCAAGCATTGGCAAAAGCTCAAGACTCCATTTTGGTTTAGTGATCCAAGATCACATTGAGTCCATAGGAAAGCCAATACTATTAAAAGGGATGAGGTTATGTTAATGATCCGGTTGCTCAAAGTGCTTAGTGATACATCTCCTAAACTATCAGCAACTCTCACTTCCATAATACACTCATAAGTAATCTCGGTCCCACCGATTTCCTAAACTCAGTCACACCGAGATGAACCACCTCAGCCACAAAGCCAAACCCTAGAAATTTCGGATTTTCGATTCGAACTCGGTCTCACGAAACTTGAGTTGCCAAGCTTCAGAACCTTCATCATCAAATCGGTGTCACCGAGATGATGACGTCGGTCCCACCGAGATTGGCAAGCTCTTGTCTTTGGAAGAATCGGACTAACCGAGATTGTATTTTCGATCCACGAAAATCCCAACGTTCACAAGATTTGAACTTTCGGTCTCACCGAGTTGTCAACTTCGGTCCGACCGAGATTGGTCAAATGTGTGTAACGGTTGATTTTGTGTGGAGGCTATAAATACCCTCCACCCCTCTTCACTCGTAGAGAGAGCCATCGAAAGAACTACCACTCCTACCTTACATTTCGAGAAGAAAACTACCTACCCTTGTGTTGAGATCAAGTTGCTCCACTCCCACCATATGAAACTTGATTTCTAGCCTTCCCAAGTTGCTTTCCACTCAATCCTTTCTTCCACCACACCCAAATCGGTGAGGAGAGTTGAGTGTTGGGGAGATTATCATTTGAAGCACAAGAGCAAGGAGTTCATCATCATCAACACCATCTATTACCTTTTGGAGGTGGTGCCTCCTAGATTGGTTAGGTGTCGCTTGGGAGCCTCCGTCAAGATGTGGAGTTGAACCAAGAAGTTTGTAAGGGCAAGGAGATCGCCTACTTCGTGAAGATCTACCCGAGTAAGGCTAGTCCTCCGTGGGCGTATGCCATGATGGCATAGACAAGGTTGCTTCTTCGTGGACCCTTCGTGGGTGGAGCCCTCCGTGGACTCTCGCAGCCGTTACCCTCCGTGGGTTGAAGTCTCCATCAACGTGGATTGACGATAGCACCACCTATCGGAACCACGAGAAAAATCTCCGTGTCTCCAAATTGCGTTTGATCTTCTCCACTTCTCTTTACTACTTGTGCAATTTACTTTCCGCTGCCCATACTCTAGAATTGCATGTGTAGTAAGCTGCTTGACTTGTGTGATATGCAAAATCTGCCAAAAACTTGTCTTGATAAAAAGGCATAATTTTTATCTTGTCGAGTAGTCTAATCACCCCCCCCCCTCTAGACACTCTCACCTTCTTCGATCCTACACTTCCTTAATCTGTGTGAACTCGAAAGTTTTCACGGGTCATACTCCTCTGGTAATTCACCAGGTAGGTTTTGACACTGAAATCATTTTATCTAGAGCAGTGAATGAAAGGTTATACATTGAAGAAGTGGGAGTCGACCTTGAACTTTGTGTTCATGCCCATGGAGACGATGTAGATCCTATCATGGAAGCTGCTTGTAATAATAACTATTTTCTTCATAAATATCATTCGGTATTTGTGAATTGATCCTTTGCAACCGTGGTTCTGGCCACGATTGTTCTCTTTGATCCATTTCTCGGACAAATTAAAGCACTTGTCTTCTACACATCAATATGCCTGCCCAACCTCTATTATGATCGACCTTCGAGTATTACCCCTGGTATCTCGAGGATATCATGCCATTGCACTACATCTTGCGAACTATTGATGCAGTACTACCTTTCCCTATCAATGTCACTTCATGGGTCCTGGGTTGTTGGTCAACCGAGAACTGCAATAAGTGGATCGATTCCGCACTCCGATTCAATAACTCTAAGTAATCTTCATTGCTTATGAGTTTAATAATCCTTCGAGTTATTCATAGCTTGATTGGCTATATCATTGTCGTGATGATTCTAACTGTGCTACCTGGTCCTTATTCTCGGAGCACCAATTTGCGATGATAGATAAGCTTACGTCGATTTTCCTCGTCATACCCTTTCACCTTAAACAACAAGCTTGAGTTCGAGTTTGTGTCGTAACTGTGGTTCCAATAACCTCTTGCTTCATCATTCCTTTGACTTGATGTCGTCGCTGATTGGTTACATCTTCATGAAATCTCTCGACAAATATGTCGTGATCATCATCAGCATTCAGAGCTCTTCCAGGATATCAATTGAATTCATGATGAGAAATACCATCCTTGCCCTCGATGATTTGTATTGTCATCGACCACTTTATTGCCTTCCCTCCAACACAGACTTGTTCGTGTTCTGTGTTATACCTTGAGTTCCTTGCTATCCAGCATTTGTTCTTCTTTACCTTGGAGTATTACCATCTTTTATGTCAAGAATGTCATGAGGATTACTCCACCTCTTATGAATTCTTGGTATAGTAATACTTCTCACCATCACCATTCTTTCTTGGTCCCCGTGTTGATTCCAACAAGTGAACGGTGTTGTTTGGATTCTTTCCTTCTAGCAATCCTATTGCTTTGAAATTAATGGTCGGCCATTCATTCTTAGACCATTGGTTATCGAACCACCATTCTAACATTGATCATGCTACTTAAGCCCATATTTCGGTTGCACGTTTCAACCAATGTTTAACTGTGTATGTTTTCCTTGAGCAAACATCATTGTATCATTGATCTGACTAATGTTTTCTCCTTGTTCACATAATTGTGGAAACCCATCTTTTGGAAGTCTCGATGAATTGTCGCTGAGTTCATCAGCTACCACCTTATCCCTTCATTGGTTTAATGCTGAGCTCTTATTTCGGAACTCGCTTCCGTAGTAAATTTCCCGAGAATCTTACAATGTCGTCTCATCAATTTGTTTTGCACATTTTCTTCTCAGGCATCCTGAGTTTGAGGTATCCTAATACCGATCAGATCTGAATCTCGGTCAGATATGATGGTTGAAATATATTTTCAAGAATTATAACATTGGTCCCTATATGCCCCGGTAAGGTGATGTCATGCCTAGCACACCTGACCAGAGGACCTAGTGTTATAGTTTCCTTTTTAACAAGGTTAATCATTTTTCCATGAGGAAATTGAATGCCTTGTTTAATAAGTTTATCCTGATGGATCCTTTGTGTATCCAAAGTCTGACCTTTGCTTAAAGACCATGTCAATGCTATCTCGAAGCATGTCTGTGGTGCTCCGATTTTCAACAAGAACATTTGAAGCCCAATGCTAAATGTTACTTGCTCACTTATCCAAACACCGTTGTATGGGTAATGTCATGAAATTTCTCTCCCCTTACCTAAAGAGATTTCTACTTTAAATCCTGTCAGGGATATCATGCCCTGCTTGTCCGTGGGAAGGATATACCCCGGGAATATGTGTGTATACACATTTTCCCTTCCATTGTTCTGTTTAAACCTGATAACCACTTTTCCTTTCCATTGATTTGTTTAAACCTTCTTGTGATCTATATGATCTAAGCAGTAATATTCTCCTGCTTATGTAAACACCTTGGTGTACAATTCTGTCAGCAAGACCCTATTGCTATTGTTGATGACATTTTGGTAGCCACCGATGGACGAGAACTTTGCCTAATGGTTCGCCTCGTTCAACGAGCAGGAAAATGGTTCTCTTCGTTCCCTCGCCCTTGGTACCGACGTTGTTGCCGACATAACTGATAGTCTATTCTCCGACATGCCTTGCTATCATGATCGAGCATGATGTTATCGCTCCTTCTACTTTTAACCCACATGGTGGGTCCATAACCCACAGTTCCACAGGATCGAAACCCGACTCTCTTATACACCCCCTGTTGCCAAAGTTATCCCTTATGCTTGGCTTCGTATGTAATTCACGAGCTAATTTCCCTGCCATATTTCATTCCGGTATCGGATGCAACATTTTTCTTCATTGCTCCGAACCCCTTTCACACTCTGTTTCAGGCAACAAACGATTGCCTGACCGCTCGAAACTTCCCATGATACCTCTTTACATTGCTCCCGATATTTTCTTCAGTTTCAATTCGAGAGCTACTTTCCGCCACCTTCCCCGATGTTATCGACCAGATAGTCAACCTTGTAGAGGTCTATTCTCCCGGAATACCCACCCCTTTATTCTTTCGTAAGTACGATGGAATTCCTGAAGAAAGAATGCCGACTTCATCATGATGACCTGAAGCAGAGAAATGAAGACATCAACGTAATGGATCGACCTCTTCGAGAAGAGCAATCAAGACCGAGAATATCCGTTAGAATTTCGCAACCACAACTTTCCCCCTTACTCCACCGCTTAAATCTCGGGACGAGATTTCTTGTAGTGAAGGAGATTTGTAACACCCCGGTAGTTGAGCTATAGTAACCTCACCCTAATGGGCCATGTCATCGTGTTAAATTAAGCCAAATTGCCACTTGATGAAAATCAGAGTCAAATTCAAATTTCGAATAACAAGACAAACTCTTATTTCTTCAAACTGTCAAATAAAAATGTTCGATGTGTTCCACATATTCACTAACTAATTTTCATGTGGGAATCAACATTTTACAGAATATTAGAATGCCCCTAAGCATTTTAAAACTACTCCAGCAAAAATTATATGGGGCTTTCTACTCTAAAATAAATATGAATGCTTCTCAAAATAATTTGAAACTGCTGGTGCTAACTCAATACCTTGCCTATTATTATTGTGCTAAATTGCATATTTAACTAAAATTATTTGTTAGCTCAATTAAAAAAATAAAACCGTAGGAAACGGATAAACAGAATAAGGAATAGGAGAAATAAAAAAGAAACCAATAGACCTAAACCTACAAGCCCACTTGGACAAACAAGCAGAAAGGAAAAGGCCCAGCCCATCACCACTTCCATCCTCAACCTCCTGTTCACAGGGGTGCGCTGGACGCGCGTGCGGCGTCCATACCGTGGATGGCCACAGGGCGACTATCCGGCGATGCCCCTGCGAGAAGCCACCCCGACCCCCCTTTGAACCCTAGGTCGACCTTTCCCCCCCTCCGTCACTCTCCTCCTTCGACTTCTTTGTCGCCCGAAGAAACCATCGTCGTGATGTCGTCGTCTTCGCGGCCAGGAGCTTCTCCGAGCCACGATTGGGTGTCCAGGAGGTGCGCTGCATCCATCTACGTCGACTACAAGGAGCGATTCAACTGGAATCGCACTGCGCGCCCACGCATCGGTCGATCTCCTTCGCTCACGGCTGCCGCACCTCGCCGCCGATCCGCCTGTCTCCGACCACCTCCGGCCTCCCGACCTCGCCTTCGTGTTCGTTGTGAGCTCCTTCTCCATTCCCCACTAATTTCCGCCTCGATTAAATCGGCGTAGCCATCTTCCGCTTCCTTCCGTGGCGCGCGCTGGAGCTCTGCTCCCGTGCGTCTGCTCACGCTCGTGCTCACCCTGCACCGGCCGTGCCTTGCGGGCCTCTGATGGCGCCACAGCCGCGCCCCAGCGCGTGCCCGGCGGCTTTGTCGTGTCGCGTCCCGCTGCTGCTCTGCTTGCGCTGGTGCGCCATGGCCTTACCCGCTGCTGTGGCTGCTTGCTGCTGCGTCTTGCCGTTGCTTGCTGCTGTTCTTGCTGCTGCTCTTGCTGCTGCCATCGTCTTCTTGCTGCCGCTAGGTGCCCTTGCTGCTTGAGTTGTCTGCTGCCACCAGTGTCGCCACGCTGCATTGCTGTTCTGCTTGCCACGGCCATGGCCGTGTGTGTCAGTGTGCATGCGTGCGGTGTGTGTAGTTGTGTGTGTGTGAGCGCGTTGTCTGTGTGCGTATGTGTGTGGATGAGGCCGATCCTAGTAAAGCTTTCCACGAAAACCTAAAAACCCCTGGCGGCGGCGGCGACTAGGGTTTCGGTGGACGCTCGCGGCGCACGTCGGACCTCACCGGCGGGGTGCCTTCTTTTCCGGCGGCGATGGCTACATCAAGCGGGAAAGCAGTCTGACGGGGGTCCAAGCTCTTCGAGGATGGATCGGGCGAAGCTTGAGGAAGCACTCGGAAAGCTTGGGATCACCGATGAGGAAGCAACTCCTCTAGTCATAGATGACACGGAGGAGGGAGAAGCGAAGAAGTGGTTGGTGGCTGGTAGGGTTTTGCATCGCCATCCTTTACACATCCAAACCATCACCAATGCCCTCCGGCCAGCTTGGGGAAACCCTAGAGGATTGAAATTCAGATCCCCATGGGCGAGAATACGTTTGTGGCGGACTTCGAGACACAACGGGATCGCGATCACATCTGGATCGGATCCCCATGGCATGTTAGCAAAAACGCGGTTGTCCTGGCAGAGTTTGAGGACTACATGTGACCTGACGAGGTCAAGTTTGACCGGCTCCATCTATGGGCCAGGGTCCCGAATCTCCCATATAATCTTCGAGATGTGTCCTGGGGCAAGCTAATAGCACAACAAATTGACAAGGATGCCACCTCGATTCAGTTCGATCATGTGGGGGGATTCTTGAGAGCCAGAATTTCACATGATGTGAGTAAACCCTTGAGGAGATGGATTTTGATCGAGTCGGCAAAGAGGAAGAAGACAGACCTGTATGACATACAGTATGAACAAGTTCCCCACTTCTGTTTCTCTTGCGGTAGACTGGGTCACTCCGATCTGTTTTGCCCAACACCAGGTCCCCGGGATGAAAACGGCGATCTACCTTTTGGGCCTAAGTTACGAGCACCAGAGGAAAAGAAGAAGACTGCATCGGGCGAGAGTGCAAACAAGGATCAGTTTACAGGCCCGAGTAGTCAGAGGGAGTCAAAGAACTCGAGCAATATTGGTAAGGAGAAGGACAGTGGGGAAGTGAATTCTCCTGTCAAGAACAGACCATCAACGAACAAAAGGAAAGAAGTACCTAAACAAGTGTATAGACGAGTTGATCCTGGACCATTGCTCTGACGGATGGCCAAAGCATCAACAGTTCAGCACATGTAGATCCGCATGGGAAAGGTTCAGGGGAAGAAGGGGTTGAGCAATCAGAGGAGCGTGTTCCAAAAAAGAAGAAACCTATGCCTGAAAATTCGGCAGCGTCTGCGGAGCAGCGCTGCCCATCTCAATGATTTGCATCAGTTGGAACTGCCGGGGGCTTGGGAACCCCGAGGCAGTTCGAGAGCTTCGCCGTCTGGTGAAGCAGGAAGGTCCTGCCCTGCTATTTGTAATGGAAACTAAGATCAGGGCTAAACGAGTTGAAGACCTGCGATATCAACTTGGTTTTTCAGGATGTTTTGCGGTTGACAGCAGTGGGTTAAGTGGTGGAATTGGACTGTTTTGGTCCAAGGACGTAGATGTTACTTTGCAAAACTATAGCAAGAGTCACATTGATGCATCGGTGAAAGTCAGCGATCAGGCCGCCTCGGAGTGGCGCTTCACTGGATTTTATGGTGCACCACGGGTCGAAGATAGGCACCATAGCTGGCGTTTTCTTCGGACCCTACATACCCTGCCCCATTCTTTGTGGTTGTGCATGGGTGATTTTAATGAGACACTATTTGGTGACGAGCACTTCAGCAAGACAGCCCGACCGGAATGGCAAATGAAGGCCTTCCGAGAAGCCGTCGAAGATGTTTCCTTCCAAGACCTGGGTTGGTCTGGAATGGCCTATACATGGGATAACAGGCAAGGGGGTGACAGAAATGTAAAAGCTAGGCTTGACCGGGCCTTTGCAAATGAAGTCTTTCGCCAGCGTTATGAAGATATTCGAGTGCGCCATGTTGCTGCTACCGAGTCAGATCATTGTCTGGTGGTGGTTGACATCCAGAACAAGAAGAGGCCGGATGGCGCACGTCGAGTGAAACAATTTAGATATGAGAATATTTGGCAAACACATGCTGACTATGAGGAAATAGTCACGGAAACATGGAGGCAACAAGCTAGGAGCCCAGGTTTACAAGGGATCGTTGAATCACTTGGTGCACTACAGAATGCCCTTGAACCTTGGGGAGCTAAGGAATTTGGATGTCTCGCGAGGTCAGTCCGGCAGTTGCAAAAGCGACTTGACAAGCTACGGAGACAGTCCATAGGCAGGGGGCCGTCTGAAGAAGAGAAGGCCACGGTTATCAAACTGCGAGAGGCACTTAGACTGGAGGAAATCTGGTTAAAGCAGCGTTCGCGAGTGCTCTGGTTACGTGCTGGTGATCGTAACACAGGCTATTTTCAAGCACAAGCTAAGCAGCGACAACGTATGAACAAAATCAGTGGCTTGAGGAGAGCAGATGGCTCAGTTTGTGCTGATGAAACAGAAGACAAGCAGGAGATTCAGTCGTTCTATCAAGCATTATATACCTCTCAGGGAATGGTTGATACGAGCGAGCTGCTGGCTCATGTGCTGGTGAAAGTCACACCGGAGATGAATGATATGCTGACGAAACCGTTCGAGGCAAAAGAAGTCCACGATCGCGCTGTTCCAGATGGCGCCATCCAAAGCCCCGGGGGTGGATGGTTTCACGGCAGGGTTCTTCCAACGTCATTGGCACTTGCTAGAAGATGACGTGACTACTGCAGTGCTAGAGTTTCTCAATGGGGGTGATCTACCAATGGGTCTGAACGATACCTCCATAACCCTGATCCCAAAGGTACGATACCCCCAATCAATTTCCCAATATCGACCCATTGCATTATGCCCCGTGCTATACAAGATTGCAGCAAAGCTATCACCAACCGTATGAGGGGCTGCATGGACGAGATCATTAGCGAGGAACAAAGCGCGTTTGTTCCCGGACGACTAATTACTGACAATGTATTGGTGTCCTTTGAAAGCGTGCATACCCTTCGACGGAGGAAGAAAGGCAAGAACCATGCATGTGCAGTTAAACTTGACATGATGAAAGCGTACGACAGAGTTGAATGGCACTACCTGGAGGCCATCCTGCGTCGGTTGGGTTTCAACCCCGTTTGGATCAGTTTAATCATGAAATGTGTTAGCTCTGTCCGCTTCTCTGTCAGAATAAATGGTGAGCTGCAACCCTACTTCACGCCCTCTCGGGGGCTGCAACAAGGTGACCCTGCCTCTCCATATTTGTTTCTGCTATGTGCAGAAGGTTTATCGTCCATGCTTAAATATTATGGAGGATACATTGATAGGGGCATTAGGGCGAGCGTTCGATCACCATGGGTGAGTCACTTGCTCTTTGCGGATGATTGTCTCATCTTTTTGAATGCAAACTCTCAGTGTGCAGAAAGATTAAATGATATACTGAGGATCTATGACGATGCTTCAGGGCAGCGTGTAAATAAGGATAAAAGTGCTATTTTCTTTAGCCCCAACACGCCTGGCTCCATCAGACAGACTGTCAAAGGAACACTTGGTATCATGGTAGAAGCGTTCAGTGACAGATATCTTGGTCTTCCCACCGCCGTTGGCCGGATTACCAGCGGAACCTTTGATCATATGGGTGAACGGGCGCGGAGCAAGATGCAAGGCTGGTCGGAACGGCTCTTTGCATGTGCAGGGAGAGAGGTATTACTCAAGACAATTATTCAGGCCATTCCCACATATAGCATGAGTTGTTTCCTACTGACAAAAAAAGTGTGTAAAAAGTTTACATCAAATATGGCAAGGTATTGGTGGAGCAATTCTATAGATAAGAGAGCGCTTCACTGGATCTCTTGGAAGGAACTTGCGAAACCAAAATGTCAGGGAGGAATGGGCTTTCGAGATCTTCACATGTTCAACCTGGCACTTCTTGGCAAACATGGCTGGCGCTTTATGACAAATCCAACGTCACTTTGCGCGAGAGTAATGAAGGGTAGGTACTTTCCGGACTCGGATTTCCTACATGCTTCGACGCCTAAAGCTGCCTCTGCCACTTGGCGAGCAATCACAGCTGAACGTGAAGCTCTGCTTGCGGGTATAGTTCTTCGTGTTGGAGATGGCTCCTCGATCAATCCATGGACGGATAAATGGATACCAACAACGATAACTAGAACCCCTTTGTTCAAACCACCGGGCTCGACCATCACTCAGGTGAGCGAGCTCATTGATTCAGAGAACTGGACCTGGCGTCAGGATCTAGTTCGAGACAACTTTATCGCACCGGACGCGGAGGCAATACTGAATATCCCCCTCCGAAGCGGTGGTGGCGAAGATATATTGGCATGGGCACATGAGAGAACAGGCATTTACACTGTTAAATCAGCGTACCGCGCTCTAGTGATTCAGAAAGAGCATCAAGCTCGAGAAGAAGGGCAGGTTACAGAATCTTCAGTAAGTAAGCAACAGTTGTGGAAATCGCTATGGTCTCTCAATGTGGTACCAAAAGTGAGGGTATTCTGGTGGAGGGTTCTTTGAGGAATTCTACCTGATGAACGCACCCTCAAGTTCCGGCACATACGTGAAAACAGTTTATGCAAACTCTGTCAGGCTAAGGAGGAGGACTTGGAACATGCTCTTATTCACTGCTCCCATGCCCAGAGATTTTGGGAAGAAGCGCGCTCACTTCTGGATATCAAGCTTCCGCGCTTGCACCCATCTACATGGGCTACTGACATTTTATGTGATGACAGGTTCTCTACGCGAGAGCGAGCATCGATCATCTCGGTAATGTGATCCATTTGGACTTCACGAAATCGGTGGACGCACGAGGGTGACAAGCTGGACCCGGCGAGTTCAGTTCGACTCACTCGTGAAGCATTAGCACTACTGGATATTCCCTTGCAACAGGTGCACATCTTGCCAGGCCATGGCTGGCGCCCCCCCGAGGCGGGCCAGATCAAAATTAACACAGATGCTGCGAATGTCCACCTGGAAGGGAAGAGCGGGGCTGGAGGTGTGGCGTGTTCAGCTTCTGGCTTATTGGGAGTTTGGTGTAAACCCCATCCCGGAGTGACTGACCCCTTTATTGCGGAAGCCCTAGCTGCAAGAGATGGAGTAATCTTCGCAAGTCTCAGGGGGTTCTCGCATGTGGTGCTAGAGACTGACAGTCTCGAGGTGGTCAACCTCTGGAACACTCGCCACAACAATCGTTCTGTTGTGGCTCCTATACTCCATGAAATAGATGAGCTTTCTGCTGGTTTCAATTCCTTTGTAATACAAAGATGTAAGTAGGTCGACTAATGTCCCCGCCACCTTTGTGCAAAAGCTACCAGACGGTGACGGTGACGGAGAGCTGGCTTACTGAAACTCCTACCTTCTGATCGTGCCTCTCTTGGTGATCGCCAAATAATGCCTTTATATGAATAAAGCTCAATTTTCCTGCAAAAAAAAAGAGGCCGATCCTAGTTAAGTAGGTTAGCTAATTAGTAGTTAGGCTAAGTAGTAGTTAGGTATAGGGTAAATGACATATGGGACCACCCTGGTTAATTACCATTTTATTAGACAAAAGACAATGACACATGGGACCAACTTACACTATTCATGTGTTGACCAGTCAACCTTTGACCAGGTCAACCCAACCCCATTGGCCCCACTATCATACTCACAAGCTAGGGTAGCACTAGGTGACAAAAGTATTTTCTACTTTTAATTCAAATTAAAACAATATTAAAAAAACGATAAAACTTTGAAAATTAATATAAAATAAACCGTAGATCGGATGGAAAAACTTTGTACATGAAAGTTGCTCAGAACGACGAGACGAACCCGAACACGCAACCCGTTCGTCCGCCACGCGTCCCTAGCATAGCGAACCTGCAACATTTCACCTCCGGTTCATCTGTCCAAAAACATGAAACACCGGGGATACTTTCCCGGATGTTTTCCCCTTTCGCCGGTATCACCTACTACTGCGTTAGGTCACCCCTAGCACCGCGTATTGCCTTGTTACGCTTTGTGATGCTTTGATTGCCCTGTTATTTATTGTGTTCCCTCTCCGTTACTTCTTTCCGATAGACCCCGAGATTGTTGGCGACCCCCAGTTCGACTACGGAGTTGACGACCCCTCATTCTTGCCAGAGCAACCAGGCAAGCCCCCTCCCCCCTTGATCACCAGATATCGCCTATTCTTCTCTATACTGCTTGCATTAGAGTAGTGTAGCATGTTACTGTTCGGTTACTCATATTCTGTTGCATAGCCTGTCATTGTTGCTACAGTCATTGATACCTTACCCGCAATCCTAAATGCTTAGTATAGGATGCTAGTTTATCATCATTGGCCCTACATTCTTGTCGATCGCCTTGCTATATTATTGGGCGTGATCACTCGGGAGGTGATCACGGTATATACTATACATATATACATACTACAGATGGTGACTAAAGTCGGGTCCGCTCGAAGAGTACCATGAGTGATTCACGCATTGGGGCTGAAAGGACCTTTGTCCCGACGGCCCTCTGTGTGGATCTTTGTGGCGGAGCGATAGGGCAGTTGAGACCGCCTAGGTGAGAGGTGGGCTGGCCTCGTCGGCGTCAGATTGCTTCATAATAACACGCTTAACGAGATCTGGGTATTTGATCCGAGTCCGGCCATTTGGTCTATACGCACTAACCATCTGCGGGGAGAGTTATGGGTATCCCGACGTCGTGGTATCACCAAGCCTTCTTGGCGTCGGCGATCGAGTGGCGCGCGCGGATTGGAACATAAGCCCGCACTTGTATTAAGGGGCTAGTTACGCTTTCGTCACAGTCGCAGCGTCTTGTGTGCAAAGGCGATGGGCCTGCCCTGCGCCATAGGAGTTAGACCGGCGTCTTGACCTCTCTGTTGTGCCTAGGTGGGGCTGCGGCGTGTTGATCTTCGAGGCGGGCATGACCCAGAAAGTGTGTCCGCCAAATGGGATCGAGCGTGTTGGGTTATGTGGTGCATCCCTGCAGGGAAGTTAATCTATTCGAATAGCCGTGTCCCTCGGTAAAAGGACGACCCGGAGTTGTACCTTAACCTTATGACAACTAGAACTAGATACTTAATAAAACACACCCTTCCAAGTGCCAGATACAACCTGGTGATCGCTCTCTAACAGGGCGACGAGGAGAGGATCGCCTGGTAGGATTATGCTATGCGATGCTACTGGAGATGCTACTTGGAGATGCTACTTGGCGATGCTACTTGTAGGACTTCAGTCTACTCTCTTCTACATGTTTGCAAGACGGAGGCTGCGAGCGTAGTCTTGACGTGATTAGCTATCCCCTCTTATTACGGCATTCTGCGATTCGGTCCTTGATATGGCCTTTTACACATATACCCATGCATATGTAGTGTAGCTCCTTGCTTGCGAGTACTTTGGATGGGTACTCACGGTTGCTTTCTCCCCTTTCCCCCCTTTCCTTTCTTTACGGTTGTCGCAACCAGATGCTTTGGAATCCAGGCGACGCCACCGTCGATGGCGACTACTACCCTAGAGGTGCCTACTACTACGTGCGGTGTCAGGCTTGACGACGACCAGAGTAGTTTAGGAGGATCGAGCAGGAGGCCCGCGCCTCTTCGATCTGTATCCTAGTTTGTGCTAGCCTTCTTAAGGCAAACTTGTTTAACTTATGTCCGTACTCAGATATTGTTGCTTCCGCGACTTCGTCTATGATCGAGCACTTGTATTCGAGCCCTCGAGGCCCCGGCTTGTATTATGATGCTTGTATGACTTATTTATGTTTTTAGAGTTGTGTTGTGATATCTTCCGTGAGTCCTCGATCTTGATCGTACACGTTTGCGTGCATGATTAGTGTACGATTGAATCGGGGGCGTCAAGTAACCACGAGGACAGATTACAGATATCAACATAAATAGAGTGGGCACCAACCCATCTAACATAAATAGAGTGGGCACCAACCCATCTCAATCATGTAAAGTCCCTTGACTTGACCCAAGTCATTTTATCAACACACACACACACTTGGTTTGTAAACAAGTGGACGTAGCCCAAGAGCGGTTACCCAACTGTCCTTGACCGTGGACACGGCTATTCGAATAGTTTTACACTCTGCAGAGGTTGCACACTTTACCCACTAGATTCGGGAACTTCCGTGTCATCCACGACCAGCGGTACCTCAAGTACCGGGGTAAGCACCGATCACTACCTTTCCTAGACGACACTAACATGGAGTCCACTCGATTAGCGATAACCCCGTGCCCAACTTTTCACATAACACTTTCTTGGAGCCTCGCTCCCATACTTATCACATACCAGCAGCACGGGTACCAGCGGTGTGTCCGGTGCCCCATAAAATGGTCATGGCTGCCCTACATGCACGACCCGTCCCAAGAGAGAGCACCAACTCTCCCCATCACTAATAATCGGGCCCCAAGCTAGTATCGGTCTAGGTACTCAATAATGCCCTTTCCCATATAAGGGTAGAGTGGTTGCGCATGTAAGGTTGGAATAACGGTGCGCAACTCCGACCAATCCGTTTTGAAAACAACACACACTTCCCTCGGTACACCACTTCGTCATCAAGTGGTTACCCATCTCATCATCTCCCTCGGGCATAAGTGGCACCCGATGAGGTTTTCGAAAAGTCTTTTGATAAAGCTTTGTCTCCTTCACCATGCATAACCCGTCCCTTTTGCGTAGCAACTACTTTAGCATTCTATCTACTCCCACCGGCATAGCCCTCATAAGAAGGTAGGGCCATGCACAATGCAAGTATCAACGAGGAAGTAACAGAGGCAACCAACCCATGTGGTTCACCATCTCACCATGATTCCGATGCAACAATAATAAAGAGCTATATATGACATGCATAAAAAAGGCTTTCATAGACATGGTCAAAGGGCTGCTTGCCTGTTCCTCAGAGTCTTCAAGTCTTCTGGTCCTTCTCCAAGTACTCCGTCTACTTCATCAACTAACGTCGGAAACAAACACAATAAGCAACACAACCAGGCAAAAGTAAAAGTGCTCTAAAAATGTGAGTTGGACTTTTCTAGGATACCTCTGGTCATATTAGGAATGACCAAGGTGATTTCATTGGAAGTGGATCAATGGTTATCTCTGAACATTCCAATATGATGGAGTCAAGGGATTAATGGATTTGCAAGAAGTGTACAGAAATATTATTTTCAAAAATGGGCAGAGGCACCCATCTGACAAAGCATGATTTTAGAAGCATCTAGGAGTTGGTTTCACTGGATTTGGAGTTCAAATGAATATCCTATGATTTTGCAAAGTTGGCTATATACAAAGAAATAGACCATTAGTTGAGGTGATACAGAAAATATTAGTAAAAATGTTCAAAAACTAAGTTTTGAACTTAGATGCATCTAGGAATTTGAATCATGGGATTTGGGTCAAGTTTGAGCTCTCTGTGATTTTCTAAAGTTCATCACAGAAATAGGAAAAGTAGGATTTGATGAATATTTGTGAAGAAGAAGTGTCTGGAAAAATGTGCATGTTGCACCAACAGGTAGAGCATGATTTATGGAGTCTCTAGAAATTTGAATCATCAAATTTGGAGCTAATTTGATTTGTTTATGAATTTTAGAAACTGTACAGAAAAGAAAAAGGGGAAAAAGGGTTTTACCCAAATGGGCTGGATCTGGGCGGCGGCGGCACGCACCGGGCAAGGTTTAGCAGCAGCCCATCGGGCCGGCCCAGCGGCTCGGCTGCACGCACGCAGGGGCCACGTCGGCGGTTTTGAAGTGCGCCAGCGGGAGGCGGATCCGGCGGCCGCTTCCACTTAAACGGACGGGCCCGCCCACTGGTTGCTGACGTCACGGGCCCCGATGGCGGTCGTCTTCCTCCTCCAGCGCTCCGCGCGCGAGGAGCGGCTCCGCCGCGATTGCCGGGCTACAGAGCGTCTCCGGTGGCGCTCCGCCCACCGGCGTATTCAGAGGCCACGCCGCACCCATCCATGTCTTTGCGCGCGCCGCGGACGGCCGCAGCGGCAGCGATGGTCTGGTGGCGCGGAGGAGGCTGTCGGCCATCTTTGGCCATGAGCGCGTGGCGTTCCCGGGGACGAACGACGTTGATGGAGGGCCTCGAGGTGGTGGTATGAGGGTACTGGAGTGGCTGGGAGAGAGGAGAGGCTCGGGATAGCCGGTTTAGGCGGAGCCCGACGGCGGAGCTCCACCATTGCGGTGGATGGAGGGCACGGGAGAGATGTGAGTTGGTCCATGGGGTGCACGGAGAGAGGGAAGCAAATGGAGCATGAGAGGAGGCCGTGGACTGCCTTAAGTAGGAGGGGCGAGGTGCACCGTGGGCAGGGCGCCATGCGAGCTCCTAGCCGTTATTGGAGGCCACGGGCGCGGCGTGGGCGTGTCTGGGTGCTCGTGGGGTTGGTCTAGGGCGAGAGGAGGGGAGAGAAGAAGCGGGGGAAGGGCCAGGGTGCCGCGCGTGTGAGGTGCTCCATTGGCCTTCAGCGACCTCTGTTCCCTAAGCGGAGGCGCGGGAAGGGAGAGAGAGGGGCCGACCACGTGGCGTGTTGCGGACGCCGAGGCGCATCGGCAGGCGCGCGGGGGAGGCCCGAGGTGGATGGGAGTCGGCCGCAGGCTCGGCCGCTTCTCAGAAGCAGCTCAAAGCAGGCTTTGGCGGCATGAGCGCATTTTGCGCTGGCCACTGTGTCCACTTGCGCCCTGGAGTGTCTTTGGGTGATGGGCTAAAGCACAGGAGAGCCTTGGATGCTCTGGAATGCCAAGGAGGGAGGGAGAAGCTGAGAGAGAGAGAGAGAATGATGTTGCCCAGAGAGGAAAAATGGGGTTCTAACCCCCTTAATCATGGCTCCTCGGGCAGGGAAAGATGCAGGTGGTAGAGGGGACCAGATGAGGCTGTGGGAGAAAGATTAGCTCATGGAGATTAGTGGAAGTGGACAAAACATACATTTTAAGTTTACGCTGAAGGTGTTTGATGTAGGTTTGGGCAAGCAAATGAACTCCATTTGCTATGATACTTAACAGGATGGAATGACACTTAGAAATAGGGTGTGCCACCAAACTTGAGCTCATTTGGGCAAAGTAGCCAATGTAACTTTTATGAACCCTAGAAATCAAGAAATGGACTTCCCAAGATTTAGTCATGCAAACCTATTCCCTTGATGCACCACTTGGTGTAGTGTCATCATTTGAGGTTCTGAACATGTCCACAAAATTTGAGATCAAAAGGAGAAAGTTCCCAATGTAGAGTTGTTCAAATTTGATTACAGTCGAGAGGGTTTTGGGGCACTTTGATAAATATAACTTGTTCTCCAACTTGTGCCACTTGGTCTAGATGAATAATTAGACCATTTGAGAATGTTCACAAGGTTTGAGAATATTTGGAAATGTTTGGCAATGTAAAGTTGCTCAAACTTCAAAATGGACAGAAATGGTTTTGAGGGTATTTGATGATGTTATCTTGTTTTCCAAGTCATGAGACTTGGCAAGATCATCTAATATGTCATATGTGATATGCTAGAATTTCCTTGGAATTTTTGGAGAATATTTCCTTTGTAAATATTTCAAAAGTTTGAAATATCCATAAAAGGTTTTTGAGGGATTTGGCCAATATTTTGAACATGACCATGTGTTGAAACTCTTATATATGGACAATATATGTCCTATGAGTTTCCCTAATTTTTATCAAATATTTTGGAAGCAATAAAATATTTTTTCCCTATTAAAGACCATTTCTGGCCTTAAGAAAAAGCTTTTATATAAAAAGGAAAATAACTTTTAAAATTATATTTTTGTGGTTTCTGGGTATCCTATATCTAATAGGAGTCAAATATATTTTTGGAAAGATTTTTTCTTCCCTTAATTAAGTACTTGCAGTGCAAACCTCAATTCAGGGGTTTTTGGAAAACTAATTTTTGAAAAAGCTTTTTGGCCAAATTATTTTTGTAAGAAAATACTATATTGCTCTATACACATGGCATGATCCTTGGGAAAAGGTTTTGGATCAAGGATATGAAGTATAGGAGTTGGAAGATTTATTTTATTTTTAGAGCACTTGCAACCAGCAGACAAAAATCAAATCAAGCAAGGACAAACACACAAAAGTTTTTGTCAAACCACATTTTATCATGATTTATCAGCTTAAGTGTTGTGCCATGAAAATCAGGGTGTGACAGTTATGTTCCCGAATTTTGCGTTCCTTACGCGGTCGGGTGATTTATGAGACCCCCTTAACAGTTCGCTTTGAATAAAACTCCTCCAGCAAGGCCCAACATTGGTTTTACCATTTACCTCACCACCACCTACTTTTCCCTTGGGAGTATTTAACCCAAGGGTCATCTTTATTTTAGCCCCCCCCCCCCCGGGCCAATGCTTGTCTAAGTGTTGGTCCGAACCGAGTAGACTGCGGGGCCCCCTCGGGGAAACTCGAGGTCTGGTTTTACTCGTAGGATGTCTCATCCGGTGTTGCCCTGAGAACGAGATATGTGCAGCTCCTATCGGGATTGTCGGTGCATCGGGCGGCTTTGCTGGTCTTGTTTTACCATTGTCCAAATGTCTTGTAAACCAGGATTCCGAGACTGATCGGGTCTTCCTGAGAGAAGGAATATCCTTCGTTGATCGCGAGAGCTTATCATGGGCTAGGTTGGGACACCCCTGCAGGGTATAAACTTTCGAGAGCCGTGCCCGTGGTTATGTGGCAGATGGGAATTTGTTAATGTCCGGTTGTAGTTAACTTGACACCTGATCCGAATTAAAACACATCAACCGTGTGTGTAGCCATGATGGTCTCTTCTCGACGGAGTCCGGGAAGTGAACACGGTTTCTGGGTTATGTTTGACGTAAGTAGGAGTTCGGGATCACCTCTTGATCATTGCTAGCTTCACGACCGTTCCGCTTGCTCTCTCCTTGCTCTTATTTGCGTTGGTTAGCCACCATATATGCTTAGTCATTGCTGCAACCTCACCACTTTACCCCTTCCTTTCCCATTAAGCTTTGCTAGTCTTGATACCCATGGTAATGGGATTGCTGAGTCCTCGTGGCTCACAGATTACTACAACAACGATTGCGTGTGCAGGTTTTGCGATGATCATGACGCGAGAGCGATGTTTGCTTGTTTTGGAGTTCTTCTTCTGCTTCTTCTTCGATCAGGGGATAGGTTCCAGGTCGGCAGCCTGGGCTAGCAGGGTGGATGTCGTTTGAGTTTCTGTTTGGGTTTCATCCGTAGTCGGATTGTGCTCTTATGTATGATGATGTTGTATTCGTGTGGCATTGTATACCTTTTGTATGTATCCCCATCTATTATGTAATGTTGATGTTATGGTATCCACCTTGCAAAAGCGTCTTCAAGATGCGCTTCTATCCATGGTGGGACCTTCGACTTCCTTTAGGATAGGGTCGCATCTTGGGCGTGAGAAGTTGGTATCAGAGCCCCCTTGATTGATCTGTAGTTTGGCCGTTGTTGAGTCTAAAAGAAAACTGTTTTTGGAGTTTATTTATATCGGAGAGTAGGAATTCTTTTTACTCCTCAGCCCCTTCGTCGCTCTGGTGAGGAATCTTGACGTAGGTGTTTTGAATTACTCCTCTTCCCGTTCAAATTTTTCTTTAGGATCACGTGGTTAGTTTCGTGAGTTGTCCATCCTCTTTTGTCCAGCGCTTTTCTCGTCAAGTTGACTCGAGCCTCTTCATCTTTGCCAAGTTCAATCCTCAGTTTGCTCTCAATGAAGATGTTTCCCCATCCTCAGTTGTCTTCTTTTCCCACCCACCCACCCTTTTTCTTCTCGGAACCGGAGTCCGTAATTGAGTATCCATCCTACTCGTGCGAAGTCTTTGCTTTCTTTCATCAATGATTTCAACCGGTGTTTTCTCTTCAAGATATTCGTCGGTTCCCCCTTCCAAGTTGCGTTTGTTTTCCCGCCCTCCTACCCTCTTCTTCCCGGAGCCTGAGTCTGTTTCGACCATCAATTTCATTCATGTGGAGCCTCTTCAGTCTTCCCTCAATCATTTCAACTGGTGAATTCACATTTTGTTCGACATTCTTCATCTCTTTTCTTTTCCGGTGGATTCAATTCAAGTTTTTTTCGGTAGTGATTATATTCTTTTCCTCGGCTCAAATATTTTCCCCTTGCTCGTTCGCCTCTCGCCAGTTTATCTTTTCGGAGTGCTCAAGACATCTCAAAAGATTCGTCTGTGTTCAAATTAATTTGAGGTTGTCACCTCATTCAAATATTTCAATCGTTCCCGTGCATCATTTCTCATTCGACAATCCTTTCCAACGGTGTTTCTTTTCAGTGGGCCCTAACCCACAGGTCTTTTCCTAGGATCTTACCTGACTCTTCTAATTATTCCGGAGTTATAGTCAAATTATTTTCAAAGTGTGACGTAAGAACGGTTTCCATCTCTCACATGCCTTCTCCAAGATCCCTTTCAAATTCTTTCCATCTTTGGTTCAACCCTTCCTCTTTTACATTCTACCGGAGTACCTCAATAATTTTGCTGGTGTTCTTCGTCGCCATTTGAAGACCAAAGAAGAGTTCCTTCTAAATCTTGTCCGTTCTCTCGAAGTTTCGTGGTTCTAGCTTCATGTTATCCTCGCGAATTATTCCATTTGTCAGTTATTCTTTTCATCCATCCGGAGTATTTAAAGAGTTGTTTTGCCGTCTCGATCATCCGGAGGCCATCTTTTCAGAATATTGTTTTGTTCCAAGTTTTCAGATTCATTCCCCAATTATTCTATATCCGTGCCCCTTCGTTCACCTCAATATTCTTCCGGTGCTTCGCTCAAGTGTTCTTTATCAGCTCATGATCTCTTTGTTCTTTTGCATCTAAATCCCCTCTAGCATATTGGTTCTTCTAATTCTTCCCGGTGATTCAGTCTCTTTCATCAGTCATTTTCAAATTCTTATGGTGGTTCGTTCAAGATTCTTTTTCTTTGATTATCATATTATTTCATTCATTCTTTTCAATCCTACCGGTGGTTCATGAAGACGTTCTCAAGTTTTGTGCTATACCCCCCCCCTTAATCCTTTTTAAGAAGAATAAGTAGTATGAAAAATCCATTGCTTGTCATCAATTTAATTTGATGAAGGATAAGCATATAATAAATCTTATTCTTATTTCCTCAAAGTGATTTATCCTTTTCTTCGGAGTTTGTTCTTGATGAATAAATTCTAGGTCCAAGTGTTTTTCATCTTTTCTTTTCCGGAGTTCAAATTTCCTCGGCCATTTCGTCGGGACATCCATTTAAATCACCGCAACCTTTAATCGTATTCTTTCATCCTTCATTCTATCTCATTGTCCTTTTGTTTACCGGAGTTCTTCATGGTGGTTCTTCATGATTTAATTCATTCTTCAAGAGTTCAGCAAGATTCTTGTTGGTGGAATTCAAGTATCTTTTCTTCTCGCATCTTGAAGTGCAATTAATTCGCCGTATTCTTTTGAAGTGGAGTTTTGCATTTCTTTGTTCTTCTCAGCTATCCAATCATTTCCGTTTTGTGGCCGGTTATCACCTTATGATCTTGAGATGTTACATATACGACCACAACTAGCTTATTCTTTTCGTTGTTGATTTTCTCAACAACTCCGTTCAATCCTTCCTTCTACGAATGCTTTCAATTTCATTCGTGGCACAAGTTGTCATTTTCCTCTCCGTTCTTTTCATTCAACTCTTCCAATTCTTTCTGGAGGTTTTGTGTCATGTCTTCATCAATTATCATTCCAACCTCTCAAGCTCGTGTTCTATTCCTCCATGTTTCAGCCGGAGTGCCTAAATCCTTTCAGTCTTATTCATTTGTATCTCGTTCTAACCGGAGTGGTTTCATAGTCTATCTGATTATGTGAGCTTTCGATTCTCGTCATTCTCGGCGTTCCCCTCTTATTCTCGAGTGCTCTCGATTCCTTGCTTCTTCTCTTGAGTTCTTGTTTCACCCCATCCCTTTTGCCTTCCGTCTCGGTCCTAAGATCTCGGGACGAGATCTCTTGTTAGTAGAGGAGAGTTGTAACGCCCCGGTTTTGATGCGCCAGGTGTCCGCCAGTTATTTGCCGTCGTGGCCATGTCATTTGCTTGCGTGTTGCATTTTGCCATGTCATCATGTGCATTGCATTGCATACGTGTTCGTCTCATGCATCCGAGCATTTTCCCCGTTGTCCGTTTTGCGATCCGACACTCCTATGTCCTCCGGCATTCCCCTTTTGCCTCTTTTCGTGTGAGGGTGTTAAATGTTCTCGGAATGGACCGAGGTTTGACAAGCGGCCTTGGTACACCACCGGTAGGCCACCTATCAAGTTTCGTGCCATTTGGAGTCTGTTTCATACTCCTACGATTAACCGGGTAACCGTAAAAGCCCTCTTTGTCTTGCAGCCCAACACCCCTTCAAAGTGGCCCAAAACCCATCTTAGCCCCCTCCATGCTCTCGGTCGTTCGATCACGATCTTGTGGCCGAAAACCGCTCCTCATTTGGACTCTCCTAGCTCCCAGAATCTATAAATATGCCCACCCCGTCCAAATTCGCGGATGAAACCCTAGCCTCTTCCTCCACCCAGCGCCGGACATATCCGCTCCGCCGCCGGACTTGTCCAGCCCCCTCACCGCCGCCACGGGTCGCCTTCCGATTCGCCCTCCACCGCCGTCGCCCGCTGGCCCGTCTGCAGGGCCCCAACCCGCCCGCACCGCGCCGCCGCCGCCGTCTGATCGCAGCCGTGGTTTCTCCGCCGCCGGCTTCCGCCGCTGCGCGTCTTGGCGCCGCGCCGCGCGCCGCCTCGCCGCCCCTTCATCCCGCGCCTGCCGGCCCGCTCTGCCAGCATGTCGCCGTCGCGCCCGCCGCCATCTACGCGTCCCGTGACCTCCGGCCGCTGCCCATCACCGGCGAACCTCCGTCGGGGTCGTGCCGAACCCCGCCGCCGCAGCTCCCTCCGCCGTCGTCCCTGCTCGCCACCGGCCGGATCCGGCGAGATCCGGGCCGGGGCCGCCTCCCCGAGCCTCCCCGGCATCTTCCTCCTCATCTCCGGCGACGAGCTCCGGCGAACCTCGGGATCCGCGCCATCTCGCTCCAGATCTGTAACGGTTGACTCTTCCCCCCTCCTTTTTTTTGCCAAGTCTCGAAATATTTTGCATTCTGGAGCCCTGTTCATCGCGTCATAACTCCGCATCCGTGGCTCCGGTTTGGGTGTGTAGCATATCAAATTGTTCGTCTCAACGAGTTCTTGATTTTGTTCCATGGCATCATGTTCATTTGAGTTCATCTTGATGCCTGAATCATCGTTGCAAGAGTGCTATATGATGTTAATCTGCTGAAATATTATAACTTGGTGATTTGTCATTTTTGTTGCATTTGATGTGTGCATCCTATGAGAATGAGCTCTACATGTGTTTTGTACTACATCATGCCATCTTTACAGTGGTGCAGTCCATGTATTTTTGTGACTCTTGTACTGAGTGCATCAAGCTTGTTAAGTAGGGTACTTGCTGTTGCTGTTTTGCTAGGCTGAATCTGTTATTTTGTGATGCTATGTAAACCTGCTGCTACAAGTTATTCTATGCATAATATGGAGATGTTCACTAAGGATGTTTTGTTATACATGTCATGATCTATCCATCCACGCCCGTGGTTGCATTTATAGACTTCTTTAGATTGTTGTAATCTTGCTCCAAAGTTGCTAAATAATGTTGCTGTCAGCCTGTTAACATTAAGTTCAGTTTTGCCATGTGTTTTGCTAGTGATCCATGCACCCTATGAACTTTCTATTGACATGCTTAGCTTCATAAACATGTATTCTTACTGTTGGTTACCTTGCCATGCCATGTTTTTCTCTGTGGTGATTGTTCAAGCTCACCAACATGTCTACTTATTGTTGTTCCTGCCATGTTTGAATCTGTCATATAACTTGCTATGTTTACATGGGTGCCATCATATCTTCTCATCCTTTTTGGCTCATGGTCACTAAAGGACTTTTGTTCTATGCATTTAGTAGATTCATGCCATGCCTTTGTTTGCCATGTTAAGTTCCTGTAACATGTTGTTTGATACCTCTAAACATTGCAACCTGATGTTATTTCTGCAAAGTCTGAAACTGTTATTATTTGCAATCTTCCCATGTCCTTTTGAGCATGGTATAGTGTTTTATGGAGGTAGCTCAGTGTTTATGTTTTGTTGTGCTTTACCTGTACTTCATGCCCATGCCTTTTTTCCATACTGTGGTACTGTAGCATGTTATTTTGGTTCTTACAATATGGCTAGTTGCTGTTTTGGACAGCTTGTTCTTTAAACTTGTTTCATGTGTGTGTGTGTGTGTTGAACCGTTGCTCCGTTTTGAGTGTGCTCTATATGAAACTTGCTTAGAATTGCGTGAAGTTTCATATTATCATGTTGCATCCTTGTTTTGAGGTGTTTGCGCGATGTTTGGATGCATTTTGCATCAATGCCATGTTTAACTTGTTTTCCTCATATCTTCTAGGTCGTAGCTCCGAACTAAATGAACTTGATACGTAACTTGACTAGAATTTCGTGTAGTTCATCGTGGTGCATCTCAACTTGCTGTTTAACAACTTGAACATAAGGTTTATTCAGTTCTGGCCAACTTCTAAATTTGCATATGAGGACTTACCGGAATTGTTATATGTTGTTCCCGGCCTCATTTAAACTTGCTTTGATGTGTTGTTCTTGTTTGCATCATCTCCTGCCATGAGTAGCTCCATGTAGCTTTGTCATGCATCATGCTTGTTGTGCATCATGTCTTGTTTATGTGTGCTATGTTTACTAGGTTGTGTGCTTCTTCTCGATAGTTCCCATTTCGTTGCGATCGTGAGGATTCGTCCGTCTACGCTTGGTTCGTCTACGTGGCTTCATCTTCTTCATGGACTCGTTCTTCTTCTTTGCGGGATTTCAGGCAAGATGAACGCTACCCTGGATCTCACTACTATCATTGCTATGCTAGTTGCTTCGTTCTATCGCTATGCTGTGCTTCCTATAACTTGTTCTTCAAGCCTCCCAAATTGCCATGAACCTCTAACCTTTGACACCCTTCCTAGCAAACCGTTGTTTGGCTATGTTACTGCTTTGCTCAACCCCTCTTATAGCGTTGTTAGTTGCAGGTGAAGTTGAAGATTGCCCCATGATGGACAGGATTGTGTTGGGATATCACAATGTCTCTTATTTAATTAATGCATCTATATATTTGGTAAAGGGTGGAAGGCTCGGCCTTATGCCTGGTGTTTTGTTCCACTCTTGCCGCCCTAGTTTCTGTCATGCCGGTGTTATGTTCCCGGATTTTGCGTTCCTTACGCGGTCGGGTGATTTATGGGACCCCCTTGACAGTTCGCTTTGAATAAAACTCCTCCAGCAAGGCCCAACATTGGTTTTACCATTTGCCTCACCACCACCTACTTTTTCCCTTGGGAGTAATTAACCCAAGGTACATCTTTATTTTAGCCCCCCCCCCCGGGCCAATGCTTGACTAAGTGTTGGTCCGAACCAAGTAGACTGCGGGGCCCCCTCGGGGAAACTCGAGGTCTGGTTTTACTCGTAGGATGTCACATCCGGTGTTGCCCTGAGAAAGAGATATGTGCAGCTCCTATCGGGATTGTCGGCGCATCGGGCGGCTTTGTTGGTCTTGTTTTACCATTGTCGAAATGTCTTGTAAACCGGGATTCCGAGACTGATCGGGTCTTCTTGGGAGAAGGAATATCCTTCGTTGATCGCGAAAGCTTATCATGGGCTAAGTTGGGACACCCCTGCAGGGTATAAACTTTCGAGAGCCGTGCCCGCGGTTATGTGGCAGATGGGAATTTGTTAATGTCCGGTTGTAGATAACTTGAGACCTGATCCGAATTAAAACGCATCAACCGTGTGTGTAGCTGTGATGGTCTATTCTCAGCGGTGTCCGGGAAGTGAACACGGTTTCTGGGTTATGTTTGACATAAGTAGGAGTTCAGGGTCACCTCTTGATCATTGCTAGCTTCACGACCGTTCCGCTTGCTCTCTCCTCGCTCTTATTTGCGTTGGTTAGCCACCATATATGCTTAGTCGTTGCTGCAACCTCACCACTTTACCCCTTCCTTTCCTATTAAGCTTTGCTAGTCTTGATACCCATGGTAATGGGATTGCTGAGTCCTCGTGGCTCACAAATTACTACAATAACAGTTGCAGGTGCAGGTTTTGCGATGATCATGACGCGAGAGCGATGTTTGCTTGTTTTGGAGTTCTTCTTCTGCTTCTTCTTCGATCAGGGGATAGGTTCCAGGTCGGCAGCCTAGGCTAGCAGGGTGGATGTCGTTTGAGTTTCCGTTTGGGTTTCATCCGTAGTCGGATGGTGCTCTTATGTATGATGATGTTGTATTCTTGTGGCATTGTATGCCTTTTGTGTGTATACCCATCTATTATGTAATGTTGATGTAATGATATCCACCTTGCAAAAGCGTCTTCAAGATGCGCTTCTATCCTTGGTGGGACCTTTGAGTTCCTTTAGGATAGGGTCGCATCTTGGGCGTGACAAGTTGGTATCAGAGCCTCGACCAACCATAGGAGCCCCCTTGATTGATCGTGTAGTTTGGCCGTTGTTGAGTCTAGAAGAAAACTGTTTTGGGAGTTTAGTTATATCGGAGAGTAGGAATACTTTTTAATCCTCAGCCCCTTCGTCGCTCTGGTGAGGAATCTTGACGTAGGTGTTTTGAGGTACTCCTCTTCCCGTTCAAATTTTTCTTTAGGATCACATGGTTAGTTTCATGAGTTGTCCATCCTCTTTTGTCCGGTGCTTTTCTCGTCAAGTTGACTCGAGCCTCTTCATCTTTGCCAAGTTGAATCCTCAGTTCGCTCTCAATGAAGTTGTTTCCCCATCCTCAGTTGTCTTCTTTTCCCACCCACCCACCGTTTATCTTCTCGGAACCAGAGTCCGTAATCGAGTATCCATCCTACTCGTGCGAAGTCTTTGCTTTCTTTCCTCAATGATTTCAACCGGTGTTTTCTCTTCAAGATATTCGTCGGTTCCCCCTTCCAAATTGCCTTTGTTTTCCCGCTCTCCCACCCTCTTCTTCCCGGAGCCTGAGTCTGTTTCGACCATCAATTTCATTCATGTGGAGCCTCTTCAGTCTTCCCTCAATCATTTCAACCGGTGAATTCTCATTTTGTTCGACATTCTTCATCTCTTTTCTTTTCCGGTGGATTCAATTCAAGTTTTTTTTGGTAGTGATTATATTCTTTTCCTCGGCTCAAATGTTTTCCCCTTGCTCGTTCGCCTCTCGCCAGTTTATCTTTTCGGAGTGCTCAAGACATCTCAGAAGATTCGTCTGTGTTCAAATTAATTCGAGGTTGTCACCTCATTCAAATATTTCAATCGTTCCGGTGCATTATTTCTCATTCGACAATCCTTTCCAACGGTGTTTCTTTTTAGTGGTCCCTAACCCACAGGTCTTTTCCCAGGATCTTACCTGACTCTTCTAATTATTCCGGAGTTATTGTCAAATTCTTTTCAAAGTGTGACGTAAGAATGGGTTCCATATGTCACATGCCTTCTCCAAGATCCCTTTCAAATTCTTTCCATCTTTGGTTCAACCCTTCCTCTTTTACATTCTACCGGAGTACCTCAATAATTTTGCTGGTGTTCTTCGTCACCATTTGAAGACCGAAGAAGAGTTCCTTCTAAATCTTGTCCGTTCTCTCGAAGTTTCGTGGTTCTAGCTTCATGTTATCCTCGCGAATTATTCCATTTGTCAGTTATTCTTTTCATCCATCCGGAGTATTTCAGGAGTTGTTTTGCCGTCTCGATCATCCGGAGGCCATCTTTTCAGAATATTGCTTCGTTCCAAGTTTTCAGATTCATTCCCCAATTATTCTATATCCGTGCCCCTTCGTTCATCTCAATATTCTTCCGGTGCTTCGCTCAAGTGTTCTTTATCAGCTCATGATCTCTTTGTTCTTTTGCATCTAAATCCCCTCTAGCATATTGGTTCTTCTAATTCTTCCCGGTGATTCAGTCTCTTTCATCAGTCATTTTCAAATTCTTACGGTGGTTCGTTCAAGATTCTTTTTCTTTGATTATCATACTATTTCATTCATTCTTTTCAATCCTACCGGTGGTTCATGAAGACGTTCTCAAGTTTTGTGCTATACCCCTCCCCCCCTTAATCCTTTTCAAGAAGAATAAGTAGTATGAAAAATCCATTGCTTGTCATCAGTTTAATTTGATGAAGGATAAGCATACAATAAATCTTATTCTTATTTCCTCAAAGTGATTAATCCTTTTCTTCGGAGTTTGTTCTTGATGAATAAATTCTAGGTCCAAGTGTTTTTCATCTTTTCTTTTCCGGAGTTCAAATTTCCTCGGCCATTTCGTCGGAACATCCATTTAAATCACCGCAAGCTTTAAACGTATTCTTTCATCCTTCATTCTATCTCATGGTCCTTTTGTTTACCGGAGTTCTACATGGTGGTTCTTCATGATTTAATCCATTCTTCAAGAGTTCAGCAAGATTCTTGTTGGTGGAATTCAAGTATCTTTTCTTCTTGCCTCTCGAAGTGCAATTAATTCTCTGTATTCTTTTGAAGTGGAGTTTTGCATTTCTTCGTTCTTCTCAGCTATCCAATCATTTCCGTTTTGTGGCTGGTTATCACCTTATGATCTTGAGATGTTACATATAAGACCCCAACTAGCTTATTCTTTTCGTTGTTGATTTTCTCAACAACTCCGTTCAATCCTTCCTTCTACGGATGCTTTCAACTTCATTCGTGGCACAAGTTGTCATTTTCCTCTCCGTTCTTTTCATTCAACTCTTCCAATTCTTTCTTGAGGTTTTGTGTCATGTCTTCATCAAGTACCATTCCAACCTCTCAAGTTTGTGTTCTATTCCTCCATGTTTCAGCCGGAGTGCTGCCTAAATCCTTTCAGTCTTATTCGTTTTTATCTCGTTCTAACAGGAGTGGTTTCATAGTCTATCTGATTCCGTGAGCTTTCGATTCTCGTCATACTCGGCGTTCCCTTCTTATTCTCGAGCGCTCTCGATTCCTTGCTTCTTCTCTTGAGTTCTTGTTTCACCTCATCCCTTTTGCCTTCCGTCTCGGTTCTAAGATCTCGGGACGAGATCTCTTGTTAGTAGAGGAGAGTTGTAACGCCCCGGTTTTGATGCGCCAGGTGTCCGCCAGTTATTTGCCGTCGTGGCCATGTCATTTGCTTGCGTGTTGCATTTTTCCATGTCATCATGTGCATTGCATTGCATACGTGTTCGTCTCATGCATCCGAGCATTTCCCCGTTGTCCGTTTTGCGATCCAACACTCCTATCTCCTCCGGTGTTCCCCTTTTGCCTCTTTTCGTGTGCGGGTGTTAAACGTTCTCGGAATGGACCGAGGTTTGACAAGCGGCCTTGGTACACCACCGGTAGACCGCCTGTCAAGTTTCGTGCCATTTGGAGTCCGTTTGATACTCCTACAGTTAAACGAGTAACCGTAAAAGCCCTCTTTGTCTTGCAGCCAACACCCCTTCAAAGTGGCCCAAAACCCATCCTAGCCCCCTCCATGCTCTCGGTCGTTCGATCACGATCGCGTGGCCAGAAACCGCTCCTCATTTGGACTCTCCTAGCTCCCAGGACCTATAAATATGCCCACCCCGTCCAAATTCGCGGATGAAACCCTAGCCTCTTCCTCCACCCCGCGCCGGACATGTCCGCTCCACCGCCGGATTTGTCTAGCCCCCTCGCCGCCGCCATGTGTCGCCTTCCGATTCGCCCTCCACCACCACCGCTGCCTCGGCTGCCTGCAGGGGCCCTCATGCTTCCCACCGCGCCGCCGCCGCCCGTCCGTCGCGCGCCGCGTCTTGGCGCCTCGCCGCGCGCCGCCTCGCCGCCCTCCGTCCCAGCGCCTGCGGCCTGCTCCGCCCAGCCTGTCGTCGTCGCGCCCTTTCTTTGTCTGCGCGTCCGTGCCCTCCGCCGCCCATCACCGGCGAACCTCCGTCGTGGCGATGCGAACCCGCCGCCCGCAGCTCCTCCGCCGTCGTCCCGCTGCGCCACCGGCCGGATCCGGCGAGATCCGGGCCGGGGCCGCCTCCCCGCGCCTCCCCGAGCCTCCCCGGCATCTTCCTCCTCGTCTCCGGCGATGAGCTCCGGTGAACCTCGGGATCCGCACCGTCCCGCTCCAAAACTGTAACGGTTGACTCTTCCCCCCTCCGTTTTTTTGCTATGTCCCGAAATATTTTCCATTCTTGAGCTCTGTTCATCGCGTCATAACTTTGCATCCGTGGCTCCATTTTGGGTGTGTAGCATGTCAAATTGTTCGTCTCAACGAGTTCTTCACTTTGTTCCATCGCATCATGTTCATTTGAGTTCATCTTGATGCCTGAATCATCGTTGCAACAGTGCTATATGATGTTAATCTGCTGAAATTATTATAACTTGGTGATTTGTCATTTTTGTTGCATTTGATGTGTGCATCCTATGAGAATGAGCTCTACATGTGTTTTGTACTACATCATGACATCTTTACAGTGGTGCAGTCCATGTATTTTTGTGACTCTTGTACTGCGTGCATCAAGCTTGGTAAGTAGGGTACTTGCTGTTGCTGTTTTGCTAGGCTGAATCTGTTATTTTGTGATGCTATGTAAACCTGCTGCTACAAGTTATTCTATGCATAATATGGAGATTTTCACTAAGGATGTGTTGTTATACATGTCATGATCTATCCATCCATGCCCCCGGTTGCATTTATAGACTTCTTTAGATTGTTGTAATCTTGTTCCAAAGTTGCTAAATAATGTTGATGTCAGCCTGTTAACATTAAGTTCAGTTTTGCCATGTGTTTTGCTAGTGATTCATGCACCCTATGAACTTTCTCTTGACATGCTTAGCTTCATAAACATGTATTCTTACTATTGGTTACCTTGCCATGCCATGTTTTTCTCTGTGGTGATTGTTCAAACTCACCAACATGTCTACTTATCGTTGTTCCTGCCATGTTTGAATCTGTCATATAACTTGCTATGTTTACATGGGTGCCATCATATCTCCTGATCCTTTTTGGCTCATGGTCACTAAAGGACTTTTGTTCTATGCATTTAGTAGATTCATGCCATGCCTTTGTTTGCCATGTTAAGTTCCTGTAACATGTTGTTTGATAGCTCTAAACATTGCAACCTGATGTTATTTCTGCAAACTCTGAAACTGTTATTATTTGCAATCTTGCCATGTCCTTTTGAGCATGATATAGTGTTTTATGGAGATAGCTCAGTGTTCATGTTTTGTTGTGCTTTACCTGTACTTAATGCCCATGCCTTTTTCTTTCATATTGTGGTACTGTAGCATGTTGTTTTGGTGCTTACAATATGCCTAGTTGATGTTTTGGACAGCTTGTCCTTTAAACTTGTTTCATGTGTGTGTGTTGAACCGTTGCTCCGTTTTGAGTGTGCTCTATAGGAAACTTGCTTAGAATCGCATGAAGTTTCATATTATCATGTTGCATCATTTTTTTGAGGTGTTTGCTTGATGTTAGGATGCATTTTGCATCAATGCCATATTTAACTTGTTTTACTCATATCTTCTAGGCCGTAGCTCCGAACTAAATGAACTTGATATGTAACTTGACTAGAATTTCGTGTAGTTCATCGTGGTGCATATCAACTTGCTGTTTAACAACTTGAACATAAGGTTTATTCAGTACTGGACCAACTTCTAAATTTGCATATGATGACTTACCGGAATTGTTATATGTTGTTCCCGGCCTCATTTAAACTTGCTTTGATGTGTTGTTCTTGTTTGCATCATCTCTTGCCATGAGTAGCTCCATGTAGCTTTGTCATGCATCATGCTTGTTGTGCATCATGTCTTGTTTATGTGTGGTGTGTTAACTAGGTTGTGTGCTTCTTCTCGATAGTTCCTGTTTCGTTGCGATCGTGAGGATTCGTTCGTCTACGCTTGGTTCGTCTACGTGGCTTCATCTTCTTCATGGACTCATTCTTCTTCCTTGTGGGATTTCAGGCAAGATGACCGCTACCCTGGATCTCACTACTATCATTGCTATGCTAGTTGCTTCGTTCTATCGCCATGCTGAGCTTCCTATAACTTGTTCTTCAAGCCTCCCAAAAATGCCATGAACCTCTAACCTTTGACACCCTTCCTAGCAAACCGTTGTTTGGCTATGTTACCGCTTTGCTCAGCCCCTCTTATAGCATTGTTAGTTGCAGGTGAAGTTGAAAATTGCCCCATGATGGACAGGATTATGTTGGGATATCACAATATCTTTTATTTAATTAATGCATCTATATATTTGGTAAAGGGTGGAAGGCTCGGCCTTATGCCTGGTGTTTTGTTCCAATCTTGCCGCCCTAGTTTCCGTCATACCGGTGTTATGTTCCTGAATTTTGCGTTCCTTACGCGGTCGGGTGATTTATGGGACCCCTTGATGCTTCTCTTTGAATAAAACTCCTCCAAAGAAGGCCCAACATTGGTTTTACCATTTGCCTCACCACCACCTACTTTTCCCTTGGGAGTAATTAACCCAAGGGTCATCTTTATTTTAGCCCCCCGGCCAATGCTTGTCTAAGTGTTGGTCCAATCTGAGTAGACTGCGGGGTCCCCTCGGGGAAACTCGAGGTCTGGTTTTACTCGTAGGATGTCTCATCCGATGTTGCCCTGAGAACGAGATAGGTGCAGCTCTTATCGGGATTGTTGGCGCATCGGGCGGCTTTACTGGTCTTGTTTTACCATTGTCGAAATGTCTTGTAAACTGGGATTCCGAGACTGGTCGGGTCTTCCTGGGAGAAGGAATATCCTTCGTTGATCGCGAGAGCTTATCATGGGCTAAGTTGGGACAACCGTGCAGGGTATAAACTTTCGAGAACCGTGCCCGCGGTTATGTGGCGGATGGGAATTTGTTAATGTCCGGTTGTAGATAACTTGACACCTTATCCGAATTAAAACGCATCAACCGTGTGCGTTGCCGTGATGGTCTCTTCTCGGCGGACTCCGGGAAGTGAACACGGTTTCTGGGTTATGTTTGACGTAAGTAGGAGTTCAGGATCACCTCTTGATCATTGCTAGCTTCACGACCGTTCCACTTGCTCTCTCCTCACTCTTATTTGCGTTGGTTAGCCACCATATATGCTTAGTCATTGCTGCAACCTCAACCCTTTACCCCTTCCTTTCCCATTAAGCTTTGCTATTCTTGATACCCATGGTAATGGGATTGCTGAGTCCTCGTGTCTCACTGATTACTACAACAACAGTTGCAGGTGCAGGTTTTGGGATGATCATGATGCGAGAGCGATGTTTGCTTGTTTTGGAGTTCTTCTTCTACTTCTTCTTCGACCAGGGGATAGGTTCCAGGTCGGCAGCCTGGGCTAGCAGGGTGGATGTCGTTTGAGTTTCTGTTTGGGTTTCATCCGTAGTCGGATGGTGCTCTTATGTATGATGATGTTGTATTCGTGTGGCATTGTATGCCTTTTGTATGTATCCCCATCTATTATGTAATGTTGATGTAATGATATCCACCTTGCAAAAGCGTCTTCAAGATGTGCTTCTATCCTTGGTGGGACCTTCGAGTTCCTTTAGGATAGGGTCGCATCTTGGGCATGACACATGAAGAGAATTATCCCACTCATGACCTGGAATTGGCAGCAGTCATTCATGCACTCAAGGACTGGAGACACTTTTTGCTTGGAAACCGTTGTGAAATATATACGGACCATAAAAGCCTCAAATATATTTTCACACAACCGGAGCTCAACTTGCGACAACAACGCTGGTTGGAATTGGTGAAAGATTATGATGTTTGCATTCACTACCATCTAGGAAAAGCAAATGTAGTGGCGGATGCTCTTTGTCGAAACCCCAGCTTGGGCAACGACAGTCTACCAAATTGGAGACCTGAATTTCAGCAGGAGTTTGCTAAACTCAACTTGGTGATGGTCACCGAAGGCAATGTATCAAACTTGGAAATACAACCTACCCTGATAGAACAGATTAAGGAGGCTCAGCGTGGACACCCCAGCATTGAAGGCATAAAAAGGAAAGTGAGTTTGGGCAAGGCCTCAGAATTCGTCATAGACGAGCAGGGAATATTATGGTACGGAGATAGGCTTTGCGTACCAAATATTGAGGACCTTAAACAGCAAATTCTAGCTGAAGGCCACACCGCTCCATATTCAATCCATCCTAGAGGAACCAAAATTTACAAGGACCTTCGGGAAAAATTTTGGTGGCACGGTATGAAAAGGGACATAGCCACGTTCATTGCATGTTGTGATTCATGTCAGCGCATTAAGGCCGAGCACCAAAACCCCGGAGGACTATTACAGCCAAACAAGATACCCGAGTGGAAATGGGACGAGATTGGAATGGATTTTATTGTTGGACTACCTCGGTCACGGTACGGAAATGATGCCATATGGGTCATCACAGATAGACTGACTAAGGTGGCACATTTCATCCCAGTGAAGACAACCCACACCACTCAGAAGCTTGCCAGGCTTTATCTCTCCCATATCGTCTGTTTGCATGGAGTCCCAAAGACTATAATATCTGACAGAGGCACCCAATTCATCTCTAGCTTTTGGGATCACTTACAACAGGCTCTGGGAACTCAACTAGCATTCAGTACAGCATACCACCCCCAGACGGATGGACAAACTGAACGGGTAAACCAAATTCTAGAAGACATGCTGAGGGCGTGTGTCCTCACCTATGGGACCAGTTGGGAAGAAAGCTTGCCATATGCAGAGTTCGCGTACAACAACAGTTACCAAGCCAGCCTACAAATGGCAGCCTTTGAAGCCTTGTACGGGTGGAGATGTCGTACCCCACTAAATTGGTCAGAGACCGGAGACAGCCATATCTTCGGCCCAGACATGCTCAAGGAAGCTGAGGAGAAAGTTAAGCTAATCAGGGACCGACTCAAGACAGCTCAAAGCCGACAAAAGAGTTATTACGATCGAAAACATCGGGGAGTCAGTTTTGAACCCGGTGAGTATGTGTACCTGCGAGTATCTCCTATGAGGGGTCTACAATGATTCAAAGTTAAAGGAAAGCTAGCACCAAGATTCATTGGACCATTCTGTGTAGTTGCACGAAGAGGCACCATAGCCTACCAGCTAGACCTACCCGAAGAACAGTCAGACGTCCACGACGTGTTCCACGTATCACAGTTGAGGAAGTGCGTAAGCAACCCAGAGAAGCATGTATCCCATGAAGACATTGACGTGCAACCAGACCTCACCTACAGGGAACGTCCAATAAAAATATTGGAGGAATCTGAAAGGAGGACCCGTCAAAAAACAATCAAGTTTTTCAGAGTTCAGTGGAGCAATCACACCGAGAATGAAGCAACATGGGAAAGAGAGGATTTTCTTCGGACAGAGCACCCACACCTATTTGAGGATCAACTGAAATCTCGGGGACGAGATTTTTCCTAAGGGGGTAGGTGTTGTGACACTCCAAAAAAAATTATTTGGTTTTTTTAAAATTTTCTTTTTTATTTA
This sequence comes from Aegilops speltoides, assembly GCA_021437245.1. NCBI lineage: Eukaryota > Viridiplantae > Streptophyta > Magnoliopsida > Poales > Poaceae > Aegilops > Aegilops speltoides. The sequence continues at coordinate 221,686,676 of CM038142.1, read as the reverse complement.
TTTGAAGGAGGCTATTTCAAATCTTTCTATAAGGGCTCTCCTTCTCAAAAAAAATTCTCTTATGTCAAGATTTTATTTTGGGTCATCCTCAACCTTGAGGTTTGATATTGAAGGCTCTTTATTGGTGTTGACTCATCAAAATTTATTTTTGAAAGTTTTTCTTTTAAAAAGAAATCCTTAGAGTTTTGGATTTATTCCTTTTTATCCCAACCATCCTCTTTCACCATGCTCCATGTTAGAAAAATTCCTCCAAAATACCTCCCTCCACTTTGGGTCAAGTCAAGTAGCCAATCCTAGCAAGTCCAACCCATTTTTGATTTTTATTCCATTTATTTTAACCCCAAAACTATTTCTGTCTTTTATTTTGGACCTAGGTGATTTACAAAGGAAGTACCTGATTTCCTTTGAGTTTTGATCTCAAACCAACTCCTCTGATTAGTCCTTAGCACCCCCAACCTAGATCCATCAAGATCCACTCTTCCACAGTTCAAAATTTTCAAGTTTTGCTCACTGCAAGTTTGGACCAGATTCATCATTTTTAGTGAAATTCATATTTTTCCGTTTCCAAAAATTCTGACAAAAATCAAGCAGCCCCCAGGTGCATTGAGAGTCCACCTCACCAAAGATTAGCTCCAGATAAATTCTCCACATGCCAAAATCATTTCATCGAGCACTGGCCCGCCTTTATTCATCAGACATGTTCGAGTTTCATGTTTGATTCGGCCGTCAGTGTCGTTTTCTTCAGAGACTCGGCGTCGATCTCACCAGTGCATGCGCTGGCACCTTGCGCACTGCTCCTCCTCCTTATCCAGAGCACCGCATGTTCCTTTGGACAGGCACCATCATCGGTGGTGACGTGTCTCGCCGACGCCGGCAGCTTCTGCGGTGGCAGAGCCACCCGTGGCAGCCAGCGGGAGCTAGCACCAGCTTTCGGCGTCGTCCAGCACCGCCCAAGCCACCCGAGGCCTCCGTGTGGCTGTCTGCTCCTCTGCGTGCACCGCAGCACCGTCGCCGTGGCCTGGCGAGCACAGGGCGTGCTCTCTGCCGCCAACGGGCCCGCAAAGCGCCGTTCCATCGAAACCGCGGAGCAGGACTAATCCAACCAAGGTTATCGTTTGAGTGGAACCATTGGACCATCACGTTGTTGCCCAGCCACCAAAACCACCCGTCCGGCCACTGCCTCGCCGTAATCGCCGCCGGAGTTATCCCGTTCGCGGGAACACCTCGGGCCGGCTATAAATAGCCACCCCGAGCTCGCCTTCGACCAGCACCACTCCCTCCACCTCGCCAGAACTGCGCTCGACCCCTAGGAGGATCCCGAGGAGGCCTTCTCCTCCGTCTCCGGCCGCCCCGATCCGCCTCGGGCTCCGGCTCGATCCACTTAGGTGAGGTCATCCCCGCCTCCCAAACCGTGTCAGCGGCCCTCTGGTACACCCAGTACTCTAACCCGAGCCTCAATTCAACCTTTGTAGCCCTCCCCGACGAGATCCACCGACGCCTGAGCCGTCGTCCGCCGGAGTGAAGGCCGCCGTCGACGTGGGGCTCACCGACGACCAACTCCACCACCCACAGACGCGAGAGAGCACCACAGAGTCCGTGAGGTACCTCCGCCTCCTCCTAACTCGCCAGGATCGCCACTGCCACCACCGCAGCTTGAGCGCCAAGGCGCTCTGCTTTCTCTCAAACTTTTAAACCTGATGAGTGGGCCCCCTCGTCAGCCTCTCTTTCATATTCAAACCGTTTTTTCTGGAAAGCGCCTTCGGGCAAATACGCTTTCAATCTGAAACGTTTTTCTGTCTTTTTCTGTTCTACCCCCTGGAGACTTTCTATTTCATTATAGACAAGTCCCTGGGCTAAATCTTTAATAACTTTTAAACAGAAGATGATTTTTGATTGATTCTTTTTCTGTCACCTTTATTTTTCTGTCTAGTTTTTTATCATATTTATTTGAAAAATATTTGGAACACTTTTTATGCACACACGGTATTTACGTTAGTGCGTATTTTCGTTATACCGTAGATACCGGAGGAGGTGACGGAACCGCGAACTTCACCGAGCTAGACTCCGACTACTCCGAACCAGGCAAGCATGTTTGAACCTTTGATATGATGAGTGTTTTGCATGTTTGCATTAAGTAGTCAGTTCATGGCATGTTTATATGCATAGCAGTAAGTGTTATATTGCATGCAAAGCTGATACAAGTAAGCTTCGAAACTCCATATGTTATTTGATGTGAGTTTACATGATCATGTGTTGACATGAGAGGTGGTAAGATGGCAGTGTTGAAGCATGCCAGTCTTATGCCAAACCATTTAACTCCAGTGTTAACGTGGGTCAAGTCACGTTACCATCCATTTCTTTTTGTGCTACCACATGTTTTCTGCAAAGAATATGGTTTAGTAAGTTACAAACCTCTTGCCTCGTACACACCAGATAGAGAGGCTGTGATGAGGGTTACATGGCCCCGGATTAAAGCCAGTCATCCGGTCAGGGGGCATGGGTGTTTCCGGTTGGGACCGAGAGGGGGCACCCCTTAGAGCGCGCGTATATAAATTTGATCCCATGCTATTCGAGGTTGTGGCCTCCGCGACTCAAATTTTTTCTTGAATGTTGCCTAGGGTGATTCCTGGCATCGTGAGGTGGAAATGGGTGTGTACTGGTTAGATGTGTTTCTACTGAAATACCATAAACGGAATTAGTCCTTTGTGACTACTGAAATCTGTTGGCTGTTGTTAAATAGTACAAACTCTGCAGAGTCAAAATCATTCAAGTAACCGTATCTTGGTCAAGGACTGTGTTAAACTTATCCTTGTCAGTCTCAGTGTCAATATCAGTGACAATTCTCCCGTGAACAAACATGAGTGTTAACTCCGGCTAAATGATTACTCCTGTGGATGGACTAACCCGTTTATTATTATGTGCTAAGTATTTCCTGTGAGTGATTTATCTTCATGAATTTATTGAATATGAATGATGAAATATAAGCCCTTTCTGTGATGTCGCTCAGACATCCGACTGTGACACTCTTGTTATTTACTTTCAATATAAGCCCTTTCTGTGATGTCGCTCAGACGTCCGACTGTGGCACTCTAGTTATTTACTTTCAATATAAGCCCTTTCTATGATGTCGCTCAGACGTCCGACTGTGGCACTCCTGTTATTTACTTTCAATATAAGCCCTTTCTGTGTTGTCGCTCAGACGTCCGACTGTGGCACTCTTGTTATTTACTTTCAATATAAGCCCTTTACGTGATGTCGCTTAGACGTCCAACTGTGGCATCACTGTCATTTACTTTTCATTATAAGCCCTTTCTGAGATGTCGCGTAGACGTCCGAATGCGGCATGTTAATTTGTTTTACCTTTCGAGGCGTCGCTTCAGACACCCGATCGGTTGTCAGTTATTTTATTGGGATTTCGGGAGGACTACCGCCTGACTTTCTTTTTATTCAGCATGCCGTGCAAATTTATTATTTGAGTGTGCATTGCTAACTGCTCATGGTGCATCATGTTTACATTTGTTATATCTTATGTCCGAACTGTCTTGCGAGTACATTCAAAGTACTCACCTGGCTTGTTGATTTGGCCAGATGTTGATGAAGGCGATCTCATGGATGAAGAGTACGATAGCTAGTCCGATGCCTAGAGGAGTCCCAATCAGTCCCGTGCGATCCTGGATTTGGTCACTTGTATCATATATGCTTCCCCTACCCGAATAAAATCATCGAGCCTCACCTCGACGCTCGATGAGTTACAGGATTTGGAGTCACGTCACCCGCTTGACTGTGACATATCCACCACCACTTTTATTTCGAGTCAGTAGTATGCCACCACTCCCTTGTGTCATATCCGCCCTTATGTATAATATTGGCGTGCTTGCAATAAACTGTTGAGCTACCTTAGCTCAACCCTGTATAATATTTAATACTACTGGATTTCTGTATCAAGTATTTGTCTACTAGTAAGGAGGATTTTTCCTATACTGGTCTATTTAAAGGTCGGTTTCCTAATAAGTCTTTTATTGGAAAACCGGTCATGACAAATAATTTCTACAAAATAAAACCACCGCCGTGCTCTAAAAAGATATAAGTGAAGCACTAGAGCGAAATTGTCTTGCTCAAAAGATATATGTGAAGCACATAGAGTATTCTAATAAATTCTGAATCATGTTGTATTTCTCTCAAAAGATGTGTACAACAAGGATGATTGTGGTAAACTAAAAAGAAAAGACTCATATCATACAAGACGCTCCAAGCAAAACACATATCATGTGGTGAATAAAAATATAGCACCAAGTAAAGTTACCGACAAACGAAGACGAAAGAGGGGATGCCTTCCGGGGCATCCCCAAGCTTAGGCTTTTGGTTGTCCTTGAATTATCCTGGAGTTCCATGGGCATCCCCAAGCTTAGGCTCTTGCCACTCCTTATTCCATAGTCCATCAAATCTTTACCCAAAACTTGAAAACTTCACAACACAAAACTCAACAGGAAATCTCATGAGCTCCGTTAGTGCAAGAAAGAAAAACCACCACTTAAGGTACTGCAATGAACTCATTCTTTATTTATATTGGTGTTAAGCCTACTGTATTACAACTTCTCTATGGTTCATACCCCCTCGATACTATCCATAGATTCATCAAAACAAGCAAACAACACACGAAAAACAGAATCTGTCAAAAACAGAACAGTGTGTAGCAATCTGTAACTTTCGATTAATTCTGTAACTCTAAAAATCCTACCAAAATAGGAAGTCCTGAGAAATTTATCTACTGATCTACTGCAAAAATAATCAACTAAAAATCACGTTTCTGTGATTTATTAAAATTATTCTCGTGCACTCAAAAGTTTCTGTTTTTTAGCAAGATCAAATTAACTATCACCATAGGTTATCCTATAGGTTCTACTTGGCACAAACACTAATTAAAACATAAAACCACATCTAAAGAGGCTAGATGAATTATTTATTACTAAACAGAAGCAAAAAGCAAGGAAAAAAAATTGGGTTGCTTTCCAACAAGCGCTATCGTTTAACGCCCCTAGCTAGGCATAAAAGCGAGAATAGATCTAGGTATTGCCATCTTTGACATTCAACTCATAAGTGGCTCGCATAATAGATTCATAAGGCAATTTGATTTTATTTCTAGGAAAGTGTTCCATGCCTTTCCTTAATGTAAATTGGTATCTAATATTTCCTTCCTTCATATCAATAACTGCACCAATCGTTCTAAGGAAGGGTCTACCAAGAATAATAGGACAAGAAAAATTGCAATCTATATCAAGAACGATAAAATCTACGGACACATAATTCCTATTTCCAACAATAAGAACATCATTAATCCTTCCCATAGGTTTCTTAATGGTGGAATCCGCAAGGTGCAAGTTTAAAGAGCTATCATCAAATTCGCGGAAACCTAGCACATCACATAATGTTTTTGGAATAGTGGAAACACTAGCACCCAAATCACACAAAGCATAGCATTCATGATCTTTAATTTTAATTTTAATAGTAGGTTCTCGCTCATCATAAAGTTTTCTAGGGATAGAAACTTCCAATTCAAGTTTTTCTTCATAAGATTGCATCAAAGCATCAACGGTATGTTTGGTAAAAGCTCTATTTTGACTATAAGCATGAGGAGAATTCAACACAGATTGCAACAAGGAAATACAATCTACTAAAGAACAATTATCATAATGAAATTCCTTGAAATCCTAAATAGTGGGTTCATTGCTATATAAAGTTTTGACCTCTCCAATCCCACTTTTACCAAATTTAGCATCAAGATCTAGAAACTCCGAATCATTGGGACGCCTTTTAACTAAAGTTGACTCATTTCCAGTCCCATCATTATCAAGATCCATATTGCAAAACAAAGATTTAATAGGGGACACATCAATCAATTTTATATCTTCATCATTATTTTCATGGAAACTAGAAGAACACGCTCTTACAAAGCAATCTTTCTTAGCACGCATCTTAGCGGTTCTTTCTTTGCACTCGTCAATGGAAATTCTCATGGCTTTGAGAGACTCATTGATATCATGCTTAGGTGGAATAGATCAAGTTTAAAAGAATCAACATCAAGAGAAATTCTATCCACGTTCCTAGCCAATTCATCAACTTTAAGCAATTTTTCTTCAAGCAAAGCATTGAAATTCTTTTGAGAGATCATAAATTCGTTAACACTATTCTCACAATGAGAGGGCATCTTATTAAAATTTACATAAGAGTTGTTGTAGGAATTACCATAATTATTAGAGGAATTACTAGGGAATGACCTAGAATTAATGTTTCCTCTATACGCGTTGTTACCAAAATTATTCCTACCAACAAAATTCACATCCATAGATTCATTATTATTCTCAGTCATAGTAGACAAAGGCATATCATTAGGATCAATAGGAGCACTCTTATTAGCAAATAATTTCATAAGTTCATCCATCTTTCCACTCAAAACATTAATCTCTTCTATCGCATGAACCTTTTAACTAGTAGATCTTTCGGTGTGCCATTGAGAATAATTAACCATAATATTATCTAGGAGTTTAGTAGCTTCTCTTAAAGTGATTTCCATAAAAGTGCCTCCCGCGGCCGAATTTAAAAGATTTCTAGAAGCAAAATTCAAACCGGCATAAAATTTTGTATGATCATCCATAAATTCAAACCATGAGTAGGGCAATTGCGAATCATTAATTTCATCCTCTCCCAAGATTGTGCAACATGTTCATGATCAAGTTGCTTAAAATTCATAATATCATTCCTAAGGGAGATGATCTTAACGGGAGGAAAATACTTAGAGATAAAAGCATCGTTGCACTTATTCCATGAATCAATACTATTTTTAGGCAATGGCGAAAACCAAGTTTTAGCACGATCTCTAAGCGGAAATAACTTCAATTTAACAATATCATTATCCGCGTCTTTCTTCTTTTGCATATCACACAATTTAGTATTATATTGCGCCATCGTGACAAGCAATCCAACACACCAGCACAGAAGAGGCAAGCGAAAAAAAGGCGAACTAAAAAGAGAGCGCAAATAAAACGGCAAGGGTGAAGTGGGGGAGAGGAAAATGAGAGGCAAATGGCAAATAATGTAACGCGAGGGAGATGAGTTTGTGATGGGTACTTGATATGTCTTGACTTGTGCAAAGACCTCCCCGGCAATGGTGCCAGAAATCCTTCTTGCTACCTCTTGAGCACTGCGTTGGTTTTCCCTTGAAGAGGAAAGGGTGATGCAGCAAAGTAGCGTAAGTATTTCCCTCAGTTTTTGAGAACCAAGGTATCAATCCAGTAGGAGGCTCCACGCAAGTCTCTCGTACCTACACAAACAAACAAGACCCTCGCAACCAACGCAATAAAGGGGTTGACAATCCCTTCACGGCCACTTGCGAAAGTGAGATATGATAGAGATAATAAGATAAGATAAATATTTTTGGTATTTTTATGATATAGATTGGAAAGTAAAGATTGCAAAATAAAGTAGATTGAAAACTTATATGATGGAAGATAGACTCGGGGGCCATAGGTTTCACTAGTGGCTTCTCTCAAGATAGCATAAGCATTACGGTGGGTGAACAAATTACTGTCAAGCAATTGATAGAAAAGTGCATAGTTATGAGAATATCTAGGCATGATCATGTATATAGGCATCACGTCCGCGACAATTAGACCGAAACGATTCATCATCTGTTACTATTACTCCACACATCGACCTCTATCCAGCATGCATCTAGAGTATTAAGTTCATAAGAACAGAGTAAGACATTAGGAAACATGCCATGATGTAGAGGGCTAAAATCAAGAAAAATGATATAAACCCCATCTGTTTATCCTCGATGGCAACAATACAATATGTGCCTTGCTGCCCCTGCTATCACTTGGAAAGGACACCGCAAGATTGAGCCCAAAGGTAAGCACTTCTCCCATTGCAAGAAAGGTCAATCTAGTAGGCCAAACCAAACTGATAATTCAAAGAGACTTGCAATGATATGCAATCATACATAAAAGAATTTAGAGGAGATTCAAATATTTCTCATACATAAACTTGATCATAAACCCACAATTCATCTGATCTCCAAGAAGATCGAGGAGAACTTTGTATTGAGATTCAAAGAGAGAGAAGAAGCCATCGAGCTAATAACTATGGACCTGAAGGTCTGTGGTAAACTACTCACGATTCATAGGAGAGGCCTTGGTGATGATGTAGAGGCCCTCCGTGATTGATTCCCCCTCTGGCGGAGTGCCGGAAAAGGCTCCAAGATGGGATCTCACGGGTACAGAAGGTTGCGGTGGTGGAAATAGGGTTTCATGGTTCTCCTGAATGTTTTCAGGGTACGTAGATATATATAGGAGGAAGAAGTAGGTCGGTGGAGCCACGAGGGGCCCACGAGGGTGGGGGGCGCGCCCTCCTGCCTCGTGGCCGCCTCGGCTGCTTCTTGACGTCCACTCCAAGTCTCCTGGATTGCGTTTGTTCCAAAAAGATCGCTCCCGAAGGTTTCATTCCGTTTGGACTCTGTTTGATATTCCTTTTCTTCGAAACACTGAAATAGGCAAAAAAACAGCAATTTAGGCTGGACCTCCGGTTAGTACGTTAGCAGGTTAGTCCCAAAAATTACATAAAAGTGTATCGTAAAGCCCATAAACATCCAAAACGGGTAATATAATAGCATTGAAAAATCAAAAATTATAGATACGTTGGAGACGTATCAGGTAGAAGTCTTAATCTGCTCTATCAGGACACAGTCCGAAAAATGGGTATTGACTCGTCAAGAATCAAACCCGCTAAAACTACCTTTAAAAGAGTAATACCTGGTGTAGAGGCCGGCTACACGGGTTCAATCATATTGGAGGTCATATTTGGTTCACCGGACAACTTCCGAAGTGAAGACTTAATCTTTGACATCGTCCCTTTCTGCAGTGGCTATCACGCACTACTCTTCTCTAAAAATTAAAATGCTAGGCCCACGCGGTGTTATAACAGTTCATGGAAACATGGATCCTTCCATCCATACTGAGGAACACACCGCGGCCCTAGCAGCAGAAGTATAGGTCAGCCTTATCAAGTCGAGCTCCACATTGGCATTTAAGCCACCGGACCCTGCCAAACGAGTCCGGACTACACAGCAGAAGGATAGTCCAGCTCATCAGGAGCTCGACTAGCAATCCGGACTCTGTCTTCACCCCAACAAAATAGCGGCATATGTACCGTGTGCTTATAATTACGCACTAAAAATACCATGGGCGATGATGGAGGCATATTGAGGATGAGGTCCACAATGCGGCTCAACCGTGTCCCGACCCCCATCTATCCTTTTCTTAACGTCGTTTTGTTTTTCAGGATCATTACAACCTACAATGCCCTTTTTATGGTGTCAAAGGGCCCCTTTTCCGTCCCCTAATGACAACTTATTCGTTAATCCTCTCAAAGGATCACTCACCAAGGCGGAAAGAAGCATAGATGTACAGCAGAGTACCTAAAGGATCTTTCAAGATCACCTCCCCGAATGTTCTTAAATACTTGTACACAGCTTTCCCTTGCTCTCGGCATGTAAAATAGCCTTGATGCTAATAGCATTATCTGTACAAATACGTTTTGACGTATCAATAAGACTATAATGGAAGCAGTTTTGCGCCCAAATTACATGGTACTAACTTATTCCTTCTTCCGTATTTCGTTTTATCATTTGATCGCCATGTACACCTCGGCCCGACCTAAATCGCCAGGGGCTCCATACAGCCGCGTGCATCTATTAAATTTATTATAAGTCCGAACACTTTCACAAGTGTAATTCGGCGTCCCGAATTTAGCATTATATGCATTAGCTCTGAATCATGTCTTGGGTCAATAGTTGGGTCGCCTGCCCTCGTTGTTACTACCTTACGCTCCGATTGTTCGCTAAGGAAGTTATAACGCCCTCGATCTTGGCTATATCTCCCACGTGTCGAGCACGACTTAGAGGCATAACCGCATTGAAAGCAATGTCGCAAGTGAGGTAATCTTCACACAACCCATGTAATACATAAGGGAAAAAGATACATAGTTGGCTTACAATCGCCACTTCACACAATTACATGAATAAAGCATTACATCATCCAGATACAAACAAGGTCCGACTACGGAACCAAAATAAAAGAAGAACCCCAAATGCGACAAAGGTCCCCGATCGACCCCAACTGGGCTCCACTACTGATCAACTAGAACGAAACAACACAAAGGGCAAAATCTTCATCGAGCTCCTCCTTGAGCTTGGTTGCGTCACCTGCAAACTGGTTTTGGAAGTATCTGGTGAGCCACGAGGACTCAGCAATTCCATTACCATGGGTATCAAGACTAGCAAAGCTTAATGGGAAAGGAAGGGGTAAAGTGGTGAGGTTGCAGCAGCGGCTAAGCATAATATGGTGGCTAACCAACGCAAATAAGAGCGAGAAGAGAGCAAGCGGAACGGACGTGAACTAGCAATGATCAAGAGGTGATCCTGAACACCTACTTACGTCAAACATAACCCAGAAACCGTGTTCACTTCCCGGACTCCGCCGAGAAGAGACCATCACGGCTACACACTCGGTTGATGTGTTTTAATTCAATCAAGTGTCAAGTTGTCTACAACCGACATTAACAAATTCCCATCTCGCCACATAACCGCTGGCACGGCTCTTGAAAGTTTATACCTGCAGGGTGTCCCAACTTAGCCCATGACAAGCTCTCGCGATCATCGGCGAATAGACCTTCACCCGAGACCTCCGATCAGGCTCGGTATCCCGACATCAAGACATTTCGACAATGGTAAAACAAGACCAAGAAACCTCCCGCGTGCCGACATCCCGATAGTAGCCACAGATCTCGCCTCGAGCCACGACCGGATGAGCACTACGCATAACTAGAACCAGCCCTCGTGTTTCCCGAGGTGGCGCTGCAAGTGGTTCTAGTTTGGACCAACACTTAGACAAGCATTGGCCCGGGGCTAAAATAAAGATGACCTCGAGAGAGCGACTCCCAAGGGAAAAAGTAGGTGGTGGTGAGGCAAATGGTAAAAGGCAATGTTGGGCCTTCTTGGACAAGTTTTATTCAAAGCGAACTGTCGGGGGTCCCATAAATCACCCGACCGCGTAAGGGACGCAAAATCCGGGAACATAACACCGGTATGACGGAAACTAGGGCGGCAAGAGTGGAACAAAACACTAGGCATAAGGCCGAGCCTTCCACCCTTTACCAAGTATATAGATGCATTATTAATATAAGAGATATTGTGATATCCCAACATAAATCCTGTCCACCATGGAGAAATCTTCAACTTCACCTGCAACTAACAACGCTATAAGAGGGGCTGAGCAAAGCGGGAACATAGTCAAACAGTGGTTTGCATAGGAATGGTGTCAAAGGTTAGAGGTTCATGGCAATATGGGATGGCTGGACAAACAGGTAATAGGTAGCGCAGCATAGCGAAAGAACGAGGCAACTAGCATAGCAATGATAGTAGTGAGATCCAGGGTAGCGGTCATCTTGCCTGAAATCCCGCAAGGAAGAACGAGTCCATGAAGAAGATGAACGGATGAAGCCGAACCAACCGAAGACGAACGAATCCTCACGATCGCAACGAAACGGGAACTATCGAGAAGAAGCACACAACAAAGTAAACACACCACACATGAACATGACATGATGCACAACAAGCATGATGCATGACAATGCTACATGAAGCTACTCATGGCAGGAGATGATGCAAACAAGAACAACACATCAAGGCAAGTTTAAATGAGGCCGGGAACAACATATAACAATTCCGGTAAGTCCTCATATGCATATTTCGAAATTGGTCCAGAACTGAATAAACATTAAGTTGAAGTTGTTAAACAGCAAGTTAAGATGCACCAAGATGATCTACACGAAATTCTAGTCAAGTTACATATAAAGTTCATTAGATTCGGAGCTACGGCCTAGAAGATATGAGCACAACAAGTCAAACATGTCATTGATGCAAAATGCACCCAAACATCAAGCAAACACACCAAAACAAGGATGCAACATGATAATATGAAACTACATGCAAAATCAAGCAAGTTTCATATAGAGCACGCTCAAAACGGAGCAACGGTGCAACACATGCACACTATACAAGTCATAGCAACAATCTGTCTAAAACAGCTTCTAGGCATCTTACAAGCATCAAAACACCATGCTACAGCATCCCAACATAATAACAAAAGGCATGGGCATGAAGTACATGTAAAGCATAACAAAACATGAACACTGAGCTATCCCCAGAAACAACTAGAACATGCTCAAAAAGACATGGAGATATTGCAAGTAATAACAGTTTCAGACTTTGGCAGAAATAACATCAGGTTGCAATGTTTAGAGCTATCAAACAACATGTTACAGGAACATATCATGGCAAACAAAGGCATGGCATGAAACTACTAATAGCATATATAAAAAGACCCTTACTGACCATAAGCCAAAAAGGCACGGAAAATATGATGGCACCCATGTAAACATGGCAAGTTATATTACAGATTTGAACATGGCAGGAACAACAATTAGTAGGCATGTTCGTGAGCTTGAACCACTCACTACAGAGCAATACATGGCATGGCAAGGCAACCAAAAGCAAGAAGGCATGTTTATGAAGCTAAGCATGGCAAGAGCAAGGTCATAGCATACACGGATCAACTACAACGACCTCGTGAAAATTGAATCTCATGCAAACAATCTGTCAGGAAACATTTTCAAGCAACTTTGGAGCAAGAAATGAACATGTTCCAGCAGGCTATAATTACAACCAAGGGCATTAATGGATAGAGCAAGACATGTATATCAAAACATGTTTATAGAGCATCTCCAGATTATGCATAGAATGATTACTAGAAGCATGTTAACATGGCATCAAAATATAACAGAATCTGCCAGGAAAACAACAACAGCAACTACCCTACTTTACAAGCTCAATGCACTCAGCACACAACTCACAAAAATACAAGGTCAACACCACTAGAAAGATGGCATGACAAAGTCCAATATTCATGTAGAGCTCACACTCATAGGATGCACACATAAATCATGGCAAAAATGACAAAAGAGCTCGAGCTGATAAGATTCTGAAACTAACGATCTGAAGCCTACTTCCAACAGCATTTCGGGCGTCAAGATGAGCTCAAATGCAAATGTTGCAATGGAATGAAATGATGTACTCGTCTAGACGAACAATTTGACATATTATACGCGCAAAACGGAGCTACGGATGCGGAGATGTGATGCGATGAAAATGGCATGAAATCAACAGAAATCTGGGACTTAGTGGAATTTCGGGGAGAAATCAACCTGCGCACGGATTTTGATGCTCGTCGGAGTTCTCGCCGGAGAAGTGGCCGGAGGGGTCGGAGGAGACGCGGGGGCGGAGGGAGCCGGCGCGGCGGCGGGCGGGCGGGGATCCGCCGCCGGCACCGGATCCGGCACATGGGCGACGGGAGCCCGAGGCGACCGGGCAACCGGCGCGGCGGCTGTTGCGGCGATTCTTGGCGGCGGACGGCAAGGCGAGGCCGGGCGAGCGAAAGGCGGCGGATGGCGGCGGGCGAAGCGGAGGAGGCGATCGGCGGCGGCGACGCCGGCTGGCGGAGGCGGGGTCCGGCAAGGCAGCATGGGACGGCGGTGGCGCGGCGGCGGCGGCGGAAGGCGGCGGCGCCGAGGAGGAGGGGCGGGTCCGGCGGCCGGAGGGGAGGCGAGGCGCTGGCCGGCGGCGGCGCACGCGGGCCTGCAAGGGTTTCCAGATGGTTCCCGCGGCCGGCGCGCGGGGAGAGGCGGGCGCGACAGTGGCGAAGCGGGGTTGGCGAGGAGGCGGAGGGCGACGTGGCAGCCGTGATTGGTCGGTGACGCGGTCCGGCGGACGTGTCCGCGCGGGCGGACGCGTCGTCGCGCGCGCGAGGGGAAATTAGGTTTCGGGGAAATAGACCGCGAATTTGGAGGGGGATCACTTATTTATAGGTAGAGGGAGCTAGGAGAGTCCAAATGAGGAGCGGTTTTCGGCCACGCGATCGTGATCAAACGACCGAGAGCATGGAGGGGAGTTTGGTGGGTTTTGGGCCACTTTGGAAGGGGTGTTGGGATGCAACTCAAAGAGGGCTTTATGTTACCCTGCTAACTGCTGAGTACCAAACGACCTCCAAATGGCACGAAACTTGACAGCGGTTCACGGTGTTATTGCAAGGTCATGGCAAACCTCGGCCATTCCGAGAAAGTTTAACACCCGCATACGAAAAGAGAGAAGAGGGACGCCGGATGACATAGGAGCGCCGGATTGCAAAACGGACAACGGGGAAAATGCTCGGACGCATGAGATAAACACGTATGCAAAATGAAATGCACATGATGACATGATATGAAATGCATATGACGACACGGCAAATGCAACACGCAAGCAAATGACATGGCAACAACGGCGAATAATCGCGTATATCCGGCGACGGATCCGGCGCATGTATAAAGGAGAACTATTGTGATTGTGTTTCTGGTTGGCTGGACAAACACCTCAGTAGAGAAAGCCGAAAACTGACTATCATGATGCGGCGAGAGCTAGTCAGCTATTCGGTGAATCAGTATAAATCTATTGCGATTTTTTGTGTAATATGAAGGACTAGTTTTAACTTGATTCGGTGTTTACAGCGCCCAAGTTCGGATCGCCGACCAATACCAGGGGTTGCGCCTATAATTCTATCGTCAAACTCCTATGGCTAAGTGAGAGTGATAAAACCGTATAGTCTAATTGCCTGGTTCTCCGCACTAGCACCTCCTTCAAGGACCAAATTGTTGGATCAAGTGTGTTTCTGTGCCGTTCCGAACACCCCCATAGTATCTACTTGAGGGGTTGAAGCCGATGACTGGTCAACTCTCAGATTTAATAAACGGCCGCAACGAAGGATAAATAAATTCGGAGGAAACAAAACTAACATTATACGAACGCTTTGTTTTCATTAAACAGTTTGGGCATTGCTGATACATTCATTCAAACATCACGTCCTTCAAACACATGCCCTCTATAATACAGGATCCTTCAAGGACGTCATTGAAGTACTTCTCCGGCATACGATGCTCCTTGCCTGAGGGCAGTCCTTCGGTTGCAAGACTAGTGGCATTCATCTTCACCCATTGTACCTTGACACAGGCGAAGGCCAATCGGGCACCTTCAATACAGACCGACTGCTTCATAGCATCTAGCCTTGGCAGGCATCGACCAGTAGCTTCACAAGCCCAAAGTAGCTATTAGGTATTGGTTCGGCTGGCCAAAGATAGATTATGACATCCTTCATGGCCAGCTCGGCCATCCTATGCAGCTCGGTCAGCTGTTTCAGCTAATCGTTGAGGGGAAAAGGCTTCTCTGGCTCATGGTATTGTGACCAGAACAGTTTCTCAGTGGAACTCCCCTCTTCTGCTCAGAAGAAATCCACATCATCCGCAACACTTCGGGTCAAATTCACAAACGCTCCTGGAGAACTCCAAATGCGTGTAAGAAGGTATACTTTCTCCTTATATATTTGCTCTGCATATTAAAAGTCTTACCAGCCGTGATCTTCTTGGCCTCGCGGATCTCCTGATAGGCACCTCAGGCTTCTACCCGGGCTTCCTTTGCATTTTGGAGCGCCGCAGTAAGATCGGATTCTTGATCCAACACCTTGCACTCCAAATACTCACATTTCTGTACGGTGTCTGTGAGCTTTTGTTGGACTTCATCCAACCTCGCCTCATGCTTTTGGCGGGCGGTTCGTTCTTCGTCCACCTCCTTCTTGGCTGCCACCAGCGCACTCTTGAGGGCTTCGACCTCAGACATGTCAGCTATGAGCATAAACATAAAAGATCAGTTAGATAAAAAATGGGAACTCATGTCAGTTCAGATGTGCTGCGGTATAACATACCCTGTTTTGCCTCTAGCCTCCGCTTTAGTTCGGAGACTTCGGCTGCAAGCGAGGCTGCTGCCAACATCGCAGCCTACTCATCAACATAGAGATATATGTTAGCTCCTGTGGTATATTATTTGGTCCTCTGCTCGGCCCTTCTTCGGGAAACGTAGAACAAAGTCTCAGGGGCTACTATCTCTACATAGTTATTCCTTTTGAAAATAACCAAAAATACATTACTTCACATACCTCAAAGCCTGTTAAAAGGCTGGTGTAGGCTTGGTTCAATCCGCTTTTCACGGACCAAACCTTGTCAATCACCGTACCCAGAAGGGCACGGTGTTCCTCCACGATGGAAGAAATTTGAAGCGCTTCCATCAGAATGTCCGGCGCCTTCGAATTGACAGAGGACGACGGTGGAGACGGCGCACTCCCTTCTCTTGAAGAAGGCTGATGTTCCAATTCTGGAGCCGTATGGGTCTTCAGAATAATATTCGGTTGGGGGCCGAATTAAGCATTGCTCCCATCATCGGCCTCCGTGGGGGTGGATTTCCCCCTCTCTTCAACAACCGAGGTATTACCCTCCGCCGCCACCTTCACGGCCTCCCGAAACAAAACTTCGGTGTTATCCTGGGCAGTGGGTGGAGATCTACGGAGGTGACTTGCTCTCCATCGCATTCGTCCCTAGCGAGTTCCCAGATGATGATGATCATTGGGTGATATCGCAAGCCGGGCTATAAATGTGCACTTCAGTATGGTAAAATAATAGGGTATGAAATCAGATATGTTTATGGTGTCTTTGGATACTTACGATTCGGCCAAGGGATTCGACCTGGGGCGCCGCTTCGGGGTGGCATCGGCATCCGCTTCAGAATCGTTCGAAAATGAGGGTTTTCCCTTCTTGGCCGCCTCCGCCGCCAGATCCGCGGGAGCCCCCCTTTTCTTCTTCCCCCCTTGGTGGGAGAGTTACTCTCTTCCTCCGCTATGTCTTCGTCATGGGAGGAGAAGGCTTCAGAGTCTTCGAACATAACGTCCGAAGTACCCTTACGATGGAGACCACCTCTGGTCTCCTTGCCCTTCTTCTTGGCCTTCTTCTCCGGCGCCTGATACGGCGCCGGAACCAGCATCTTGGCCAGCAAGGGAGCGGCCTAGTCCTCGGGCTACGGAGCCGGACAGTTGATATCCTCCTCCTTGTTTTTCCAGCCCTGTGGAAGTAAGAGGCTTCAATATACTCCTTGGAAATGTGAATAAAAGTTATTATAAAACTTACGGGAGTGGCTGGACGCACGCAGTTATAGACATGGTCTTCGGTTGACTCTGGCCACGACTTTTGAGTCTTGAAGAGTAGCTTCCATATGTCTTCGTGCGTCGTGCCAAATAATTGCTATAGAGTCTAAGGACCGTCCGGGTCGAATTCCCGCATGTATTGAGTCCAGCACTGACAAGGAAGAATCCAGCGAAAAAGCATCACCTGGATCACGTTGGGGAGGCTGGTTTTCTTGCTTATCACGCCCTTGATGCGACTCTCTAGCGCCATCACCTCGTCGGGCAACTCCCAATCTAGGCCCTTATTAACCCAGGATGTAAGCCGCATTGGGGGCCCGGATTTGAACTCGGGAGCGGCGGCCCATGTGGCGTCGCGGGGTTCCGTGATATAGAACCACCCCTACTGCCATCCTTTGACGCTCTCCACAAAGGTCCCTATTGGCCAATTGACGTTGGGGCGCTTGCTCACCATGGCGCCGCCGCACTCTGCGTGTTGGCCCTCGACCACCTTTGGCTTCACATTGAAGATCTTAAGACATAGGCCGAAGTGGGGAGGGACGCGGAGGAATGCCTCACACATGATGATAATCGCCGAGAGATTGAGGAAGGAATTTGGGGCTAGATCGTGAAAATCTAGCCCATAGTAGAACATGAGACCGCGGACAAAAGGATGAAGGGAAAACCCAAGTCCGCGAAGGAAATGGGGGATGAATACTACCCTTTCGTTGGCTCCGGAGTGGGAACGATCTGCTTTTTGGTAGGAAGTCGGTAGACTATGTCCGTGGCTAGGTACCCAGCTTCTCGCAGCTCCATGATGTTCTCCTCCATAACAAAGGAGGCCATCCACTTGCCCTGCGATCCAGATTCGGACATGGCTAGGAGTGCTTGGTGCAGAGGGAAAGGATTGAGACTTGGGCGTTGGAGCTCGAATGGTAGGTAGACAACGGAGGAAGAAGGCATGGGGTAAAAAGACGGACCGTTATCTTCTTATAAAGGCAGTGGATGCCAAGCGCCCCCTCACAAGCCTTAAATCTCGCCTATTCCCAAGGGGACGTCTGAACGGCACGGTTGGTGTCGTGGGGGAGCACGAGCCCCTATGGGGCAGGGGGCCCCTTCTCGGTCCGGCAGGGAGCGGAGGGCGCACGAAGAGCAGATCGAGGTCGGGCGCGCGGGGGATTTTACCCAGCTTCAGAGCTCTCCGGAGAGATAAAACTCCTACTGCTGCTTTGCGTTTCTATTTGTTCTTCCTCGAAAGCGTGGGTATGCTGTGGTCTCGAATGAGTCGAACCTCCTCTACGTGCGCATGGGCCTCCTTTTTATAGTCTAAAGGGGTCACCGACAGGTGGCAACACAGAGAGAGGGTAAAACGTAAAACGTGGGTTGGTACAACTGCTGCCAACAAAGGTCCCTACCTAACTCGACGGCGGGGACAAGGGCATTTAATGCCCGTCCGGTCGCCCCCAACAAAGGCAGAAGCGACCGTTAGAGGCGCCACCGATCGCCACGATGGCCTCCTAGTCATCTTCACTTGCCACCTCGCACCGCATAGTCAAGACACCGCCGCCACGCACCAGAGCGATCCCGCGGCGACACGCCGTCCGATGATACTGGAGCGCGGGCGCAGAGTGGTGGCCGCTGCGGCAAGTGCCTTGCCGCTGTCGTTGACTTGTCGCACCCGCAAGCTTGCCGCTGCCGGTCTTGCCGGACGCGCAGCTGTCGCGGCAAGTCTCTTTGCAATGCCTTGTTATCTTTCCGCAAGCTCCTCTTGCCGGGTCTTGTTCTTCCCGCAAGCTCCTTTTGCCGGGTCTTATCCTTCCCGCAAGCTCCTCTTGCCGGGCCTTGTCTTCAAAGTTAACACTTTGTTCTTGAATGGCAGTAATATGAATAGTGGAGGGTCTTGGCGACGCCTAAGAAGCGCTGCCGCTGACGCCATGACTACCTGCAGACAAGTTCGGGTACTAAGGTACCCCTACTTTAGTACACCGACAGAGCCCCTGGCCTGGGCCATACACGGTGCCGAGCGCTGTTGGGCCAGCCCAAAACAGGCACGGCACGCGCTCGGGTCCAAACCAAATCCGCCAGATCCATCGCGGCCTCTTGTAACGCACACGCCAATCGCGGCGCCGTGGGAGACGTGGGTGGCGTCGCGATTTTTTCGGCGCCCACCCCGTGATCATGGGGCGGGCGAGGTCGCCTCATCCGTCAGCCTCGTTCCAGATCCCCACCACGCGGCTCCCATGCGCTTGGGGTCGGGCGGTGGAAGTGGAATCTGGGCTGTCATGAAGGGGGCAGTGGGTCGGCCCCACTCCTGCTCTTCCTTTGCCTTGATTCGCTGAGCGGGCGGCCGAGCCCCACCTCGCTCTTTAAAAAGAGCGAAGGGGAGCGCAGAAGCCCGCACTCTCTCATCTCCTCCTTTCTTCACCTTCTCCCCTCTCTCTCATTCGCCATGGAGAAAGGGAACCCCTGCCCTTCATCGGTGGCGGCGAGGGTCGCCGCTAGACAGCGAACCTCCCTATCTCATGCCTGCAGGCAGAGCCAGCCACAAGGGGAAGAGGGAGGGGGCGAGGTCGTGGATGAGGTCGAAGCGCTCGGGGAAGAGGCGGACGGGGCGGCGCGCCATCTCCGCCTCCGCCGGTGGATCCTCTCCCCACGGCGGTCCATACATGGGACGACCCTTGTGAGTTCTTCGTCAGCCGCGCCTGGCGCCACATCGCCTCCGCTTCCAGCCCGCTTGCAAGCTGATGGAGTTGGACCCGCCGAGACATCGAGATTGCACATGAGGGGCTGGGATCAGCGCACGCGAGTCCGCGCTGTATTCCCAGCCCCTAATGTGATGTATCTTGATCGTGGGTGGAAGACGTCGTCAATCCACAGCCTGATAGGGGTTTACCTCCATTTTAAGTTAATGGAGGGCGATCTCCTCTCCGCATAGGTCTTGGGGACTTCGCACTGGCGAAGTGCTGCGTGGACAGCTCCTCCGACAATAAGACTCCCCTCGAGCTAGAGTGACGAGGAGGAGAGTGACAGTGACGATGAGGGTAGTGGGCGGCGGGATGGCGGGTCCGACTAGGTGTCGGGCGCCGCTTCGTGCGCCACCGGTGACCCCATCATCCGTGTCGCCGGCTCCTTGAACTCCCCGGTCGCCTCCTTGGGCGGCTGGGCGAGGGAGGCTGCGGAAGGAAGAGGGCTGGCGACAAGGCCGCTTGTCGAGTACGAGGGCGAGTGCCTCGACAGCAGGCCGACGCCCCGCCGCCTGCCTTTGAGCCCCGCTCGGCGCCGCCATCACCGCCCAGCCTTCTGGACGGCCCCGGATGTTCTCTTGGTGTCTTCGCACCTGAGCTCGCTTAGGCGCCTTTTGCCCTTCTCGCCTCCTTGACCTACGCCCCAAGAGAGGGACAGAAAGGGATTATGGGCATCTTATCTTTTTAATTTGTAAGCCATCGGGCCTTAGCCGCATCTAAAACTTGTAATCCTCTCTTTCATGTTTTTCATCCTCTATGGACTGTACTGGAGTGGGATGTTTTTTAATGAAAAGGGGACGAAAGTCTTATCTGATATCGCAGCCCCCGGCAACTCTGGCTTGCCGGAGATGAATCTTGGTACTCGCAGGCCCCAGCAACACTGGCTTGCCGAGGTCCAGGTGCCGGCGCGCCCTTTTCCTTGTCAACAATTTAGTCAGTGCTGCAATAAGTTACTCTTGTAATATAACTTTTATTCTGGGCAATGCTTGTTATGTTACTTCCTTTATTCGGATCCATTCCATGTATGTTTTTACCCTCGCGCTTTTGGGGAACTTGCCGGTGCGAACACGCTTGCCGCAAGCGGTGAGTGCGGAACATCAGCACTTCTTGGCGGTGTTGTTTCCAAAGAAGAAACCTTGTCGGGCTAGTTGCAGACACTTTCATTGTTGAGCGGACTCAAACAAAGTAAGGGCGAACTTAACCACGAGCCGGTTCCTCCGCCGCATGTGTTTTCCATACAAGGCATGGCCGCTCAAGGAATATAACTTAAAAAATGATCAGACTCAAACTTTGGCAACTTAGCTTTTCTATCTTCTGCGTCGGCAAGGCCTACCACCGCAGCCTCGATCCAATTTCTTCCGCACTTGTGCAGCCTATCGAAAGTTCTCGTCTTGAGCCCACGCAGCACTTCAGCGGTCGCCTCTCCGCTTGACCGCTGCTTCTCGGATGAGCAATGAAGCGGCGATCTTGGCGCCAAGATCTTGGACGTATTGCATGAAGGTGCGGCTCGTGAATTGCGTGCCGTTGTCGGTTATGATCCTGTTAGGGACTCCAAAACGGCAAACAATTGACCTGAAGAACTTGACTGCTGACTGTGTTGTCACCTTCCTCACTGCCTCCACCTCCGGCCACTTCGTGAACTTGTCGATCGCCACGTACAAGTACTCGAAGCCCCCGACAGCTCGGGGAAAGGGGCCGAGAATGTCGATGTCACATCCCTAGCTTCTGGTATTGCACTAGGCTAGCTTCATGTGTGCATCATATTTAAATTTTTCTTAACTTTGAAATGGGGATTGTTGAAACCCTAGCACTAAATGAATTCAACTAGGGCTTACTAAAATCTTTTCAATGAAACCAAAATGCCCTTCATAAATGTTCACCATCTTTGGTCCTGGCTAAACCCTCTGCCAAAAATGGTTTCATATTTTTGGAGGCTATTCTGGATTTTTGAATTAATTCATAAGTATTTGAATTTGGACATTTCAATCTTATAATATTTTTAAAAGTCCAAATAATCCTGAAAGTACTTGGGGGCTATTGGAAATAATTCAAATAGTGCCCACAATTTTTGTCAGGATTTTATAAAATGAGTTAGTATTTTTACTAATTCAAAACATATCAAAAAAATAGAAAATAGAACAAAAGTAGAAATTAGAGAGAGGGAGTACCTCGGCCACTTACCTCGGCCCAGCATTGTAGTCGGTCGGCCCAGCCCACCAGCCGCCTCCTGTTGCTCTTCCTCCTCGACAAGAGGATGTAGGCGTTGCAAGGCGCAAGACGCACGCGCAGCCACCACCTCCTCCCTCCCCGCTGCCGCTTCTTCCATGACGCCACAAGGACGCCACGACACCTCCCGACCTCCTCGCTCTCTCCTCACCTCACTTTCCTCGATCCTCTCTCTTCCCCACCGAAGCGAGCTTCGCCGCCGCCGACGCTGCATATCATGCCCACCCCCACCCCTCGCTGTTGAGCCCACGAGCTCGCGGTCATCTTCTCGCCATCTCCACCGAGCCAAGCCGCCGACGCCCAGAAGGCCGCTATCGCCACCATCTTCCACCTCGAGCCGGTAACCGCCGACGCCGATTCGCCGCCACTCAAGCCGCCCCCGAGCAAGCCGAGCCCTCTTCGTGATCACAAGTGAGCTCACCGTCCGCTTCTCTCCGTTTTTTGCTCGCTACCGAAGCTTGCTACCGCCAAACTCATGAGCACCTCGCCGCCGCCCATGGCGCCACCGTGACTGTAACTCGAGCCAGCCGCCTCACAAGACGCCACCGGTTTCGGTGACGCCAGAGGCCAGAGGCCCTCCGCAGCCCTCGTCGTGCCTCGCAGCCCACATCCCGCCCGGAGCCGTGCCGCCCGCCGCCCGAGCTCCGCCTCCGCGAAGCCCGGCCACCCGCCCTCCCCGTCCTGCCCTTCGATGCGCACGAGGATGGGCTTTACTTTGGTGCCTTTGGCGATCCAAATGACGCCAGTAAGCGCCGCCCCGAGCAACACCGGCGAGCCACCGCCGGATTTCACACGGGCGCTAAACGCCGTCGCGACTTGGCGCCATTAGGTTAGGTTAGTCACTAACCACGCGGTTAGTTTAGCGGTGTGCCACTGACGGATGGGCCCCACACTCTAATTAACCCCGGGATTTATTCCCTATTTAACTTAGACTAATCCACTGGGCCCACATGTCAGGTTGACTTTGTCGACTGGTCACGACTTCGACCCCACCCCGCCAGGACACGTATAACACTGTGGATCGATTAGTGGACCCCATCGTCAGGTTTGACCTGGTCAACCGCAGCTGACCTGCTGACGCCACAAAGGACGCGATGTCGACGCAGCTTAATAATTTTTGATTTAAAATAAATCAGAAATTCCGTAAAATAGTATAAACTTCTAAAAATCATAGAAATTCAACCGTAGCTCGATTGAAATAATTTATATATGAAATATTATCAGAAAAATCCAATCTATCCATCTGTACCATTTTCATGCATGTTAGAACAACTTATGGCTGCTGTTTTGGACAAACTAAGTGAATGGCATCTAAATAATCACATATGGAGTTGAATTTGAATCTTTGGTTCAAACCAGCTTCATTTAATCTGGTTGCTAGTTGCATTAGCTCAATCAATAGCATATTGCCATGACATTATCATGCATCATATTTGTTGCATTGCATTGATTGTGTCCCTCTTTGTTTGCCGGTATTTGTCCCCTCTCGGTAGACGATGTTCCAACGATGAGTTCGATGACACCGATGAAGAGATATATTATCTTCAGAAGTGCCAGGCAAGCAAAACCCCCTTGTTCATTCTGATACAATCCCACTCTCTTGCTCCTGCTCTCTTTTACTGCATTAGGACAAAAACGTTTCAACTGTTATGTGCTGCGGTAGCTGAACCCCTTTATCCTCTGCATGACCTGTCATTGCCATAGTAAATAGATGAAACCCACTAGCATGAGTAGGAGTTATTTGAGCCCTGTTGTGCCTACTCATTCATGCTTGTTTGTCATGCCTGCTACTGCTTAGAGTTGAGTCAGGTCTGATTCATCTGGGATGAATCAGAGGTGTGTGAACATGTCCTACTGTTGAGAGCTAAGTGTGTGAACACAATTTGGTAAAGGTAGCAGTGAGAGGGCATGTAGGAGTACATGGTGGGTTGTCTCATTGTAGCTGTCCTCAGGAACTGAGTTCTGTGTTTGTGATCCATGAAAAGTTACTACCACACATTGGGCTCCGGGAGCTCCAAGCCCTCTCGGCTTCTTAATCACCCTTGTTCTCTGTCCAGGAGTTGCAACTAGTTTCTGGTGTTTGTAGGTAGTGTTAGTAGTCTACCAAGTGGCACCCGATACAAGTGGGCTTGGGACAGACTAGGCACAGTGGCACGGTGTGCCAAGTGGCACCCGGATGGTGGGCTTGGGAACCCTGCTCACATCGTTTGGGGCCGTGAGCGAAACCCCGGCCGGATCTCCTTGCGGATGGAACCCGAATAGGCGATAAACCTGGACGAGAGACTTGAGTGTTTAGGTAGGCCATGGCCGACTCCCTCGCCCGGCTTCCGCTTGAAGGTTGCCGAGGTACATGACATGTCTGTATGCGATAAGTGGCGAGAGCGCAGGTGAAGAAGTACACCCTGCAGGTTATCATTATCTATTCAATAGCCGATTCCTCGGATATGGAAACTTGGACCCTTGTACAGCCATAGGCAAGTGAAAGTGGATACTCTAAAATGCGCAAGATAAGCGTGAGTGCTATGGATGGCGCTCGTGAGGGAGACGGAGTGAATCCATAGTGGTGTATTGATATGGTGAATATGTGGACTCGTAGCGCCACTTCAAAGAGTTACTTGCAAATGTAGTTCAGATAGCCACCGAAGTCAAAGCTGGCTTGCTGCAGCTTAAACTCCACCACCCCTTTGTTGATAATGATGCATATGTAGTTAGTTCGATGTAAGTCTTGCTGGGTACATTTGTACTCACGCTTGCCTATTTTATGTTTTTGCAGAGAGACTTCAGCCTCGCTAGTAGTTCCACGTGACTTCGACGCTTAGCTCGTTACCTCAGCTACGATCTTGTGCCCTCGGCAGATCTCGTAGTTAGTCGCTTCTAAGCCTTTTTTCATTTATAGATGTCCGTACTCGACATGTTAAGCTTCCGCATGTGCTTTGACTTGTATGCTCAATGTTGGGTCGTGAGACCCATGTTTGTAATATCTCGCCCTCGAGCCTAATGAATAAATACTTGAGTCGAGAGTCATGTTGTGATGCCATGTTGTATTTGCACATATCGAGCATATTGTGTGTATGTTATTGAAATGCTTGGTATGTGTGGGATCCGACTATCTAGGTGTTTATCCTTAGTAGCCTCTCTTACGGAAATGTCTCCTAGTGTTTCCACCGAGCCATGGTAGCTTGCTACCGCTCCTAACACTTAGGTTGGCCGGCATGTGTCCTTCTTCGTTCCTGTGTCTGTCCCCTCGGGGAAATGTCACGCGATGAATGCCGGAGTCCTGTTAGCCCGCCACAGCCCGGTTCACCGAGTCCTGCTAGCCCAAGGCTACAGCCTGGATTCACTCACCGATGACCGACACGCTTGATGTCGGGTCATGGATGCTCGTCCTCGTAAGTTTGTGCCACTTTGGGTTTACGACTAGCCATGTCAGCCCGGCTCCTTATCATATGAATGCTAGCGACACTATCATATACGCAGCCAAAAGGCTTAAACGGTCCCGCAAAGGTAAGGCGACACCGTGGGAATACCGCGTGAGGCCGCAAAGTGATATGAGGTGTTACATGCTAGATCGATGTGGCATTGAGTCGGGTCCCGACAATGAGCCCCTGCACCGAAAATGGCCAGATAAAGGGATTGTTTGGAGAGCTTGATCTGGTTGATGAATCGCTTGGAGTGGAACTGCACGCTTCACACTTGGTTACTTGTGCAGCAGCATCCTCGAGGGTCGTCGGCGGAAGAAACCTTGCCTAAAGTGCTCTTGCGCCAATGTGGTGACCACATATGCCTCCATGTATCTCCGCCAACAGCTCTTGTCCTTCTTCCCGGGAAATGCATTTCAATTTCACTCTGTTGAATCTTCTTCTGTACAGTATGTCATCGACAAACTGGTACATACTTGATTGTCGGGCTACTTTCTCTGCTTCTTCTTGCTCTTCGGGAAGTTCTGCTGTTTGAAGGAAATGGACAATCTGTTGTGCCCATGCCGGAGCTTGTGGCTCGACGACAAGGACTAAAGGCACAAATGCCGCCAAGGAACATCCGCTTTACCAAGAACAACAGGATCCTGTCGGAGCGTGATGTTCCCGCAAGCGTGTCGACACAACTTGTCGGGAGCGCTCGCTTCAACGAAACAAACCCTAGGGCTTGTCGGAGCCGACCGCCTCAAGACTTTCTCAGTTGATCCTGGGGACCTTCTTGGCGGCGGCTTTGGGGAGCTCTGCCGGAAAGTAGTCGCCAGTAACCAACTTTCTCTTCTTGCTCTGTCCAGCTGATGGTGTCACAGATGGCTGAGTTAGCTTGAGCACAAAAATTCCTGGTTCCACAGGTAACTTGAGTGCGGCACACTTTGACAGGCCGTCTACAATATCATTCTGAGCTCTTGGAACATGTTCCATCTACAGGCCGTCAAAATGCTCTTCCAGCTTCCTCACTTCATCAATGTAGGCTTCCATCAGCGGACTCTGATAATCTTTATTAACTTGGCGGACGACAAGCTGTGAGTCACCCCTAACAATAAGCTTCTTGATCCCAAGTTCTGCCGCGATCCTGAGTCCGGCAAGCAAGCCTTCATACTCTGCAGTATTGTTTGTTGCTTGCTCCTTGGGAAAGTGCATTTGGATCACTTACTTGAGGTGCTCTCCGGTGGTGCGATAAGCAAGACGCTCAAGACCGGCGCCTTGCAGCGAGAAGGCACCATCAAAGTACATGATCCACTCCTTGCTTGCTTCCTTGACGGGGATGCTCTTCTCCGGAGTTTCTTCATCAGGTGTTGGTGTCCATTCTGCTATAAATTCTGCCAATCCTCGGCTCTGGATAGTTGAAGTACTTTCAAACTTGAGGCCAAAGCTTGACAGTTCCAGTGCCCACTCGACAATCCTGCCTGTTGCTTCTGGATTTTGCAATATCCTCTTCAACGGAAAGCGAGTGACAACTGTGATCTCATGTGCTTGAAAATAATGGCGCAGCTTCCTCGAGGCCATGAGAAGGCCGAAAAGCAACTTTTGCACTCCCGAGTATCTTGATCTAGCCCCCTGCAGAAGGGAACTGACAAAGTAAACCGGGCTGCACCATCTTCTTCTCTTTCTCTTAAAATCGCACAGATCCATCTTTGCCGACCAGCTTGTCGGGAAGCCCCTGCCGTCAGCCGACTCGCTTGCAGCGCTGCTCGGCTCATCATCCGCCTCCTCTCCGCTACTTAACGCAGCACTAACCACTTGATTGGTTGCCGCCAGATATAGCAAAGAACTTCTCTTGTGGCTTAGGTGCGATAAGTATTGGAGTGGAGGATAGGTATCTCTTCAAGTCTCAGAGCGCAGCCTCCGCTTCCGAGTCCATTTCATTGACCTGCCTTTTCAAAATTTTGAAAATGGCGGTAGCGCTGCCAAAGCAGACTTAGAAATGAACCTACCGAGAGCAGCAACACAGCCGCAAGTCTTCGCACATCCTTGACGCGCTTCGGCTTCAATCTGCTCGATGGCCTTGATCTTGTCGGGTTGGCTTCAATCCCCTCTCGACACAAAGAACCCGAGAAGGTTGCCGGAAGGAACTCCAAACACGCACTTCTCGGGGTTCAACTTGAGATTGACCTTGCGCAGATTTGCAAAAGTCTCTTCCAGATCTTGAACCAAAGTTTCTCTGTCCTTGCTTTTGACCACTATGTCATCCATGTATGCTTCTACATTCCTATGCAGCTGTGGCTCGAAAGCATGACTGACTACTCTTGCAAACGTTGAACCAGCATTCTTTAGTCCGAAAGGCATTCGTACAAAGCAGTACGTGCGACATGGAGTAATGAATGCGGTTTTCTCTTCATCCTCTTCTGCCATGAAAATCTGGTGGTATCCTGAGTATGCATCAAGGAATGAAAGCAGATCACATCCTGCCGTGGAGTCGACAATCTGGTCAATGCGCGGCAAGGGAAATGGATCTTTGGGACAAGCTTTATTAACATCCGTGAAGTCAATACAAAGCCTCCACTTCCCGTTCGCCTTGCACACGACTACTGGATTGGCTAACCACGTTGGATGGAGTACTCCTCGGACGAGGCCCGCTGCTTCCAACTTCTTGATTTCTTCTGCAATGAACTCTTGGCGTTCCACCGCTTGCTTCCTGACTCTCTGCTTGTAAGGCCACGCGTGAGGACAGACGGCAAGGTGGTGCACAATTACTTTCCTGGGAACACCGGGGATGTCAGATGGTTGCCACGCGAACACATCGACATTCGCCCGCAGGAAAGCAACGAGCGCGCTTTCCTATTTAGGGTCAAGCGTGGCACTGATGGTGAAGGTACCACTAGTGCCGTCCTCCTTGGCGGCCACTTTCTTGGTCTCTGGCACAGCTGTCTTTGCCTTCTTGCACTTGCCGGTGGAGCTTGATGGTGCGTCCTCGACGGTAGCGCAGCACTCCGAAGAGGTGCGCTTGCCGGAGTGGGCGTCAGAGCTACTCTTGCCGGACTTGGTCTTCTTCTTCTCCCCAGGTGCTTCAGCGGCAAGTGGTTTGCGCTCTGCTACGGCTGCTGCTTCCCGGTAGATCTTGTTGGTACAGATAAGTACATCCTTCTTGTCGCCTTGGACACAAATAACACTTATCGGACCAGGCATCTTGAGCACGTTGTAGGCATAGTGAGAGGCTGCCATGAACTTGGCAAGCGCTGGACGGCCGAGTATCCCATTGTAGGGCAATGGGAAATCAGCAACGTCAAATGTGACTCTCTCGTCACGAAATTCAGCTCGCGCCAAACGTCACTAGCAATGTGATCTTCCCTTCGGCTTGCTCCTTCCCGGTTGATTCCTTGAAAGGTACCAGTTTCTTGAGCTCATTGTCGGAATCTGGAGCTTGTTGAGCACCGCGGAAGAGATCAGATTTAGGCCGGCCCCACCGTCAACCAACATCTTTGTGACCTTGAGGTTGCGGATGGTTGGCGAAACCAACATCGGCAAGCACCCGACCGCAGTGATGCGAGCAGGGTGATCCTCAACATCAAAGACGCTGGGCGTGCTGGACCACTTCAGGGGTTTGCGCGATTCGACTGATGGTTCTGCTGCATTTACCTACCGCGCCCACTGCTTGAGTTGGCGGTGCGAGGTGTGCAGAGAAGCACCGCCGTCAACGCACAAAACTTCCGTCGCCTTCTGAAACTCTTGGTCATAGGTCCCATCCTCATCCATCTCATCATCCTCATCTTCATCTTCGTCCTTGTCGTGGCCACGGGGAGGTCTGTCTCCTTGCCGCTGCTTGGCGTTGCCGCGGCGCCCTCCCCGGGCGGGACGCTTCTTGCCGGATCCTCCGCCACCTTCCTGGGCCTTCTCCTTGTCGCGACGCTCATATTCAGCTTTCTGTAGCTCTGCCATCTGCTCAACCTTCTTGCAGGCTTGGAGGTCATGGCCCTTGGTGCGATGGATCTTGCTGTACTGCTTGTCGGAGCCATCCTGCTTGTCCGCGGCCACCACAGCCTCGCCGGAATCACCAGCTTTGGTCTTGTCGGCGCTGCCTTTGTTGCCGGAATGCTCAACAACTAGCAAATCCTTAGCTTTCCTCTTCGTTATTCCGCCTCGGTTCTTCTTGCCGAGGGCGCCCTCACTATCGATCCTTCGCTTCCTGCATTCTCTCCGGGAAGTTTCCTCCCCTCTTCAGCCCGTGCGCACTTGTCGGCCAGAGCATATAACTCGCTGACATCTCTGATTTTGCACATCGCCATCTCCTCCCTCATCCTGCGGTTATGCACGTTCTGATGGAACGCGCTGATAACCGCGGCAGGGTGGACGTCTGGGATGTTGCGCTGCACCTGGCTGAATCTCTATATGTACTTGCGCAGAGGTTCTCCTTCCTTCTAGGCAAGCAAATGAAGATCGCTTTCCTGGCCATGGGGTTTGTGGCCGCCTGTGAAGGCGCCGACAAACTGATGACACATGTCCCACGAAGAAATGGAGTTGTCCGGCAAGTGCATGAGCCAAGATCTGACGTTGGGCTTGAGTACCAGCGGGAAGTAGTTGGCGAGGATCTTCTCGTCGTGCCCTCCGGCAGCCTGCACCGCGATGGTGTAGACGCTGAGGAACTCGACGGATGTATCCCGCCATCGCACTTCTCGGCACGCCTCGCTTGAAGTTCTTGGTGCTGGGCCATCGACCTGCCGCAGCTCACGAGTGAACGCAGGGCAACCTATCACAGACGGCAAGTCGCTGGTTCTTCGGGCGCATGCATATCAACAGGGGGCCAGCGCTGGTCGACCGACGTCGCGCTTTCTCCGGCCGATGCGAAAAGATCGAGCGTCTTCGTGTCGTTGTTCTTGGAGAACTTGGCGTTGATCACGGCGAGCTCGCGGGTCCGACGATGCAGTGGAGTCGGTGTCGATGTTGGCCCGGCGAGTCGGCGATCTTGGCCTTCGGGGCGGGGAGTGCACGGTGGTAGCACCCTCGGCGGTCTTGTCGGCGTCGGCTTGCGCCTGGACATCTTGCCGCGGCTTCGACGTGCTCGTTTGCCGGGGCTTGTCGGCGTTGGCGAAGCCGATGAGGCTCTGAATGGTCATCCTCCAGTCGTCGATCTTGTCCGGCGCTGGAGGGTAATCTAGTAGCAGTTGGGCTCGAGCCAACGCTTCTTCTGGGGTCTTCGGCGGTGGCGGCGACGAGCGGCATGAGGAACGGGATATGCTTGGACTCCCAACTGGGTTGGAAGGAGGAGTACCCCGTCCAGGCGACCGCACCTCACTCGTGTCAGCATGCTGGCGTGCACGCTGGTCTTGAACGCCCCGAGATCCACCAGCTTGGCCTTGCTCCAACGCGAGTACGGTGCTAGGAGCACCGTGGCATTGTCGATCCTGCCCCTCCTGGGAGGGGTGTGGTGGATGTACAGACGCTGAAGCTTGCGGGGCCTTGTCCTTAGACCTGGTGACGACGTGAGTCACACCGTCGGCGCCCGCTCCTCCGCCGGTGCCTACTCCACCGCCCGTTTGCTGCGGCGGCGGTGGGATCGACATGGATGGAGCGGCCACCTCCGAAGGCTTCTTCTTCGGTGGCATGTCGATGAAGATGTTGATGTAGCGCGTGCAGAGACCGGATCAGGTTCGCACAACCTCGACGCCCCCTACCTGGCGCACCAGAGATGTCGTGGGGGAGCACGAGCACCTATGGGGCAGGGGGGCCCCTTCTCGGTCCGGCAGGGAGCGGAGGGCGCACGAAGAGCAGATCGAGGTCGGCGCGCGGGGGATTTTACCCAGCTTCGGAGCTCTTCGGAGAGATAAAACTCCTACTGCTGCTTTGTGTTTCTATTTGTTCTTGCTCGAAAGCGTGGGTATGCTGTGGTCTCGAATGAGTCGAACCTCCTCTACGTGCACATGGGCCTCCTTTTTATAGTCTAAAGGGGTCACCGACAGGTGGCAACACAGAGAGAGGGGTAAAAACGTAAAAACGCTGGTTGGTACAATCGCCGTCAACAATGTCCCTACCTAACTCGACGGCGGGGACAAGGGCATTAAATGCCCGTCCGTCGCCTAACAAGGCCGAAGCGACCGTTAGAGGCGCCATCGATCGCCACGATGGCCTCCTAGTCATCTTCACTTGCCACCGCGCACCGCAAGATAGCTGCACTGACCGCCCGCCACGCGCAACAGAGCGATCCCGCGGCGACATCGCCGATCTTGATACCGAGCGCGGCGCAGTGGTGGTAACCGCGCGGCAAGTGCCTTGCCGCTGTCGCCGACTTGTCGCACCCACAAGCTTGCCGCTGCTGGGTCTTGCCGGACGCGCAGCCGTCGCGCAAGTCTCTTGCAATGCCTTGGTTGGCCTTCCGCAAGCTCCTCTTGCCGAGGTCTTGTTCTTCCCGCAAGCTCCTTTTGCCGGGTCTTATCCTTCCCGCAAGATCCTCTTGCCGGGCCTTGTCTTCAAAGTTAACACTTTGTTCTTGAATGGCGATAATATGAATAGTGGAGGGTCTTGGCGACGCCTTGGCAAGCCTCGCCGCTGACGCCAGAATCGCCGTGCAGACAAGTTCGGGGTACTAAGGTACCCCTACTTTAGTACACCGACAGTTGGTTAACCCAAACCCTCATTATGAAAATCCTGTGATAAGGGGACACGATCTCTGCTTTGACAAGACGTCTCAAGGGCCATGCCTCGAAATACAAAACGAGGTTGTGAGACGGTTCAGAATTCTAACCCAGCCAGGACATAACGCCTCGCCGGAAAAATCGCCTGTCGACGTGGCTTATTTCATTTCACATATTTAGGCCCTTACAGCTTAGAGCTGTAATTGTTTAATAAAGCCGGATACAGTTGTTCCGTGTGGAGGACTACATTGAAGTATTCGGAGAAGGAACCTGCCTTGCAATGCCAAAGACAACTTGCGTGCCGAACACATCGTCATTGAAGCCTGGTTCAAGGGCTACTGAAGGAGTCCTAGACTAAGGGGTCCTCAGGCGTCTGGGCTATGTGATGTGGGCCGAACTGATGGGCCATGAAGATACGAGATAGAAGAACCTTCCCCGTGTCTGGATGGTACTCCCCTTTGCGTGGATGGCAAGCTTGGCGTTCGGATCATGTATTTTCCTTCTTCTGTAACTGATTCTGTACAACCCTAGATCCCTCCAGTACCTATATGAACCGGAGGGTTTAGTCCATAGAAGAGAACACACTCATACGGGTTAGACATCTAGGGTTTAGCCATTACGATCTCGAGGTAGATCAACTCTTGTAACCCCTATATTCATCATAGTCAATCAAGCAGGAAGTAGGCTATTACCTCCATTAAGAGGGCCCGAACCTGGGTAAACACCGTGTCCCCTGCCTCGTTTCCTTCGATTCTTAGACACACAGTTCGGGACCCCCTACCCGAGATCTGCTGGTTTTGACACCGACAGTGGGCGATGGCCATGGTGGGATAGACAAGGTTGCTTCTTCGTGAACACTTCATGGGTGGAGCCCTCCGTGGACTCGCGCAGCCATTACCCTTCATGGTTGAAGTCTCCACCAACGTGGATATACGATAGCACCACCTATCGGAACCATGTCAAAAATCTCTGTGTCTCCAATTAAGTTTGCACACTCGAATCCCTTCCCTTTACTTTCTTGCAAGTTGCATGCTTTACTTTCCGCTGCTCACATACTCTTGCCATGCTTGCTTGAAATGTATTATGTATGTTTGACATTGTGCTAATCTCCAACCTCAACTTGAAAAACATAAAAACTGCTACCTTTACTTGTTGATGGTCTAATCCCCCCGTAGACACCTCTTCTCGATCCTTTCACATACGCAACAACCCCCTTACTCGGGTATAAGTTTTTGTCACTCTTGCCACCCACCATAAGCGAATCATGAACGTATTGCAACACCCTACAGTGGGTGTCCCTCACGTTTGCGCGACAAGGAGGGCATCATGGGACAGCACCAAAAGAAAATATGCAACTCAAACCAATCATGATCATCAATTAACTCATAGGAGAAAACGGATCTACTCAAACATCATAGGATAACCACATATCATTGGGAAAATAATATGTAGTGTTGAGCAACATGTTTAAGTAGAGTTACAGTGGGAATAGAGACATTACACCGGTACATAAAGGAGGATAAAGTTGGTGTTGGTGGTAGCAAGATTGTTGATCGCCGTCATGATCCTTGCCCCGGCGGCACTCTGGCGCCCCCCCTCCTTCTTCTTCTTCTTCCTTGGCCTCTCCCATAGATGCGAGGAGAGTTCCCCCCTCCCATGGCCTCCATGGCGGCTGAGGGGCGAGTGCCCCACCGAGATTCGATCTATCTCTCTGTTCTCTTCTGTTTCGCGTTCCTGTTTTCTGGCCGAAAACCATTTCTTTAATATCCGGAGATTCGTAAGTTCGACTTTGCTGAAATTTTAATATGATTTTTTCTGATATAAGCTTCCTTGCACCCGAAGAGGAGCCCCAACCGACTTACGGGGTGCCCACTAGGCACCACCACGCGCCATGAGGGGCAGGCGCGCCCTGGTGGTTACTGGAGGTCGTGGGCCTCCGTTTGCGTTGATTCCGCCTCCCAAAAATCACGTATATTCCAAAATAATTCTGCAAAACAAAAAAGATGCAACAAACAGAACTGGCACTGGGCACCGGATCAGTATGTTAGTCACAAAAAGAATATAAAATGTTGCCTAAAGAATATAAGAGTTGTATAATATTGGCATGGAACAATCAAAACTTATAGATATGACGGAGAACGTAACATCGGGCAGCTTCATGCGTGCGGACACTAACGCGGCGTCCAATATGCCAATGTAGACCCGAAGAGCAGGAGTGGCGAAATGCGGGTAGGTTTGCCGAGTAGCTATTGTGGAATGTTTTGATGACATGCCCTTCTTTGGTATGTCGATGTATACCGGTCTCCCTCGGGTAATGATCCCTTTTTTTCTCCTCGTCAGTCTTGTCCTGAATTATGTCCTTTCCAAAACTACCCAGTGCATCATCATAGTCGTCCTGTGCCAACAATGCTCGCATCTGGTAGTGTTAAACAGTGGACGTAGCAATGGAGAACAAAAAACCTGATCTAGCAGTACTAGCCTCACGTAGAATAGTACTAGTAGCAAATTTGTGCAAAACAGCTTTACGCATCCAGACTTGGGCCTTGTGATCAAATGTGAGTAGAGCAACATTAGTTGATGGAGTGGTGGCAGTGTAGGCTGATGTGTCTCGAGACTGTAGCTTCAGAGACGTGACAACGCTGTTGTTGCTCGGTCGAGTGGATGGATTTGAGTGCGTGTGTGAGGAGGTGACTAGTGATTTGATAGTGGTGGCACAACGGAAGTTTGTGTCCACCTCGGTGGATTGCCCGCACATGAATCGATCTCCACAGCTGCGTACGAGTTGAATTAGCAGTAGAAAACTTGTTGGTCTCGGTGATTTGCGTTGGCACACCCTAAGGACCATCATGCAATCCTAGCTTCTCTTTACAAGTTAGTGGCATGGGCAGAGTCAGAATGTGGACACAGTCAATTTTCTTGTTGCTGTCAATCTGGATGCTGGTCATTGATGCCTTGTCGTTGTCAAGTTCCTTGTTTTATCTTTCTTCCAACATTGGGTTTAGAGCAAAACCAATCTCGCACTTGTCGTGAATGATACGTCTCCGTTGAATCTATAATTTTTTATTGTTCCAAGCCAATATTATACAACTTTCACATGCTTCTGGCAACAATTTATATGATTTATTAGACTAACCTATTGATCCAGTGCCTAGTGCCAGTTCCAGTTTTTTGCATATTTTTTGTTTTGCAGAATATCCATATCAAACAAAGTCCAAACGTGATAAAAGTTTACGAATAATTATTTTGTAATATATGTGAACTTTGGGACTTGAATCACCGCAAACGAGGGCCCACAGCAACCACAAGACACCTAGGCGTGCCCCAGGGCCCAGGCGCGCCATGGTGGGTTATGCTCACCACGTAAATCAATTGGATTTATACTTCAGGCACATGGAAGCTTATATCCGGAAAAAATCGTGTTAAAATCTCAGTGCGATCTGAGTTACGGATTTCCGGGAATATAAGAAACGGTTTTTGGCAAGAAAAGAGGGGAATTGAAACATAAGAGAACAGAGAGGGAGATCCAAACTCAGAGGGGCTCTCGCCCCTCTGCCACCATGGAGGCCATGGACCACAGGGGGAACTCTCCCCCCATCTAGGGGGAGGCCAGGGAAGAAGAAGAAGAAGGAGGGGGATCTCTCCCCCTCTATCCCGGTGGCATCGGAGTGCCGCCGGGGCTAGGATTCGTGACGACGATCTACATCAACAATCTTGCTACCCTTAACACCAACTTTCTACCCCTCTATGCAGCAGTGTGACACCTCTTCTCCTGCTGTAATCTCTACTTAAACATGGTGCTCAACACTATATATTATTTCCCATTGATATGTGGTTATCCTACGATGTTTGAGTAGATCCGTTTTATCCTATGGGCTAATCGATGATCGTGGTTGGTATGAGTGTATATTTTATTTATGGTGTTGTCCTATGGTGCCCTCTGTCTCGCGCAAACGTGAGGGATCCTCACTGTACGGTGTTGCAATATGTTTTGCTTATTGTCGGTTGCGGGAGTGATAGAAGCCTAAACATGGATAACTGGGTTATTGCGTATGGGAGTAAAGAGGACTTGATACTTAATGCTATGTTTGGGTTCTACGACCTGAATGATCTTTAGTAGTTGCGGATGCTTGCTAGAGTTCCAATCATAAGTGCATGTGATCCAAGTAGAGAAAGTATGTTAGCCCATGCCCCTCCCTCATGTAAAATTGCGAGAATGATTGCCGGTCTAGTTATTGATTGCCTACGCACAAATGACTTTCATGTTGACAAACGCTACCTACTTTTATTTCCTTGCAACTTATTTATAGTATTATTCTCACAAAGTACTCGTAGTTTTATTCTTGCAAAATAGTTTCATACTTGTTTTAGGTAAAGCAAACGTTAAGTGTGCGTACAGTTGTATCGGTGGTCGATAGAACTTGAGGGAATATTTGTTCTGCCTTTAGCTCCTCGTTGGGTTTGACACTCTTATTTATTGAAAAAGACTACAAACGATCCCCTATACTTGTTGGTTATCAGTGACTGCCGCTGATCAGGGCAGCTTGGTTTTGCCAGATTGCTCCTGTGTATCCGCCCACAGACTGACAGGTTGCCATGCATAGACGCGTCCGGCGGCGCACACATCAAAACCCTAACTTCCCTAGAACTATGAGTTTGTTGGCTTTGCCCAATGTTGTCCAATGTCAGGCTATCCTACATGATTGTTCTATGCCGGTTCTTCTTCACCCGCCCAATCACAAGCTTATCGATCCGTAAAGAGCTCCCTCCAATAACACTATACCACGGCCGCCGCTCCACGGTCGGCGCCAACTATCGTTGTTTTGTCACGACAAATGTCCTCGTGAGAGAACTTAGTCGTGAGGCATCACAACTTGGAGGTAGATTGAATGGGCTTGGTCCGAATCGAGACATGCGAGTTTTACCCAGGTCTGGCCCCTCGCGGTGGAGGGAAAAGCCTCCTGCTTGACTGATATTGATGATGATGATGATCTCGATTACAAGGGTAGTGTTTCACTACCTCTATCTCGAGAGCTATTGACTTATCTCTTTTCCCCTCCTTATATATGTTGAAGGGGTCGGCTTATATGTAGAGTCCTAGTAGGACTACAACTAATCTCTTTCTATTACAAGACGAATACTAATTCGGGTCTTGCTTCCCTTGCCAGGTCTAGCTTCCCTTGTCAGGGAACTTTCCTCTTCTGGGACCTTCTCTGCGAACCAGCCCATTAGACTCATGTCACGAGCCCGCCTTCTCATGCCATGTTTCCAATGTATCCAATGTATCCATAATTTATGAAGTATTCATGCCATGTTTACTATATTTTTACATGATTTTGGTATGATTTAAATAGAACTAACCCGGACTAACGCTATTTTCAGCAAAACTACCATGGTGTTGTTTTTATGCAAAAATAGAAGTTCTCAGAACGTGCTGAAAATCAACGGAGAGTATTTTTGGAAAATATAAAAAATATTGGAACGAAAAGCTACCGGAGGGGATCCCGAGGCCACCACAAGGGTGGGGCGCCCCCAAGTTGTGCCCCTGTCTTGTGGACTCCCCGGGTCCCCTTAACTTGTCCCGATCGTCAACCTCTTCTATAAATGCAAGAAACATCAGATGAAAACCCAGATTGGGAGTTCCGCCGCCGTAAGCCTCTATAGCCACGAAAAACCAATCTAGGCCCTCTCTGGCACCCTGCCGGAGGGGGCCATCATCACCGGAGGCCATGGAGGAGGATCCCGAGGGGGGCATCATCACCAAGGAGGCCAAGGACTAGAGGGAGAACCTCTCCCATCAAGGGGGAGGCAATGGAGGAGGAAGCACAAGGGGGAGAACCTTGCACCATCTCTCTCGATGGCGTCGGAGTGCCATCGGGGGAACCATCACCGCGGTGATCGTCTTCATCAACATCACCATCCTCATCTATTTTACGCGGTCCACTCTCCCGCACCCCGCTATAATCCCTACTTGAATGTGGTGCTTTATGCCACATATTATGATCCAATGATGTGTTGCCATCCTATGAAGTTTTGAGTAGATTTCCTTTTTCTTTTGGGTTGATTGTTGATCTAGATTGGTTTGAGTTGTATGTGTTTATTTTGGTGCTATCCTATGGTGCCCTCCGTGCCGTGCACACGTGAAGGGTTCCTGATGTAGGGTGTTGCAATACGTTCATGATTTACTTATAGTGCGTTGCGAGAGTGACAGAAGCTTAAACCCGAGTAAGGGGTTGTTGCATATGTGATAAAGGGGACTTGATACTTTAATGCTATGGTTGGGTTTTACCTTAATGATCTTCAGTAGTTGCGAATGTTTGCTAGAGTTCCAATCATAAGTGCATATGATCCAAGAAGAGAAATTATGTTAGCTTATGCCTCACCCCCATATGAAATTGCAATTATGATTACCGATCTTGTTAACAATTGCCTAGGACAATTCTACACACCGGTCCATCATTATTCCACACTCGCTATTTATAATATATTCTAAGTTTATATTAACAACACCTACTTTTATATTTTAGTTCTCCGTTCTCATGCAAATATATCCTCTTTATACCCACAACGTAGTTTTATTTCTCGTTTCTAGTTGGAAGCAAACGTTGGGTGTACGTAGAGTAGTATCCATGGCAGATAGGGCTTGAGAGAGTATTGATCTTACCTTTAGATCCTTATGGATTTGACACTCCATACTTATCACTTCCAACTTTGGAAATTGCTACGATGATTCTTTGCACTTGGGGATTATTAAGATCTTTTCTGGCGCCGTTGCCGGGGAGCAATAGCGTGGGGTTGATATTTTCGTGTATGCTTGTTTGCCTTCTTCACTAAGTAGATTTTGTTATCCCTTTTGTTTTTGTTAGTTGTGGGTGAAACAAAAAAAATTATTTAAAGAATGAAAATACAAAAAAAGTTACTTGCCTCTTATGCCTAAAATGTTTTTTCAAAACGAGAAGTGATTGGAAAGTTATGCGTTGGAGAAGTGAGGGTCGACCTTGAACACTTGTGTTCATGCGCATGGAAAGAATGTAGAATTCTTAATGGAAGTTTCTCAAAAATAATTATCCCCTTGTATATATTCATTGTATTATAAAAATAATGCGCCACGATTTGGTTTTAGGATGTCTAGATTGCTTGTTTGCTATGTTGCAACAACAGAAACTTTGGCTGTAGCGTGTAAATTTACATTTTTTTACTGGAATGTAAAAAGATTCTGAAACTTTTTGAAAAGTACTTCTATACAACTTATTTAGATTGTCCTAATTGTTTAGAATTTTTCAAGTTACAAAAGAATAAGAAGTTTCCAGATTACAACAGACTGTTTTTGACAGATTCTGTTTTCTATGTGTTGTTCGCTTATTTTGATGAATCTATAGGTAGTATCGGGGTGTATGAACCATGGTGAAATTGGAATACAGTAGATATAATGCTAATATGAAATTGGAATGAGTTTACAATAGTACCTAAAGGTAGTGATTTGCTTTATTATGCTAACGGATCTCACAAGTTTTTTGTTAAGTTTTGTGTGGATGAAGTGTTCAAAGAATGAGGAGTTACCAATATGAGAAGAATAAGGAGAGGCAAGAGTTCAAGCTTGGGGATGGCCAAGGCACCCCAAGTAATTATTTCTTAGATACTCAAGCATCTAAGCTTGGGGATGCCTCGGTTTGCATCCCATCTTTCTTCTTCAACAATTATCGGTATACCTCAGTTTTTGTTTTGTTCACATGATATGTGTCCTTTGTGTTTTTATTTTTCTTTATGCACCATAGTAGTATGAGATAGTTCTTAATTGATTTATAGTGTGCTTCTTGTGCTTCACTTAAATCTTTTGAGTATGACTTTATAGAATGCTCTTTGTGCTTCACTTAAATCTTTTGAGTATGATTTTATAGAATGCTTCTCATGCTTCACTTATATATTTTGATCTTTAATATTGGGTAATCTATATTAACTATAGAATGCTCCATGAACTTCACTTATATCTTTTGGAGTATGAATAAGACTATCATCGAAATTGGGCTTGGAAGAGTACCATTATAATAGCATGCCTAGTTAAAAAGGCGTTAGAGAAAAGCGCTTGTTGGGAGACAACCTAATATTTATCCTTACTGTTTTTGTGTGTTCACATGATTAAGCTACTGTAGTAATCATGTTTTATTGATTTTGTTTCTACAAAGTGCCAAGTAAGACCTTTGGGATAGCTTATGGTGATAGTTGATTTGATCTTGATCAAATACAGAAACTTTTGCGCTCATTGCCAGAATTTTTAAAAATCACAGAAGAGCACTTTTGGTCTGAATTTTTTACACAAGATTGATATACAAATTACCTAGACTGTCCTAATGTTTTAGAATTTTTGGAGTAGCAGAAGTATGGTTGTTTTTCTGGTCATTACAGACTATTCGGTTTCTGCCAGATTCTGTTTTCAATGCATAATTTGCTTGTTTACTAGTTTATATGGCTTATATTGCTCAATATAAATTGTAGAAATGATATGGTACAGTAGGCATTGTGTGAGAACAATTATGAACCTTGTCTTAACAGTACCAAAGTGAATGATTTTCTCTTCGTCATACTAACCCATCTCACGAAGTTCCGTTATGTTTTGTGAGATTGAATTTTTCAAGTTTTGGCTGAGAGATCGATATGAGGAGAATAAGGAGTGGAAAGACCCTAACCTTCATGATGCCCAAGGCATCCCAAGGTAATATTCAAGGAAGACTTAAGCGCCTGAGCTTAGGGATGCCCCGGAAGGCATCCCCTCTTTTGTCTTCAAACCCATCGGTATACCTTACTTGGAACTATATTCTAATTCTTCACATGATATGTGTTTTGCTTGGAGCATATTTTCATTTTACGTGTTGTTTGAATAAAATCATTGGATCTGAAATCTTGAATGAGAGAGAGTCCTCCCATGGCTAGTAACTCATTGTCCTTCACTTGTATCTTTTTGGATTAGTTTATCATTTACTCACGTGCTTTACTTATATCCTATGAGTAAATGGTTGAATGAATTGAATATCATAGATCTGAAATTATATATGTTTCATATGCTTATACCATGGGGAGTAATGACTTCACACATCATATGTATAGGTGGTAAATTTATTGAAAGTTCGCAAACACAATATTGGTCACTTGAGCAATTCATGAAAGAATATTGAAGGAAGAGAGATTTCACATATAAATATACAATCTTGGACATCTTTTGTAATTGTGAGCACTCATTAAAATATGACATGCTAAAAAGTTGATGTTGGTCAAGGAAGACAACATAATGGGTTATGTTTTCTTATATCCGAATAGAAGTTATATTGTCATGGATCCTCCAACATGTTGAGCTTGCCTTTCCCTCTCCTGCTCGCCAAATTGTTTGCACCAAGTAGAGATACTACTTGTGCTTCCAAACATGCCTTAAACCAGTTTTGCCATGAGAGTCCACCATACCTACCTATGGATTGAGTAAGATCCTTCAAGTAAGTTGTCATCGGTGCAAGCAATAAAAATTTATCTCTAAATATGTATGATCTATTAGTGTGAACAAAATAAGCTTTATACGAACTTGTGATATGGAAGAAATAAAAGCGACGGACTGCATAATAAAGGTCTTTATCACAAGCGGCAATTAATGTGATGTTCTTTTGCATTAAGATTTTGTGCATCCTACCATAAAAGCGCATGACAACCTCTGCTTCACTCTGCGAAGGGCCTATCATTTACTTTTATCTTCTACCCTTATACAAGAGTCATGGTAATCTTCACCTTTCCTTTTTACACTTTTTCCTTTGGCAAGCACTATGTGTTGGAGAGATCCGATATATATATATATATATATATATATATATATATATATATATATCCATTCGGATGTAGGTTTTCATAAAGCATTACTGTTGACATTACCCTTGAGGTAAAAGGTTGGGAGGCGAAACTATAGGCCCCTATCTTTCTTTGTGTCCGATTAAAATTTGAACCCATAAATATCACACGAGTGTTATCAATCATGGAAGAGCATATGACAGTTGAGTATGTGCGATTTGTTGAATCAAAGCTCTTACATAGACCCTTCATGAAAATAAGATGAATTGCAATTGTTTGATGACTAAGAACATATATTGTTAGTTTTCAAGGAAGTTTATGATCTATACTTTAACATATGAATAGCTTGTTACTTGATCATGAGAAGTTTTATGAGTTGAGCTACTGTTATGATATATAAAGATGCTAGAAAAGGTGATTGAAATTATCATTGATCAAACTTGTGCACTTGCTAGCATCCACACTTCATAAATTATTTCTTTTATCATTAACTACTCGAGGACGAGCAGGAATTAAGCTTGGGGATGTTGATACGTCTCCAATGTATCTATAAAATATGAAGTATTCGTGCCATGTTTAAAATATTTTTACATGATTTTG
Source organism: Aegilops speltoides (assembly GCA_021437245.1). Classification (NCBI taxonomy): domain Eukaryota; kingdom Viridiplantae; phylum Streptophyta; class Magnoliopsida; order Poales; family Poaceae; genus Aegilops; species Aegilops speltoides. Next base: position 221,644,098 of record CM038142.1, on the reverse strand, counting down.
GTATGATTTGATTAGAACTAACCCGGACTGACGTTGTTTTCAGCACAACTCCCGTGGTGTTGTTTTTGTGCAAAAATAGAAGTTCTCGAAACGCGCTGGAAATCAACGAAGAATATTTTTGGAAAATATAAAGAATAATGGAACGAAAAGCTAACAGAGGGGAGTCCCGATGCCACGGTGCGCCCCCTGTCTTGTGGACTCCCCGTGGGTCCCCTTGACTTGTCACAGTGGCCAACCTCTTCTATAAATGCCAGAAACATCAGACAAAAACCTAGATTGGCACTTCCGCCACCGTAAGCCTCTGTAGCCATGGAAAACCAATCTAGGCCCTCTCTGGCACCCTACCAAAGCGGGCCATCATCACCAGAGGCCATGGAGGAGGATCCCGGAGGGGCCATCATCGCCATGGAGGCCATGGACCAGAGGGAGAACCTCTCCCCATCTAGGGGGGAAGCCATGGAGCAGGAAGCACAAGGGGAGAACCTCTCCCCCTCTCTCTCGGTGGCATCGGAGTGCCATCGGGGGAACCATCGCCGCGGTGATCTTCTTTGTCAACATCACCATCCTCATCTCTTTTACTCGGTCCACTCTTCTGCACCCCACTGTAATCCCTTCTTGAACATGGTGCTTTATGCCACATATTATGATCCAATGATGTGTTGCCATCATATGATGTTTTGATTGTTGATCTAGATTGATTTGAGTTGTATGTTTTATTTTGGTGCTATCCTATGGTGCCCTCCGTGCCGTGCACACGTGAAGGGTTCCCGTTGTAGGGTGTTGCAATACGTTCATGATTCGCTTATAGTGGGTTGCTAGAGTGACAGAAGCTTAAAGCCGAATAAGGGGGTTGTTGCGTATGGGATAAAGTGGACCCTACAAAAAAAACACATATGTGACATTTTGGGCCGAACGAAATTTTTTCCGTCATGCTTATGACACTTCTATGATGATAATTGTGACAAAACCCGGTATCATCATAGATGTGGTGGGCTCCTACTTCTATGACAAAAAATCATGATAGAAAATGGGCTTTTCATCCTAGGCGGGCTAGAGACGGAGCTGCATGACATTCTTTGGGCCATCCATGACGGAAAAAACTATGGTAGAAGCGAGGGTGAGGAAAATATCGGTGAGCTCCTGGTTACGATGGGTGGTCGGGGCCGAGCGATACACGAAGGGATTGCATGTTTCTGTCTTACACGTATGCGCGTGGGTGCGAGGCGTTGGGCTCTAACTGAACCTGAGTGAGGCGTTCGCCATCGAACCCGAAAGGACAGATCAACGCGTTCTCGAACCCAAGCGATCAATCGATCCCTTACTGTTAGCTGAATCCGATCGAGCGATTCTTTCATTACTGTTGCTAACTGAAGCCGATCGAACCTGCTGCCTCTTGATGAACAGTGGGCATTGTTGGGGGTTGGATGAACATGACCCCGTGGGGGTAGAGGCCGTTGCCACTGGATGAACAGGACCCCATGGAGGGCTGGTCGAACAGTAGTCGGTGGAGGGCTGGATGAACAAGAGGTCGTGGATGAACAATAGCTGGTGGAAGCATGAGGGAGACGCCGTGGATGAATAGTCCTAGGTGAGGCTGGAGGAGGTTGACGGTGGATGAACCGTAGCCCGTGGTGGCTGGAGCGAGGCAGTAGACAGTGCATAAATAGTAGCCCAAGGAGTCCCGTTTTGCGGTACGCCACACCCCTCCCGATGAACAGAACCCACGCTTACCAGTAGGAGGTCAAGAGAAGTCTGCTTCTCCGCTTTTGGCGATCGCCACACCCTCCCGATCAACAGATCCTGCTTGATCAGAGCTACCAAACGTAAGGCTGTTTCCTCTATTCTGCAGTATGCCAGGCCTCGTTTCAGTTATTCCGTCCAAGCCGGTTGGCTGCCAATGAACAAGACGCCGTCACTGCTCTCCACTGCCTCTCCATGTACACGAGCCATGGCCGTACGTATGCATGAGTACGCGTTTGAGACCCCACGCGTATGTACGTACGTGGCCATATTTACTTCCTTGCACCCTGGTTGTACGTATGTGTACATGATATTGACGGGACTGCGTGACGTGCTATGTCCGCGCCTCTACTACGACACGTGCTCTTCCTTACTCGGCCACGGTTCATCACTGCAGCCGGCAGACAGACTGATCGACCAGTGTGTACCTACACGTTCGCGTCCAGAATGACAACACTACGTACACTTCGACTGTCAGGGAGGATAAGAAGGCACTTCCTTGCATGCGAAGTTATTGCTGGTGGGTCCCAGCTATCAGGGGAAGAATCATTTTTTTGTCCGTAATATGGCTACACTTCCTTGCATGCGACGATGTAGCTGGTGGGTCCTAGCAGTCAGGGGGAATGTTTTTTTTGTGAAATAAGGTGGCCCATCCGGTGGGTCCCCGTTTTTAGGTGGAGGAATAATTATTTTACGCATAATAAGGTTGCACTTCCTTGCTGCGGCCGTGGACCCAGCTATCAGCCTCTCCACGTACAGTACTCTTCCGATGGAATCCGTTCCTTGACCACATTGACCACGCCACATTGAGAGCACCAAGGGGGTGGACGACGGCGAGGCCTAGAAAGGGGATGACGCAGAGCCGGGGAAGATGCGGCAGTGGATGCCCATGCAGAGAGGAGTACGAGGGTTGACGAGTTTGGCTACGGTGTGAGGCTTCTGTCGCCGCAGAATAACTAGGGTTGTGGGTGAGTAGAGGGATGGCCTGGCCAGAGGTTGGAGTAGGGTGGAACGGTCAGGCCTGTGACAGCAGAGCCGGCCACCGGAGGTAGAAGCAGGCGGCACAACTGGTTCTTGTTTGGGCGGCTGGAGCAAGAAGACCAGAGGTTGAAAAGGCACTATGGTCGTTGGATGGACATCGTACGGTCACTAGAGCTAGAATCATACATATAGACTAAGTTGACAACGCCATTCGTCCCTGTCAACTTAGTAGGCCCACAAGTCAGCATCCCACTATGGTGGGTCCAAGCTAGCAGAGGGAGTCTTCATTTTTTTTGTGCGTAATAAGGAGGCACTTCCTTGCGTGTGAAGATAAAGCTGGTGGGTCCGAGCTGTCAGCGGGGGGATGTTTAGTTTTCACAAAATATAGAGGCCCTTCCGGTGGGTCCCTGCCATCAGGTGGAGGAATAATTTTTTTTACGCGTAATAAGGTTGCACTTCCTTGCTACAGCCGTGGACCCAGTTGTCTGCCTCTCCACATATAGTACTCTTTCGATGGAATTCGTTCCTTGGTCACATTGACAACGCCGCAATGAGAGCAGCAAGGTGGTGGACGATGGCAAGGCCTAGGAAGGGGATGTTGTGGAGCCGGGGAAGATGCGGCAGTGGATTCCCACGCGGAGAGGAGTATGAGGGATGACTAGTTCGGCTGTGGTGTGACACTACCATCGCTGCAGAATAACACGGGTTGTGGGTGAGTACAGGGATGGCATGGCCAGAGGTTGCAGTAGGGTGGGGCAGTGAGGCCTGGGCGGCAACAGAGCCGGCCACCGGTGGAAGGAGTAGGCGGCATGACCGGCGCTGGTTTGGGCGGCTGGAGCAAGAAGACCAGAGGTTGAAGAAGCACTACGGCCGTTGGATGAACATCATGTGGTCACTCAAGCTAGAATCGTTCATACTAAGTTGACAAAGTCCTCTGTCCACGTCAACTTAGTAGGCCCACAAGTCAGCCTCCCACTATGGTGGGTCCCACCTAGCAGGGGGAATATTCATTTTTTTGCGTAATAAGGAGGTACTTCCTTGCATGCGAAGATACAACTGGTGGGTCTGAGCTGTCAGCGAGGGGAACATTTTTTCGTGAAATATAGAGGCCCTTCCGGTGGGTCCCAGCTGTCAGGTAAAGGAATTATTATTTTCCACGTAATAAGGAGGCATTTCCTTGTGTGCGGCCGTGGACCCAACTGTCAGCCTCTCCATGTATAGTCCACTTCCAATGGATGTCCTTTGTTGACCACGTCGCGATGAGTGCACCAGGGCGGTGGACGACGGCGAGGCCTAGGAAGGGAACGACAAGGAGCTAGGGAAGACTAGGCAGTTGTTTCCCACGCGGAGTGGAGAACGAGGGTTTACTGGTTCGTATGCTGTCGCCGGAGAATAACAGCAGGTGTGGGCGAGTAGAGGGATGGCTAGGCCAGCGATGCGAGAACTGTGGGTCGGGCGAGTCCTGCGTGGCAGCATAGTCGGCCGCGGGAGGAGGGAGTAGGTAGACCCGCTGGCGCTTGTTGTGCGGCTGGAGCAGAAATAGCAGAGATTGAAGAAGCACGATGACCATTGGATAGACATCTAACAGTCACTGCTCTTGTGTGTTGACTAAGTTGACACGGCATTACGTGTGCATCAACCTTTTTTTAGGAAAGCGTACGCGTCAACCTATAGTTGGCGCACAGGTCAGCCTCAAATGTGTGGCAAACTGCATACAACCATCTGCCATTATTTTTAATAATTTATAGTCTATTTGCTAATTCTTATGGATCTTTTGGAGCCCATTTTTTTTCTTAGCATTACAGCCCACATTGTGGCCACGGTTAAAAATTATACGAAATTTTACATATTTCTGTGCGGTCAACTATTTTTAATCCCGAAATTTCGATTCACATTCAAACTAATTTGAAAAATAAATTTATATAAATACAAAATCCAAATAATTTTCCACGCATAAAACTCAATGCAATTTAAAATCTTGAAATGAAAAAAATGAAACTAGTTCCCGGTTTGATGTGTTTTAAAATGGACAACCTATTTCTCATTACTAATAGCGCATTTTCTGGGCAAGCCGAATGAAACTCTCCTCGTCTTGAAAGATTTGCAGCACTACAGGGATGACAAAGCAAGGAGGCCTCAGTGGTATTTCTTTAAAAATGTAGAACTGGGCTAGCCATTTTCAGTAAGAAAAAAACACAACTGGGCTCATGATGTGGTAAACATAAATAAAACCCTGGCTAGATGGGCCACAACCCCGTTGTTACCCTGATCCGTCTCTAAAACTAGTATAAATAACAACTGCTTGTTCCTCAAAAAAATAACATCTGCGCAACCTGCTGGGTCCCTGGTGTCAGCCACTCGTTGTGTAATTCTCTCGTTTATTGACTACGTTGACAATGGCCTTGGCCCCAGATGTCCAACCATTAGAAGGAACCATTTTTTGGGCTTGAGTGGGAAGCGGACGACGAAGAGTGCGATGGATCGGCTTTTCTTCCGATCAGGTGCTTATAGAGCCCCTCGTGCGGTCTTCCGAATACCAGGGGCTGTGCCTGCCTTCCTTTTGTCAAACTCCTATGGCTAAGTGAGAGTGATAAAGCCCTATAGTCCGATTGCCTAGTTCGTTGTCCTGAACACCTCCTTCAAGGACCCAAAACTAGGATAAAGAGTGCTCAGGTTTATCCCGAACACCCCGCATTTCTACGTAAAGGTTTACGATCGCCAAGTCTCAGGATTAATATATAAAACGGCCGCGCAGGAGGAAAAACTGTCAAATAACAGGAAATAAATAATAGAAATGACCTTGTTCAACATTACAAAGGACAACATGACTGTATTCATGGAAATATAATGTCCTTGGTGCATTGCTCCACCGCAAGGCGGGATCCTTTCAGGACACTATCATAATATAATTTGGGCTTGCGGTGCTCCTTCCCCTCCGGCGGTCCTTCGGTCATCAGCTTTTCCGCATCCATCTTCCCCCAATGCACCTTCGCACGGGCGAAGGCCATTCGCGCACCCTCTATACAGACCGACCGCTTGATGACGTCAAGTCGAGGGCAGGCACTCACCAGCCGCTTCATGAGCCCGAAGTAGCTGCTTGGAATCGGCTCGGCGGGCCATAGCCAGATAATCAAATCCTTCATGGCTAGCTTGGCCGCCTTATGCTGTTCGATCAGCTGTTTTAGTTGATCCGGAAAAGGCACCGGCTAATTCGGTGCCAGATACTGCGACCAGAAGAGCTTATCCGCAGTGTTCCTTTCTTCGGCTCGGTAGAATTGGGAGGCTCAGATATGCTGCGTGGTAGCTCCGCCAATACCCCTGGAGAAATCCAACCTCACAATTAGAAACATGATTTTTCTCCCCAAATACTTGCTTTACATGGGAAAAGCCTTACCCACCGCGATCTTCCTTGCCTCTTGGATCTCCTGCAGGGCACCTTGGGTTTCCCCCCGGGCATCGCGTGCGGCCTGATGAGCCTTAGTGAGTTCGGATTCTTTCTCCAATAGACTCTACTCCAAGGCCTTGCATTTTTTCACGGCCTCTTGAAGCTCTTGCTCAGCTTCGATAACCTGGGCCTCGTGCTTCTCACGAAGGGCCTGCTCTGCGGCTGCCTTTTTCTAGGCCTCGGCCACAGCCTTCTTAAGAGCCTCGACTTCGGTCATCGCCCCTAGAGCAAATCATGAAACATATTTTTATCATACTAAAAATCCGTTCGCACTGAAGCGAGTAAGGTTTGCGCATACCTTGTTTATCCCCCAACTGCCTTTCGAACTGGCCAAGTTCTTCTTTGGCCCGCTCCAGACTTTGATTTAGTCCGGAGACCTCCGCAATAGGAGAGGCGGCAGTAGCTACAGACGCCTTCTTATAAAAGATGAGAAATAGATGTCATCAAGTGAGTCTCCTGCGAACTTAAATTCGATCCTCTGTCCGGTTCTTTCACCGAATAGTGTATCAGGGGCTACTATCTATACTATGACACACTTCGAAACCTCATAAATCATACCACAAAGCCCGTTATAAGGCTGATACAAGCTTCATTCAGTCCACTCTCAGCGGACTGAATCTTCTCAATCACCGCACCCATAAGGGCACGGTGTTCATCAACGATGGAGGCGCTTTTCAGCGCCGCCGATAAAGTATCCGGACCTCTGGTTGGATAGAGGTTGCCAGTGGAATAGGCACGCCCCCTCCAGCCGAGGGAGGCCGCCTACCTGATTCTGGAGCTGTATTGTTCTCCGGAATTGCGTCCGGCTGGGGGCTGAATTCAACATAGCCCCCATCGTCGACGTCCATGGGAGCCTTCTCTCCCATGTGTCCAGCCCCTGAAGTTTGACCTCTTGGCGCTGCCTTTACGATCCCCCCTCCTTGGCCTAGGTCCTTCTGGGACAAAACTTCGGTATTATTCACATGTTTGGGGGAAGGGGACTTCAGGGGTGTCCCGCTCTCCATAGCATCCGAACCTAGCAAATCCTCCGACGCGGATTGTTCGGTGCGGGACCTCGCCGGACTGCAAAAAAAAGTATGGCTCAGATTAAAATATTATGCCATGATAAGCTTGGATGCATAGACATGTTCGGATTTTATATACTCACGAGCTCACTAGGGGCTGGGCCCTGTGATCCCACTCCGGGCTGCTGTCGGCAGCGGCGGTGGACTCCTCTGGAAAAGGAGTTTTTCCCCTCTTAGGCGACTCAACCTCCAAGGATGTGGAGGCCATCCTTTTCTTTCTTCCCCCCTCTAGGGATTCGTCTTCCTCCTCCTCCTCGTCCTCTTCAGAGGAATAACGGGCATTGGAGTCTCCGGATTTTGTGTCTGAGGCGCCGTGGCGACGGAGGCCGCCCCTGGTCTTTTTGGCCTCCTTCTCGGCCTTCTTCTTCGGTTCCTTGTAAGGCGTCGGGACCAACATCTTCGTCAGAAGTGGGCCGGCCGGTTCTTCTGGCAGTGGGGCCGGATAGTAGATCCGCCCTGCCTTCTTCGTCCAGCCCTAGGAGAATTGTGAAAAACGCATTAAGCATTTTCCCCAGGATATGTGAATAAAACATATGAATTGCCAACATACCATGACTTACCGAACTTGCAGGGGCGGGACAGTTGGTACCCACGGTCCTCGGCGGAGTCCGGCCACGATTTGTCGGACTTAAAAAGCACCTTCCAGATGTCCTTGTGCGAGGAGCCAAAGAGCTCTCGTAGGGTCTGGTGCTTGGCCGGATCGAATTCCCATAAATTGCAAGCCATGTGTTGACAAGGAAGAATCCGGCAAACTAACATCACCTGGACTACATTAACAAGTTTGATATTCTTGTCTTCCATATCCTGGATGCGCGTCTAGAGTGCCGACGGTTCGTTGGATGAGGACTAGTTCAGGCCTTTCTTGGGCCAGGACGTAAGTCGCAGGGGATATCTGGATCGGAACTCGGGAGCCGGGGCCCATTCCGTGCCGCGCGGCTCAGTGATGTAAAACCACTGTTGTTGCCACTATTTGATGGAATCATTAAAAGTACCTGTTAGTCATGTGACATTGGGCATCTTGCTCACCATGGCGCCTCCGCACTCGGCGTGCTCTCCGCTCACTACCTTGGTCTTCACATTGAAGATCTTCAGCCATAAGCCGAAGTGTGGCGAGATGCGGAGAAAGGCCTCGCACATGACGATGAATGTCGAGATGTTGAGGAAGGAATTGGGGGATAGATCGTGAAAATCAATCCCGTAATAATACATGATGCCGCGAACGAATGGGTGGAGGGGAAACCCTAGCCCACGGACAAAATGAGGGAGGAATACAACCCTCTCATGGGGATCCGGAGTAGGGACGATCTGTCCCGTCGTCAGAAGGCGGTGGCTGATTTTCTTGGCCAGATACCCGGCCTCCCGAAGCTTTTTGATATCCTTCTCTGGGACGATAGAGGCCATCCACTTGCCTCCTGCTCCGGATCCGGACATTTTCGGAAGGCCTTTGTGGGCGGAGAAGGCGAAGGCTTGGGCGCTGGGGCTTGAGCGAGGGGGAATGGATGGGCAGAGGAAGAAGAAGGCGTGGGTGAAAGAGGGGAGTCCTTATCTCCTACGCCTCCCCACTTGCCCGGTAAAGTCACTTATTCCCCAAAACGTCGCGATTGATGGCGTAGTTGGGTTTCCCTCACCTGTATTGATGGTAATCCCTTGATAAGGGGACACGATCTCTGCTTCGACAAGACGTGCCAATAAAACTGCCTCGCGATATGTGCGGTGGCAAGTTTAGAAAAATGGTTCGCATGATGACCGGGCCGCGGCGTGATGTCACGCTATGGAAAGTTGTCAGCAGATTAGATTTGTGGAATATTGTACTCTCTCTGTGGTATATGGAATTTGTTTTGCAGAGCCGGCCACAATCCTTTTGTTCAAGATCTTCTATGGAGTATTCGGAGAAGGAACCCGCCTTGCAATGCCGAAGACAATCTACGCGCTGGACTCATCGTCATTGAAGCCTGGTTCTGGGGCTATTGAGGGAGTCCTGGATTAAGGGGTCCTCGGACAGCTGGACTATATACTTTGGCCGGACTGTTGGACTATGAAGATACAAGATTGAAGACTTCATCCTGTGTCCGGGTGGGACTCTCCTTTGCGTGGAAGACAAGCTTCGCAATTCGGATATGTAGATCTCCTTCTCTGTAACCGACTCTGTGTAACCCTAGCCCCCTTCGGTGTCTATATAAACTAGTGGGTTTAGTTCGGAGGACAACAACAATCATAATCATAGGCTAGCTTCTAGGGTTTAGCCTCTACGATCTCGTGGTAGATCAACTCTTGTAATACTCATATCATCAAGATCAATCAAGCAGGAAGTAGGGTATTACCTCCATCGAGAGGGCCCGAACCTGGGTAAACATCGTGTCCCCCGCCTCCTATTACCATTAGCCTTAGACCCACAGTTCGGGACCCCCTACCCGAGATCTGCCAGTTTTGACACCGACAGCGGGATCTATAGTAGGGGATGCCGCTGGTGGGAGCCTTATCTTCTTGGCGCTGGGGTCAACCGACTCCATTTTCCTCAAGGGTGTTGCATTGAGCTCATGGATCTGAGCAGATTAATGAATGACGAGCCTAGTTGTAGTGCGAGTGAAGAAGAAGGGGAGCTGGGGTTTTTCCGTAGTAGTGAGGAAGAAGGGGAGTTGGGGTTTTCTATAGGAGTGAGGTGAGGAATTTTGGGATACGAGTGGAGCGAGCTGACGTGATATGGGTGGGAGTGAGGAGGAAGAAGAGCACCCAGGTTTTTTGGGGGGCGGTGTGCTGGGTAGTGCCTCTCATTAATTAAATATATGGGATTTTGAATTGATTTTCTTATTTACTAGGGTGGATGGGCTGTTTTGTCTTGGGCCCAGAGAAACAATTACTTATAGTACAGTGGAGACACTCTACAGCTACCCAGAAAAATAATTACTACTAGTATAGTGGATACACTACCGCTTCTGGCTCCTCCGAGGTCATCGAAACATATCCCTCTATTGAATGACGTTTTACTTTTGTTCACCGACATGCGGGCCATGCAGCACGCGGGCCCAAATGCCATCCACCAAATTAGAAGGCAGTATGCAGGCGGAGAGTCACCTCGGTCGTAGCACGGCAGTAACGAGCCCTCATATCATGAAACCCCACCTCCCCGCAGTCTAAGTTTGACGGACGAAGCAACCATCATTTCACTCTTCACTGAATCCCCTTCTCCCTCACTGTCTTCAAGAAAGCCAACACTCGCATTTGCCACTATCTTCTCTCCCAACGAATGGAAGGTAAGCGGATCCGTGATGTTGGTACTTCGTTCAGAAAAAAGATCTTTTGCAAATCAGTAACTGATCCTCAATCTCTTTTTTGTTTCATTGTCATTGCGATTGTGTTTTCCTTTCAGTAGTCGCCTAGTATTTGTCAGTTTCACGATGGGCCAATGAGAACCAGGCAAAGATCTGCTGATGTAGGACCAGACGTGGGAGGCTGATTCCCACGAGACGGAGAGCTCCAAGAAGATGGAGACAGCCACCGAGCCGACCCCAGATACGCTCACAGCCACTAGTGAGATGGTCAACGCCCCGTTTGAGGTTACAACCCCTCTGGCCCTGCAAGAGCAGTTTTCCACCTTCGAGGATGTGTCCCCTCCCCCCGCCCCCCCACTGAGCTGCCCAAGGTGATTTTATTCTTTGCCGATCTCAATTGTGGTTTTTCATCTAAGTATGCGGTGATAAATAATGCAAAATTTTATTAGCTTTGATGCCATGCTACCTTCCCTATCATGCATACTTTTGACTCTACATAGTGGTTTAAATAACTTGTTTTTCTTATATTGGAAAGTAATTCAAAATTTGTTTCTGTTTCAATTAGAGCCCTGATGTAGACATGGATTGTGTGTTGTACATGTCACTCGCTATGAGGCGGATGACCTGAATATACCGACTGGGAAAATAGAGTTCTTAGGTTGTTGGATCCTGGAAGCCATTTGCACTTATACAAATGTCGAGATGTATTCCACCCTCACTATTGTCAGGCGTATTGTCCAAGATGTGCTGAGGCACAAGAAGTTCAAAGGTACTCCTTCATTGGTGAGGCATATTGTTCTTGTCAAGCTTACGGAAGAAGATGATGTGGCATGCCTGCACAAACAAGTTTATGACTAGCAAGGCCACAAGGCTATCTTTTGGAAAGTTCATAGGATTGAGTTGTTGTCGTACATCCTCGATGATGTTCATGGCAAGGTCCGTCTTGTGTCCATCCCAAATTAGATCGAGGCATGAAGTAGTTGCCCCAGCTAGTGTTTAACAATAGTTTGGATTGTGTCTAATTATCTGAACCTTGCCTATTATCGAGCCCTTTGGGGCTAGTACTCTGTTCGAATATGTCTATGGGAACAGCTGCTACTTTAGTGTGCCCGTGACTCATGTGAGAACCATCCTAATTTCTGTCGAAACAGATGCATCCTCACTAGTTTTTTCATGATTATGGCATCGTAAGACATAAGTTGTCATGGTTTATCATACGAGTAGTGTGCTTGATGAAATAGAGTACTCCTATGAGAAATGTGCGTTGACGTATACATAGGCACTACTAGGGAAAACCTTATACACAGAATCTTACCAGTAGCACGTGTTAAAATGAGGCGCTACTGCTACTTAGCAGTAGCGCGTTGGCTTAAAGGGCGCTACTGTTATCCACATAGCAGTAGCGCGACATGAATAAAACGCGCTAATACTATAATTGCCACACCGTTCCCGACGTGCTATGTATATTAGTGGCGCCCTTCTAGAAACCGCGCTACTACTACATATCTTAGCAGTAGCGAGTTTATGAGGGCGCCTCATCACACGGATTTTAGCAGCAGCTGCTTTCTCCCCAAGCCATCATTAAGGCTATTTTCACCTAACCCCCCGCACGGGCTTCCCTCTCCTCTACTTCCTCCCCCAATTCCCCACTCTCTCTTCTCCTCCTCGTCGCCTCCGTCGGAGCCCCTGCCCTCGCCCTCGCCGGAGCCCCTGCCCTCTCTCTCCACCGGAGTCTGCCCCTCGACGTCGCCGCGCGCCTGTGCCTCCTCCTCCTCGACCTCGACCTTGCCGGAGCCCCTGCCCTCGCTCTCCGCCACCGCCTCCCTCGACCCGCCTTGCCGCCGTCTCCCCCGACCCCGCCTCGTCGCGCCTCGGTGCCGCCGTCTCCCCTGACCCCATCTCTCTCCCCGTCCTTTGTAAGCACTCTCCCCTTCCCTCTTCTCTGCTCTCTGTTAGTATGAACCCTAGCTATTTAGTGCTAGTTAGTATGAACCCTAGGCTATTTTTAGTGCTAGTTAGTTAATTACAATTAGTATTAACCCTATTTAATTACGTAGTATGAACCCTAGTTAAAAAATGGATACTTATATGGTAATTAGGCCAGTAGTTCCTAGGTACTAATTAGTTAGTAAGAACTAGGTACTAATTAGATACTAGTTTATTTTTATTTATAGTAAGTTTATTTTTAGTAAGAACTAGTTGAATTACTAGAACTAGTTAGTAAGAACTTGTTGCTATTTTTTTAGTTAAAGCATTTTTCCCGCATCGACGTGGACGATGCCTATCCCGCATCCTCGTCGTCGAGTCGGCGGAGGACGACACCTGCCGGGGACTGGGCTCCGCCGGGCACTGGGCTACACTGGGGTGGTACTGGGAGGCGCTACCTACCGGGGGGCACAGGTTGGTGAGGAGCCAGCCTATCGTTGACCCGAACCTTCTTTGGTGGAGGTCACGTGGGCCAGTGATGGTCCAGAGGCTCGAGGACCCCGCGGAGGTGGTGCGTCACCGTGTCAGTGAGGAGGACACGCACGTCCGTCGCTACTGGTTTGCATTGGAGCACAGGTTCTCCAATACCTGGCAGACTGGGATCCCACTGAGCTATGATCCCGTGATGGTTCCTTCTCTATGGGTGTCCACCGCCCGCGCCGATACCCGTCGTGTGCTAGGGTTTTAGTTGTATTAGTGATGTTATATGTATGATACTATTCGGGATGTATTAGTGATAATATTCGACATTGTACGGAGCATGAGATGATTTACTTTTGCTTATTGAATGCATGCTAATTTGAGTCCTATAAGATATTTTGAAATGTATATCTTGTGTTGCTCAAATAGGATATGTGCTTGCCCAAGTGGTCGGTCATGTTTGCAGGTTACACCTCCGTGTGGCCTATTTTAGCAAAGGTCATGCCGGATTTTTCCATGAATTTTGGCATGACTTGTGCCAGAATATGTAGGAAATATCGAGTGCCCTGGATTTGTGTGTTGAGTATCTTGGTAGTTGTCTTCGATCGATTTTCAATTAATGTTTTAACTATGAACATAGGAAATGTCTGACGACGAAAAGGATTTCGGTATTTGCAAATACTGCGAAGATGAGCGCGGCCTGTGCGACGGAATCTTCCTAGATGATGATAGGCGCTTCCGCATCAAGCTGGACAAGAACTTTGAAGTGGATACAGTAAGTCACAACGACAAGTCTTTTTTCGTAATTAAGCATGACATCTGCTTCTTTTGCTTCAACTTATAATTTTTTTTACTATTCTACTAGCATATCCCCTGCCATGCAAGAGTTTTTGTATTGGATAAGATAGGTTTCAGTCATACTATGGAGGTAAAGAAAGTTTACTTGAAGACCGAGCATGGTTATATTTTCCACGCAAAATTATACAATTCAGATGACTACTCCTATTTTGGATGCAAAACATGGCAAGCACTATGCAAGACTTATGCATTTGAGCCTGATATGGTTATCACCTTTGATATTCGTCCGGAAGATGATATTGAAGGTAATACCGACATCCGGGTCGATGTGCGACGCCCATTATACCATTATGTGAGTTTCTCAACCATATTTATGTCTTTGATATTGTTTATTCAAAATAGTTGACAACTAATTTCGTTGTCACTTATTTCGCTCAAGCAAACATGTCCAAAGCTTGGTAGATGGGACCTACTACTGTCCCGGGGCTGAACTAAACTGCGAGGAGCTAAGTCATTATGTTTCATGGCTTGCGGATCTTGATACTGTCAATACAAATGTTCTTTCTGGATTTAGAAATGTTAGTACTGAAAACGTGCGACCAATAGTGTTCTTAATGAACTACGGTCACACCTATTTAGGAAAGATGGTAAGATTTTTACTATTTGTCCTCAGTGCATCTTTTCCATGCATTATTTTTAAGCTAAACTTCATTGCTAAGTATGTTACCATATGATGTTCTTCAACAGGGACTCACGATGAATGTTGTGCCTTATGGGATCGAGACTAAAGGTACCATGAGTATTGTTAGCTTACGACCAAGATATCCTGCAAATCACTATAGTGCATTCAGGATTAGCGATGAATTCTTAATAGTGAAAGACTGGACCAAATCTGTGATGGAGGAGCGCAGACAAGTACTAGGGGGCAGCAAGCAGAAGCGCAGCCCATGATTAAGAGACAGGTTCATCTGCATGCTCCAACTTGATGAAGGAGGAGAGCTACACATGTTTTATGTTATTTTACCTGAGAGAGAGCAGCAGGAGTGATTAGCTAGCTAGAAATGAGTTTAAAGATGATGATGTGATACACTATGACTATGATGATTAAATAGCTAGTGTTGGTGGTAATGACTATGATGATTATTATGAGCTAGTGTTAGTGGTGATTAAATAAATATTGTTGGTGGTAATGACTATGATGATGATTAAATAGCTTGTGATGGCGGATTATATTCAAGTGGATGCAACATGTGGTGCACATCGAAAGTACTACTAGTCCAAACTAGATCAAGTTTGGATTAGTAGTATGCTTTTGACATGCACCACATATTGCCTCCACTTGAACCTAATCCACCTTCATTTGACACATGTTATGGACATAATGATATAAACCTCATAATTGGTATTGTACCAAAATTTGTATAACGGCATATAAATACACTAAAAATAAATTAAAAAAAGAATACTAGTAGCGATGGATAGTAAACACGCTTGTAGATAACAAGCGCTGGCGCTATGTGTCTTAGTAGTAGTGCGTGTCGCGCACGCTACTGCTAAGTAATAGCTGTAGCACCTTATTAGTAGCACGGCTACCCGCGCTACTAGTGGGCATTAAACCCACGCTACTACTAGGGTTTTCCCTAGTAGTGATGGTACGTAAGGATGGTTAAGTACTTGTAAACACTGTTGGTGCTACCCCACTTGTAAGCAATTTTGCAAAACACGACACATTGGCTCAGCTGGCTTCAACACTAGAAAAGTCGGCTATCGACCAACTAACAATCAATAATCTACTGTCTGACATATAAGCAACTATGTATCTTGTTACAGTGGTTCATGCAGTTAACTGAAGCCACAATGTAAATTCCAAACATTCACACGCTAGTCTAGCGTTCATGTGGAACATTCACATTAAACTCGGCTTCATAAAATACTTGAAAAGTACAAGTTAAGCAATTTTATACATCTCAACGATTCATAGAACATAACAAACAAATACTAGTTCACAGCAAAAGACAAAGTTGTGAGAAGGTTTACAAATCAGGAAAATTCAAGAAAGGTTTCTCTAAGCAAAGGTCCTCCCTAGGCAGGCTTTAATTTCCTGGAGTTCACTCTGGTTTTTCTTTTTGCCACCATCCAGGGTTAGGTTCTATCATTCCAGAATAACCAATTATAATTGTGTTCTCAGTTGGAATGCTGAACTGAACCATGTAGTGTACTGACCATGTGAACTTCTTATGCAGTTCCACTAAGTTTAAGCACCGTTTCTTGTAGAAATAAGCAGAACACAATGCCTCTTGTCTGCGCACCTTTCCCAAAAACGTCCGTGCAGCTGTGTCAGCTAGTCCTCATCCACGGATGAACTGGGAGAAAGTGCATTCCCTACTAGGATGCAGTTATTTTGCTCGTCCCTACACTGCAATCAGGAAGTAAAACGTATGAATCAACTTCTTTTAGATTGCGTTGGTCATTCTACCTAGTTACTACCAATGTAGGAATACCTGGAAGACGGGTGGTTAGACGATGACAGCGAGGAATAGCCATCTCATTTTGCATAGTTCTACTAAATCTGAGATGTGTACTTTTGATTGCGCAGATAGAAACGATATGGAGACACACATCCCTGTTTGCGCAAATATGAAATACGGTTATTTAAACAATCCCTGTTATTTGCAGTGGCATATGATTAACAGCAGCATCTATTGTGTTATAATTGGCACTATTGACAGTATGAAAGTGCCCTTAAGTAGCATCACATCACATCAATACTGCCACTAGATTAACATGCAGAACAATAGCATTAGTATTACTGTCTTGAGAGTAGCACATGGTCAGTAAATGTGCAATCAAATTTGTGCACTTCCACTGAGATGAAGCAATGTTAGCGGTGTGAGATTTAAGTGTAACTGCAAAAACACAATTCATGGGAAATAAAGCAAGACGGAAGCATCATAAAATGGTGGTGGCATTGCTTCAATTTATTGACGGCACTAGACCATTACTTAATAGTGACATTAGGTGGCATTGGTTAACGCTTCATGGGATTTTACATTAACGGTAACGATATGGGCATAGGGAAAGGAGGGCATAAAGTGGTGGGGAAGATGTGGATGCTGAGAGCGGCAAACACATAGTCAGCATGTCTGCATTTGTCCCTTTTTTATCTCCTCGGCGACATTTTCCTATGTGAGCACAGGAAATCTAGACCTGCTCGTTCCCATTTGCATTGTCCCCCAACATCCCTCACTTTCTTTCCATTTTCAACCAACAGACAGTCCACTTCCCCCGCCCTTTGCCATCCACCATGCTTTCTTCGCCTTTTCAGCCAAGAGACTGGTTGGGTAGCCAGTATCTATTACTTTCCCCCGTTTCCTCTTAGAACAAAGTCCTAGATTCATGCTACAATTTTCCCAGTTTCTTCCCTGTTTGAACCAACTCTTAGATTTGACTGTATGAACTAGATTTACTTATAATAATAGTAAAAGTCAAGTGGCTTTGGAACAGCCGACAAAAGTAGAAAAATATCCACACGCGGCCACGTGAGGAATTGGGACAGTAGAGCAAGGCAGGTTTCGAATGAATATATACCCAAGGGTCATCGGCATGTGGCAAAGACGGCGTCGGAGGCCGCATCTTGGCCACAATACCGAGGGAGGAAGAAGGGGTTGGAGGCCCTCCCGAGCCAGTGCTATCTCGGAGAGAACGGAACGACCACCGATCGGGACGCGTGGGCAGCTGTTGTTCTCCTCCCACATCGCCGACGACCAAGTGAATGATGCACCTACACCCCTGCCCTGGTCAAGGTGGCCCGGCCGGATTTGTAACCAGCCGTGAGCAGAGAGAGATTGTGGCCACCTATATCTTGCTTAGATCTGAAGAGCATGAGAGAGTGAAAGAGAGGAACCCTAGTAAAGCAAGCGCCAAGGCTCCTTCTTATATATATATATATATATATATATATATATATATATATATATATATATATATATATAGGAAAAAATTTCCTACTACCGGGTGTAGTTACTCCCACTTTTGTTTCATACGCTCTAGGTAGTATCTATTATATCGGAGTATGTACGTGTAGTATGTAGTATATAAGAATGTTTAGGTAGTATATATACTACTTTTTTGATAGTATGTACAATATTTTGTGCATACTTCATTTCACAGACAAATATGTACGTATTTCACAAATACAATAAAACTATGAGCTCACTTGCAATTTTTTATATAACTCACTTTGGAGTATCTTAGATATAGTATATGAACGTAATAAAAATAATAAAGTAGAGTATATACTATCACATGATAGTATATAAAAAATGGGTGTAGTTACACCCGGTAGTAGGATGCATTTTCCCTATATATATATATATATAGTGGAGTGATTTTGTTGTACCAGCCGCTATTAAATTGAGTGCGTGCGAACCACTATTTTCATTTAAAGTTCAAGTAAAAATAAAACTCGATCAATAGCATGCCACCACATCCAGGACGCACAATACTGTATAATTCATTTGCGGTCCCCGACCCTCCATCAAGTTGAAAACTAGACTAGTCCAAATGTTTATTGGGATGCCTCTTTGTAAACAAATGCGCTCCTAGCTTCCAAAAATGTGCTACAAGAGTATAGAAATATTGTTGGTATTCCTCTATGCCATCTAACAGGCTATCTAGCCTACAATCCTGTTGGGAATATTTGGCGGCTACTTGTACCTGGTCATATACCAAACTAACGGAAATTTCTTCTCCATCTGACCTAAAAAGGTCCGACCCAGGCCATGTGATTCGGGTCGAGCTTCGTATACTGTGTTTTCACCATGGCCCAAGCCTCTCGCGCACCTTCCCGGCAGGCCAATATCTTCCATAATCGGAAGCGCCACCGCGCTCCTTTCAACAGTTGTACCAGCTCCTCCATACTTCCTGGAGGGGAGTCGGATGGACACAAGGCCTTGGCAATACTCCGCATTGCCTGCCGAGCTCGTTCGTGCATTTGCGACAGCTCTTGTAGCAGATCACTCGATGATCCGGACACCTCCTCTTCGGGATGGCCCGTCAGCATACCTACAGACATAATTCTATCAGTTCCTTCCCTAGCCGAATTACGCAGGGTAAGTTTAAACACATACTAAATATGTTGCCTCGCAGCTTCTTATTCTCCTTCACGGAGTCAGCCAGCTGGGCCCGCACATCTTTTAGCTGTTCACCCAGCTTGGTGAGGGAATCTTGGAGTTTGTTTTTCTCCTCCCGGACCCGCGTCAGTATACGCTCGCCCGCAGCCAGTTGCCTTTGAGCTCCTGGCCCTCCCGCTGGTGCGACTTCCGGTACCTCTCCCGGATGATCTGACAACTGTGCCATAAGAAATGCACATGCACTAATAATCCCGGTATATGATTATGTTTTCTCGATGGAATGTATCATTATCAGACTCTGCCTTCTTGGATTTCTCCAGTTCGGTGGTTGCAGTGATTAGCTGGGCCCGACACTTCTCCAGCTCTTGATCCAACAGGTTGTTCTTCTCTGTGAGCACCTGGGTATACAACGATCCTCAAATCAGTTGCTTCAACTGCTTCAAATCTCGGGGGCTACTGGTATATGATTATTAGTTTGGTACAAATGAGTACTTACCCGCATATCTTTCAAATACTGGTCTATGGCTCTGGTAAGTCCATCTCGAGCAGCTCAGATGTATGCATCACCCGAGTTGAAGGCATTGAAAGCCTCTTCTGAAAAACCAGAGTCACGAAGAGTGGCCCGCCGGTGCCGATGATTCATGGCGCTCTCCACTCCAGAGTTTGTAAAGGATACATCATCCGACTCCTCTGCAGAAGGACAATTCGGTGTCACTCCTGCGTCAGCCCCAGTCCTTGAGATAGGGTTTTGGATTCTGGCTAGTGAATGCTTTTCCTGATAAGACACAACGAATGGCGTCACACTTCAACGTGACAGCCAAGGAACATATTTAAGAAACCATACCTCTTTGATGAAGGCTCAACCATGCTTCTATTTGCCTTCCTCTTCGAAGGCCTGCCCGGCGTAGGCGCGGCCTTCTTGAGAGTCGCCTCGGGTGCAGCGTGGCGCGCCGATCGCCTCCCCTTCAGAGCATAAAATAGTGCGGTGGGTGAGGCGGAAAGAGGAAATTCTTTCGAAGGATAAGTCTCCTGATTACTTACATGCGAAGCAGGGAGAAGGCCGGGATAGTCAGCAGTGATGGCTACTTCTGTGCCGTCATGGCTTGCCAAGTAGAACACTCCATCCCCGAGCTCCACGAATATATCCAGATCTTCTGTGAATCCAGGGTCAAGGGCCCGGTTGTGGTCCTCTGGCTGTGGTGCGGGATTGTGGAACTCCTTGATAATCTCCTGCCATTCCTGTTTCAAATGGACAGATTAATATTTGTGGAAACTGACTCAGGGAGTAAATTGATAGGGGGATGGAAAATCACCCAGCTGGGAGGGTTGTAAATGGAAAATCCATCTCTGGGCTTAATGCGTATGAACTCTTCTTTATCCCCTCTGTATAATCCGGACAGTATTTTTGCCACAGCGGCGGGAGTGTCCGGACCCTTCCGACCGCAGCGGGTGGTGTCATCTTCTCCGTTGAAGTGCCACATAGGACGCCCTCGGTACTGGAGTGGCTGAGCCCCTCGTATTATGGATATCGCCATAACCTCGACTATTGACAATCCAAACTGAGCGAGCGTCTTTATCTTGCTCATCAATTGACGGACTTCCGTGCTATCTTCCTCCGTGAGGCTCCGGGGACGCCAGCTGAGGCGTTTCTTCAAAGGAGCATTTGAAAATTCAGGAAGACCCATTCGGACTGGGTCGGGAAGGGAGACGTCCTCAATATAGAACCATTCGGAAGGCCATTCTTCGGATGCCTTCTTCGGCGTGCCGGACAGATATCTGGTCCCAGCGGTGCGCCATATTTCGGCGCCGCCCACTTGAAATGTTGACCCTCTTGATTACGAGGGACGAGGCAGAATAGCTTCTTCCATAACTCAAAATGGGCCTCGCAACCCAGGAATAGCTCCCAAAGAGCGACGTAAGCCGCAATATGCAGGATGGAGGCAGGAGTGAAATTGTGTAGTTGGAGGCCATAATACTATAGTTGTCACGCCCAATATGCGGCCCTATCCAAAAGGAACTCGAAGGTCCCGCCAAGGATAGACCCGCATATTGGGACGCTTTTGCAAGGTGGATATCATTACATCAACATTACATAATAGTGGGGACACATACATAAGGCATGCAATGCCACACGAATACAACATCATCATACATAAGAGCACCATCCGACTGCGGATGAAACACAAACGGAAACTCAAACGACATCCACCACGCTAGCCCAGGCTGCCGACCGAACCTATCCCCGATCAAAGAAGAAGCGTAAGAAGAACTCCAACACAAGTAAAACATCGCTCTCGCCATGATCATCGCAAAACCTGTACCAAGAATCGTTGTTGTAGTAATCAGGAGCCACGAGGACTCAAAGAATCCCATTACCATGGGTATCAAGACTAGCAAAGCTTAATAGGAAAGGAAGGGGTAAAGTGGTGAGGTTGCAGCAGCGACTAAGCATGATATGGTGGCTAACATACGCAAATGAGAGCGAGAAGAGAAACAAAGGAACGGTCGTCAACTAGCAATGATCAAGAGGTGATCCTGAACACCTACTTACGTCAATCATAACCCAGAAACCGTGTTCACTTCCCGAACTCCGCCGAGAAGAGACCATCACGGCTACACACACGGTTGATGCGTTTTAATTCGGATCTGATGTCAAGTTATCTACAATCGGACATTAACAAATTCCCATCTGCCACATAACCGCGGGCACGGCTCTCGAAAGTTTAAACCCTGCAGGGGTGTCCCAACTTAGCCCATGACAAGCTCTCGCGATCAACGAAGGAATAGACCTTCTCCCAGGAAGACCCGATCAGTCTCGGAATCCCGGTTTACAAGACATTTCGACAATGGTAAAACAAGACCAGCAAAACCGCCCGATGCGCCGACAATCCCGATAGGAGCTGCACATATCTCGCTCGTGGCAACACCGGATAAGCTAAGCGTCACAGTACCGAACGAAGTTGCTAAGGGATGGTCCCAAGACGGTGCTCTAGTTTGGACCAACACTTAGACAAGCATTGGCCCGGGGCTATAATAAATATGACCTCGAGAGAGCGACTCCCAAGGGAAAAGTAGGTGGTGGTGAGGCAAATGGTAAAACCAAGGTTGGGCCTTCTGCCGACAAGTTTTATTCAAAGCGAACTGTCAGGGGGTCCCATAAATCACCCGACCGCGTTAGGAACGCAAAATCCGGGAACATAACACCGGTATGACGGAAACTAGGGCGGCAAGAGTGGAACAAAACAACAGGCATAAGGCCGAGCCTTCCACCCTTTACCAAGTATATAGATGCATTAAATAATATAAGAGATATTGTGATATCCCAACATAAACCCTGTCCACCATGGAGAAATCTTCAACTTCACCTGCAACTAGCAACGCTATAAGAGGGGCTGAGCAAAGCGGTAACATAGCCAAGCAACGGTTTGCTAGAAATGGTGTCAAAGGTTAGAGGTTCATGTCAATTTGGGAGGCTTGATGAGCAAAAGATAGGTAGCGCAGCAAAGCAATAGAACGAAGCAACTAGCATAGCAGTGATAGTAGTGAGATCCAGGGTAGCGGTCATCTTGCCTGAAATCCCGCTAGGAAGAAGAACGAGTCCATGAAGAAGACGAACGGATAAAGCCGAACCAATCGTAGGCGAACGAATCCTCACGATCGCAACGAAAACAGTAACTAACAAGAAGAAGCACACAACATGGTAAACACACCACACATAACAAGACATGATGCGCAACAAGCATGATGCATGACAAAGCTACATGAAGCTACTCATGGCAAGAGATGATGCAAACAAGAACAACACATCAAGGCAAGTTTAAATGAGGCCGGAAACAACATATAACAATTCCGGTAAGTCCTCATGTGCAAATTTCGAAATTGGTCCAGATCTGAATAAACCTTATGTTCAAGTTGTTAAACATCAAGTTAAAGAGCACCAAGAGAATCTACACGAAATTCTAGTCAAGTTACAAATAAAGTTCACTAGATTTGGAGCTACGGCCTAGAAGATATGAGCAAAACAAGTTAAACATGGCATTGATGCAAAATGCACCCAAACATCAAGCAAACACACCAAAACAAGGATGCAACATGATAATATGAAGCTACATGCAAAAACAAGCAAGTTTCATATAGAGCACACTCAAAACGGAGCAACGGTGCAACACATACGCTCTATACGTCATAACAACAATCTGTCCAAAACAGCAACTAGGCATATTACAAGCATCAAAACAACAAGCTACAGCAGCTCAACATGATAACAAAAGGCATGGACATGAAGTACAGGTAAAGCACAACAAAACATGAACACTGAGCTATCTCCAGAAACAACTAGAACATGATCAAAAACACATGGAGATATTGCAAATAATAACAGTTTCAGACTTATCAGGAAATAACATCAGGTTGCAATGTTTAGAGCTATCACACGACATGTTACAGGAAGCTATCATGGCAAACAAAGGCATGGCATGAATCTACTAAAAGCATAGATCAAAAGTCCCTTACTGACCATGAGCCAAAAAGGATCAGAAGATATGATGGCATCCATGTAAACATGGCAAGTTATATTACAGATTCATACATGGCAGGAACAACAATAAGTAGGCATGTTCGTGAGCTTGAACCACTCACCACAGAGCAATACATGGCATGGCAAGGCAACCAACAGCAAGAAGACATGTTTTTGAAGCTATACATGGCAAGAGCAAGTTCATAAGGTGCATGGATCACTAGGAAACAATCATGGAAACATTGATCTTAATGTTAACAGGCTGACAACAACATCATTTAGCAAACTTTAGAGCAAAATAACAACATGTTCCAGCAGGCTATAATTGCAACCAGTGGCATGAATGGATAAAGCAAGACATGTAGATCAAAACATGATTATAGAACATCTCCAGATTATGCATAGAATGATTAGTAGCAATATGTTTACATAGCAACAAAATATAACAGAATCTGTCTAGCAAAACAGTAACAAGTACACTACTTAACAAGCTCAATTCACTCACCAAAAGTCATTGCATGACAATATAAGCATAGCATCATCAAGAAGGCATGTTTGTGAAACAAACCAAGGCAAGAACAAGTCCATAGCATGCAAGGATCAACTATAGCAACCTTGGCTAAATTGAATAACAAGTAAACAATCTGCCAGGAAACATTTTGAAGCAAAAGTAGAGCACTCAAATGACATGCTAGACTACTCCATAATTGCAAACAAGGGCATCAATGGATAGACAAAAACCATATGTTCAAAACACCCTTACTGAAGTAACTCAAAATATGCATGGATCTCTCTGTAGCATCAAGTTTACATGGCATCAAAATAATAGCAGAACAGGGACTAAAATCAGCAATATCACGAAGCCTAGTTTGCATGCTTGTGGTAGTCACCACATTGATCAAAAAATACATGGCATACACCCTCGAAAGATGGCATGGCATAGATCAAAACACATGAAGACATCAATCTCATAGGATGCACACATCAATCATGGCAAAATGACAAATGAGCAAGTTATAACAGCCAGCAGATTAACATCAACATGCACTCTTCCAACAAAGATTTCAAGGCCACGATGAGCTCAAATGAAAATGATGCAATGGAATGAAATGAAGTACTTGTAGAGACGAACAATTTGACATATTATACGCACGAAACGGAGCTACGGATGCAGAGATACAGTAGGTCAAACATGGCATGTTTATGCAAAAATCTCGGTCTTAGCAAAATCGGGACTACCTCGGATCCAGATCTGGATCGGGCAACATGGCACGGACGACGAGGCGGGCCGACTCGGCCACCGGAGTTGGAGAGGAGGGGCCGCCAGGAGCTCGCCGAGCAGAGCGCCGGCGGGCGGGGAGGCGCGGCGCGCTGGGAGGCGCGGGCGGCACCGGCCGTATGGCGGAGGGCGGGCGCCGCGCGGCGAGGAGCTTGAGCCCGGCCGGCCGAGGCGGCGGCGCGGGCACGGAGGCGGCGCTGCCACCGGGGACCGAGGCGGCGGAGGGCGCCGGGCGGGCCGAGCTGGCGGGCGGCGGCGGGCGCAGGTCGCCGCGCGGGCGGCGGCAAAGCGATCTCGGCGGCGGCGCAAGGCAGCGGTGCGGCGAAAGGCCTTCGGTGGCGGGTTTCGACGGCGGCGGGCGAAACGGCGGCGGGCGGGCTCGTGGGCTCACATGGATGGTTTCAAGGGCCGCGGCGGAGGAGAGAGACGGCGGCGCCATGTGTCGCGGCGTGATTGGCTGCGGGCGCGGGCGGACGTGTCCGGCCGCCGGGCGGACATGTCCGGCGGCGCGAGGAGGGAGAGGACTAGGGTTTCATCCGCGAATTTGGAGGGGGAACACTTATTTATAGGTAGAGGGAGCTTGGAGAGTCCAAATGAGGAGCGGTTTTCGGCCACGCGATAGTGATCGAACGACCGAGAGCATGGAGGGGAGTTAGATGGGTTTTGGGCAAATTTGGAAGGGGTGTTGGGCTGCAACAAAAGAGGGCTTTTGCGGTTACCCGGTTAACCGTTGGAGTATCAAACGACCTCCAAATGGCACGAAACTTGACAGGCGGTCTACCGGTGGTATACCAAGGCCGCTTGGCAAACCTCAGGCCATTCCGAGAAAGTTTAACACCCGTTCACAATAGGAGAGAAGAAGGGGACGCCGGATGACATAGGAGCGCCAGATTGCAAAACGGACAACGGGGAAAATGCTCGGATGCATGAGACGAACATGTATGCAAAATGAGATGCACATGATGACATGGAAAAATGCAACACGCAAGCAAATGACATGGCAACGACGGAGAATAACTGGCAGACACCTGGCGTATCGAATCCGGGGCGTTACAACACTCCTCCACTAACAAGAGATCTCGTCCCGAGATCTTAGGACCGAGACGGAAGGAAAAAGGGATGAGGTGAAACAAGAACTCAAGAGAAGGAGCAAAGAATCGAGAACACCCGAGAAGAAGAGAGGAACAACGAGAATGACAAGAATCGAAAGCTCACAGAATCAAATAGGCTATGAAACCACTCGTTCTAACTGGAGTGGTTAGAATGAGAAAAGAAACGAATACGTCTGAAAGGATTTAGGCAGCACTCCGGCTGAAAATGGGAGGATTAGAACGAACTTGAGAGGATGGAATGGTACTTGATGAACTCTTGAAGAAGGAATTAAATCATGAAGAATCGCCATGAAGTACTCCGGTAAACTAAAGGATGACGAGATAAAATGCAGGATGAAAGAATAAGATGAGCCTTGCGATGATTTAGATGAAGGTTCCGACGAGATGGCCGTGGAAATTTGAACTCCGGAAAAGAAAAGATGAAAATACTTGGAACTAGAATTTATTCATCAAGAACAAATTCTGAAGGAAGGGATTAATCACTTGGATGAAATAAGAATAAGATTTATTGCATGCTTATCCTTCATCAAATTAAATTGATGACAAGCAATGGATTTAGCATACTACTTATTCTTCTTGAGAAAGGATTGAGAAGGGAAATATGGCGCAAAACTTGAGAAAGTCTTCATGAACCACCGATAGAATTGAAAAGAGCGAATGAATTAATATGATAATCAAAGAAAAAGAATCTGAAAGAACCACCATGAGAATTCAAAAATGACTGATGAAAGAGACTTAATCACCAGGAAGAATTAGAAAAACCAATATGCTTGAGGGAATTTAGAAGCAAAAAAAAAAGAGACCGCGAACTGATTGAAGAATACTTGAACGAAGCACCGGAAGAATATAGAGACGAACGAAGGGGCACGAATATAGAATAATTGGAGAACGAATTTGGAAAACTTAGAACGAAGAAATCTTCCGAAAAGATGGTCTCCGGATGATCGAGACAAAAAGCAACTCCTGAAATGCTCCGGATGGATGAAAAGAATAACTGACAAATGGAATAATTCGAGAGGCTAACAAGAAGCTAGAACCACGAATCTTCGAGAGAACGGACAAGATTTAGAGTAAAAACTCTTCTTCGGTCTTCAAATGGCGACAGAAAACAACACCAAAATTACTGAGATACTCCGGGAGAAAGAAAAGCAAAGAGGTTGAGCCGACGATGAAATGATTTGAAATCGATTTTGGAAAAGGCATGTGACTGATGGAATTCATTCTTACGTCACACTTGAAATAATTTGAGAATAACTCCGGGGAAATTAGAAGAGTCAGGTATGATCCTGGCTAAAGACCTGTGGGTTAGCGCCCACTAAAAGAAAACACCGTTGGAAAGGGATGTTGAACAGATAGATGATGCATCGGAATAATTGAAATATTTGAATGAGGTGACAACCTCGAATTAATTCGAACACAGACGAATCTCTTGAGATATCTTGAACACTCCGGAAGGATAAACTGGCGAGAGGCGAACGAGCAGGGAAAAACACTTTAACCAAGGAAAAAGAATGTGATCAACCCGAAAAAAACTTGAATTAAATCCACCGGAAAAGAGATGAAGAATGTCAAACAATAGAGAATTCACCGGTTGAAATAATTGAGGGAAGAATGAAGAGACTCCACACGAATGAAATTGATGCTCGAAAGAGACTGGGGCTCCGGGAAGAAGAGGGTGGGAGGGCGGGAAAAACAAAGACAACTGGAAAGGGTAATCGACGAATATCTTGAAGAGAAAACACCGGTTGAAATCATTGAGGAAAGAAGGCAAAGACTTCACACGAGTAGGATGGATACTCGATTACGGACTCCGGATTCGAGATGAAAAAGGGTGGGCAGGTGGGAAAGAAAACAACTGAGGATTGATCTCGCAAAAGACAAAGAGGTTCGAGTCCATGAGAAAAGCACCGGATTAAAAGAGCTGAGAACAACAATCAGAAAACCAACTGCGTGATCCTAAAGAAAAAATTGAATGGGAAGAGGAGTAATTCAAAACACCTACGTCAAGATTCCTCACCAGAGCGACGAAGGGGCTGAGGAGTAAAAAGAATTCCTACTCTCGATATAACTAGACTCGTAAATCAGTTTTCTTCTAGACTCAACAACGGCCAAACTACACGATCAATCAAGGGGCTCTTAAGGTTTGGTCGAGGCTCGATACCAACTTGTCACGCCTAATATGCGACCCTATCCAAAAGGAACTCGAAGGTCCCGCCAAGGATTGACTCGCATATTGGGACGCTTTTGCAAGGTGGATATCATTACATCAACATTACATAATAGTGGGGATACATACATAAGGCATACAATGCCACACGAATACAACATCATCATACATAAGAGCACCATCCGACTGCGGATGAAACACAAACAAAACTCAAACGACATCCACCTCGCTAGCCCAGTCTGCCGACCGAACCTATCCCTTGATCGAAGAAGAAGCGTAAGAAGAACTCCAACACAAGTAAAACATCGCTCTCGCATCATGATCATCGCAAAACCTGTACCTCGCAACTGTTGTTGTAGTAATCTGGAGCCACGAGGACTCAAAGAATCCCATTACCATGGGTATCAAGACTAGCAAAGCTTAATAGGAAAGGAAGGGGTAAAGTGGTGAGGTTGCAGCAGCGACTAAGCATGATATGGTGGCTAACATACGCAAATGAGAGCGAGAAGAGAAACAAAGGAACGGTCGTCAACTAGCAATGATCAAGAGGTGATCCTGAACACCTACTTACGCCAATCATAACACGTAAACCGTGTTCACTTCCCGGCTCCGCCGAGAAGAGACCATCACGGCTACACACACGGTTGATGCGTTTTAATTCGGATCTGATGCCAAGTTATCTACAACCGGACATTAACAAATTCCCATCTGCCACATAACCGCAGGCACGGCTCTCGAAAGTTTAAACCCTACAGGGGTGTCCCAACTTAGCCCATGACAAGCTCTCGCGATCAACGAAGGAATGGGCCTTCTCCCAGGAAGACCCGATCAGTCTCGGAATCCCGGTTTACAAGACATTTCGGTAATGGTAAAACAAGACCATCAAAACCGCCCGATGCACCGACAATCCCGATAGGAGCTGCACATATCTCGTTCTCAGGGCAACACCGGATAAGCTAAGCGTACAGGTACCGACGTAACCCAAGTTGCCAAGGGATGGTCCCGCACGGTGCTCTAGTTTGGACCAACACTTAGACAAGCATTGGCCCGGGGCTATAATAAATATGACCTCGAGAGAGCGACTCCCAAGGAAAAGTAGGTGGTGGTGAGGCAAATGGTAAAACCAAGGTTGGGCCTTCTTTGGACAAGTTTTATTCAAAGCGAACTGTCGGGGGTCCCATAAATCACCCGACCGCGTTAGGAACGCAAAATCCGGGAACATAACACCCAGATGACGGAAACTAGGGCGGCAAGAGTGGAACAAAACACTGCATAAGGCCGAGCCTTCCACCCTTTACCAAGTATATAGATGCATTAAATAATATAAGAGATATTGTGATATCCCAACATAAACCCTGTCCACCATGGAGAAATCTTCAACTTCACCTGCAACTAGCAACACTATAGGAGGGGCTGAGCAAAGCGGTAACATAGCCAAGCAACGGTTTGCTAGGAATGGTGTCAAAGGTTAGAGGTTCATGGCAATTTGGGAGGCTTGATGAGCAAAAGATAGGTAGCGCAGCAAAGCAATAGAATGAAGCAACTAGCATAGCAATGATAGTAGTGAGATCCAGGATAGCGGTCATCTTGCCTGAAATCCCACTAGGAAGAAGAACGAGTCCATGAAGAAGACGAATGGATGAAGCCGAACCAATCGTAGGCGAACGAATCCTCACGATCGCAACGAAAATAGTAACTAACAAGAAGAAGCACACAACATGGTAAACACACCACACATAACAAGACATGATGTGCAACAAGCATGATGCATGACAAAGCTACATGAAGCTACTCATGGCAAGAGATGATGCAAACAAGAAAAACACATCAAGGCAAGTTTAAATGAGGCCGGAAACAACATATAACAATTCCGGTAAGTCCTCATGTGCAAATTTCGAAATTGGTCCAGATCTGAATAAACCTTATGTTCAAGTTGTTAAACATCAAGTTAAAGAGCACCAAGAGAATCTACACGAAATTCTAGTCAAGTTACATATAAAGTTCATTAGATTTGGAGCTACGGCCTAGAAGATATGAGCAAAACAAGTTAAACATGGCATTGATGCAAAATGCACCCAAACATCAAGCAAACACACCAAAACAAGGATGCAACATAATAATATGAAGCTACATGCAAAAACAAGTAAGTTTCATATAGAGCACACTCAAAACGGAGCAACGGTGCAACACATACGCTCTATACAAGTCATAACAACAATCTGTCCAAAACAGCAACTAGGCATATTACAAGCATCAAAACAACAAGCTACAGCAGCTCAACATGATAACAAAAGGCATGGACATGAAGTACATGTAAAGCACAACAAAACATGAACACTGAGCTATCTCCAGAAACAACTAGAACATGCTTAAAAACACATGGAGATATTGCAAATAATAACAGTTTCAGACTTATCAGGAAATAACATCAGGTTGCAATGTTTAGAGCTATCAAACGACATGTTACAGGAAGCTATCATGGCAAACAAAGGCATGGCATGGATCTACTAAAAGCATAGATCAAAAGTCCCTTACTGACCATGAGCCAAAAAGGATCAGAAGATATGATGGCATCCATGTAAACATGGCAAGTTATATTACAGATTCATACATGGCAGGAACAACAATAAGTAGGCATGTTCGTGAGCTTGAACCACTCACCACAGAGCAATACATGGCATGGCAAGGCAACCAACAGCAAGAAGACATGTTTGTGAAGCTATACATGGCAAGAGCAAGTTCATAGGGTGCATGGATCACTAGGAAACAATCATCCATTCTTCCCAGCCCTGATACCGATCAGGAAAGGGGTAATTTCTAACAAAGTTTTTCTCTTGTTGATTCCTATTTCTAGGTGTAGTGCTTTTCTCCCCTATGCTGCCTACGGATACTAATAGAGTAGGATTGGCCTGTAGTCCATACCATACCATATCCTGGAGGTGTAACCTTTCGCTCAATACTCAAATCTACAATTGAAGTATCTGAAGCCGCACTTTTTTTGTCGATTATTTATCAAGAAAGCAATAAGGGTTCTTACCAAATCCACCATAAAATTGGAAAGAAGCATAAAGTAAGTAGACCTGACTCCTTTAATGATGCCTCTATCCGCTATTCTGATATATAAATTCGATGTAACAGAAGCAGCAGCAATTAGTGGATTCATGGTGAGTAGTTCCTCGTGTCAAAAAAAAAGAAATGGTTAAGGATACAATCAACCAATAAATTCTTACTTCTAAGCTCTGTTACCGATCCCGGCTCTGTGAGTTCTTAATTCCGTGAAACATTGAACTTAATGTTAACAGGCTGACAACAACATCATTTAGCAAACTTTAGAGCAAGATAACAACATGTTCCAGCAGGCTATAATTGCAACCAGTGGCATGAATGGATAGAGCAAGACATGTAGATCAAAACATGTTTATAGAACATCTCCAGATTATGCATAGAATGATTAGTAGCAACATGTTTACATAGCAACAAAATATAATGTAACTGCCTCTAGCAAAACAGTAACAAGTACACTACTTAACAAGCTCGATTCACTCACCACAAGTCATTGCATGACAATATAAGCATAGCATCATCAAGAAGGCATGTTTGTGAAACAAACCAAGGCAAGAACAAGTCCGTAACATGCAAGGATCAACTATAGCAACCTTGGCTAAATTGAATAACAAGTAAACAATCTGCTAGGAAACATTTTGAAGCAAAAGTAGAGCACTCAAATGACATGCTAGGCTACTCCATAATTGCAAACAAGGGCATCAATGGATAGAAAAAAACCATATGTTCAAAACACCCTTACTGAAGTAACTCAAAATATGCATGGATCTCTCTGTAGCATCAAGTTTAGATGGCATCAAAATAACAGCAGAACAAGGACTAAAATCGGCAATATCACGAAGCCTAGTTTGCATGCTTGTGCTAGTCACCACATTGATCACAAAAATACATGGCATACACCCCTGGAAAGATGGCATTGAAGGAAATATGCCCTAGAGGCAA
This sequence comes from Aegilops speltoides, assembly GCA_021437245.1. NCBI lineage: Eukaryota > Viridiplantae > Streptophyta > Magnoliopsida > Poales > Poaceae > Aegilops > Aegilops speltoides. Next base: position 221,612,184 of record CM038142.1, on the reverse strand, counting down.
TAATAAAGTTATTATTTATTTCCTCATATCATGATAAATGTTTATTATTCATGCTACAATTGTATTAACCGGAAACATAATACATGTGTGAATATATAGACAAACAGAGTGTCACTAGTATGCCTCTACTTGACTAGCTTGTTAATCAAAGATGGTTATGTTTCCTAACCATGAACAAGGAGTTGTTATTTGATTAACAAGGTCACATCATTAGTTGAATGATCGATTGACATGACCCATTCTCGTTAGCTTAGCACACGATCGCTTAGTATGTTGCTATTGCTTCCTTCATGACTTATACATGTTCCTATGACTATGAGATTATGCAACTCCGCTTACGGGAGGAACACTTTATGTGCTACCAAACGTCACAACGTGGCGGGTGATTATAAAGGTGCTCTCTGGTGTCTCCGAAGGTACTTGTTGAGTTGGCGATTTCGAGATTAGGATTTGTCACTCCGAATGTCGGAGAGGTATCTCTGGGCCCTCTCGGTAATACACATCACTTAAGCCTTGCAAGCATTTCAACTAATGAGTTAGTTGTGAGATGATGTATTACGAAACGAGTAAAGAGACTTGCCGGTAACGAGATTGAACTAGGTATTGGTCCGACGATCGAATCTCGGGCAAGTAACATACCGATGACAAAGGGAACAACGTATGTTGTTGTGCGGTTTGACCGATAAAGATCTTCAAGAATATGTAGGAACCAATATGGGCATCCGTGTCCCGCTATTGGTTATTGACCGAGACATGTCTCGGTCATGTCTACATTATTCTCGAACCGTAGGGTCTGCACGCTTAAGGTTTCGATGATGCTTATATTATGAGTTTATATATTTTGATGTACCAAGGTTGTTCGAGTCCCGGATATGATCACGGACATGACGAGGAGTCTCAAATGGTCGAGACATAAAGATTGATATATTGGACGGATATATTTGGACACCGGAAAGGTTCCGAGAAGTTTGGAGCTCCGGAGGTTACTGGAACCCCGGAGGTATATGGGCCTTATTGGGCCCATGTAGGAGGAAGGAGAAGGAACAAGGGAGGCGCGCCCCAAGCCCAAACCGACTGGGGAGGGGGCCGCCCCTTTCCTTTCTCCTTCCCGCTCTTCCTATTACTACTACTAGTACTACTTCCTAATACTAGTACTCTTTCCTTCCCCCTCCAAATAAGATAAGGAAAAAGGGGGGAAACCTACTTGGAGTAGGTTTCCCCTCCCCATGGTGCGCCCCCCCTTGGGGCCGGCCACCTACTCCCTCCCTCCTTTATATACGGGGGTAGGGGGCACCCTAGGACACACAAGTTGATCATTGATCATTCCTTAGCCGTGTGCGGTGCCCCACTCCACGATATTACACCTCGATCATATTGTAGCGGTGCTTAGGCGAAGCCCTGCGACAGGAGAACATCAAGATCGTCACCACGCCGTCGTGCTGACGGAGCTCCCCCTCGGAGCCTCTATTGGATTGGTGATCGAGGGTGCGTCATTGAGCTGTACGCGTGTCAAGAACTCGGAGGTGTCGGAGTAACGGTGCTTGGATCGGTTGGACCGGAGGACGACGACTACTTCCTCTACGCTGCGTCCAACGCTTCCGCTTCGGTCTCACGAGGGTACGAGACAACACTCTCCCCTCTCGTTGCTATGCATCACCATGATTTTGCGTGTGCGTAGGAAAATTTTGAAATTACTACGCTCCCCAACAAAGGGCATCCGAGCCAGTTTTTATGGTTTGATGTTATATGCACGAGTAGAACACAAGTGAGTTGTGGGCGATATAAGTCATACTGCTACCAGCATGTCATACTTTGGTTTGGCGGTATTGTTGGATGAAGCGGCCCGGACCGACATTAGGCATACGCTTACGCGAGACTGGTTTTACCGCCGTGCTTTGCACATAGGTGACTAGCGGGTGTCAGTTTCTCCAACTTTAGTTGAACCGAGTGTGGCTACGCCCGGTCCTTGCGAAGGTTAAAACAGCATTAACTTGACAAACTATCGTTGTGGTTTTGATGCATAGGTGAGATTGGTTCTTGCTTAAGCCCATAGTAGCCACGTAAAACTTGCAACAACAAAGTAGAGGACGTCTAACTTGTTTTTGCAGGGCATGTTGTGATGTGATATGGCCAAGACATGATGCTATATTTTATTGTATGAGATGATCATGTTTTGTAACCGGTTATCGGCAATCGGCAGGAGCCATATGGTTGTCGCTTATTGTATGAAATGCAATGCCTGTAATTGCTTTACTTTATCACTAAGCGGTAGCGATAGTCATAGAAGCAATAGATGGCGAAACGACAATGATGCTACGATGGAGATCAAGGTGTCGCTACGGTGACGATGGTGATCATGATGGTGCTTCGAGATGGAGATCACAAGCACAAGAAGATGATGGCCATATCATATCACTTATATTGATTGCATGTGATGTTTATCCTTTATGCATCTTATCTTGCTTTGATTGACGGTAGCATTTTAAGATGATCTCTCACTAAAATTATCAAGTAGTGTTCTCCCGAGTATGCACCGTTGCCAAAGTTCGTCGTGCCCGCACACCACGTGATGATCGGGTGTGATAAGCTCTCGTCCATCTACAACGGGTGCAAGCCAGTTTTGCACACGCAGAATACTCAAAGTTAAACTTGACGAGCCTAGCATATGCAGATATGGCCTCGGAACACGGAGACCGAAAGGTCGAGCGTGAATCATATAGTAGATATGATCAACATAAGATGTTCACCATTGAAAACTACTCCATCTCACGTGATGATCGGTTATGGTTTAGTTGATTTGGATCACGTGATCACTTAGATGACTAGAGAGATGTCTCGTCTAAGTGGGAGTTCTTAAGTAATATGATTAATTGAACTAAAATTTATCATGAACTTAGTACCGATAGTATCTTGCTTGTCTATGTTGTTTGTAGATAGATGGCCCGTGGTTTGTTGTTCCGTTGAATTTTAATGCGCTCCTTGAGAAAGCTAAGTTGAAAGATGATGGTAGCAACTACGCGGATCGGGTCCGTAATTTGAGGATTATCCTCATTGTCGCATGTAAAAATTACGCCCCGAAGCACCGCTGGGTGCGAACTCGCCGATGAACTGACGACGTTAAGAACGTCTGGCGAGCAAAGTGATGACTACTCGATAGTTCAATGTGCCATGCTTTACGGCTTAGAACCGGACTTCAACGACGTTTTGAATGTCATGGAGCATATGAGATGTTTCAGAGTTGAAGTTGATATTCCGAAGAATGCCCGGATTGAGAGATATGAAGTCTCCAATAAGTTCTATAGCTGCAAGATGGAGGAGAATAGTTCGCTCGGTGAGCACATACTCAAGATGTCCGGGTATTGTAATCACTTGATTCAACCGGGAGTTACTCTTCCGGATGATAGCGCCATTGATGAAATTCTCCAATCACTTCCACCAAGCAACAAGAGCTTCGTGATGAACTATAATATGCAAGGGATGGATAAGACGATTCACGAGCTCTTCGCAATGCTAGAGGCTGCGGAGGTAGAAATCAAGAAGGGGCATCAAGTGTTGATGGTTAACAAGACCACTAGTTTCAAGAAAAGGGCAAAGGGAAGAAGAAGGAACTTCAAGAAGAACAAGACAAACAAGTTGTCGCTCAAGAGAAGAAACCCAAGTCTGGACCTAAGCCCAAATCGAAAGTGCTTCTACCGCAAGCGATCGTCATCGAAGCGGAACCGCCCCAAGTATTTGGCGAATAAGAAGGATGGCAAAGTGATCAAAGGTATATGTGATATACATGTTATTGATGTGTACCTTACTAGAGCTCGCAGAGTACCGGGTATTTGATACTAGTTACATTGCTAATATTTGCAGCTCAAACAGGACTACGGATTGCTTAACACCGGGAAAGGACGAGGTGACGATCTTGCGTGGGAAATGGTTCCAAAGTCGATGTGATCGCGGTCGGCACGCTACCTCTACATCTACCTTCGGATTAGTATTAGACCTAAATAATTGTTATTTGGTGCCGCGTTGAGCATGAACATTATATCTGGATCTTGTTTGATGCGAGACGGTTATTCATTTAAATCGAGAATAATGGTTGTTCTATTTATATGAGTAATATCTTTTATGGTCATGCACCCCTGAAGAGTGGTCTATTTTTGATGAATCTCGATAGTAGTGATACACATATTCATAGTGTTGAAGCCAAAAGATGCAAAGTTGATAATGATAGTGCAACTTATTTGTGGCACTGCCGTTTGGGTCATATCGGTATAAAGCGCATGAAGAAACTACATACTGATGGACTTTTGGAACCACTTGATTATGACTCACTTGGTACTTAATAACCGTGCCTCATGGGCAAGATGACCAAAACGCCGTTCTCCTAACTATGGAGAGAGCAACAGATTTGTTGGAAATCATACATCTGATGTATGTGGTCCAATGAATGTTGAGGCTCGTGGCGGATATCGTTATTTTCTCACCTTCACAGATGATTTAAGCGAGATATGGGTATACCTACTTAATAAAGCATAAGTCCAAACATTCAAAAGTTCAAAGAATTTCAGAGTGAAGTTGAAAATCATGGTAACAAGAAAATAAAGTTTCTACGATCCGATCGTGGAGGAGAATATTTGAGTTACGAGTTTGGTTTACACTTAAAACAATGTGGAATAGTTTCACAACTCACGCCACCCTAACACCACAACAGAATGGTGTGTCCGAACGTCGAATCGTACTCTACTTGATATGGTGCGGTCTATGATGTCTCTTACAGATTTACCGCTATCGCTTTTGGGGTTATGCTCTAGAGACAGCCACATTCACGTTAAATAGGGCACCGTCGAAATGCTGAGACGACACCTTATGAACTATGGTTTGGCAAGAAACCAAAGTTGTCGCTTTCTTAAAGTTTGGGGTTGCGATGCTTATGTGAAAAAGCTTCAACCTGATAAGCTCGAACCCAAATCGAGAAATGTGTCTTCATAGGATACCCAAAGGAGACAGTTGGGTACACCTTCTATCACAGATCCAAGGCAAGACATTCATTGCTAAGAATGGATCCTTTCTAGAGAAGGAGTTTCTCTCGAAAGAAGTGAGTGGGAGGAAAGTAGAACTTGATGAGGTAATCTGTACCTACTCCTTGTTGGAAAATAATACATCACAGAACCGGTTTACGTGGACGCCAAAACCAACTAGTGAGGAAGTTGATGATGATGATCATAGAACTTCGATCAAGTTAATACGTAACCACGTGGGTCGAGCAGAGTAAGATCCGCACTAGAGTGGTACGGTAATCCTATTCTGGAAGTCATGCTACTAGATCATGATGAACCTACGAACTATGAAGAAGCGATGGTGAGCCCAGATTCCACAAAATGGCTTGAAGCCATGAAATCTGAGATGGGATCCATGTATGAGAACAAAGTATGGACTTTGGTTGACTTGCCCGATGGTCGGCAAGCAATTGAGAATAAATGGATCTTCAAGAAGAAGACTGACGCTAACGGTAATATTACTGTCTACAAAGCTCGACTTGTTGCAAAAGGTTTTCGACAAGTTCAAGGGGTTGACTACGATGAGACCTTCTCACCAGTGGCGATGCTTAAGTCTGTCCGAATCATGTTAGCAATTGCCGATTTTATGATTATGAAATTTGGCAAATGGATGTAAAACCGCATTCTGAATGGATTTACGGAAGAAGAGTTGTATATGATGCAACCGAAGGTTTTATCGATCCAAAGGAGCTAACAAAGTGTGCAAGCTCCAACGCTCCATTTATGGACTGGTGCAAGCCTCTCGGAGTTGGAATAAACGTTTTGATAGTGTGATCAAAGCATTTGGTTTTATATGATTTTTGGAGAAGCCTCAGATTTACAAGAAAGTGAGTGGGAGCTCAGTAGCATTTCTAATATTATATGTGGATGACATATTATTGATTGGAAATGATATAGAATTTCTGGATAGCATAAAGGGATACTTGAATAAAAGTTTTTCAATGAAAGACCTCGGTGAAGCTGCTTACATATTGGGCATTAAGATCTATAGAGATAGATCAAGACGCTTAATTGACTTTCACAAAGCACATACCTTGACAAAGTTTTGAAGAAGTTCAAAATGGATCAAGCAAAGAAAGGGTTCTTGCTCAGATTGCAAGGTGTGAAGTTGAGTAAGACTCAAAGCCCGACCACTTGTAGAAGATAGAGAGAAATGAAAAGTGTTCCTATGCTTCAGCCATAGGCTCTATCATGTATGCAATGTCTGTGTACTGACTGATGTGTGCCTTGCTATAAGTCTAGCAGGAGGTACCAAAGTAATCCAGAGTGGATCATCGACGTGGTCAAGAACATCCCAAATACCGAAAAGGACTAAGGATATGTTTCTCGATATGGAGGTGACAAAGAGCTCATCGTAAATGGTTACGTTGATGCAAGCTTTGACACCGATCCGACAATTCTAAATCGCAAACCGGATACGTGTTTACATTAAACGGTGGAGCCGTCGGTTAGTGCGCTTCAAAGCAAAGCGTCGTGGCGGGATCTACATGTGAAGCGGAATACATAGCGCTTCGAAGCACCAATGAAGGAGTCGGATGAAGGAGTTCATATCCGATCTAGGTGTCATACCTAGTGCATCGGGTCCAATGAAAATCTTTTGTGACAATATCGAGCGATTGCCTTAGCGAAGGAATCCAGATTTCACAAGAGAACCAAGCACATCAAGAGACGCTTCAATTCCATCCGGGATCTAGTCCGGTGGGAGACATAGAGATTTGCAAGATACATACGGATCTGAATGTTGCGCACCGTTGACTAAGCCTCTTCCACGAGCAAAACATGACCAACACCAAGACTCCATGGGTGTTAGAATCATTACCGTAATCTAGATTATTGACTCTAGTGCAAGTGGGAGATCAAGGAAATATGCCCTAGAGGCAATAATAAAGTTATTATTTATTTCCTCATATCATGATAAATGTTTATTATTCATGCTAGAATTGCATTAACCGAAACATAATACATGTGTGAATATATAGACAAACAGAGTGTCACTAGTATGCCTCTACTTGACTAGCTTGTTAATCAAAGATGGTTATGTTTCCTAACCATGAACAAGGAGTTGTTATTTGATTAACAAGGTCACATCATTAGTTGAATGATCTAATTGACATGACCCATTCCGTTAGCTTAGCACACGATCGTTTAGTATGTTGCTATTGCTTCCTTCATGACTTATACATGTTCCTATGACTATGAGATTATGCAACTCTCGTTTCGGAGGAACACTTTGTGTGCTACCAAACTTCACAACGAATCGGGTGATTATAAAGGTGCTCTCAGGTGTCTCCGAAAGTACTTGTTGAGTTGGCGATTTCGAGATTAGGATTTGTCACTCCAATGCTCTGAGAGGTATCTCTGGGCCCTCTCGGTAATACACATCACTTAAGCCTTGCAAGCATTTCAACTAATGAGTTAGTTGTGAGATGATGTATTACTTAACGAGTAAAGATACTTGCGTGTAACGAGATTGAACTAGGTATTGATACCGATGATCAAATCTCGCAAGTAACATACCGATGACAAAGGAACAACGATGTTGTTATGCGGTTTGACCGATAAAGATCTTCGAAGAATATGTAGGAACCAATATGGGCATCCGTGTCCCGCTATTGGTTATTGACCGAGACATGTCTCGGTCATGTCTACATTATTCTCGAACCGTAGGGTCCGCACGCTTAAGGTTTCGATGGCGACGCTTATATTATGAGTTTATGTATTTTGATGTACCGGTTGTTCGAGTCCGGATATGATCACGGACATGACGAGGAGTCTCAAATGGTCGAGACATAAAGATTGATATATTGGATGGATATATTTGGACACCGGAAAGGTTCCGGAGAAGTTTGGAGCTCCGGAGGTTACTGAACCCCGGGAGGTATATGGGCCTTATTGGGCCCATGTAGGAGGAAGGGAGAAGGAACAAGGGAGGGGCGCGCCCCCCAAGCCCAAACCAAATTGGGGAGGGGGGCCGGCCCCCCCTTTCCTTTCTCCTTCCCCCTCTTCCTATTACTACTACTAGTACTACTTCCTAATACTAGTACTCTTTCCTTCCCTCCAAATAAGATAAGGAAAAGGGAAACCTACTTGGAGTAGGTTTCCCCTCCCCATGGCGCGCCCCCCCTTGGGGCCGGCCACCTCCTCCCTCCCTCCTTTATATACGGGGGTAGGGGGCACCCTAGGACACACAAGTTGATCATTGATCGTTCCTTAGCCGTGTGCGGTGCCCCCCTCCACGATATTACACCTCGATCATATTGTAGCGGTGCTTAGGCGAAGCCTGCGACAGGAGAACATCAAGATCGTCACCACGCCGTCAGGCTTGACGGAACTCCCCTCGAGCCTCTACTTGGATTGGAGATCGAGGGTGCGCCATCGAGCTGTCGCGTGTCAAGAACTTCGGAGGTGCCGAGTAACGGTGCTTGGATCGGTTGGACCGGAGGACGACGACTACTTCCTCTACGTTGCGCCAACGCTTCCGCTTGGCTCACGAGGGCGTAGACAACACTCTCCTCTCGTTGCTATGCATCACCATGATCTTGCGTGTGCATAGGAAATTTTTTGAAATTACTACGTTCCCCAACAGGCATGGCATAGATCAAAACACATGAAGACATCAATCTCATAGGATGCACACATCAATCATGGCAAAAATGACAAATGAGCAAGTTATAACAGTTTAAGAGATTAACATCAACATGCACTCTTCCAACAAAGATTTGGGCATCAAGATGAGCTCAAATGAAAATGATGCAATGGAATGAAATGAAGTACTCGTCGAGACGAACAATTTGACATATTATACGCATGAAACGGAGCAACGGATGCAGAGATACAGCAGGTCAAACATGGCATGTTTATGCAAAAAATCTTGGGTCTTAGCAAAATCGGGGACTACCTCGGATCCAGATCTGGATCGGGCAGCGCGGGCACGGACGACGAGGCGGGGCCGGGCTCGGGCCACCGGAGTTGGAGAGGAGGGGGCCAGTCAGGGAGCTCGCCGGAGCAGAGCGCCGGCGGCGCGAGAGGCGCGGCGAGGGAGGCGCGCACCGGCACCGGCCGTAAGCGAGGCGGCGGGCGGCCACGAGCGAGGAGCTCCCGGCCGGCCGAGGCGGTGGCGTGGGGCACGGAGGCGGCGCTGCCACCGGGGACCGGAGGCGGCGAGGGCGCCAAGCGGGCTGAGCGGCGGGCGGCGGCGGCGAGAGTTGCCGGCGCATGGCGGCGGCAAGTGATCCGGCAATGCGCAAGCGGCGGCGAATCGCGGCGAAAGGCCTTCAGCTGCGGCGGCTCTCGACGGCGGCGGGCGAATCGGCGGGGGGCGGCTCGCGGCTGCGATGGGCCCTGTGGGCAGCGGCGGAGGAGATAGACGGTGGCGCCACGTGTCGTGGCGTGATTGGCTGCGGGCGCGGGTGGACGTGTCCGGCCGGCGGGCGGACATGTCCGGCGGCGCGAGGAGGGAGAGGACTAGGGTTTCATCCGCGAATTTGGAGGGGGAACACTTATTTATAGGTAGAGGGAGCTAGGAGAGTCCTAATGAGGAGCGGTTTTCGGCCACGCGATCGTGATCGAACGACCGAGAGCATGGAGCAAAGTTAGATGGGTTTTGGGCCACTTTGGAAGGGGTGTTGGGCTGCAACAAAAGAGGGCTTTTGCGGTTACCCGGTTAACCGTTGGAGTATCAAACGACCTCCAAATGGCACGAAACTTTACAGGCGGTCTACCGGTGGTATACCAAGGCCGCTTGGCAAACCTCAGGTCATTCCGAGAAAGTTTAACACCCGCTCACAACAGGAGAGAAGAAGGGGACGCCGGATGACATAGGAGCGCCGGATTGCAAAACGGACAACGGGGAAAATGCTCGGATGCATGAGACGAACATGTATGCAAAATGAGATACACATGATGACATGGAAAAATGCAACACGCAAGCAAATGACATGGCAACGACGGCGAATAACTGGCAGACACCTGGCGTATCGAATATGGGGCGTTACAATAGTAGACCTCGGAGGGATGGATGGATTGGAAATCCGACGCCTCTCAACAAGTAGGGAACAAAGCATACTCGTTCCCCCCTAGATGGGTTGGGGAACTTCTCCACCTGCTCCCCACCGTCGAAGGAAGCCAATCCGGCTCGAACGGGGACTAGATCTGCGGTGGAAGAAATCCCTGTGTCTACAGCTTCACCAGTTAGTTATGGGATACAGAGCACTTTTCCTAGTCACCCTTTTTGGGGCCGTGGGGGCGAGAGGAAGAGCTGGGAGCGCCGGCCATGTCGGGGTGGTTTCTGCTAGCACACTCCAAGGATGCCGCGTTTGGTGGAGATGGTGTGGATTGGATCTAAAGATCCCTGTCACTTTACATAGACAATTTTCTCTCATGGTTAGGGTGGTATGTGCAAAAATGCTCCGACCTCTCGTATTCGCTCGACACGTGGAAGCTTAAATCATGAAAGTGTAGAAGCCGATGAGCGCGACATTAAATGAAAAGCCGGATACTGCTCTTTAAGTCAAGTACTTTGAAGTAATCGGAGAAGGAACCCGCCTTGCAATGCTGAAGACAATCTGCGCGCCAGACACCTCGTTATTGAAGCCTGGTTCGGGGGCTACTGAGGGAGTCCTGGATTAAGGAATCCTCGGATAGCCGGACTATTAACATGGGCAGGACTGTTGGGCTATGAAGATACAAGACATAAGACTTCTTCCCGTGTCCGGATGGGATTCTCCTTGGCGTGGAAGGCAAGCTTGGCGATACGAATATGTAGATTCCTTTCTCTGTAACTGACCTTGTATAACCCTAGCCCCCTCCGGTGTCTATATAAACCGGAGGGTTTAGTCCGTAGGACACAATCATAATCCCATAGGCTAGACTTCTAGGGTTTTAGCCATTACGATCTCGAGGTATATCAACTCTTGTAATACTCATATTCATCAAGATCAATCAAGCAGGAAGTAGGGTATTACCTACATAGAGAGAGCCCGAACCTGGGTAAACATCATGTCCCCTGTCTCCTGTTACCATCGACCTTAGACGCACAGTTCGGGACCCCCTACCCAAGATCCTTTGGTTTTGACACCAACACACACCCCTATCACAAATATACAGTACCAGGAGTAGGCTTTTTCCTCAACTGCAAGGGCCCGGACTTGGGTAAAACTTTACCTCATATTACCATCCAGCCTAACAATAAGGGATGTCCTACCGAATGATCTGATGGAATCATATCTGCCAACTACTAAGAGAGAGGTGTGTTTGGGGGGCAATGTGTGCGTGAGAAGCCTAAAGGTAATGTGCGTGTGGAAGACACGTAGGCACATATATGTGTCTATTGAGGGCTAGTAGAGACCGTCGTATGTATATACGCATTTCATAGAAATATTATTTTCCAACTAAGATTAGTGAAAAGACTGGTAGATGGTAGTAAGGAAGAGAGAGGGAGATATATAGAGAGTGTGCGCGTGAGACACCCGAACACCCCAGGAGATATTGTGAGCATGTGTTAGAGAGAAATGCCGATGTATATAAAGTATGTGCACTTATGATTTAGATAGAGAGATATAGCGCGTGTGTGAGAACGGGCCGAGGCATAGTGCATCTATGTGTAAAAGGTGGTTCTACACATTAAATTAGAATATAAATGGCATTATTATTTTTGTATGAGATCATGAATTTTGCAAATTGCGTATGAATGAACATTGGTCTATGAGACACCCATACTCTATTGAATTCTAGCATGTGCATGTGTTTATTCCATATTATCGATCCATACAGTGTGAGTGGTTTGAATCCAGACAATGCATTGCTTTTGCAATTCATATATAAACATTAATTAGTGCACTCCATGTTGTTAGTGTGAAGCACTTTATACATTTGTCACTTACATGGATATATTCCAAATTGCTAGCTACGAAACAGAATACATGTTGAATTCAACATAAAGGAGGTTTCAAAGATTCGAAATCATAGGAAGTGCATTCATCTATTTGAATCCGACATAATGGCATTTGTAAAGTAGATCTAAAAGGGGGCATCAATCTTTGTTGTGAGTTTGAACATACTATATATTCATACGCATGTCTAACTATTTTTGTGCAACCAAGAAGATTATATCTGGAACCATGCATGAACTGAGGTAAGATGCATATTTTTAATATATACTCGTGTACAATGTATATTCAAATGTACCCCCTCCATTCCAAAATAATTGTAGTTTTACGATTTCCAAGAGTCAAGATTTGTGAAGTTTGACAAATCCTGAAAGTTCAATTCAAGAGAACCGAAAATGTTAATGGTTTTGCTCCCAAAAATATTGAACGAAGCGCCAAATAAGCCTCTGGTCACCCGAAGCCGCGCGAGACTAATGTTTGGTCGTCGGAAAACTGTCCTGACTCTGGCCCATGTAGCCTATCGGCTTGATGTCCAAAGGTCTAAACTAGGGTATCTTTGTAACTTCTCCAAGACGCCGGTCTCAACCGCCCCTGAGAAGCATTCATACGCCGTGGGCGCCTGAACACCCATGCGCTCGGCCAAAATCTATCTCGCCCACCATTTGGGACACCTGAGATTACTCTCCTACCCCGACCCGCAATATGACTGAAATTTTAGATGGGGACAAAGTTTGTAACTTTCCCAAATTTCAAACAAGTGCGTCCCAAGTCGAAACATTGTTCCCCCTTAGTGTCCCCTTCCTCCGTTTCCCCATTTCATACTCCGTGGGTGCTAAAACACCCTCTCCACCAGCCGCGAAACTCAAGCCTCCTCCGTCCTCCACCCCATCGCGCCCAATCCACCGCCGCCCTCCTCGAGCACGCAGGTCCCGGTACCCCGACGTCGTCGTCCAAGGCAACTTCAACCGCAACACCCTTAAGGACTTAGCAGCTCAAGCTGAGGCAGAGCTGCCTGCACGACGCCGACGCCGACATTCGCAGTACTAGAACCACTTCGACCACGCCGTCCTGCGCCTCATGCTGCCGCTCCACTATCGCAACCGTCCACGGCACCGGAGCTGTTCCCGCTACGCCGTTGATCAACACATTTCATATACATCTTTTGGCACTAAAATATGCGGTTTATTGAGTTATGTTCATTCATTTATTGCTATGAATTGTTGAATTTGTGAATGATAATCATATAAAGGGTCATTTACTACTCAGTGGTTTGTTTTGCGGAAAAGTGCGAGAAGGCACTATAAACTTCAAGATCCGGACTAAATGGCTAAGAGAACGAAGAAGAGGAGGAAGAATGGACTTGTGCGAGAAGAAACAAAGTAACCAGGGGGCCAACTTGAGAAGAGAGGGATGTTCTTGCGAAGGAAGAAGGAAGCAGGAGGGCCATTATGCAAATGGAAGATCAGATCGAGGGGTCAAAATCCCTAGTCCATCTCCAATTCTCCTCGGGCCGGGCACATCTCTCTTCACCCCCATCCTCCTTCTGCACCTCCGGCCGCCGCCACGGCCAGGCCGGCGTGGTGGTGCGCCTCTCAGCCACCACACAGCTTCCACCAGCGCCACCCATCCACATCTTCGCTGCTGCGCCATACCAGTCGCACCATCCACCACTCCATCTGCACCATAGCGCCGCCACCCCACCGCCGCACTTCGCGCGCCCGACCAGACGGGTGTCTGGTCCCCCGCGGACCTCTCTCCTCCTTGCTGCCCCGATCTTGCTCCTCTTCTCCCTCAACCTTCTCGTGCTGCTGCTACTCCCTCGCGCCCCTCTTCTTCTTCCTGCGCCCCTTGCTGCTGTTCCTCTCAACTGCTGCTGCAACCTTCCCCCACGAACCTTCCTCTGCTTCTCTCTCAACCTCTCCCTTGCTGCTGCTGATGCCGCAACCTCTTGCTGCTGAATCTCTTCCTCCTTCTCTCTCTTCTCCAGCGCCCCCTTGCTGCTCCTCCACCTCTCTTCTTCCCCAAACTTTGCTGCTTGCTCTCTGCCTTCTCTGAATCTCAACCTCCACTTGCCAACTGTTGCTTCCCTTCTCTCAACCCTCGCCGCTCCTATCTCAACGCTGCTGCTGCTGCTCTCTACCTCTCTGCTGCTCCTCTCCCACATCTCTGCTGGCTGCTACTATCTTTCCCCAAAACAATTGTTGCTCTCTCACCGCTGCTGCACCTTCTCTCCTTGCTGAACCTCTGCTACTGTTAAACTGCATTTCTCTCTTTGTGTAATTTTGTGAATGGTTACTGTGGAGACTTGATCAACTATATTTTGTACTAGTTCAATATTTTGTGCCTTGTTCGTCAGTAAGTGGTTTGTAGAACTTCAGATTAATTCTTGTGAATTATGTGTTGAACTTTAGTGTGGAGACTTGATAAATTCTAATCTGTTTTACTATTTCAATGTATGAGAATTTTCTGTCAGTTAGTTTTCTGTGATATCCTGATTATCTGTTGTGATTATTTTGTGTTGATGTAGCTCTCTGTAGAACTGAGATGTATGAACATTTAAATTCCAGTCCATGTGGTAGCTTTGTCCCTATGACAAATATGTTTGTAATGCGAAACGTATCTATTATGCTATATGTGTTCATGTCCTGTCGTTTCCCTTCATGTTAGTTTCTAATTTCTCAAGCCTAATAAAAATACCAAAAATACATTGAGTAAAATCTGAATCTACCTTTGCTTATCTGCATTTTCTTTGGCAACAATCATTGATAGTTTAGGTTTTATTTCTGCATTCATAAGCTGAACTGCGTCACCTAGCTTTAGTCGAGCGTTGTTGTCGTCGCCTAGTCCCTGTGGAGAACACAACATCCGTAGTTTGGGCAAATTGTTCTACTACATTTACAAACGATCATTTTGATTTTTTTTTGTTCGTCGCCTCAGATCTGGTTCCCCGCCGCCAACAAACGGCCACCGCACCACACTCAACAACTTGGCCATGGGTTCGTCCAAGGCTCCAACATCGTCCAAAATTTCTTATTTACAGCAAACCACAAGAAGATCGTTCGGAAAACAGAAGGAGGACATAACACTACCAGCAGAAAGAGGTACTCCTTTTCCCTTTATTCATGCAAATCTTACATCTCTGTTTACACCGTATTCATCCCAAGAAATAAACTAGTTGAGTGTTGCTTACTGCATCTTCTCTGTGATACTAAATGCACAATATTTCCTTCCATTTACTCAATAGCCCACCTGGATTTCAATTAAGGGTCAGTTGATTCGCAATTAAAAAAAGCAGCACCCGCTTAGGCGCGCGGAGCACCTAGTCTACCTGTTCGCTGGGGAAGCGGTGCATCGGTGTCTATCATAGGGGTGTAGGCGCAGGACCTGCTTGCGTCCGATCTGGAGGTCGGCGGGGCTTGAAGAGATGGCTGGGGGCGGTGCCAAGAGCGGCGGTGCGGTGAGGTCGAGGGGAGGGCGGAGGCAGGGGACTGGGCCGGTGGTCGCTCGCGTTTCGAGGAAGATCGTCAACACTGACTAGCTGGAGGTAGATGAAGGCGATCTACTCGTTCTTTGTACATCGAACGATGCAGGAAAATGGACTGACCTATTTGTTTTCAGTCGACTATTATTTTCATAGGACCACACATTATGGTGTGCTGGAGGAGCATCTGCATTTCCCAGCCATCCCTGTGCTCATATTTAAAAATCCTAGAATCTAATAATTTCGTGTGCCATGCATGTTGTAGAGCTATCATATGTCTCCCATCATTTATTTCTCACCGACCTGCTATCTGCTACTTTTACACTGCACTATTTGTGTACACACTTCACTCATACTCACACTATTGTTTTTTTATGCATGGGTATTTCAGACTCTGATGCAGTGTTGATGCGTATATAAAAGAAAAGGCAGAAGTCGCTCCAGTGTAATTCGAAGATAAGCACTAAGCATTTTAGCGCTCTAGAGGGTGTAGTGTCAGTAGATGGAGACAGTAAATGTAGCTCTCCAGCTGATAATCTCAATTGCCACACACAACCATCCCAGGTGCTTGCTTTAACTTCGCACTGTCAATTGTGGTTGCATATTGCATATGGTGTCTAGCTTGTATTGTTTCCAATTTGGTTAAATTGCATCTGCTTACTTTACACATTATACCTTTGATAATGACATGTCTTCCTATTTTTGATACATACTACATATGTCTATTACCATCTTCGTACATCAAACTAGTGCTCTTTTGTATCCCTCATCAATCATCCCAGTGGGTTACTGTGAGACACGCTACTCGTTTAAATAGTGTAGGGTCATCCTCGCCACATGATTCTCAACAAACAACAAGGCTAACTGAAAATATTCAACGTAGCTCTTTAGCTGATGACCGCAATTCCCGTACATCATCATCAAAGGTGCTTGCTCTTACTTGGCAATGTGATATGTGGTTGCATATTGCATATGGTGTCTACCTTGTAATGCTTCTAACTAAGGTAAATTGCATCTGCTTAGTTAACACATTGTACCTGTGAATATGACATGCCTTCCTGTTTTTGGTACATACTACATCTTTTTATTAATCATGTTCTTACATCATATTACTTTTCTTGTGTACCCTCATTAATCACTTTTGACGAGACACTTCAAGTTGACAGTGTAATATTGGTTGCATCTTGCATATCATTTCAAACATGTATTGCCTCTAATTTTTTAAAGTGCCGCTTATAATGAGACACATCTAACTTGGTAGGGTGATTTTGGTTTGATCTTTCATATGGTGTCTAGATTGCATTGCTTCCAACTTGTTAAAATGCCTTCTGCTTAGCTCTTTTCATACATATTCCATCCTCCTACAATGTGGTTGCCTTACATAAAAGTTGTGTTCATCAGTATCATGCATCAATGAATTTAGAAGTGCGAATTTCATTCCTTTTTCTTGTGTTTACTTGAGAAGGAAAAATCGAAAATGATGAAGGCACGGAATGATGGTGGTCCTCTGGAGCAACCGAAAAAGATGATCTCTGCAGATTCTCTTGCTACTCCTACTTTAGTGGAAGTTCCAAAATTCATCTCCCTACTCCACAGCCCCAGGTGCTTGCTCTAACATGGCAGTGTGATATTTGGTTGCTTGTATTACTCCTAATTTGTTAAATTGCATCTCCTTAGCTTACATATTTATCATGTGAATATGACACGCCTTTCTGTTTTTGGTACATACTACATCTGCCTATCACACCATGTTCTTAAATCAAATTACTATTCTCGTGTATCCCGCATCTATCACTTATGGTGAGACAGTCACGCTCGTGGGTTAGTATGAGACGCGCTACTCTTATAAAGAGTGGAGTTTCATCCTCCCCACATGATTCTCAAGAAACGGCAAGCCTAAATGAAGATATTGAATGTAGCTTTGTATTTGAAGACCGTATTTACCCTACACCAACACCGCAGGTGCTTGCTCTAACTTCGCAGTGTGATATGTGGGTGCATGTTGCATACAGTGTCTAGCTTGTAATGCTTCTAATTAGGGTAAATTGCATCTTCTTAGTTTACACATTATGACTGTGAATTTGACATGCCTTACTATTTTTGGTACATACTACATCAATCTGTTAACCATGTTCTTACATGAAACTACCTCTCTTCTGTATCTTGCATCAATCACTTACGATGAGACACCTTTATTCGTTGCATATTGCATATGATTTCTAGCATGTTGTCATGTATTGCTTCTAATTTGGTCAAATGCATTTATGAGGCCACCCTTTTAATTTGGCAGAGTGATGTTTCATCTTTCATATGGTTTGTATCTTGCATTGCTTCTAACTAGTTCAAACACCTTGTGCTTAGTTTACACTTTATACATCATACATGTCAATATGTCACGTCGTCCTGTTTTTCGTACATATTCCATGCTCCTATCATACGGCTATCTTACATGAAAGTAGTGTTCATTAGTATCATGCATCAATGAGTTCTGAAGAGAAAATTTTATTTTTTTTCTTGTGGGTTTGACTTGACAAGTCAAAATCAAAAAAGAGGAAGGAAAAGAGTAAGGAAGGCGATGATGGTGGTCCTCTACTGCAACGTAGACGGAGCATCTGTACGGATTCTCCTCGTACTACTAGATACAAGTTCCAAGTCTCCTCGTACTACATCTGTCTATCACACCATGTTCTTACATGAAACTACTCTTCTTGTGTATCCTGCATCAGTTACTTATGATGTGACACCTTTAAGTTGGTTCTTGAATATGATTTCTAGCATGTAGTGCTTCTAGTTTGATGAACGCCACCTATGACGAGACAATTTTAACTTGGTAGAGTGATATTGATTGCACCTTCCATATGGTGTCTAGCTTGTAGTGCTTCTAATTTGTTGAAGTGTCTTATCTTAGTTACCACATCATAGGTGTGAATATGTCAAGCCATCTAGTTTTTTGTACATATTACATCCTTGTATCATGACTTTGCTTTTCATCATAGTAGTGTTCGTCAGTATCATGCATGAGTGAGTTCTGATGAACGAATTATATTCCTTTTTCTTGTTGTTTTGACCTCACAATGCAAAATGAATAAAGCGAAAGGAAATTGGTATGGCATTGGATGATGCTGGTCCTTCCGAGCAACTGAAACAGAGGGTCTTTACAGATTCTACTCCACCATCCTCCCAACAAGATTCACAAGACAATGCAAGGCTAGACACTCAACGTAGTTGTGTAGATGATGAGCACATCTCCCCTACTCCACCATCACAGGTGTTTGCTCTAACTTGGCACTATTACATGTGGTTGCATATTGCGTATACTGTCTAGCTTGTATTGCTTCTAACTTTGTGGAATTGCATCTGCTTAGTTTACACATAATGCCTATGAACATGACACGTGTTCCTGTTTATAGAACATATTATATCTGATCACATCATGTTCTTACATCAGACTACCGTTCTTGCATATCCTGCATCAGTCACTTATGATAAGGCACCTTGAAGTCGCCACTATGATATAGGTTGTGTCTTGCATATGATTTTTAGCATGCACTGCTTCTAATTTGTTGAAACGCCAGATAGTTTGAACTTGGCAGGGTGATATTGGTTGCATCTTTCATATGGTGTCTAGCTTGCAGTGCTTCTAATTTGTTGAACTGCCTTCTGCTTAGTTAACACATCATAGGTGTGAATATGTCACGCAGTCCTATTTTTTGTACATATTCCATCCTCGTATCATGTGTTTGCTTTTCATCCGAATAGTGTTTGTCAGTATCATGCATGAATGATTTCTGAAGAGCGAATTTTATTCCTTTTTCTTATCAACTTGACTTCACAATGCAAAATCAATACAGCTGAAGGAAATTAGTACGGAAGTGGATGATGGTGGTCCTTCGGAGCAACTCAAACAGAGGGTCTATACAGATTCTACTCGGCCATCCTCCCAACTAGATTCGCAAGACAACACAAGACTAGACAGTTAACGTAGCTATGTAAATGATGAGCACATCTCCCCTACTCCACAATTATAGGTGCTTGCTCTAACTTGGAACTGTTATATGTGGTTGCGTGTTCCGTATGATGTCTAATTTGTATTGCTTCTGATTTTGTTGAATTGCATCTGCGTAGCTTACAACTTATACCTGCAACAATCACTTACCCATAAGACACATTTAACTTGGGAGTGTGATGTAGGTTGCATCTTGCATTGTCTTCTAGCTTGTACTGCTTCTAATTTCTTGAAATGTCACATACGACGAGACACTTTTTACCTGATAGAGTGATATTGGATGCATGTTCACATGGTGCCTAGCTTTCATTTCTTCTAATTTTGTTGAAATGCCTTCTGCTTACTGTTTTTCATACATATTCCGTCCTCCTATCATACCTATGAATATGCAATGTTGTCTTTTTTTATATATATTCCATGCTCCTATCCTGCGCTTGCCTTACATCAAAGTAGTGTTCGTCAGGATAATGCATCAACCAGTTATGCAGAGCTAATTTTATTCATCTTCTTGTTGTTTTGACTTCATAAGGCAATATCAGAAAAGAGAAAGAGTAAGTTAGGGGATGTAGGTGGTCCTTCAGACCGATGCAAACAGAGACTCTCTAGATTTTGCACTTCTACTGCCAATGTAGTTGAAGTCCCAAGTCTACATGATGTGTTCATCTCCCGTACTCCACCATCGTAGGTGGTTGCTCTAAATTGATGTGTGATAATTGGTTTCATGTTGCATATGTTGTCTAGCCTGTATTTCTTCTATTTTCATTAAATTGCACCTGCTGAGTGTATATGTTATACATGTATGCCTTTTTGTGTCTATAATACACTCCATCTATCTATCATACCATGTTCTTACATCAAAGTACTGTTGTTGTGTATCCCGCATCAGTCACTCATGGTTGGACGCTTTTAACATGGAAGTTTGATAGTGGTTGCATCTTGCATTGATTTCTAGGTTGTAGTGCTTCTAATTTTTCAAAATGCCACTTATGACAAGACACTTTTAACTTGGCAGAGAGATTTTGGTTGCATCTTTCATATGGTGTCTAGCTTGCATTATTTCTATTTTCTTGAAAATCCTTCTGCTTAGTTTACACATCGTAGCTGTGAATGTATCACGTCGTCCTGTTTTTCTTACATATTCCATTCTCATATGGTTGTCTTACATCAAAGTATTGCTTGTCTGTATCATGCATCAATGAGTTCTGAAGAGCGATTTTATTCGTTTGTGTTATGGGTACGGTTTGACATGGCAAAGTCAATAAAGAGTAAGGAAAAGAATATAGTAGGCAATGGTGCAATGGAAAAGGATCTGCCCTCGAAATTCTTCTGGTACTTATAGTGCAGTAGAAGGTCCAAGTCCACCGGCTAAATCTATAAACACAAGATCACTGCTCCACCACCGCAAAGATTCGCTTCAACTGTCTGCAGATCTCAACGAGTTACTCGTTCATTTGCTCATAATCGCCGCCCCAAGTTGCCTTCACACCTAACACTACATGTAAAGCCCTGCTGACACAACAAGACTTGGCATGATCATATGAACCTCATGAGCATCAACTCGAAGACGGTACCTGACCGAGTCGAGTTGCAGTTGCATGCCCCTTTATATGTACTCTCATAGTTTGATGTGCAATAACACTTTCCATATTCGTTGTTGAACTAGCACCACGACACAAGTGGAAACAGACATCAGGGATAATGCTTAACAGATTAAAAAAATCTAAAGGAGGAAATGGAGATCCATTTTGAGGCAGGTTTAAAAAGGCCAGGTGATGCTACAGAGTCAGCCAAGTTATTATCAGATGCAGCTATTGCCGTTAGGTGTGATGCACGTATCCTCCGAATGTGAATCCAGTAAAGGAATGAGGAAGACGATACCGAGTTGAACAGCTTCCTTGACCATTTATCCATAAGTAATGTTATTCATCGCAATTTGTAATATTGTCTTTCTGTGTCCCATACTTTCTAGCTTCATCTTAATAAGACTCACATTCTTTTTTCAGCAGATGAGGTTCAAGTTGGATCCGAAAGATGATGCAACTAAACAAGCATGCGCTCATGTTTGTCAGTCTGCTCTGCGACAGTATCTGTATCACATTAGAAAAACTCACTTTGAAGACAAGGCTAACAATGAAATCACCCAAACATCTCCAGTGGAATATATTATAGATGAAGAGTAGACAGCCCTTGTTAAACACTGGTCTGGTCCAAAGTATTAGGTAGGGTATATGTATTTGATCAGATCACATATTGAACCTGTATTTACGTATGTGCCTTACAAGTGTATCTTTGTCTAGGCTAACTGTTTGAAGAACAAGACCAACCGTTCTAAAGTGAAATTCCAACAAACAAAAGGGTCTCGTAGCTATATTGCACTGTTACTTCCTTCTTTTTTCTATGCCATATTATCGTTTCTATATTGAATTGTTCCAAATATAGAGGAAATCCCATGCGGACCAAAAAGAACCTGAATCGAATGTAGTGCAAATCTTCAAGGATTGCCACACAACCAAGATGAAGGGCATGAGCACACCACTTCAAGCCGCTATTGTAAGTCCTTACTCCTTCCTTTGAACTGCTTCTTACTGTGACATGTTCATTTAACTACTTGGTTTGCAGCCCATGTCAGTTACTCTGTTCACTTTTATACACAATTGTCTTAACGTATCATTTCACCTTACACGATTTAAAACAGAGGAAGGATATTCTTTTGGTCTAGATCTGTAATCTAGTTGTGATGTTCACGTGCCCACACATTGATACAATAGCCTGCTTGTTTGATATCTGTTTGCCTATGATATCAATGATGCCATACTATGTTCATCCTACTTTAAACCATGTCTCTTTGTCCTTACATGTCAACAAATGTGAGGAGATAGACAATACAGTAGGCATGCTACATGGACATATGTTCCGAAAGTGATTTTATTATGTAGTTGGCACTACAATACATGCTAATGTATTATAGTAGTTCACCAAAATAAGTTATATATAAACGTGAAACCTACTTTGTTTGTTTTTATCTCATTAGTAACTTATCTGGTACACTAATCTACAAGTTTAGACTTTCAGCAAGCTATGGAACAAATGATTGAACTACCACAACCACCTAATGGTGACAAGGCTACCACAGGCACAATATCTCCTCTTGCTGCAGTGCGTCAGTATCTCTCCACAAACAGTGCAAAAAACACCTTCCTGCTTAATTCTGGGTTGGTTGTCAAGGTAACCTCAACCAAATCGCCTACTGAACAAAATTTTCCGGCTAGACATAGTGATATATTTGTGCTCCAGACACAAGTCCAATCCCTAATGGACGTCGTTTTGGAAACAAGAATAGTGGTTGACAAATGTCGTCAAGATATGAATGGTTTTGAAACCAGACTATCAGACATTTGCTTCATTGTTCAAGAGAAATGTCGGAAAAAAGAGGATGATCTACAACCTGAAACATTAGCACTCAGGTCAAATGATCTGTGCTTCTATACATATGATGGTGCTTTTATCTGCAAGGACTGTAAACTTTATGCCAATAGGCCTTTTGTTGTATGGTTGGAATTTATTTTGTTGTGATACAACATTTATCATGCTGCCAAAGGCTGTAGAAATTAAGATGCTATTTTTGTATAGTGTAGGTTTATCTTAGTAATGTATTCGGCAGAAAGTTTCGTAGGAGCCCAACGTGCCAACATCCTTTAGGCCATTCCAATTGGGCTAAAAACGATTATGGGCCGTAATATGCATGTAGCCCACTAAAAATATCTGGGCCTAAATCAGTATAAGCTTTCATATTTTTGGCAGGCCTATGCACCTAGTGGGCCGTTAACAAGCGTAAACATAATTTGGGCCCTCAGAACAATAGGCTGTTAACATGTGTTGAGTCCATAAGTAACATGGGCCTTTAATAGGCCGAAAGTGAGATTGGGCCCTGATTGTGCCAAATAACCCACTGGTCATTACCAGGACGAAATGTATCTCAACTCATGTTGGCCCATTTACAATGTGGATTGTTCACAAGTTGAAATTCACAGGGGCTGTAAATGCGCCGACCTACTACACGGGCATTTAGCAGGCCGGAAGTTCGGTCGGGCTTGATTAGTATCAATTTATATGGGTCGTTAATAGGCCCGAAGTGACATTGTGCCATATATTGCCCATGGATTTCGTCCGGCATTTTTTTGAAAGGTCAGACAGTAGGGGAAAACCCTACTGTATTGTACTATTATATATAAAACGAGTTGTCAGGTGCCAATCAACAGGCCAAAATTCACAACAGGCTGGAAATGGCCCAAATCTATAATGGGCCTCTAACAGGCCAAATGTCACAATAGGTTGGAAGTGGCCCAAATCTACAGTGGGGCTCTAACAGGCTGAATGTCAGACATGTCAGAATATGACCCAAATTCTTGACGGTCGTTTATGGGCTAAAAGTTTCAAGGGACAAAAAATGGGCCCAAATGAAGCAGGACCTTTAACAGGCCGGACACACACCGGGTCATAATTTGGCCCAAATACTTAGCGGACTGTTAACGGGTGACGGTGTCCTGGACCAGGGGGTACTCACCACGTCGTCTCCCGATTAGTTGGATTGGGCCGAGGACCCCCATGGCCATATACTCATGGGCCAGTTCGGACAACTACCGTATACAAGGAAGATTCCACAAGACTTGGTGATCAAGACAAGGATCCTCCCCCACCGGCGTATTCGGCTAGGACTCTTGTTATCCTAGGCCTCTGGTGCATTATATAAACCAGGGCCAAGCTAGTCGATAGATATACACAACCATAATCATAGGCTAGCTTCTAGGGTTTAGCCTCTACGATCTTGTGGTAGATCAACTCTTGTAATACTCATATCATCAAGATAAATCAAGCAGGAAGTAGGGTATTACCTCCATAGAGAGGGCCCGAACCTGGGTAAACATCGTGTCCCCCACCTCTTGTTACCATTAGCCTTAGATGCACAGTTCGGGACCCCCTACCCGAGATTCGCCGGTTTTGACACCGAAATTGGTGCTTTCATTGAGAGTTCCGCTCTATGATCGACAAAAGGGTCAATGGCTCTACTGCAGATCAACTGCGATGTCGACTTCTTTGTCACCGGCTCGACTGGTCACCTTGGCTTAACAAAGGACTGGGCCCTACCTCTGATCGTTATGTTCGGATGAGGGCCTTCATCAACATCAATTCCGATCTCTATCATGATCATGGAGGAATTATCCTCGGAGCCCGGGGGCTCAACGTCAACATTGCCCCCGGGGCGACCGTGCTGTTTTTCTGGACAGCGAACTTGTATCCACTGCCACCGCCTCCTCGAGTGTCGTTTTAACGATTGCTTCGGTGGAATTGTGCGTAATTGAGTCTACAACAACCATGGAAAATTTCATCGAGTTTCGATGGTCTGGCAATCTCCGATATATCGGAGCCCTGTCAAATCTGGATGGGAATATGGACGAGTTTAGGGCGTGGTCTCCAGAGCCCCGCTCGGAAGTCCTTTGGAAGATCCAACCGTTCATCTACTGTGGAATTCCCATATCTACAGCCTCTCAAAATTTCAGCTTGATCCGACTGTCCAAACTCTGGGAACCTTCCAACTAGTGCATCACTTTACGAATCTGTTTTCTACACGAGAACAAATCCGACCCGAATTCATCTTTTTTATGAACGAGATTTCAGACATCCTTTTTGAAGGAAGTTTTGTATGGGGTATTGTGTTTTGTTCCCAAACACATCCCGCTAATTTTAAAGTCTTTTTCAATATGATCTTCACCATCGCGTTGGTGTCAAACCAGCCTGACAACGTTGCTCCATGGCTGCCGACCTGCGCTAGACACGTCATCACTTTGTTGAGCCGAGCTCAACTTCTTCAGATCATCATCTCAGCAAGCCGAACAAGAGTTCGGCATCACGAAAGATTAATCGTCGCCAACATCGCCGCCCTACGGATTACACGGAGCGGGCACACCGGCATCGTCGCACGGTCAGTTCATCAAGCCAGAATTGACCACGTCACAAGTTACGACCTCCATCGGCATGGCCGAACCGTTGCTTCATCGAGCCGATGTCCATCACGCCGAACTACTTCAACA
The DNA here is from genome assembly GCA_021437245.1 of Aegilops speltoides. Lineage (NCBI taxonomy): Eukaryota > Viridiplantae > Streptophyta > Magnoliopsida > Poales > Poaceae > Aegilops > Aegilops speltoides. The sequence goes on along the minus strand of CM038142.1, from coordinate 221,586,673 downwards.
CATCGGTTGACATGGGAGCTGCAACATCTCCTCACTGACCCGCTCCATATCCTTGTTTGGACCGGGGGCTTCGTCATCCCTTCATCGACCTACTTCGGAGACTTCGGCGTCGTCAACCGACCAACTTCGTCACGTTAGCTGGACTGGGGGCTTTGCCTCGGCAAGCCAACCTTGGCCTGCATCGCCATGCCGCCGCTCCATCTCTCACCAGGCAATGGGTGTGCGGATCAAATCCCAAATTCGGGAGTAACCTTTTTTAGATTGCTACAACAGATAAACCAGGTGCTATTAATCCTAGTAATTTTTTTGCTTGGGTTTATTTTTTTCGAAAAATTATTACTCTGGTTTGTTCCAACATCTATACACAGGCTGTCAAATGATAGCCGCATTAATGATGGTTACGCGATGGTTTGGTCGTTTCCCGTCTGTAGTTCAGCGAACGCTGCATCGGGAGCCCGGACCGCCCTGCAAATTCAGGCTTCATCATGCCTTCACTGCATCACGCTGACGCCCTGCATCGACATTGGCTTCGGCACCAGGCCACATCTCTTTAAATAAAATATTTTTGCGTAAAGCAATTATGCTAGGATTATATATACATATATATATATTATTCTTTCCTGGACCGCACTGTTTTATGTGTGCAGGTAGTCAATCTTGACTGCGCGGTCACTACTCCGGAGTGCCGAACTCCTTGCTTGGACACCTCAGGCTTGGGGGCTGGGACCTCGGTCATGCCAAGGACTGCGAACCTTGTCGGATCTGTCACATATCAATGGGCATCTTCGTCCCACCACAAGCCCGAATCGCGTCATCAACACCGAGCACATTAACCAGCTAAGTCGCTTTCATGCTCAAAGACTTTCTATTTTGAATTTTGTTCGGTTCCACCAAGCATTATACCTTTTTGGCAAAAAGTTGTTTCTGACAAAATTCCTTGTCAAAACTTTGTTTGTGACACACAAATTCAAATACCCCGTTTACTTGGGGGATTCCTTTATGAAGCCTTTCCTCTTGCATATGATTATACTTGTACGGCTTCGTTCCTTGTTCGTGTATTACGCTACAATATGCACCATATTGACCTAAGTGTTCATAAGTGGGTTGCTGGCTCCTGTGCTTACCCCTACGTTCCCGATTGTTCGTCTAGGGAGTAAAGGGAGCACCTCTGCGATTGTCACGATCAGGTCACCCGAGCCGACCTCGGTAGGTGAAACCGAAGCTAAGCGCTCTTCTTGCTTTCAATAATGGTCGGCACACAACGGAACTCATGAGTAAAAAAAATCCATTGCACAAGTCTCATCATAACAATGAGCAACCAAAGAAAGGTATCGGTGGAGGTACTATTTTCTTCGAAGATGCTTCTTACACTTCGTTAGTAATATAACATAAGTTCCCTGAGCGTGATTTGTCTGTTACAGCCTTATGGCCTGATTGCCTGGTTATCGAAAACACCGTCGATATTCTCGACAAGTGGAGTACATAACACTATTCGGTCCTTGACCAAAGAGGGAGAAGCCGACGGTCGGTTAAGACGCATTTAAAGTTCGGATGAACACATATATGATATAAGTACTTCAGTACACACAATCATTATAACATAAAATTCTTTTCCCCAAGTCACTTGGGGGCTATTAAAATTTACATGAGCTATTTTATAGTAAATGTGCAACGGCGGACACCTTTAGAGATTAGGTGTGACGCCCGGATAATTAGGCTACAGTAATTCCACGTTAATGATACCACGTCACCTCGGTTACTGTTGTTAATCTCGCGATGGTTCAAAAACGATTCAAATTCAAATTTAAAATCAAGTCAAACAATTAAAGTTTTCAAAAGTCAAAACTAAAATGTTCTTAATGTGACAAATAAATCATGGATATTATTGGTGGAGTAACAACATCTTTATAAAATAATTAAATACCCTAAAGTGATTAAAACAACATCAAAACATTTAGTTATACTCTAATATATTTTACCAAATACTAAACTATTTTTATTCTCGAGGTAAAACTTAGAGAACAAAGGATTATTTTGACACACTATTTTTGGAGCTATTGTCATATTTTACTAAACCAAAAGAAAGTGTAACTAAAATAAAACAGAAAAGAATAATAAAAAACAACAAATAAAGGAAGAGAAAAGGCCCCCCTGGCCAACTGGGCCAGAAGGCCCAGCTGACTGACCCATTTGGCCCAGCCGGCCCCTCCACTCTCTCCATATCCCCACCAGGAGGGAAACCCTAACCCACCGACACCTCACTCCCCCCATGAAAATATCTCCCCCTCTCCCCGATTGGATCGGGATCGAGGAGGAGGCTCAACGACGCCGCCCGCCGGAGCTCATCCTCGCCGGACCTTCCCCACCGGCCTGCCTCCCCATCGCGCGTCGTCCCCGTCGACCACCCCGACTCCCACTGCGCCGTCCCTGCTCCTCGATGTGAGCCTCGCCTCTCCCTTTGCCTTCTGCTCGTCCCTTGCCGGCATCGCCGCCTCGCGCTCACAGTAAGCCCATGGCGCGCCCGTCACCCTTCGCCCGCGCTGCCCTGTGCCGCCGTTCATTGCCTCGTTGTGGTCCCCCCCGAGCCCTCGCTCCGCTGCCTTCCACTGCTGCGCATCCGACCTCATCCGCGCCGGCTGCTCGTGTGCTCGCCTAGCCACGGCCGGGCCTGCTCACCACGCACCTCACCTCGCCGCCTCTGCGTGGCGCGCCCGTCACGGTTCTGCACGCGCCAAGCCCACGGCGGCGACGACCGCGCCTGCCCTGCTCCTCCTCCTTGCCTGCCGCCAGGTTTTCGCCACGCCACGCCGCCGAACCCCTCGCCGTGGCCCCGATCATCGGTCTGGCGCGCGCCAGAATCGCACGCACTGTGCCCATTTCGCCGCTTCGCTAAGGCCTGCGGGCCCGCAGACATGTGGGGCCCAGCCCGTAACGTTTAATAAAAAAAAGGAATTAGAAAATATTAATTAATTAATTAATTAATTAGATAATCAATTAACTTAATTAGATATGTTAATTAACCTGATTAACTCTGATTAGATAACCTAATGATTAATTAACTAGTTAATTAGGTTTAGTTAAACTATGACTATGACAAGTGGGACCCACGCGTAAGTTTGACTAAGTCTACAGGAATGTTGAGTCTTGTTGGACACGCTAATCTGTCTTTGTTGACCCGACCAATGGCCCCATCTGTCGGTTTGACTTAGTCAATCCCTGTTGACTGCTGATGTCAACATGACATCATGCTGATGTCATTAATCCAATTTCAAATTAGAAATTAGTAAATCTTTAGAAAATCATATCTTTTAATCCGTAACTCGGATTAAATTATTTTCAACATGAAAGTTGCTCAGAACGACGAGACGATTCCGGATACGCAGCCCGTTCATCCGCCACGCGTCCCTAGCATAGTGAACCTGCAACATTTCACCTCCGGTTCATCTGTCCGAAAACAGGAACACCGGGATACTTTCCTGATGTTTCCCCCTTCACCGGTATCACCTCATACCGTTAGAACACGTCCGCTCGCTTGTTGTCTGTTATGCACTTGCTTGCTATGTATTTACTGTTTCTCCCCTCTTCTCTTGGTAGACCCTGTGTGACGATCTTTGATGCCCCTGTGGTCGACTACTTCACCGACGACCCCTCCTTGTCTGAGCAACCAGGCAAGCCCCCCCTTGATCACCAGATATCGCCTATTCTCCTCTATACTGCTTGCACTAGAGTAGTGTAGCATGTTACTGCTTTTCGTTAATCCTATTCTAATGCATAGCCTGACATTGTTGCTACATCTGTTGATACCTTACCTGCAATCCTAAATACTTAGTATAGGATGCTAGTTTATCATCATTGGCCCTACATTCTTGTCAGTCTGCCTTGCTATACTATTGGGCCGTGATCACTCGGGAGGTGATCACGGGTATATACTATACATACATACATACTACAGATGGTGACTAAAGTCGGGTCCACTCGAAGAGTACCCGCGAGTGATTCACGGATTGGGGCTGAAGGACCTTTGTCTGGCGACCCTCGGTGTGGATCTTTGTGGCGGAGCGGACAGGCAGGTTTGAGACCACCTAGGCGAGAGGTGGGCACAGCCTGGTCGGCGTCATGATTGCTTCATAATAACACGCTTAACGAGATCCGGGTATTTGATCCGAGTCCGCCATTTGGTCTATACGCACTAACCATCTACGGGGAGTAGTTATGGGTATCCCGACGTTGTGGTATCGGCCAAGCCTTCTTGACATCACGACGAGCGGCCACGCGGATTGGACCGAACGCCTACTCTTGTATAAGGGAGGCTAGGTCTGCTTCGGCCACCCTCGCAACGTGCAGGTGTGCAATGGGCGATGGGCGGACCCTGCGCGCATAGGATTTAGACCGGCGTGTTGACCTCTCTGTTGTGCCTAGGTGGGGCTGCGATGTGTTGATCTTCCGAGGCCGGGCATGACCCAGGAAAGTGTGTCCGGCCAAATGGGATCGAGCGTGTTGGGTTATGTGGTGCACCCCTGCAGGGAAGTTTATCTGTTCGAATAGCCGTGTCCCTCGGTAAAAGGACGACCCGGAGTTGTACCTTGACCATATGACAACTAGAACCGGATACTTAATAAAACACACCCTTTCAAGTTCCACAGACAACCCGGTGATCGCTTTTCCACAGGGCGACGAGGAGAGGATCGCCGGGTAGGATTATGCTATGCGATGCTACTGGAGATGCTACTTGGAGATACTACTGGAGATGCTACTTGGAGGACTTCAATATACTCTCTTCTACATGCTGCCAGACGGAGGCTGCCAGAAGCGTAGACTTCGATAGGACTAGCTATCCCCCTCTTATTCTGGCATTCTGCAGTTCAGTCCACTGATATGGCCTCCTTACACGTATACCCATGCATATGTAGTGTAGTTCCTTGCTTGCGAGTACTTTGGATGAGTACTCACGGTTGCTTTCTCCCCCCTTTTCCCCCTTTCCTTTCTTTACGGTTGTCGCAACCAGATCTCGGAGTCCGAGAGCTAGACGCCACCGTCGGCGGCGACCCCTACTACATCGGAGGTGCCTACTACTACGTGCAGCCCGGCCGACGATTTACCGTGAGTAGTTTAGGAGGATCCCGGCAGGAGGATCGCGCCTCTTTCGGTCTCAGATCCCGGTTTGTGCTAGCCTTCTTAAGGCAAACTTGTTTACTTATGTCTCGTACTCAGATATTGTTGCTTCCGTGACTTCGCCTATGATCGAGCACTTGTATTCGAGCCCTCGAGGCCCCCGGCTTGTATTATGATGCTTGTATGACTTATTTATGTTTTTAGAGTTGTGTTGTGATATCTTCCGTGAGTCCTCGATCTTGATCTTACACGCTTTGCGTGCATGATTAGTGTCTGATTGATTGAATCGGGGGCGTCACAAGTTGGTATCAGAGCCGACTACCTGTAGGAATCCCCTTTCCAACTCCTTGGCCGAAGTCGAGTCTAGACATTGCAAAACTTTTACTAACATGGCTGTGTGCCTTACGGGCACACGTTGCCATTGGGTGGTAGTAGGATCTATTATTCCTCGACCTATACTCTGGGATTCTAATCTCTCCTCTATTCGGGTTAACTGATTTTTACTAAATCTGACTCTAGGTTCTCGTAACTACTTTCTCCCGGAGAGCCCCTTATCACAAATGATCGCCTATTGCGCCAGAAGATTTCGAAGATACTCTACGATGTTCTCCCAGGACACTTGTGCCCATCGCTTTTGCAAATTCCCTACCACTGTTATATCCTTATAGATAACTGCATACATCTGCCATTCTTACATTCAATCCCATTGATCTTGTTATTACAAGGTGCAACGAACTGCTCTCCGTTGTTCCAAGAATCCTTTGAGCTTACCGCTTTGCAATTCTTTGCCGCATGAATACCCCTACGGATAATACCTTACACTTGTCGAGGATTCGTTCATCCCCAATTGTTCATGTGTTTCATAAAATTCTTCGAAATACTATTTGATCTTACGAAAATCCTCAACATGCTATTGCTCTTGAAATTCTTGCTTGCTTGCATTATGGTTAATCCCATAAGTCTAGTAATCTTATTGGCACACTTTATCACTATTGTTTTGAGTACATTAATTTGATATGTTTGCGAATGCTCGCAATCATCAAGCAATAGAATTCTTCCCTTCAGCTCAGACGTCACTCCAGACATGAGCTGGTTCTTGACCCATCAATTTGTCGTCGATTGTATGCCCCTATGTCTATTCGACTATCCATCTTGATTAGAGCGTCTGCTTCTGATCCTTCGTTTTGGAAAATCATCGAATTATTCCGATGTTCTATAATCCGACACATTTGCATCCTTTCCTCCTCTTATTGAGTATCGATACTCACATCAACTCCATTGTGCACCGCCAGGCCCATTGCTGGGTTATTATCCGTTAGTATCCTCCACATTGAAAATTCTTGTGGGTTATTCCCATGATACATAATGCCTTGGTAAATTGTATCCTCTGCTTTCTCAACCATGCTCTAATTCGAGCTTGAGTTATTTACTTGTGAACTTTGTAATATATGTTTCCACAATGCCCCGATTGGTTAAACCTATGCTTTCCTTAACATGTGTGGACTCGAAAATTTTCACGAGTCATACTCTTCTGGTATTTTGCCAGATAAAATTTCAACACTACAACTTCTTCGAAAATGAGAAGTGAATGAAATGTTATGCATTGGAGAAGTGGGAGTCGACCTTGAACTCTACGTTCATGCCCATGGACCCGATGTGAAACTTATCATGGAAGCTTCTTGCCAAATATTTACTCATTCGAGTAATTTTTTCGGTGTTATTAAATTGGACCCCTTGTAGTTATGGTTTCGACCATATTGTTCTTCTTTGTTCCCATTTCTCGGGCAAGTTTAAACATTTGTCTTCTGCGGATCAATACCCCAGTCCAACCTCTACTTTGATCCGTCTTCGAGTATTACCCCCCTGGTATCTCGAGATTATCTTGGGCCGCATAACTTCTTATGAGTTCTTCATCAACTATTATTCTCGCCGATTCCAATTTTCCACGGGTTCTGGGTTGTTGTCAACCGAGGACACCGACTAGTGAAATTATTCCGCACTACAAATCAAATACCCCTAGTATTTTACTAGGAAATTCTGAACTCAATTTGATCATTCCTAGACTATCGGCTGCATCCTGGTCTTGCTATCGTTAACTGTGCTACCTCGTCCTTCTCTGGTGCACGAATTCTTCAGTGTGTGAGCACGACTTACGTCGAGCTTTCAACATCATGTTGCTTGTCTTGAAAGGCAACTTTGGTTCCGAGCTTGCATCTTATATATTGATCCTATAACTTGCCACTTTGTCATTCCCTTGCGTGTTACCGTTGTTGTTTGATTGTATCCTCTCGAAATCTCCCGGCAAATGTGTCGGATCACCTTCAAAACTTTGACTTCTTCCGAGATGTTAATTGTGTTCATGATGAGAAATACCCTCCTTGCCCTTGATGATTTTTATTATCATCGACAACACCCTTGACTTCCTTTCATTGCGAACTTGTCCACATTATGAATACAACCGGCTCTCCAGCTAGTGTTGTGTTCTGCCTTAAAGTATTACTGTCTTTTATGTCGAGAATGTTGTGGGGATTGCTCCACCTCTTAGAAATTCTCGGTATGATGATACTTCTCACCGTCACCATTCTTCCTTGGTCCCCCTGTTTTTTTAACCGGAATACCGACAATTGAGCTATGACGTGTGAATTCAAAACTATTGCTTTGAAGTTAATGGTCGATAGTTCATTCTTAGACTATTGGTTATGGAATCACCATTCTAACATTGATCATGCTACCTAACCCCATATTTCGGGTGCACCTTTCAACCAATGTTTAATTGTGTATGTTTTCCTCGAGCATACCTCATTATGTCATCTGATCTGACAAATGTTATCTCCTTATTCACATAGTTGTGGAAATCCATCCTTTTGGAAATCTTGAGGACTTGTCGCTGAGTCCATCAGCCACCTCCTCGTCCTCTCCTTGGTTAAATGATGAACTCTTGTATTGGAACTTGCTTCCATAGTTCATTTCCCGAGAATCTTACAGTGACATCTCGTCAATTTTTGTTGCACCTTTTCTTCTCAGGCATCCTGAGTCACCAATCAGATCTGAATCTCGGTCAGATATGATGGTTGGAACATATTTCCAAGAGTTATAAAACTAGCCTATATATGACCCAGTAAGGTGATGTCATGCCTAGCACACCTGGCTAGAGGACCTATTTTTATAAGTTTCCTTTTTAGCAAGGCTAGTCATTCTTCCGTGAGGGAATTGTAAGACTTATTCTATAAGTTGTTCCTGATGGATCCTTTTTGTTTCTAGAGTCTGGCCCTTGATTGAATTACCATGTCATTGCTACCTCGAAGCATGACTATGATAACCCGCTCATCAACAAGAACATTGGAGGCGCGATGCTAAATGTTTCTTGGTCAGTTATCCAAACATTGTTGTATGGGTAACATCTTGGATTAATCCTTGCCTCTTATCGGAATGGTTGGGTACTTGCTCTCCTACCCTGTATGCCACGTTCTGCTTGTCCATGGGAAGGATACACTCCTAATAATTGTGTGTAATCACAATTTTCCTTTCCATTGTTCTGTTTAATCTGATAATCACATTTTCCTTTCCATTGTTTCATTTAACCTTTCTGGTGATCTAAGCAGACATATTCTTCTGCTTAGGTAAACACCTTGGTGTACAACCGTGTCAGTAAGACCCTGTTGCTTTTGTTGATGGCATTCCGGTAACCACTTATGGACGAGAACTTTGCCTTCTGGTCCACCTCGTTCAACGAGCGGGAAAATGGTTCTCTTCGTCCCTCGCCCTTGGTACCGATGTTGTTGCCGACATAACCGACAGACTATCCTCTGACATGCCTTGCTTACATGATCTTGCAAGATGTCACCACCCTTCCTATTTTCAACTCACATGGTGGGCCCATAACCCACAGGTCCACTGGATCGAAACCTGACTCTTCTTTACAACCCGGATTCTAATGTATCCTTTGCACCTGGCTTCGTATGTGATTCACGAGCTAAATGCTATACCACTATTCATCTTGGAATCAAACACCATGTTATTCTTGTTGTTCAAACCCCCATTCCAGCTTCTGTCTAGTCATTGAATGATTGCCTACCCGTTTGAAACTTTGGTACCATCGTATATTGCACTCAACGAATTCACTGAAATACAACTCGTGTGGGTACCTTGTTTATTTCCCATTGAGTTCACCTTCGATGCCCATCTTATTGGAGATCGTTCTTCGAGTTTTTCCCTTGATCGCGTTAAGAGGGGCGATGGAGATCTGAAGAAAGGATGATGACTTGATCATGGTGACTTGGAGCGAGAAATGAAGACATCCACGAAAGGGATCAACCTCTTGAAAGGGAGCCAAGACCGAGAAGACTCGTTAGGTTTTTCGCTACCAAACCTTCCCACCCTTACTCCACCTCTTAAAATCTCGGACGAGATTTCTTGTAGTGGAGGAGAATTGTGACGCCCGGATAATTAGGCTACAGTAATTCCACGCTAATGATACCACGTCACCTCGGTTACTGTTGTTAATCTCGCGATGGTTCAAAAACGATTCAAATTCAAATTTAAAATCAAGTCAAACAATTAAAGTTTTCAAAAGTCAAAACTAAAATGTTCTTAATGTGACAAATAAATCATGGATATTATTGGTGGAGTAACAACATCTTTATAAAATAATTAAATACCCTAAAGTGATTAAAAGAACATCAAAACATTTAGTTATACTCCTAATATATTTTACCAAATACTAAACTATTTTTATTCTGAGGTAAAACTTCGTAGAACAATGGATTATTTTGACACACTATTTTTGGAGCTATTGTCATATTTTACTAAACCAAAAAGAAAGTGTAACTAAAATAAAACAGAAAATAATAATAAAAAAACAACAAATAAAGGAAGAGAAAAGGCCCCCCCTGGCCAACTGGGCCAGAAGGCCCAGCTGACTGACCCATTTGGCCCAGCCGGCCCCTCTACTCTCTCCATATCCCCACCTGGGGGAAACCCTAACCCACCGACACCTCACTCCCCCCACGAAAATATCTCCTCCTCTCCCCGATTGGATCGGGATCGAGGAGGGAGGCCGCTCGACGCTGCCCCGCGCCCGGAGCTCGTCCTCGCCAGACCTTCCCCACCAGCCTGCCTCCCCATCGCGCGTCGTCCCCGTCGACCACCCCGACTCCCACTGCGCCGTCCCTGCTCCTCGGTGTGAGCCTCGCCTCTCCCCTTTGCCTTCCTGCTCGTCCCTTGCACAGCGTCGCCCGCGCCCTCAGCAGCAAGCCATGGCGCGTCCGTCACCCTTCACCATGCGCCTGTGCGCCGTTCATTGCCTCGCCGTGGTCCCCCCCTCGAGCCCTCGCTCATGCCTTCCATCTGCAAGATCCGACCTCATCCGCGCCGGCTGCTCGTGTGCTCGCCGTAGCCACGGTCGGGGCCCTACTCCAGCCGCGCACCTCACCTCGCCGCCTCTACGTGGCCGCGCCCCGTCGCGGTTCCCCACAGCGCCGCGCCTGGCTCGGCGACGACCGCGCCTGCCTGCTCCTCCCTTTTGCCTGCTTGCCAGGGCCTTCGCTACTACGCCGGCGACCTCGCCGTGGCCCCAACTAGTCAGTATCCAAGCAAGGCGCCCTGGCCTCGCAGCGCCTCATGCCTGTTTCGCCCGCCCGCTAAGGCCTCTGGGCCACAGACATGTGGGGCCCAGCGCCCAGAACGTTTAATAAAAAAAGGAATTAGAAAATATTAACTAATTAATTAATTAATTAGATAATCAATTAACTTAATTAGATATGTTAATTAACCTGATTAACTCTGATTAGATAACCTAATGATTAATTAACTACTTAATTAGGTTTAGTTAAACTGTGACTATGACAAGTGGGACCCACGTAAGTTTGACTAAGTCAGCAGAATGTTATTCGCCGATTGACTCGCTAATGTCTTTGTTGACCCGGTCAATGGCCCCATCTGTCGGTTTGACTTAGTCAATCCTCGTTGATCGCTGATGTCAACATGACATCATCTTGATGTCATTAATCCAATTTCGAATTAAAATAAAGAATTAATTAAATTCCAGAAATTAGTAAATCTTTAGAAAATCATATCTTTTAATCCGTAACTCGGATTAAATTATTTTCAACATGAAAGTTGCTCAGAACGACGAGACGATTCCGGATACACAGCCCGTTCGTCCGCCACGCGTCCCTAGCATAGTGAACCTGCAACATTTCACCTCCGGTTCATCTGTCCGAAAAGACGGAACACCGGGGATACTTGCCCGGATGTTTCCCCCCTTCACCGGTATCACCTCATACCGCGTTAGAACACGTCTAGCTCTGCTTGTTGTCCTGTTATGCACTTGCTTGCTATGTATTTATGTTTCTCCCCTCTTCTCTCCGGTAGATCCCGTGGCGATCTTTGATGCCCACAGTGGTCGACTACTTCACCGACGACCCTCCTTGTCTCGAGCAACCAGGCAAGCCCCTTGATCACCAGATATCGCCTATTCTCCTCTATCTGCTTGCATTAGAGTAGTGTAGCATATTACTTGCTTTTCGTTAATCCTATTACGATGCATAGCCCGACATTGTTGCTACATCTGTTGATACCTTACCGCAATCCTAAATACTTAGTATAGGATGCTAGTTTATCATCATTGGCCCTACATTCTTGTCGATGCGCCTTGCTATACTATTGGGCGTGATCACTCGGGAGGTGATCACGGTATATACTATACATACATACATATTACAGATGGTGACTAAAGTCGGGTCCGCTCGAAGAGTACCCGCGAGTGATTCACGGATTGGGGGCTGAAAGGACCTTTGTCCCGACGGCCCTCTGTGTGGATCTTTATGGCGGAGCGACATGGTAGGTTGATACCACCTAGGCGAGAGGTGGGCCTGGCCCTGGTCGGCGTCCGCGGTTGCTTCATAATAACACACTTAACGAGATCTGGGTATTTGATCTGAGTCTGGCCATTTGGTCTATACGCACTAACCATCTACGCGGGAGTAGTTATGGGTATCCCGGCATCGTGGTATCAGCCGAAGCCTTCTTGACGTCAGCGATGGAGCGGCACGCGCCGGATTGGACTGGAACGCCTACTCTCTTATAAGGGAAGCTAGGTCTGCTTCCGGCCGCCCTCGCAACGTGCAGGTGTGCAATGGGCGATGGGCCCGGACCCCTGCGCGCATAGGATTTAGACCGGCGTGTTGACCTCTCTGTTGTGCCAAGGTGGGGCTGCGGCGTGTTGATCTTCCGAGGCGGGCATGACCTAGGAAAGTGTGTCCGCCAAATGGGATCGGCGTGTTGGGTTATGTGGTGCACCGGAGAAGTTTATCTATTCGAATAGCCGTGTCCCTTGGTAAAGGGCGACGACAGGAGTTGTACCTTGACCTTATGACAACTAGAACCGGATACTTAATAAAACACACCCTTCCAAGTTCCACGACAACCCGTGATCGCTTTTCCACAGGCGGCGAGGGAGGATCGCCGGGTAGGATTATGCTATGCGATGCTCTTGGAGATGCTACTTGGAGATACTCTCGAGATGCTACTTGGAGGACTTCAATCTACTCTCTTCTACATCTTTGCAAGACGAGGCTGCGAGCGTGAACTTCGATAGGACTAGCTATCCCCTCATATTCGGCATTCTGCAGCTCACCCATCGATATGGCCTCCTTACACGTATACCCATGCATATGTAGTGTAGTTCCTTGCTTGCGAGTACTTTGGATGAGTACTCACGGTTGCTTTCTCCCCTTTTCCCCTTTCCTTTCTTTACGGTTGTCGCAACGGATCTTTGGAATCCATGAGCGACGCCACCGTCGGCGAGAGCCCTACTACATCAGACGTGCAGCCCGTTGGCGACGACCGGGAGTAGTTTAGGAGGATCCTGTAGGAGGCTGCGCCTCTTTCGATCTGTATCCCAGTTTGTGCTAGCCTTCTTAAGGCAAACCTGTTTACTTATGTCTGTACTCAGATATTGTTGCTTCCGCTGACTCGTCTATGATCGATCACTTGTATTCGAGCCCTTGAGGCCCCTGGCTTGTATTATGACGCTTGTATGACTTATTTATGTTTTTAGAGTTGTGTTGTGATATCTTCCCGTGAGTCCCTGATCTTGATCGTACACATTTGCGTGCATGATTAGTGTACGATTGAATCGGGGGCGTCACATTTGGCAAAAAACATTCTCGGATATTGTTATATATGCATCAGTTTCAAATTGTGTCTTCGGTCAATAGTTGGGTTGCCCGGCTCCTGAGCTTGCCTCCTACATTCCGCTTTGTTCGGCTAGGTGTGCAAAGGGAGAACCACTGTGATTGTGCTTCCAGCTTGCATGGTTAAGCACCTTAGTGGAGAAAGCCGAAAACTCACTGTCACAATAAGCGTAAACCGGTCAGTGATCCGATGATTATGTTAAATGACGGGCCGTTCATAACATTGGCCGAAGTGTTTACGGCTTGACCTCGGCTGTCGCAGAACACTAACCGGGGGCTCATAGCTAGCTTCCCTAGTTTAAAGATCCTATGACTAAGTGAAAGTTATAAAGTCCGGATATCTGATTGCCTCGTTCCCGCTAACATAACCACCTTCGGGCACCAAGACATCGGCTAAGGGTTGTCTTGTTATTGCGGAAACACCCTGCGCAGTATCTACAAAGGGGTAGAAGCCAACGATGGGCTACTTTCAACTGATAAACGGTCGCAACGGAGTCAAATTAAACATATCGTCGTCATTTGTATTTAATATACAAGGGCCGCCTTCCGTAATCATCGTTATAAAGCCATAAATATGCATCAATTTGACTTAAGATTTTGGCCAAGCTGGGTTGCCTGGCTCCTGTGCTTACCCCTACGTTCCCGATTGTTCGGCTAGGCGGTAAAGGGAGCACCTCTGTGATTGTTACTACCGGGTCATCTGAGTTAGTACCTCACACTGGGTAAAGCCGAAAGCTAGCAATCTTAAAGAATCACATTGGTCGGCAATGATGAAAATGAAAATTTTGGTTCATTAAATACCATAGAGTTCGGGAACTTTCCCCGAACAAAACCCTCAATATTTTGCTCCCATATTGATCGGAGCTGAGGTTTCATGATCATGCTTAGCATGACAACCCAAAGAAAGGAACTGATAGCGGGACTATTTTCTTTGGAAGATGTTTCTTACGTTAAAAAGTAATTTAACATATCTCTCCGCGTAGCTTTGTTTATAAAACGTATGGCCGTATTGCCTTGTTTGCCGTAAATCTTTGCCCTCATAAAGGCTTTGTAAAGTAGGACAAACACTCGTCGGCAGCTGGCCGAAGAGGTTGAAGCCGATGGTCGGTCAACAAAGGTTTGTACAATGCAGATCCAAGCATTAATGATGTCGAGTACTTGGATACATAGAATCATTACACATAATTTGTGCTTTTACTTCGGAGATCGATCCTTAATTCGACCACCCGTGCCCATATTAAGGCTCGGGGGCTACTGGGCTTCGTGCTTATCATTTATAATATTAAAGGGACACATCGATCCCCTGATCTGGTGTTGCCACCCGACTAGTGTCTCGGGGGCTACTGCATTATTCAATGCAAGAATTCAAAGTGCTTAGTATTCGGCATGACAGAACTATGGGTAAATGCATCTTCGGACAACAATAGGTACCATATGGACCTATCTGCCGTCAAGCTAATATATTGCGGCAACTTCTCAAGACCCTCTCTCAAGGGCCCGTTCGTCTATCACTATTATCTCTAATATATTACAGTGCGTTTTTATTCCTATGTTTGCTGCCGAGCTAGGAGTTGATCCTCAGGCTGATTTCGTGCATCGACCTGAGTCTCAGGGGCCACTAGGAACATCGGTTTCATGTTTTCCTTCAGGTGCATCTCGGGTTTTAGAATGATACACACCTTGGGGGCTACTGGATATACAAATACCTCGGCAGAGAATAAATGGCACTAGTTAAATATTCACAAAAAATTAGCCCGCGGTCGAGGTGGTGCACCACCTTGGAAGCAGTCCAACATAAAGCTCGGGCTCTAGTGGCTGGCTCCCTAGAGGGCATTTCCGTCATTAAGCACGGCTAAACTCCTTCAACTTTTTTTGAACCAAGATGATTTATGACATCTCAGATATAGTCTAGCATTCGAGCTTGGATACATTCCGGTGTTGGAGCCCGGAAGTAGTCCGGCGTTGGTGCTTGGCTGCAGAAGATATCTCGAATGCAGTCTGGCGTTGGAGCTCGGATGCAAGAGGACACCACCGCACGGGAGCAACTTCAAACCCGAGGTGTGGTGTAAAAAATAATAATCCTAAGGCATTGATAAAGGCCGAAAACTTACAGGGGCTCCTCGGATACCCGATGTGTAAACCCTTCGGATTCACTTCAGCGATCCTCAAGATCGAAGAGAAGATTTCTTGAACCAGTTTTCAAGACCGACGACCGAAGATGAGGAACAGTTTGGAAGAATCGAGGAGCGTCCCCAACTTGAAGACCGGTTCAGGGGGCTACTAACGGTGTCCTGGACTAGGGGGTACTCACCACGTCATCTCCCGATCAGTTGGATTGGGCCGAGGACCCCCATGGCCATATACTCATGGGCCAGTTAGGACAGCTGCCGCATACAAGGAAGATTCGACAAGACTTGGTGATCAAGACAAGGACTCCTCCCCCACCAGCGTATTCGGCTAGGACTCTTGTTATCCTAGGCCTCTGGTGCATTATATAAACCAGGGCTAGGCTAGTCGATAGATATACACAATCATAATCATAGGCTAGCTTCTAGGGTTTAGCCTCTACGATCTTGTGGTATATCAACTCTTGTAATAATCATATCATCAAGATCAATCAAGCAGGAAGTAGGGTATTACCTCCATAGAAAGGGCCCGAACCTGGGTAAACACCATGTCCCCCGCCTCCTGTTACCATTGGCCTTAGACACACAGTTCGGGACCCCCTACCTGAGATCCGCTGGTTTTGACACCGACAATGGGCCAGAAGTAACCACGGGCTGCGATGATGACAAGTTTAGGGCGGGCCGTTGATGGGCCTATTTGACAATAGTCGTACGAGCCTTAACTGCGAATGGGTCGTCTACAAGCAGGCCGTAAATGGGCCACCCTACTAATTTGGACTGGGCCAGCCTTTTTAACCTAAATGGGCCGTTGTTGGGTTTTGCCACATGTCGAAGTATCATAGGCGCCTCCTGTCCATTGGGCGGTTGACATTTGTCCTTTTCGGGTGCTGACACATGGTTGCTATAGCCAATGGTAATTTCACATGTGGAAAATATCCATTGGTCGGGGCTGTTAACTGGTTATCGGATCGAAAACCAGACCCGATAGCTTAAGGCGACCCGTTACGGTGGATGCCTGATGTCTACTATGCAACTTTATTCTTCTAGACACGTGTTGGGCCTCCAAGTGCAGAGTTTTTTTAGGACAGTAGCAATTTTTCCTCAAGTGGATGACCTAAAGTTTATCAATCCGTGAGAGGTGTAGGATAAAGATGGTCTCTCTCAAACGACCCTGTGACCAAATACAAGAAATCTCTTGTGTCCCCAACACACCCAATACAATGGCAAATTGTATAGGTGCACTAGTTCGGCGAAGAGATGGTGATAAAAGTGTAATATTGGTAGAAATATATTTTTATAATCTAAATAAATAAAAACAGCAAGGTAGCAAATAGTAAACGGGCATAAAAACGGTGTTGCAATGCTTAAAAATGAGGCCTAGGGTCCGTACTTTCGCTAGTGCAACCTCTCAACAATGCTAACATAGTTCGATCATATGATTATCCCTCAAAGTGCAATAAAGAATCACTCCCGAGTTCCTATTAGCGGAGAAGAAAAGATAGGAATTGTTTAGGTCACAAAACCACCTCAAAGCTATTCTTTCCGTTTGATCTATTCAAGAGTTCGTACTAAAATAACACGAAGCTATCTTTTCCGTTCGATCTATCCTAGAGTTCATACTAGAATAACACCAAATCAAATTCATATCCATAATACTCAATCCACACAAAGAACTATTAAGAGACCCCAAAGTTTTCGTTAGAGAAATACATGCATCAACCCCTATGCATAGATTACCCCAATATCACTCTAGGAATCCGCGAGTTGAATGCCATAACACATAGCAAGTGAATCAATAAGATACCTCATTTTCACCTCAAGTATTCATATTGCAAGACATATATCATGTGTTCTCATCTCTGAATATTTAATCCGACAAGACAAAACTTTGAAGGGTAAAGATTCAGTTCATCATAAGAAGAGTATAGAGGGGAGAAACATCATATTATCCGACTATATTAACAAAGCCCATGATATAGATCACGAGAGAGAGAGAGATCAAACACATAGCTACTGGTACAAACCCTTAGCCCCGAGGGTGGACTACTCCCTTCTCATAATGGTGGCCGTCGGGATGATGAAGATGGCCACCGGAGAGGATTCCCCCTCTGGCAGGGTCCCGAAACAGGGTCTAGATTGGTTTTCACGGATACAGAGACCTTGCAGTGGTGGAACTTCTAATCTAGGTTAACCCCGTTGGGTTTGGAATATTTGGGAATTTATAGTGCAAAGAGCGGGTGCAGGAGGCCAACGAGGTGGGCACAGCCCACCTGTTCACGCCAGGGGGCCATGGTGCACCCTGGTGGGTTGTGCCCCCCTCAGGCAGCTCAGGCCCATTGGGTTCCTTTTGGTCCAGAAAAAAATCTCCGTAAAGTTTCGTTGTGTTTGGACTCCGTTTGATATTAATTTCATGCGATGTAAAAAACAAGCAAAAAACAACAACTGGCACTGGGCACTAGGTCAATAGGTTAGTCCCAAAAAAATTATATAAAGTTGCTATAAAATGATTGTAAAACACTCAAGAATGATAAAATAACAGCATGAATACTTCATAAATAATAGATACGTTGGAGACTTATCAACATCCCCAAGTTTAATTCCTACTCGTCCTCGAGTAGGTAAATGATAAAAGAAATAATTTATGAAGTGTGAAAGCTATTAAAGTGCATAAGTTTGATCAATGATAATTTCAATCACTTTTTCTAGCATCATAATAGCAATTCTTTCTTATAAAACTTCTCATGTTATAGTAGCAACCAATTCACATGTTAAGGTTCAAACAATGAACTGTCTTGAAACTCAACAACCTATGTTCTCAGTCACCAAGCAATTGCAATTCAACTTATTCAACAGAGATTAATTAAGAGCTCCACATACTCAACCATCATATAGTCTTCTATGATCACTAACACTCACCGCATACACATGAGAAAAATGTTTCAACCGGACACATAGAAAGATATGGGCTTATTGTTTTGCCTCCCAATGTATTCACCTCAAGGTGATGTCAACAATAATAACTCATGCTACACATATTCAACTGGACATATGTGCCTAGATCTTTCCTCACCACATGATGCTTGCCAAAAGAGAAAAATAAAAAGGAATAGAGAAAAAAACTTTGACTCTTTGCATAAAAGTAAATACTGAAAAGTAAAAGATAGGCCCTTCGCAGACGGAAGCAAAGGTTACCATGCGCTTATTTGTTTGTATGCTCAATCCCTTAGTGCAAAAGAATGTCATGTTGTATTGCCCCTTAAGATGGCAACCTTTATTATGCAGTCTGTCGCTTTTATTCTTTGCCATCCAAGTTCCTACAACGCTCAATCTTCTCTTACAATAAATGATCTCACACTTTTAGAAGCAATTTTTATTCCCTTATTGCACCGATGACAACTTACTTGAAGGATCTTGATCAATCCTTAGGTAGGTATGGTGGACTCCTGAAAATAAGATTTGGGTTTAAGGATTTTTGGATGCACAAGTAGTATCTCTACTTGGTGCGGAATTTTTGGCTAGCAAAGAAGGGGGCCAAGCACCACAACTTAAAGGATCTATGACAATATGACTTCTATGTGAATATGAGCAAACATAAATCATTACGTTGTGTTCCTTGTCCAACGTCAACAATTTTGGCATATAATATTTTGATGGGGGCTTACAATCACAAAAGATTTCCAAGATAGTGTATTTGCATTTCAAAGTTCTCTTCCTTATACTAATTATTTGTGAATTGCTTGAATGACCAATATTGTGATTGTCAAGCTTCAAAAGCTTTCACTTTCTAAACCCAATGTGAAGCCACTACTAGGGATGATGTGAAAATATAATTCCAACTTCATGATATTCAATTCATTCAACAATTTACTCATAGGATATAAGTGAAGCACTAGGGCAATTCCATAGAAAAGAGCTTCGTTGACGGGATGTGAATGCCGCTTACCTAGCCTCCTATTTGAGGACTCTATTTTATTTTAAAAAAAATCAGGTCTAAGTATTTTATTAAAACATCAATGAAAACAAAAAAAATGACATTCCAAGGATAGCACAACATGTGAAGAAGCAAAACCTTAGGCTCAACCGATACTAACCGATAATTGTTGAAGAAGTTAGGTAGGATGCCTACCGGGGCATCCCCAAGCTTAGGTGCTTGAGACTTCTTGGAATATTAACCTGGGATGCATTGGGCATCCCCAAGCTTGAGCTTTTGTGTCTTCTTAATTCCTATCATATCATGGATTCCCTAAATCTCAAACACTTCATCCACACAAAACTCAACAAGAACTCATGAGATAAGTTAGTATAAACCAATGCAATAACCTTATCATTCTCTACTGTAGCAAATTTCTAAAATTATTATTCAACATTGAATACTAAATGCCTCTGCATATTTAATAGTCCTATCCTCAAATAGAATCATTAAGCAAGCAAACATATGCACACAATGCAACCATAACAGCAATCTGCCAAAACAGTATAGTCTATAAAGAATGCAAGATTCATCAGACTTCCCTAACTCCAAAAATTATTAAAAAAAATATGAACACGTGACCAACTTCTATATCAATCATCTTGAAAAGGAATCAACTCAAAAGCACTCTTCTATTAAAAATGAGAGCTATTTTCGTGAGCGCAAGAGTTTCTGTTTTTTCAGCAAGATCAAATCAACTATCACCCAACATGATCCCAAAGGCTTTACTTGGAACTTTATTGAAACAAAGACAATAAAATATGATTAATACAGTAGCCTAATCATGTGAACATACAAAAACAGTAGGTAAAAGTGTTGGGTTGTCTCCCAACAAGCGCTTTTCTTTAATGCCTTTTAGCTAGGCATGATGAGTTCAATGATGCTCGTATAAAAGATAAAGATTGAAACATAACAAGAGCATCATGAATCATAAGTTCCTCTCTCTCATAATAATTTTCAGTAGCATCATGAATAGATTCATCCATATAACGATCACATAAATCATTCTTTTCATGATCCAAAAGCATAGATAATTTATTACTCTTTATGGCATACATGTCATCATAATAATCATCATAATTAGCAAATTTGTTCTCGTCATAGTCAACTAAAACCTCTTCCAAAATAGTGGATTATCACTATATAAAGTCATGACCTTCCAAATCTACTTTCATCAATATTGTAATAAGATTCAGCACCCTCCAAAATAGTTGGATCACTATTACCTAGAGTTGACACTCTTCCAAACCCACTTTCATCACTGTAATCATCATAAATAGGAGGCATGCTATCATCATAATAAATTTCCTTATCAAAATTATAAGGAATGAAAGGATCATATTCATTATGCAAAGCATACCCAAGCTGAGGACAAGCATTATTTTCAGCAAATAAATCATTAAACATTTCATACTCATCAAACATAACATCCCCAAGCTTGTGGTTTTGCATATCATCATAATCATTCTTATCAATAGCATGAATGGCACCAATAGTATAGCAAACATTATTATCATATTCTTCCAAGCAAGTGACAAAAATATTTTTAATATCATAAGAGACATCATTGTCTTCCCAATCATAATCACCACAGCAAGTAGTAGGCATCACAAAATCATACTCAATATCATCATCCTCCATCAACATATTTGATTCACTTTCATGAGGAACAATGGTGATAGGAGCAATATTACTTGGGAGAGTTACCTTTTTACCTATACTTTTTCTTCTTTTCTTTTTCTTCTTCACCACCTCATGTGTGGGTTTAATCATTTTTTTCCGAGCATCTTGTTGAAGAGATTGATTGGATAGGGAGCTCCTCCTCATTACCTGATTCATCATAAACACTAGGAGGTTATTGGGAAATATTTTACCTTTCATTAGTACTCTCTTCATGCTCTATTTGTTTTCTTGTCTTTAGATAGTTGGCAATATAAGGATTCTCAATGCAATTTACCACACAAAATATGTAAATTTCCTCTAGATCGAAATCAAGAATTCTATTGAGATTAAATTTTGGAACATCCTTAGTTATACGTTTCATTTC
This sequence comes from Aegilops speltoides, assembly GCA_021437245.1. Classification (NCBI taxonomy): domain Eukaryota; kingdom Viridiplantae; phylum Streptophyta; class Magnoliopsida; order Poales; family Poaceae; genus Aegilops; species Aegilops speltoides. The sequence goes on along the minus strand of CM038142.1, from coordinate 221,565,223 downwards.
TTCATACCAAAAAGAAGACTAAGCTCTTTATGATGCTCAAGGGTAATCAAGTTATCACAATTTTTGGACACAATTTTATCATGAAACAAATAGCATTGGAGCTTTAAATGACCACGTTCATTGCAAATTTCACAAGGATGGTGACAAATATTGAATCTTTCAGCACAATCATCTAGCCTCTCTTGCAACTTTTTCGTTTCTAAATATTTATGCTTCTTACAAAATCTATCTGCCCTTTTTGGTGTGTGTGTGCACTCCCAATTTACTCCGCAAAAATTGACATTCTTATTGGAGACATCATTATCATGTCTAGTGCACTCATCATTAGCATTATGGATATTCAAAGAATTCATAATAACAACATTGCAATCATGCTCATCATTCATGCCAATCATTTTATTAAATTCTTCTTCTATCAACTGAGCACAATTTTTTGAACCATCATTTTCAAGAAAGATATTATAAAGATGATCAATAATATGATGCAACCTTAATTCCATTTTTTCTAGTTTTCTTTTATAAACCAAACTAGTGATAAAACAAGAAACTAAAAGATTCAATTGCAGCATCTAAAGATACACCTTCAAGCACTCACCTCCCCCGCAACGGCGCCAGAAAAGAGCTTGATGTCTACTACACAACTTTGTTCTTGTAGACACATGTTGGGCCTCCAAGCGCAGAATTTTGTAGGACAATAGAAATTTTCCCTCAAGTGGATGACCTAAGGTTTATCATTCCGTGAGAGGTGTAGGATGAATATGGTCTCTCTCAAACGACCCTGCAACTAAATACAAGAAATCTCTTGTGTCCCCAACAGACCCAATACAATGGTAAATTGTATAGGTGCACTAGTTCAGCGAAGAGATGGTGATAAAAGTGTAATATGGATGGTAGAAGTATATTTTCATAATCTGAATAAATAAAAACAGCAAGGTAGCAAATAGTAAACGGGCACAAAAACGGTGTTGCAATGTCACGCCCTCGATGCGGCTATATCTCCCACGTGTCGAAGCACAACTTAGAGGCATAACCGCATTGAAAGCAATGTCGCAAGTGAGGTAATCTTCACACAACCCATGTAATACATAAGGCAAAGAGATACATAGTTGGCTTACATTCGCCACTTCACACAATTACATGAATAAAGCATTACATCATCCAGATACAATCAAGGTCCGACTACGGAACCAAAAATAAAAGAAGAACCCCAAATGCGACAAAGGTCCCCGATCGACCCCAACTGGGCTCCACTACTGATCAACTAGAACGAAACAACACAAAGGGCAAGATCTTCATCGAGCTCCTCCTTGAGCTTGGTTGCGTCACCTGCTCGGTAACATAGGCACGTGCAAACTGGTTTTGGAAGTATCTGTGAGTCACGAGGACTCAGCAATCTCGCACCCGCGAGATCAAGACTATTTAGGCTTATGGGTAAGGTAAAGGCATGAGGTGGAGCTGCAGCAAGCGACTAGCATATATGGTGGCTAACATACGCAAATGAGAGCGAGAAGAGAAGGCAAAGCACGTTCGACAACTAGAAATGATCAAGAGGTGATCCCGAACTCCTACTTACGTCAAACATAACCCAAAACCGTGTTCACTTCCCGGACTCCGCCGAGAAGAGACCATCACGGCTACACACGCGGTTGATGCGTTTTAATTCGGATCTGGTGTCAAGTTATCTACAACCGGACATTAACAAATTCCGTCGCCACATAACCGCGGGCACGGCTCTCGAAAGTTTATAACCCTGCAGGGTGTCCCAACTTAGCCCATGACAAGCTCTCGCGATCAACGAAGAATAGACCTTCTCCGGAAGACCCGATCGCCTCGGAATCCCGTTTACAAGACATTTCGACAATGGTAAAACAAGACCAGCAAAGCCTCCCGGCGTCTTGACATCCCGATAGTAGCCGCGCAGATCTCGTCTCGTGCCACAACCGGATGAGCACTACGCATAACTAGAACCAGGACCTCAAGTTTCCCCAAGGTGGCGCGCAAGTGGCTCTAGTTTGGACCAACACTTAGACAAGCATTGGCCCGGGGCTAAAATAAAGATGACCCTTGGGTTAATTACTCCCAAGGGAAATATAGGTGGTGGTGAGGCAAATGGTAAAACCAATGTTGGGCCTTCTTTGGACAAGTTTTATTCAAAGCGAACCGTCGGGGGTCCCATAAATCACCCGACCGCGTAAGGAACATAAAATCCGAGAAGATAACACCGTATGACGGAAACTAGGGCGGCAAGAGTGGAACAAAACACTGGGCATAAGGCCGAGCCTTCCACCCTTTACCAAATATATAGATGCATTAATAATATAAGAGATATTGTGATATCCCAACATAAACCCTGTCCACCAAGGAGCAATCTTCAACTTCACCTGCAACTAGCAACGCTATAAGAGGGGCTGAGCAAAGCGGTAACATAGCCAAACAATGGCTTGCTAGGAATGGTGTCAAAGGTTAGAGGTTTGACATGGCAATTTGGGAGGCTGACAAGCAAATGGTAGGCATCGTAGCATTGGCATAGCAAAAGAGCGAGCAAACTAGCATAGCAAAGATAGTAGTGATTTCGAGGGTATGGTCATCTTGCCTGAAATCCCGCAAGGAAGAAGAACGATTCCATGAAGAAGACAAACGGACGTAGTCGAACGAAACCTCACAACTCCGGAACGAAACCGAAGCTAACGAGAGAAGCAACCCGGAAAGAAACAAACAACATAGTAAACAACCATCACATAAACATGGCATGAAGCACAATCAAGTATGATGCATGTCCGGTTTAAAGAGGCATGGCATGGCAAGTGCAACAAACAATACTACAAGTTAAGTGGAGATCAATATGCAACAAGTTGCATATTGACGAAACACCACATCAATTATTTAGTTTCTCTCTCGGTTATGAACAAAACAAGATTAAATGTTGGTTAACATGGCAAGAGGTGAAGCATAATTAAACTACCTATTTAGGCAAGTTTAAATGAGGCCGGAACAACAAGCAACAAGTCCGGAAAATCCCCATATGCATTTAGCAATTTAAAACAAGCAACAATTTTAAACATTTTAATTGTTGTTATCATGATGCGGATGACATATGCAAGTTTTATGCAATTTTTATGAAAATGTTGACATAAGCATGTTATGAAGCATTTGGTTACCATGGCGGAACAAAAGGGATGCCACGGCAACGATAATGAAAATGGTGCCACGGCAACATATCGGTTCCGGTAACTCACGAAGATACTGGTGCAAAAGGAGGCATGCGGATGTGCGCAACATGCTAGAGATGGTGGGGTGCTCCCGACTACCGGGTTCCCATGGGATAGTGGCATGGAAACGAGTGACAATTCGGACACGGTGCAAACAAGTGGTACATCTCATACATGCAAGGGCATCTCATCGCGGTCGTCTCGGGTTATACCTTCGAAGCGTGCATTCGGGGCGGAACGCGTTTCGTAGAGGAAGTAGTCGTTCACGGGCTGTAGTGGAGGTAGTCGTTCATGGGTCGTCGTGGGAAGTAGTCGTACACGGCGTAGTGGAAGTCGTTGTACACGGCGACGGTAGTTGTACACGTTCGTTTCGTAGATGTCCGGGGTCGTCGGTAGAGGTACTTGGCGGACCATGCAGTCGAACTTGGTGCATCCGAAGGGGTACTTGGCGAAATCCACCTCGGATGTAGTCGAACCGATCTGAAGACGAACTTGGCGCCGAGGTCGAACTTGCCAGTCTGGATGAATCTGAAGGGGCATCGAGGGACTTGCAAGGCTCTGCCTCGGGAGGTCACCGGGACCGCTCGAGCTCTTGGATCTTTGGCGCAGATGCAGGGTGCGGCATGGAGCTTGACGGCGGGCTCCGGCTCTGGTGGTCGCCACCAACGGAGGAGGCGGCAAGGGGCGAGGGGGACCGGGCGCAGGGAGCACCACTCCCTGGCTCAATGCGGAGGAGGCATCGGCGCGGACCTGCGGGGCTCCGGTGGCTGGCTGGACCAGGAGTCGAGGCGGCGCAACTCCTGCTCGGTGTGGAGGACAACGGCTGCGGGCGCCATGGTGGGCTCGCGGTGGAGGCAGGGAAGGAGCCGCGCGAGGGAGGAGGTTGGGCGCGCGGCACTCGCGCGTAGAGGCGACGGGGCCGGCAGGGGCGGCACGGAGGAGGGAGGAGCGGTCGAGCGAAGGGGACGCTCCCTGGCGACGCGGTCGGGAAAACGAAGGGAGAGATGCGATCGAGAGGAGGGAGAGACCAGGGGATCGAGCGCAGGAGGAGAAAAACGGCGCTCGGGAGGGAGATGGGGATCGGGCAGGGGAGGCTAGGGTTCGGTCGGCAGGGCCGGATGGGCCTGCGCGGGAGGTTGGGCCTAATTGGGCTGGCGCGGGAGGTTGGGAGGCCCTGGCTGCTGGGCTCCTTCTCTCTCTCTCTCTTGAAAAATAAAACAGAACAGAGAAAAGAAAGAAAAGAAAAAGAGGTTAGTGGAAAGATTTGCGCATGGGGGTAATTTTCCCGGACTCGCAAAAATGCGCTTGATCCAGGAAAAATAGAAAGAGGCATGATTGAAAGATGTAAATTCAAACTCATTTGAATTTAATTCAAATGGGTTTGAACTAGGACTTGTTAAAAGGGAGGTCCAAAAATGTTTGGATTTTTGGTGGAGCTCCGGAAAATGATGAAATAACTACGGGCAAGGTTGGAGAACAAGAATTGAGATAACAACGGCATGGGATATTTTGTAAGTGTCTTTGCGGTAAATCCAAATAATTGGAATATTTACTATGGCTCTCTAAATATCGAGAGGATATGTTTTAAAGAGAATCACCATGTGAATTCCCTCGATTTAAATGGATCAAAGATCCATGCCATTTATTTAGTTGAGTTGCAATAGATTAATGACATGATGGCATGATGACATGATGCAATGCAAAAATAAAAGAGCAAGCATAAATGAAACACACGGAGGTCACAAAAATATGGAAGTCTTCTGGAGCGTCGGTCTCGGGGCGTCACATGCAATGCTTAAAAATGAGGCCTAGGGTCTGTACTTTCGCTAGTGCAACCTCTCAACAATGCTAACATAGTTGGATCATATGATTATCCATCAAAGTGCAATAAAAAATCACTCCTGAGTTCCTATTAGCGCAGAATAAAAGTTAGGAATTGTTTGTAGGTCACGAAACCACCTCAAACCTATTCTTTCCATTCGATCTATTCAAGAGTTCGTACTAAAATAACACAAAGCAATTTGTCCCGTTCGATCTATCCTAGAGTTCGTACTAGAATAACACCAAAGAAAATTCATATTCATAATACTCAATCCACACAAAGAACTAGAAAGAGGCCCCAAAGTTTCCATGGGAGAAAAACATGTATCAACCCCTATGCATAGATTACCCTAATATCACCGCGGGAATCCGCGAGTTGAATGCCATAACACATATCAAGTGAATAAATAATATACCTCATTTTCACCTCAATTATTCATATTGCTAGACATAGATCATGTGTGTGATATCCTGGCTTATTAGGGATGATAGACTACTCATATCAATAAGGAATTCCTTCTTTTTCGGGAGCCCGTTCGGACAGAACTCCAAAGTTAAGCGTGCCCAGCTTGGAGTAGTCTCAGGATGGGTGACCGACCGGGAAGTTGCTCCCGGGTGCGCATGAGTGAGGACAAAGTGCGCAGAAAAGACTAGTATTGATCTGTGGGGCGATCTAGATCCCGCCAGAGTAAAGACCACCGGCGGGTGTGTCCGGCGTTACAAGTTGGTATCGAGCCGACTCTCGCGGTTACACGGATGGTTGCGGACAGGTCTTGGTCATGTTGTTCATGACGTTTGTGACCCGTCGTGGCACACGGCATGGCACATGTACGGATCGATGCACGACGGTTGTGCCAAGAGGGAACGTTCATGTGGCCCGACGAGGACGCCGGTTCCTCCGAGTGTGGGTGTATGTGATATCCGGCTTATTAGGGATGATAGACTACTCATATCAATAAGGAATTCCTTCTTTTTGGGAGCCCATTCGACGTAACTCCAAAGTTAAGCGTGCTCAGCTTGGAGTAGTCTCAGGATGGGTGACCGACCGGGAAGTTGCTCCCGGGTGCGCATGAGTGAGGACAAAGTGCGCAGAAAAGACTAGTATTGATCTGTGGGGCCAGTCTAGATCCCGCCAGGAGTAACGACCACCGGCGGGTGTGTCCGGGGCGTTACAATGTGTTCTCATCTCTGAATATTCAATCCAACAAGACAAAATTTGAAGGGTAAAGGTTCAATTCATCATAACAAGAATATAGAGGGGAGAGACATCATATGACCCGACTATATTAACAAAGCCCATGATGTAGATCACGAGAGAGAGAGAGAGAGAGAGAGAGAGAGATCAAACACATAGCTACTGGTACAAACCCTCAGCCCCGAGGGTGGACTACTCCCTCCTCATTGTGGTGGCCGCTCGGATGATGAAGATGGCCACCGAAGACGATTCGCCCCTCCGGGAGGGTGCCAGAACGGGGTCTAGTTTGGTTTTCGCGGATACAGAGACCTTGCGGTGGAGGAACTTTTGATCTAGGTTAACCCCGAAGGGTTTTGAAATATTTGGGAATTTATAGTGCAAAGAGGGGGTGTGGGAGGCCATCGAGGTGGGCACAACCCACCTAGGCGTGCCCAGGGGGCCTGGCGCGCCCTGGTGGGTTGTGTCCCCCTCGGGGCACCCCCAGGTGCAGCTCAGGCCCATTGGGTTCCTTTTGGTCCTGAAAATATCTCCGTAAAGTTTCGTTGCGTTTGGACTCTGTTTGATATTGATTTCCTTTGATGTAAAAAACAAGCAAACACAGCAACTGGCACTGGGCCCTGGGTCAATAGGTTAGTCCCAAAAAATGATATGAAGTTGCTATAAAATGATTGTAAAACACCGAAGAATGATAAAATAACAGCATGAATACTTCATAAATTATACATACATTGGAAACGTATCAATGCCAGGTGTTGGTCACCCTTGACGAAAGCACTTCTATGATGTGCGATTTATCATCATGGAAGTGGACACTTCCGTGATGATAATTTTGGCGATGTCATGGAACACTTCTACGACAGCACAGGTTTGACTATCTTGATTCTGTCATAAAATCGTCATGGATGTACATGCATGACAGAAAACATGACCTACTGTGACAAACACGTATCATCATGGAAGTGTATTTTTTTTGTAGTGGGACTTGATACTTTAATGTTATGGTTGCGTTTTATCTTAATGATCTTTAGTAGTTGTGGATGCTTGCTAGAGTTCCAATCATAAGTGCATATGATCCAAGAAGATAAAGTATGTTAGCTTAAGCCTCTCCCTCATATGAAATTGCAATTATGATTACCGATCTTGTTAACAATTGCCTAGGACAATTACGCACACCGGTCCATCATTACTCCACACTCGCTATTTATAATATATTCTAACTTTATATTAACATTACCTAATTTTATATTTTAGTTCTCCGTTATCATGCAAAGCTATCCTCTTTATACCCACAACGTAGTTTTATTTTTCGTTTCTAGTTGGAAGCAAACGTTTGGTGTACGTAGAGTCGTATCAGTGGCAGACAGGACTTGTGAGAATATTGATCTTACCTTTAGCTCCTTGTGGGTTCGACACTCCATACTTATGAAGTCCACCTTTGGAAATTGCAACGATGATTCCTTACACTTGGGGATTATCATATGTATCAACATCCCCAAGCTTAATTCCTGCTCGTCCTCAAGTAGGTAAATGATAAAAGAAATAATTTATGAAGTGTGAATGCTAGCATAGTGCATAAGTTTGATCAACGATAGTTCCAAAAACTTTTTCTAGCATCATTATATGTCATAAACATTAGCTCATCTCATAAAACTTGTCATGATCAAGTATCAAGCTATTCACAAGTTAAAAGCATAGTCCATAAAATTTCTTGAAAACTAACAAACTATGTTCTCAATCATCAAAAAATTGCAATTCATCTTATTTTCAAGAAGGACCTATGTAAGAGCTTTGATTTATAAAATTTCACATACTCAACTATCATATTGTCTTCCATGATTTCTAACACTCAAATCATATTTTTAGAACAAATAGCATCCATCAAACACAGAGAAAGATAGGAGCTTAATGTTTCGCCTCCCAACTTACTTATCATACAGATAACTGTCAACAATAATAATTCATGATCAAATATATTCGAATGTCCATATATGCTTGGATCTTTCCCCACCACATCATACTTGCTAACTAGAGAATAATTGAGGTGGAGGTGAGAAGGAATACTATTGACTCTTGCATAAAAGTAAATACATAAAAGTAAAAGATAGGCCCTTCGCAGAGGGAAGCAAAGGTTATCATGTGCTTTTTATATTTGGTTGTGCAAGCCCTTAATGCAAAGGAACGTCACTTTATATTACCCTTTGTGTTAGCAACCTTTATTATGCAATCCGTTGCTTTTATTTCTTTGCCATCACAAGTTCGTACAATGCTTATTTTCCTTTACAATAGAAGATCATACACATTTAGGAGCAATTTTTATTGCTTTTTGCATCGATGACAACTTAGTTGAAGGATCTTATTCAATTCATAGTTAGATATGGTGGACACTTAAGGCAAGAAACTGGGTTTAAGGGTTTTTGGATGCACAAGTGATGACCCACAAGTATTGGGGATCAATTGTAGTCCTTCCATAAGGAAGAGTGTCGAACCCAACAAGGAGCAGAAGGAAATGAAAAGTGTTTTTCAGCAAGGTATTTTCTGCAAGCACTGAAACAGTCGGTAACAAGTAGTTTGATAGCAAGATAATTTGTAACGAGCAAGTAATGGTAACGATAAATAAAGTGCAATAGGGTAGCACAATCCTTTTGTGGCAAAGGACATGCCAAAATGGTCTCTTATGATAATCAAAGCGTTCGTGAGGGTGCAAGGGAATTTCACCATATCACTTTCATCATGTTGGTTTGATTCATGTTCTCTACTTTGACAATTTGATATCTGGGTGGAACGATGCTTAGATGTTGTTCTTACTTGAACAAACCTCCTACCTATGATTAACCCCCTCGCAAACATCCGCACTACGAGAAAAGTATTAAGATAAAATCTAACCATAGCATTAAACTTTTTGATCCAAATTGGTCCCTTACGAAGTAGCGCATAAACTAGGGTATACAGAGCATCCCTATATCATCCCCATGGACTCTACTACAACTCATCAAGCACGAGCCGGACCAATGACAAGAGCACGCGCAATCGAAACCGAGGTTTATTCTTTCCCCTTCGAACTTCATGTGGATTCACATGAGAGTTGGCTTCTACCTCCAATGGATTCGCTGTGTCTTCTTAGGTACCAAGGACCTCCACGAAGAAGCTAGGAGGGAGACTGAAGCACACATGGAGAAAGGAGAAGGAAGAAGGGTATGAAGGAGTGGAGCCATCGACACTGGTGCTCGCCATTGTGCCCAGGGGCCCGGCCACACTGACACAGCGCCCCCGCCTGGCGCCCAATTAACTGGCCCGGATGCTGGCCATCCCATTGGCGCTGCCCTTGCCTCTGGGTGCCCGAGCAGCGACCCTCGGCTGCCCGGCCTCTACCGCCACTAGGCCGCTGGCCCTCTGACCCGTACGGGTGCCCGGGCCTTCAACCCCCGGGTGCTCGGCCACCTCTTTGGCGCCTCCCTCTGACCAGTCCGGGTGCCCAGACCCCTTTACCCTAGGTGCCCGCACTCCACCGATTTGGCTTGCATGCAACTCGGGCAAAATGACCCTTGTACCCCTCTTTCCCTCTTATTTCGTCCCTAGTCTATAAGTACTCTCACCCTAGGTCATCTAGAGGGATATCAAAGTATATGAGAGATAGTAGAGAGCTTTGCTCCTTGTATCCACTCCTCTAGGAGATCAAGACCTCCTAGGAGAAGATCCCTAGTGGATATCAAGACCCCTATCTAGGGAAGTATACCCATCATAGGATCATCAAGACCTCAATCTCCTTCTTGGATTTGGGAAGAACTTTACCCTTGTGCTTGTTTCCTTTGATTGTTCATGTATTTTTGTGGATCTATGTGTTTGCTACTCTAGTGGGTGTGTGATTGGGTTTGTTTGGAGTGATTTCCCTTGTGTGTTCTTGTGTTCTTGCTCCTTTTCCCCTCCAAGTGTAAAAAGATCCCCTCTAGGGTTTCACCGTACAACATCTTGGTATCATGAGAAAGGTTGATTCACATCTTGGAGTCCCATCCCCCCATTCGCTAGCTTAATTTTATTGCTTTTTGGTCCCAATTTGAAAATCCCCACAAAAAATAGCCCCAAATTTTTTCTTGCAATTTGTTGGTTCTTGTGAGATTTTGTTGTTTTGTTCCATGAATTTGTTGTTTCGCAAGTGGATCTAGACTTCCCCCACCATACCCACCTTTCCACCATGAAATCCACCAATTTCATCCATTTTCCACAACTTTCGCCCAATTTAGGCCACCACCGGGTGCCCGCACCCCCGGGAAATTTTTTCCCAACCTCACGACCACCCCGCACCAGACTCAGACCACGGGTGCCCGCACTTTAATCAGCCCAACAACAACTTCATTTCTGCCATAACTTTCACCCCGAAGTCCGATTTTGACGTTCTTTAGCTCGTTGAGTATCTATTGACATCCCCCATCAATCTAGATAGGTTCAAACATCATTTGACTCCATAAATTTTTTGGCATTTCGACATATTTGCCTAGGCCCTCCACCATATCATCTGACAAACCACCATGGCTTTCCGCAACCTAACACATTATGATCCATATAGCAGTTTTGGTTGCTTGAGTGGTGACTTGAGTCTACTTGGGTGTTTCTGCTACTTAGGGATGGTTGCTTCTTCATCAACCACCAACACCACTTCAGCGTTTCCAACTCCGGAACGACCACCACATTTTGCTACCACCATTTGACATTTACCTTTGGAGACTTTGAGTTGGCAGCTTTTCCGTTTCCTAGGGTCTTTCGGCTAAGTTAGAATGGTTCGACATTGACAACACCGCTGCCCAACTTTGTTAAGGATTCGTCATCGACCACCTTCACCATTTTGACACCCTAACCGTAAGAAAGAACGGTAACCTCTGTATCATCTTGGTATCGTGGTATTGCATCATTGTATATTCTTTCTTGCCACTGCTTTGTTAACCCCTAGACCATTTTGCGTCAGTTTCCTATCGAGACTAGCCATTTGAGTATTGCTGGGCCATGCTACTTGGCACTTTAGTGATCATCGATACGAACCTACCATTGCATACATAACTCATATTGGTATTATCATATCATCTATTATGTCACAAGTTTGTTCCCGCATACTCAATTGCTATCTTGGTTCGAGCATTTCCCATAAGTGGCCATATAAAAAAGTGCTTTTAAGCTAAAAGAGAAAAACAAATATCTTGTAAGCAATATCCAAAGCATCGCCATATTGCATATCATACTAGCATATTGATCATCTTGGATCATCGTGTGCGAAACAATGAAACATCATAGATATATAGCATACTTGGGATAGAAAGTTGATACATTTTGCATCTCATAGGTTGTGCACAAGTGTCATATCCACCTATAGAGCAATCGTGCTAGCGTCTCTCTAGAGTTGTGCAACATGAGCGTTTTCCATGGATTCCACATTTTGAGCTCATTCCTTTGTTGCACGACCCTGTTTATCTATCCATGTGTGTGTCTTTCCGTGTGCCATTCTTTACTATTGGTCTACTTGATTTACTTGCAATTCTGTGAACCTTCTCAACATTATCGATAACTTGACTAACATTTGCTTGAAATTTTGTGCCACCCATCCTAACCAAGCTCCTCCATAAGCTTTACTTGTGTAGGTGTGAGAAACAAACCCGGTACCAATTCTACTATTGTAGCATTACATTGAGTGATACTCGATACATCCTCAATCTTCAGAAAAGATAACATTAATTTTGTTCTCTAATTTCCTACTCACCTTTGCTTGAGTCTTGTGATAGATCAGCAAGGCACCCCCCTTGGTCAACAACGGCGAGTTTGGCGCCATGAAAAACAACTTGGACGCCAAGATGGATGCTCAAATGGAGGAGATTAAAGCCGTCAACAGGTCCTACAAGAGATCTTCATCATCTTCGAGAAGATGCTCTGGTGCACACCCTCACGAGCTACCATCTTCGGCAAGGTCACATCGGCATTGACACAATCACCAACGAGAACGTGAAGGTCAAGAGCTCAACACCAACAACCGCTCAACGACTTCACCATCTACCTTGGAATCTTCACCAAGTGACTTCAAGGCATCTTCACCCACGGACATACGACATCTTCGGCAACAAGCATCCCAAGACTACTCTCAAGAGAAGCTCCCCAAGCTCAAGTCCGCGACTTCCACGAGCTACTACGACCTCGATACCAACCACAAGATTCATTTCTATGGGACTCAAGACCCCGAGGAGTATCTCGAGTGGGAGCGCAAGATGGATGACTATCTCAAGCTACATCAGATTCCCCCCGAAGATCAAGTGAAATTCACCACAAGTACATTCCACGACTATGCATTGACATGCTGGCTTCATAGACCTTCGACAAGCTTCACCATGACTTGGACCACAATGAACAAAGCGATGAGGCGAGAATTTGTGCCTTCCACCTACACGAAACATCTTCAACGCCAATTGGGAGAACACCATACAAGGATCGAAGTCCCTCGGTGAGTACTTCAAGAACATGAAGAAAGCCTTGCGACGAGCTGGTGTGGACGACCCCATTTGGTTGAAGTTCTACTTCATGATGGGATTGAACAATGACATCTCCAAGATTATCTTCCTAGAGAACTACAAGTCCCTCGATGACAACTACATTTGTGCTCTCAAGGCAGAGCAAGAACTCATGAAGGCCAAGGCTTCTCCACCCCAAGCACACTGCTTGAAGAGCAAGCTCCAAGATGGAGAGCATGAGGGTAGTACCACCGAGATGTCCAAGCCTGACCAGCTCCAAGATGATGCTCCAAAGTTCGACTATGCCACCATTCCACTTTGTGGCATTGATGAGGCCAAGTCTACTTCGACTCTTTTTCAAGACGGCGCGGTGACGACTATGACTCCGGAGTATCTCAAGGAACATGCATTGGAGGTGAGCGACAAGATGGTCAGCAAGGATGATGCTTTCATATTTGGAGGCAAGAGTGATGATGTGCCATCTTCGGCCTTCATCCACGGCGACGGTGACGAGATGGTTGAGCATGGGATTTTCCCTACGACCATGGCGACGTATGATGACTTGAGTAACTTGTGCCACCTTATTGAGAGCGAGAGCAAGTTCACCACTATCCCCATATATGATGAGTTGCCCCAATTCCCATGTTAGGAGAGCCACCAACACCACCACTTGAGTGATTTGAGTGACTCCACCATATGTGACATTGAATACACCTACCTTGAAGGAGTAAGTGAGCCACCACCACATAGAGAGAGTGAGGTAGTTGATAGGGCATGTGAGGCCATTTAAATTTCTAACTAATTAACCTCTACCTCAATTGTATCTTCTAATTTGTTGCTAGGTCCCATTTATGATGATGCGCTGATCCACGATGATTCGTCCTTCCTATGGACAAGACATTAGCCATGGTGGAATATGATGCACTGTAACATCCCAAATTTCCAATTTGGAATGTTATACATAGGTCATCATTGCATATCATATTTTATTGCATTTTTGTTGATCCTAGAAATTCTAAGCAACTCAAGGACCCACAGAGAGAGTTGGGGATTTTGTTATTTTCATATTTGAATTTTCTCAAATATTGAAAAGAGGATCATTTTGGTTTCAATCATTTTCTCTCCAAATATTTCCAATGTCAAAATAAAAGAGAGGGGATAAAATGACTTCTCCAAAATAAAAGAAATATTGGAGGAAAAATGTTAAAAACAAATAAGAATTTTATTTGGACTTTTATTACTATTTTATTTGAATTAGGAAAAAATGCGTTTTTCAAAATTGCACTAGTAGCCCAAATAAATGTTCACTTTGTCTGCAATATTATTACAGGACCGAGAAAATTTATTTCAAGATTTTTGGACTCTGTTTAGTATTCCTTTTTTTTGTTTTTCCGTGTTAGTTTTTTTTAAAATGCACCGACCTAACTGGCCGTGCCCGACCCGGACATTGCCCGGCCAGCCTTTAAAGGGCGAGGCCTGACAGCCCGCAGCGCCGCCAGCCCGCCCGAAACCCTAGCGCCATCGCCTCGAAAGCCGCCGCTGCCGCCACTTCGCGCCCCCGCCTCCTTGCACGACGCCGCCGCCGATGCCGCCGCCTCCCGTCATGCCCGCCTCCCGTCATGCCGCCGCCGCCGACCACCCGCCGAGCCGAAGCCGCCCCCCCGCCACCGGAGACGCCGCCGCCGCCACTCGCCTGAGGTAGATACCGCCGCCACCGCTGTTTCGGTTTTTCTCAGAAAACCGTTCGGTTTTTTTAGAAACCTATATCTAGTTTTTTTAATTAGATCGGTTCAGTTTTTTTGGTTTAGTTATTAGCGGACGTTTGTCCATACATTCGTTTTAAAGAATGTAGTTCGTCAGTTGATCGCAGACAGCGAACGTTCGTTCGTTAGCCTGTTCCTCACATTTTATTTTCCAGGGTTTATCTGCGATTATTTTCGATCGCGATTTCTGCTCTGATCTTCGATCTAGTATATCTTTTCGCTCGTTTATCCAAATTAGACGAAACAAGCGCCTAGATCTTCGTCTCGAAGCCCTTTTTTTATTTAACCAACTTGAACCAGATTTTGGTATAGTAAAATTTGACTTTAGTCTAGATTAGTAAACGAATCTTGTTTCGTTCGTAGTTTGTGTTTTGTTGCTCCGTTTGATTTGATTCTTTTTGCAAAGCGGAGTTCTTTAGTTGATCTTTCTGGTTAGATCTTCTTATTTCAGTTTTACCTGTGCTTCTAGTTTGAGTGCTTATGTATGCTTTTGTTTGTTTACGATAGAATTCCCGGAGTACGAAGCGTGCTACTACGAGTCCCTATGTTTTGCGGATCATCAGCAAGGCAAGTAACTCTTTGATCATATCTCTTTATTACCCAGTTTTTATGCATTAGTCTCAATCCTCAAATATTGCATGGTTAGGATCTGAATAACATGTGGGTTTGGGAAGTAGATGATGAGGTAGAACCTATTGCCCTTTTATTATCAAACCTTTGGTAGTTACTTCTACGTTATGCTCATGATTGCTATGCTATGCTCGTAGACGTGGATTGGGTGAGTGTATCCATGACAGGTGTGAGTATTGTTAATTAATGGTTAACTTAAGGTGGCTACTTAAATACACATCTGGGTGGATTGGTTGAGGCACCCTGGAGTACCAAGTGGTTGTCCGGACACCTGGAGAATCCAGTGTTGTCCTAGGATATCCCGGAGTACCCGTGTGATCATCCTACGGTTCGCCACCCAGGCTCAAAGGGATCATAAAGATATTTAATGCAAGAAACTTCCGTGTGCAGCCACAAGCTATTATGGGCTCTAGCATAGTTGAGTAGGTTGCATGACCTCTTTCAGTGGTGGGCTAGCAGATGTAGGGGAAAGTAGGTGTAACTATCCATCCAGAGTAAAGAGTTAATGTTTCTGAAAGACTGTGTCTCAGTCATCCATTTCTCAAACACTATGTATTGCGAGAAATCCAACGGAGGAGATCGAGTCTTGTGGGGAAAAGTGCGCAAACCTCTGCAGAGTGTACAAACTAATCATGGTTAGTCGTGTCCCCGGTTATGGACATCTTGAGTATCTGGTTCTTGAATTATCATGTTGATGTCATCACTCTAAATTTAATTTGATTGGGTTCAATTGATGATGTTTAATTGGGATTGGGTTGGAGAAACCTTCTCAATGTTTAACAACCACCATGATAGTAAAATAAATTTATTCCTTTGATGTAGAGAAAAATTGGCTTTATGCAAACCATTAACCATAGAGCTTTCCACTAGCCATATATGCATGTAGAGATAGCATTTATTCTGTTCATTACTCTATGTGTTACTTTGCCAGCATATTCCATGTGCTGACCCATTTCGGGCTGCAACATATCATGTTGCAAACTTTTTAGACGATGAGTAAGGTGCCATAGGTCGTTGTCTTTCACTCAGCTATGCCATTGGAGTTGATGGACTCACTTTATCTTCCAAGCCTTCTGCTGCTATCTTATTTAGATGGCCTTACGCCATGTTATTGTAATAAGTTCTCTTCTGAGACATTCATGTAATAAGTGTGTGATTGAAACTCCGTTATAAATCCACAAGTACTGTGCATGTCAGCATTACCAATCCAGGGATGAGACTGATGCATAGAGACTGGACTATTTGAGGTCTGGTCGCTACAAGATGGTATCAGAGCACACGCTGACTGTAGGACACGACCACTAAGCTAAAACCATAGGTCACTCTTCTCTACTCATTTCTGACTCCTCTCCCTTTTCTACTCTATAGGATGGCGGACTTAAGGAACAAGTTTACACAACCGGATGAAGACACCCCTTTTGGACGACACTGGAAGTTACTAGGTACCTGAATGTAGGAATACCAAGCTTCACAGGGACCTACAACGCCACTTTACCGGAAGAGAAGCGTTGGATAATTCGATTTCAAGTTCGGGGAAGGACATTCATGCCAGTCATGGAGCCCATAGAGTTTTCCTTCGATGCACCAACCTGTAGTCTAGGAAAAAGCATGGTAGGCCACATCGCCATGGGACGCATTGGAGAAGTTTATCACAAGGATCTCAAGGACACTATCTACCAGATATGTGGGGGCCGAGATGAGCAATGGGATATGATCAGCACCAGGAGAGACAGGTCCATTGGAGCTTTCATCCAGGAGTTAAACCAGCACATTCGTCGCCAGGAGAACCAGATGTGCGCAGGCATGATAGATCTGAAGAAGGCAATGACCAGGATCATGGAGCTAGAGGAGGAACTCAAGTCTACACGTGATGGATATGAGGAGGAAATAACGATACTAGTGGAGAAGATGATGACCAGACGAGGAAGCTAGGAGTATTCATGGGAGACCCCGCGCCAGGAGGAGATGACGACCATTCCAAGGACATTTGTTCGGAGAACTACATCATCATCGACGACACCCACTCAGACCCCGACGATAGCAATGATGACTATGTTGATGAAGCTGGAGCAGACATCATGGAGTCTTCTACCGATTAAAACTTCTAGTCGACCACCATATCAGTAGTAGTATTTCCCCATGTATATAGTATAGTCTGAGCACTTTTGTAACGATAGTTAGACCGATTGTAAGCCCTTGTGTGAATTGATTGAAGTGATATGATTGTGTTTATCTCATGTGCATATGGGTAGTGTTTTCCCTTTAGACCTCATTCTATTCTGTTTTCTCACCTTTTCTAAACCCATCAGATGCCTCTGAGATGTGACAATGTATTTGCTTTCCCACCGGAGCTCACTCGGTTGATCAAGTAGCAGAATACCTTGATGCAGCTACTAGTTTAGAATCATAACCAAGGAAACAACAACCCACCACCACCACCACATGTTGATCACTTAGCCTATTTTCTAAGGCTGAATCTGCCGGTGTTCTCTAGTAGCATCGAGCCGATTGTTGTAGATGATTGGCTCCGCAAGATTGGAGGGAGCTGAGCATTGCAGGATGCATAGATGCGGAGAGAGTGTGTTTTGCCGCACATCATCTTGATGGACCCGCAGCATCATGGTGGGAGAATTTCATAGCCACTTACCCCATTGACACTATAACATGGGATCCGTTTCAGCAGGCTTTCCACACTACCCATGTTTTAGCAGGCGCTATGAACATGAAGAAGCGCGAGTTTCGCAACTTGTGCAAAGGAGGACGCACAGTGGGCCAGTATGTGGATGAGTTTAGTAAGTTAGCACGTTATGCCCCGATGACGGCTACGAGATGTCGCTAAGGTGAGAAGTTTCTGGAAGGACTGAATGATGAGCTGAGCATGCAGTTGATGGTGGCAACATTCAACAACTACCAGGAGTTGGTAGATAGAGCTCTCATGATTGAAGGGAAGCAGCAGCAGATAGATAGCCGCAAGAGGAAGTATGGACAAGGGAAGTAGAATTCAGGAGCTCAGCAGAGGCCTCATTTTACCCCGAACTCAGGAGGACATATACACCATAACCATGGAGGCCGTAATGCCAATGGAGGAAGTTCGCATAACCAGAGTGGACCCAAGAATGGGAATGGGAAGGGAGGAAGCAACGGCCAGAACCATTCCAACCCAGCAAAGCTCGCCAAGAAGGATCTAAGTCACATTACTTGTTTCAAGTGTGGGAAGAATGGACACTATGCCACCGAGTGTTCTGAAGCAAATAATGGAAATGGCAATGGAAGCTCTGGGAAGAAGCCCAACCCTTTCAACAGGGGACAAGTGAACGACGTTAGCGTGGAGGAGGTTGAAGAGCAGCCAGATGCAGTTATAGGTAAGTTTTTGGTTAAGTCATTTACTGCAATCGTTCTTTTTGATACTGGTGCATCGCACTCATATATATCAAGGGGATTTGTGGATAAGTATAAGTTGCCCACCAAAGTTCTTAGGACACCTATGTTAGTAAGCTCGCCAGGAGCGGAGCATATGGCAAGCCAAGGATGTTTTCAGATGCCATTGACCATAGGTAGGCATGTTTTCCCCTCGGATCTAATAATTCTGGAGTCGCAAGGATTGGATGTGATTTTGGGTATGGATTGGTTATCGATGTATGGAGGAAACATCGATTGTGCCAGTAAGTCGATTATGCTCACCACCCAAGAAGGAAGAAGGATTAAGTATGTATCCCGGCATATGCCGAGGAGGACTCAAGTAAATTCCTTGTCAGGAGTTGTACAGGAGGAAGTACCAGTGGTGAAGGACTACCCCGACGTATTTTCGGAGGAGTTGCCAGGCATGCCACCGGATAGAGACATTGAGTTTTTGATTGAGCTTTTGCCAGGCAGAGGGCCAATATCTAAGAGACCGTATCGGATGCCCGCAAAGGATTTGGAGGAAATTAAGAATCAGATTAAGGAGTTACTAGAAAAAGGTTACATTCGACCAAGTTCATCACCTTAGGGAGCACCACTACTCCTAGTGGAGAAGAAGGATGGATCATTGAGGATGGTTGTTGATTATAGTGTGTTGAATGAAGTGACGATCAAGAATAAGTACCCACTACCGATGATCAACGATTTGTTTGACCAGTTGCAAGGAGCTAAAGTATTTTCCAAGATCGATCTGCGATTAGGATACCATCAGCTGAAGATTCGAGAGCAGGGTATACCTAAGACATCTTTTACCACAAGGTACAGGCTATATGAATATACCGTTATGTCATTTCGTCTGACTAAAGCGCCTGCCTATTTCATGAACATGACGAACAAGGTGTTTATGGAGTTTTTGGATAAGTTCATCATAGTGTTCATTGATGATATATTGGTCTACTCGAAGAACAAAGAGGAGCATAAGGAGCATTTGCCTTTGGTTCTTGAGAAGCTCAGGGAACATCAGTTATATGCCAAGTTCAGCAAGTGTGAGTTTTGGTTGAAGGAAGTTGGATTCCTTGGACATGTTATATACGGAGAAGGAATAGCAGTAGACCCCACCAAGGTTGTGTCTGTGACTAAATGGGTGGCACCCACGTCAGTTGGAGAGATCAGGAGTTTTCTTGGACTCGCAGGTTATTATCGGAGGTTTATAGAGAATTTCTCCAAGATTCCAAAGCCCATGACGGAATTGTGGAAGAAGGACACCAAGTTCAAATGGACTGAGGAGTGTGAAGCCAGTTTTCAGGAGTTGAAGAAACGCTTGGTTACAGCCCCAGTGTTGATTCTTCCAGATCAACGAAAGGATTATCAAGTGTATTGCGACGCTTCATGTCGAGGGCTTGGAGCAGTTCTGATGCAGGATGGAAGAGTTGTTTGATATGCCTCATGACAACTTAAACCTCATGAGCAAAATTATGCTACTCATGATTTGGAGTTAGCAGCCGTAGTGCATGCGTTGAAGACATGGAGACATTTTCTCATCGGAAACCACTATGAGGTATACACGGATCACAAGAGTTTGAAATATATCTTCACGCAGGAGGAGTTGAATCTCAGGCGAAGGAGATGGTTGGAGCTCATTAAGGATTATGATACGAAGTTGCACTATCATCCTAGCAAGGCTAGTGTAGTAGCCGATGCGTTGAGTCACAAGAGTTATGTCAATACGCTCATGACCGGAGGATTACCCCAGGAGTTAGCAAAGGATCTTCGCGAGCTATGTTTGGAAATAGTTCCGAGACTTTATGTAGCAGCATTGGAAATCCATTCCACTTTTATGGATAAGATCAGAGAAGCTCAAAAGACCGGCAAAGAGATTGCAGAGATAAAGGAAATGATGAGCAAAGGAAAGGCTAAAGGATTTTGTGAGGATGAGCTCGATACTTTATGGTTTGAGGATCGCGTATATGTGCCTAATGACCCCGAGATAAGGAAGTTGATTCTGCAGGAGGCCCATGATTCGCCGTATTTGATTCACCCAGGAAACACCAAGATGTATGTGGATTTGAAGGAAAGTTTCTGGTGGACCGGAATGAAGAAGGATATTGCTGAGTATGTAGCTGTATGTGATGTATGTCAGAGAGTGAAGGCAGAGCATCAAAAGCCAGCAGGATTGCTGCAGCAATTGTCGATACCCGAATGGAAGTGGGACAAGATTGGCATGGATTTTATCATGGGATTACCTAGGACTCGTTCAGGGTATGAATCGATATGGGTTGTAGTCGATCGGTTGTGGAAAGTAGCTCATTTCATCCCAGTTAAGACAACTTATACAAGTGCGAAGTTGGCTAAGATATACATGACCACGATCGTATGTCTGGATGGAGTTCCGAGGACCATTGTATCAGATAGAGGAACCCAGTTTACCTCAAAATTCTGGAATCAGTTGCACGAGACTTTGGGTACCAGGCTAGAGTTCAGTACAGCCTTTCATCCACAGATAGATGGACAGACCGAGAGAGTCAATCAGATTCTAGAGGACATGCTAATCGCTTGTGTGCTAGATTATGGGTCTAGTTGGGACAACAATTTGCCATATGCAGAGTTCTCTTATAACAATAGTTATCAAGCCAGTTTGAAGGTGGCCCCTTTCGAAGCCTTGTACGGAAGGAGGTGCAGGACACCGTTGTTTTGGGACGAAGTTGGAGACCGTTAGTTGTTTGGACCCGATTTGATTAAGGAGTCCCAAGAGAAGGTTAAACTGATTCGTGACAAACTGAAGGTAGCCCAGTCCAGGCAAAAGAGGTATGCGGATTCTAAACGGAAGGAGACAGTTTAGAAGTCGGAGAGAGAGTATATCTTCGTGTGTCCCCACTTCGAGGAGTTAAGCGTTTTGGAGTTAAGTGTCACGCCCAATATGCGATACTATCCTAAAGAGACTCGAAGGTCCCACCAAGGATAGAACCGCATATTGATACGCTTTTGCAAGGTGGATATCATTACATCAACATTACATAATAGATGGGGATACATACAAAAGGCATAGAATGCCACACGAATACAACATCATCTTACATAAGAGCACCATCCGACTACGGATGAAACACAAACAGAAACTCAAACGACATCCACCCTACTAGCCCAGGCTGCCGACCTAGAACCTATCCCCTGATCGAAGAAGGAGCAGAAGAAGAACTCCAAAACAATCAAACATCGCTCTCGCATCATGATCATAGCATAACCTGTACCTACAACTATTGTTGTAGTAATCTGTGATCCACGAGGACTCAGCAATCCCATTACCATGGGTATCAAGACTAGCAAAGCTTAATGGGAAAGGAAGGGGTAAAGTGGTGAGGTTGCAGCAGCGACTAAGCATAATATGGTGGCTAACATACACAAATAAGAGCGAGAAGAGGAGCAACGGAATGATCATGAAGCTAGCAATTATCAAGAAGTGATCACGAACTCCTCCTTACATCAAACATAACACAAAACCGTGTTCACTTCCCGGACTCCGCCGAAAAGAGACCATCACGGCTACACACGCGGTTGATGCGTTTTAATTCGTATCTGGTGTCAAGTTATCTAAAACCGGACATTAACAAATTCCCATCTGCCAC
The DNA here is from genome assembly GCA_021437245.1 of Aegilops speltoides. Classification (NCBI taxonomy): domain Eukaryota; kingdom Viridiplantae; phylum Streptophyta; class Magnoliopsida; order Poales; family Poaceae; genus Aegilops; species Aegilops speltoides. The sequence goes on along the minus strand of CM038142.1, from coordinate 221,543,101 downwards.
ATAACCGCAGGCACGACTCTCGAAAGTTTATACCCTGCAGGGGTGTCCCAACTTAGCCCATCACAAGCTCTCATAGTCAACGAAGGATATTACTTCTCCCAGGGAGACCCGATCAGTCTCAGAATCCCGGTTTACAAGACATTTTGACAATGATAAAACAAATCCAGCAAGACCGCCCGATGCGCCGACATCCCGATAGGAGCTGCACATATCTCGTTCTCAGGGCAACACCGGATGAGCAATCCGTACAACTAAAACCAGACCTCAAGTTTCCCCGAGGTGGCGCTGCAAGTGGCTCTGGTTCGGACCAGCACTTAGAGAAGCACTGGCCCGGGGGGGGGGGGGCTAAATAAAGATGACCATTGAGAGCGCGATTCCCAAGGGAAAAGTAGGTGGTGGTGAGGCAAATGGTAAAACCAAGGTTGGGCCTTGCTGGAGGAGTTTTATTCAAAGCGAACTATCAAGGGGGTCCCATAAATCACCCAACCGCGTAAGGAACGCAAAATCAAGGAACATAACACCGGTATGACGGAAACTAGGGCGGCAAGAGTGGAACAAAACACCAGGCATAAGGCCGAGTCTTCCACCCTTTACAAAGTATATAGATGCATTAATTAAATGAGATATTGTGATATCCCCACATAACCGTGTCCACCATGGAGCAATCTTCAACTTCACCTGCAACTAACAATGCTATAAGATGGGCTGAGCAAAGCGGTAACATAGCCAAACAACGGTTTGCTGGGAAGGGTGAAAAGGTTAGAGGCTGACATGGCAGTTGGGAGGCTTGAGGAGCAAAAGATAGGTAGCGCAACAAAGCGATAGAACGAAGCAACTAGCATAGCAATGATAGTAATGAGATCCAAGGTGACGGTCATCTTGCCTGAATCCCACTAGGAAGAAGAACGAGTCTGTGAAGAAGGCGAACGGATGAAGCCAAACCAAGCGTAGACGAACGAATCCTCACGATCGCAACGAAACAGGAACTAACGAGAAGGAGCACAACAGGAAAGAAGCAAACAACAAGGTAAACACACAACACATAGACAAGGCATGACCCACAACCAAGTATGATGCATGACAAGGCTACATGAAGCTACTCATGGCAAGAGATGATGCATACAAGGGCAATACATCAAAGCAAGTTTAAATGAGGCCGGAAACAACACATAACAAATCCGGTAAGTCCTCATATGCAAATTTAGAAGTTGATCCAGAACTGAATACACATTAAGTTGGAGTTGTTAAACAGCAAGTTAAAGAGCACCAAGAGGATCTACACGAAATTCTAGTCAAGTTACATATGAAGTTCATTTAATTCGGAGTTACGGCCTAGAAGATATGAGCAAAACAAGTTAAACATGGCATTGACGCAAAATGCATACAAACGTCAAGAAAACACTCTCAAAACATGGATGCAACATGATAATATGAAACTTCATGCAAAATCAAGGAAGTTTCATATAGAGCACACTCAAAACGGAGCAACGGTTCAACACATACACTTTATACAAGTTTGAAGGACAAGCTGTCCAAGACAACAACTAGGCATCTAGAAAGCATCAAAACAATATGCTACAGCATCCCAACGTGAAAACAAATGGCATGGGCATGAAGTACAAGTAAAGCGTTACAAAACATGAAAACTGAGCTATCTCCAAAAAACACTATAACATGCTCAAAAGGACATGGCAAGATTGCAAATAATAACAGTTTCAGACTTAGCAGAAATAATATCAGGTTGCAATGTTTAGAGCTATCAAACAACATGCTACAGGAACTTAACATGGCAAACAAAGGCATGGCATGCTAACACTAAAGACAAAGAACAAAACTCCCTTACTGAACTAATTCTAAAGATCAACAGAAAAGATGGTAGCATCCATGCAAACATGGCAAATGATATGACAGATTCAGACATGGCAGGAACAACAATAAGTAGGCATGTTGGTGAGCCTGTACAACTCACCACAGGGCAACACATGGCATGAAAAAATAACCAACAATAATAAGACATGTTTATGAAGTTAATCATGGCAAGAGAAAGTTCATAGGGTACATGGGTCACTACTTATTGACATGGCAAAACTGAACTTAATGTTAACATGCTGACAGCAACATTATTTAGCAATTTGAGAGCAGGATTACAACAAGCTACAGCAGGCTATAAATGCAACCAGGGGCATGGATGGATAAAGCATGACATGTATAACAAAACATCTTTAGTGAACATCTCCAGATTATGCATAGAATGACTTGTAGCAGCAGGTTAACATAGCATGATGATATAGCAGATTCAGCCTAGCAAAACAGCAACAACAAGTACCCTACTTCATGAGCTCGATGCACTCATTAAAATACTCACAAAAATACATGGATTGCACTACTTTAAGGATGGCATGATGTACCTCAAAACTCATGTAGACATCAAACTCATAGGATGCACACACAAAATGCAATGAAAAAGACAAAACAGCAAGTTCTGTTAACAGACATCAGTTAACATCATATAGCACTCTTGCAACGATGATAAGGGCATCAAGATGAAGTCAAACAAGCATGGCACAATGGAAAGAAATGAAGAGCATCTCATGGTGAACATTTTGATATATTATGCACGCAAAACGGAGCAACGGCCATGGAGTTATGGCAGTTCAAAGTATGCAACATAATATGAGTTTCTGAGGACTTGGTGAAATATACCCTCGCAGAAAAATGGACGGAGTCGACCCGGGATGAGGAGATCCGGGACGGGGTGCGCCGTTTGGATGGAGGAATGGGTGGATCTCGTCCACCCTTCCGGATCTGGGACGGGGCGGTGGCGCGGAGGACGAAGTCCGGCGGCGGCGAGACTCGCCGGCGGGAGGAGCTCCGGGCGGTCGGGGAAGGCGGGGAGGCGCGCAATCCGTCCGCCGGTGGGCGGCGACGGGAGGCCGACTTCGGGCTCGCATACCGGCGGCGATCGGAGACGGGCCGGCGCGGGCGCGCGTCGGGCGCTAAGGGCGCGGTCTCCCTAGCGATCTGCGGCTGGGCGGAGGACGGCGAAGCGGACGACGGCGAGTTTCAAAGACGCGCTTCGAAGCGGCGGCGCGACGGGCGGAGGTCTGGTGGCGCGGCGCCACGGCGGAGAGACAGCGGCGCGGAAGCGCGGCGGCGACGGGAGGCGAGGCGAGGGCGGCCGACGGCTCGCACGGCCGGGCGGCGATCGAGACGGGCAGGCGCGAGGCGCACGGCGAGGCGCTTAGGTGCGGTCTCCTTAGCGTCGGGCGGCGGGGCGAGGACGGCGAAGGGACGGCGGCGGAGTTCGAAGGCACTTTCGGGCGAATGGCGGCGATCGTGCGAGGTTGGGTGGCGAACGCCGCGGGCGGAGAGACGGCAGCGCGGCCAGCGCGGCGGCGTCGAGGCGCACCGGTGAGGCGAGGTGCGGCGGCGCACGCCGCCAACGGGCGGCGTAGGGCATCGGGCACGGGCGCGGATCGGGCCGGGCGGGCTCCGTGGGCTGGCGGGCTCGCGGCGGAGGGAGGCGGCGCCGGACACGTGGCGCGATGGGGTTGGCTGCGGGAGTCGGCGGTAGACGTGTCCGACGCGGCGCGAACGCGTCCGGCGCACGGAGGAATAAGAAGGCTAGGTTAGGGTTGATTTGATCCGAAATTTCAGGGAAGGGTGTGTTTATATAGTTAGAGGGAGCTAGGAGAGTCCAAATGAGGAGCGGTTTTCGCCCACACGATCGTGATCAAACGACCGAGAGCATGGAGGTGGTTTGGATGGGCTCATGGGCTGTGGTGAAGGGATGCTGGGCTGCAAAGAGAGAGGGGTTTCGGGCTACGTGGTTAACCGTTGGAGTATCAAACGGACTCCAAATGGCACGAAACTTGACAGGCGGTCTACCGGTGGTGTACCAAGGCCGCTTGGCAAATCACGGTCCATTATGAGAATGTTTAACACCCGCTCACAAGAAGAGAAAAAAGGGGGACACCGGAGGACATAGGAGTGTCGGATTGCAAAACGGACAACGGGGAAAAAGCTCGGATGCATGAAGCGAACACAAATGCAAAATGAGATGCACATGATGACATGGCAATGCAACATGCAAGCAAATGACATGGTAACAACGGCGAATAACTGGAAGACACCTGGCGCATCAAATCCGGGGCGTTACAACTCTCCTCCACTAACAAGAGATCTCGTCCCGAGATCTTAGGACCGAGATGGAAGGGAAAAGGGATGAGGTGAAACAAAAACGCAAGAGGGAAAATGAACAAAGTCAGGAACACTCGAGTAGGAAAAAGGAATGTTGAATAAGACAAGAAGCAAAAGCTCAAGGGGTAAGACTGAATTTGAAACCACTTCGGTTTGGACAAGATAGAAAAGGAATAATAACGAAGGAAATTGTGCAGCACTCCGGCTGAACAAAGAAAGAAAAGAACATGAACTTGAGAAGATGGAATGATACTTGATGAGAGGAACGACACAATGTCTCCGGAAGAATTGAAAGAGTTTAAAGAAAAGGACAGAGAAGAAGATGACATCTTCTACCACAAATGAAATAGAAAGCAACCTTAGAAGAAAGGATTGAACATAGTTGTTGAGAAAATCAACAACGAAAAGAATTGCTTGTTGTGGACTTATGGATAACATCTCAAAATTATGAGGTGATAACTGACCACGAGCGAAAAAAGATTAAATAGCTGAGAAGAACGAAGAAATGCAAAACTCCGCATCAAAAGAATACAGAGAATTAATTGCACTTCAAGTGCAAGAAAAAAGATACTTGAACTCCTCCAACGAGAATCTTGATGAACTCTTGAATAATGAATTACATCATGAAGAGCCACCGTGAAGAACTCCGGTGACAAAAGGATGATGAGATAGAATGAAGGATGAAAGAATAAGATGAGCCTTACGATGATTTAGTGGGGGTTTCGACGAAATGGCCGAGTAATTTTTGAGCTCCGGGAAAGAAAAGATGAAAACACTTGGAACTAGAATTTATTCACCAAGAACAAACTCCGAAGAAAAGGATTAATCACTTTGAGGAAATAAGAATAAGATTTATTGTATGCTTATCCTTCATCAAATTTAATTGATGACAAGCGGATTTGGCATGCAACTTATTCGCCTTGCAAAGGATTGAGGAGTGACATATCGCAAACTTGAGAAGGTCTTCATGAAACACCGGTAGGATTGAAAAGAACGAATGGTTTAAAATGATAATCAAGGAAAAAGAATCTTGAACGGACCACCGTAAGAATTCGAAAATGACTTATGAAAGAGAATGAATCACCGGGAAGAATTAGAAGAAAAAATATGCTTGAGGGGATTTAGATGCAAAAGAACAAAGAGATCATGAGCTGATTAAAGAACACTTGAACGAAGCACCGGGACAATTGGATAACGGTAGCTGAAATGTGAGGACGAAGAATTCTCCTGGAACGATGGCCTCTGGTGAAAAGAAACAGAAATCAACTCCTGACATACTCCGGATGGGTAAGAAAAGAATATCTGACAAATGGAATAATTCGAGAGGAAGAAAAAGAGATAGTAACATTGCCCTTTTTATTTATTTTCTTTTTTTCCTTTTTTTCTTTTTTTCTTTTTCCTTTTTTTTGGGCCTTTCCTTTTTTTCTCTTTTTGGCCTTTCTTTTTTTTCTTTTTTTCTTTAGGTAATGTTCTAATAATGATGATCATCACACACTACTAGGGAAAAGCCTAGCAGCAGCGCGGGTTTTAGGTTTATCAGCCTGGGTACAAGGCTACTAATAAGGCGCTTAGACTAACTTATAGCAATGGTCGGGTGCCACCCACGCCATAACGTATAACGATAGCAAGTGGGGTAAAACCCGCTACTACTAATCTCTAATCTCCAAATTTTTTTGAATTTTTTGAATTTTTTTGATTTTTTTCAAATTTTCAAATTTCTCAATTATTTTAACTCAAATCTCTAATCACCCTCATCGCTGCTCAAGTTAATCTCTAATCACCCCTCATCATTCCAAATCATCTAACTTCCTTGACGGTCACCCATCCTCTCACTACTCCAAATGAGCACGCTTAACTTCCGGGTTCTATTCTCCTCGCTTCCAAGTCTGCACTTGTTGTTTTCCTAACAATAGTAAGATGTCAATCCTATTAACCTCGTGAATTTAGCTTGAGCATGAAGTCACACATTTCACTGTTTGAGTTTGAAACTATTGTTCTAAAAAATTAGTAACACTAATATTTCTTGAATAATTAGTTTGACCACAGTTTGACCAGATTTGACCACAGTTTGACCAGATTTGACCACAGTTTGACCATAATTTGACAAAATTTGACCAAAATTCAAAAACACTCAAATAATTATTTATTAACACTAATATTCTTGAATAATTAATTTGACCAGATTTAACAAAAACTAAAAAAACTAATTTTTTTTATTTTTTTGCCTCCAGATCTTAAAAGCCCTGTAACTTTTTTTCTGTTAGGTTTTTGAGGATTTTAAAAATGTTTAACGGGGTTCCCCCAATTAAATTTGGATGTAACTTTTCGAGTAGATGATTTTTCATATAAAAAACTTTTTATCCGAGTTCGTATGCAAAAGTTATGGCCATTTTACAAATTTCCAGAGAGATTTTGCAAATAAAGTCGAAATTCATATTTGTAAATTTTCCCAACAACTAGACCACATATCACATGGGAAACTTATTTTCTTTTCTTTTTTTCACATTTTTATCATTTTCTTTTCTTTTTTTTTTTAAACTAAAAAGGCGGTCCACAGGGGGGGTAGACTTTGACAAATAGGCCATACCCCGCGCTACTACTATGACAGACGATTAGCAGCAGCACGGGTTTTTAACCCTCGCTACTACTAAGTTGATAGCAGTAGCGCGGGTTTATAACCATCGCTACTACTATGGCATGGTCCGGGGCCACTTAGTAGTAGCGAGGTTAAAACCCGCCATCGCTATCAACTTAGTAGTAGCGAGGTTAAAACTCCTACTGCTGCTATGGCATATCCCGGGGCACGGTAGAGACCGCTTAGTAGTAGCGAGGGTTACGAACCCGCACTGCTGCTATCAACTTAGTAGTAGCGAGGTTTAAAACCTGCACTGCTAGTAAGTAGCAGTAGCAAGGGTTTTTAACCCTCGCTGCTGCTAAGATTCTGTGTATAGCCTTTTCCCTAGTAGTGACACTTCTATTGATTACAGCATAAGAATTACAACTCGATACTAGAACAAGATATGACTCTATATGAATGCCTCCGGCGGTGTACCGGGATGGTGTAATGAATCAAGAGTGACATGTATGATAAATAATGCATGGTGGCTTTGCCACAAATACGATGTCAACTACATGATCATGCAATGGCAATATGACAAAAGTAAAGTATGTCATGATGATTGTCGGCGTCAAAACCGGCGGATCTCGGGTAGGGGGTCCCGAACTGTGCGTCTAGGCGGATGGTAACAGGAGACAAGGGACACGATGTTTTTACCCAGGTTCGGGCCCTCTCGGTGGAGGTAAAACCCTACTCCTGCTTGATTAATATTGATGAGGGTAGTACAAGAGTAGATCTACCACGAGATCAAGGAGGCTAAACCCTAGAAGCTAGCCTATGGTATGATTGTTGTTCGTCCTATGGACTAAAACCATCCAGTTTATATAGACACCGGAGACGGCTAGGGTTACACAGAGTCGGTTACAATGGTAGGAGATCTACATATCCGCATCGCCAAGCTTGCCTTCCACGCCAAGTGTAACGCCCCGGATTCGATGCGCCAGGTGTCTGCCAGTTATTCGTCGCCAGTGCCATGTCATTTGCTTGCGTGTTGCATTTTGCCATGTCATCATGTGCATCTCATTTTGCATACATGTTCGTCTCATGCATCCGAGCATTTTCCCCGTTGTCCGTTTTGCAATCCGGCACTCCTATGTCCTCCGGCATCCCCCTTTTGCCTCTTTTCGTGTGCGGGTGTTAAACATTCTCGGAATGGACCGAGGCTTGCCAAGCAGCCTTGGTACACCATCGGTTGACCGCCTGTCAAGTTTCGTGCCATTTGGAGTTCGTTTGATGCTACAACGGTTAACCGGGTAACCGTAAAAGCCCTCTTTGTGTTGCAGCCCAACACCCCTCCAAAGTGGCCCAAAACCCATCCTAACCCCCTCCATGCTCTCGGTCGTTCGATCACGATCGCGTGGCTGAAAACCGCTCCTCATTTGGACTCTCCTAACTCCCTCTATCTATAAATAGGTCCTCCCCCTCCAAATTTCACGGATGATTCCTCCCGAAACCCTAGCCAAACTCCTCCGCTCCACAAGGGCGCGTCCATCATGCCGGACGTGTCGACCCGCTCCACCACTGCCACGTGTCGCCGCCCGACTGACCTGACCCGCTCCGCCCGCTTTGCCGCCGCGCCGCCCGCCAGCCCACGTCCGCACTCCATGAGCCAGCCCGCCGCCCGCGCCGGGATCTCCGCGCCTCTAAGCGCCCGGCCCTTCTGCTGCCACCTCGCCGCCCGGCCCGGCGACCGCCGCCGCCTCGACCTCGCCCGAGTCGCCGCCTCCGCCCAGTCGCCGTCCCGTCGCCCTCTTTCCCTCTCCTTCTCCTCCCACGATCACCTCTCTCTCCTCTGAAGCTTCCCGAGCTCCTCGCTGGAGCTCCGCCGCCGCCCTGCCGTCCGCCGCCGTCGCCGCGGATCTTGTCTGGCCGGACCGGATCCGGCCGTCCCCGACCTTCCCGGCACCGTCCCGCGCCCCCACCGGCTTACTCCTCGCCGGATCCGGCCTTCCGCGCCCCGGGTTCGTCTTGTCCGGCCGTCCCCGAGCCCACTCTGGCGAACCTCAAAGTCCGTGCAAAACTCGAGGTTGACCTCCAGATTTCCCCGTCCCTGAAATATTTGCATTATGGTCCCCAGTTCAACGCATCATAACTCTGCCTCCGTCGCTCCGTTTAATGCGTGTAATATGTCAAATTGTTCGTCTCAACGTGTACTTCATTTAATTTCATTGCATCATGTTCATTTGGTTCCATCTTAATGCCTGAATCATTGTTGCAAGAGTGCTAGTTGATGTTAAACTGCTGGAACTGTTATAACTTGATGATTTGTCATTTTTGCCATGTTTGATGGGTGTATCTTATGAGCATGATCTCTACATGTGTTTTGAACTATGTCATGCCATATTTACAGGGGTGCTATCCATGTATTTTTGTGAGTCTTGTACTGAGTGAATAAAGCTTGTTAAGTAGGGTACTTGCTGTTGCTGTTTTGCATGTCTGAATCTGCTATATCATGATGCTATGTTAACCTGCTTCTACAAGTCATTCTATGCATAATCTGGAGATGTTCACTAAGGATGATTTGTTATACATGTCTTGCTCTATCCATTCATGACCCTGGTTGCATTTATAGCCTGCTGTAACATGTTGTTATCTTGCCCTCAAAACTGCTAAATAATGTTACCGTCTGCGTGTTAACATTAAGTTCAATGTTGCCATGATTGTTTCTAGTGATCCATGCACCCTATGAACTTGCTCTTGCCATGCTTAGTTTCATAAACATGTCTTCTTACTGTTGGTTGCCTTGCCATGCCATTTATTGCTTTGTGGTGAGTGGTTCAAGCTCACCAACATGCCTTCTTATTGTTGTTCCTGCTATGTATGCATCTGTCATATCATTTGTCATGTTTACATGGGTGCCATCATATCTTCTGATCCTTTTTGGCTCATGGTCAGTAAAGGACTTTTGTTCTATGTATTTGGTAGTAGCATGCCATGCCTTTGTTTGCCATGTTAAGTTCCTGTAGCATGCTATTTGATAGCTCTAAACATTGCAACATGATGTTATTTCTGCTAAGTCTGAAACTGTTATTATTTGCAATCTTGCCATGTCTTTTTGAGCATGTTCTAGTCTTTTCTGGAGATAGCTCAGTGTTCATGTTTTATCATGCTTTACCTGTACTTCATGCCCATGCCTTTTGTTATTACTTTGAGATGCTGTAGCATATTGTCCTGATGCTTGCTAGATGCCTAGTTGCTGTTTTGGGCAGCTTGTCCTTTAAACATGTATAAAGTGTATGTGTTGAACCGTTGCTCCGTTTTGAGTGTGCTCTATATGAAACTTGGTTGATTTTGCATGAACTTTCATATTATCATGTTGCACCATGTTTTGAGAGTGTTTGCTTGATTTTGTATGCATTTTGCATAAATACCATGTTTGACTTGTTTTGCTCATATCTTCTAGGCCGTAGCTCTGAACTAAATGAACTTTATATGTAACTTGACTAGAATTTCGTGTAGATCCTCTTGGTGCCCTTTAACTTGCTGTTTAACAACTTCAACTTAATGTTTGTTCAGCTCTGGACAAACTTTGAAACTTGCACATGAGGACTTACCGGAATTGTTATATGTTGTTTCCGGCCTCATTTAAACTTGCTTTGATGTGTTGTTCTTGTTTGCATCATCTCTTGCCATGAGTAGCCTCATCTAGCTTTCTCATGCATCATGCTTGGTTGTGCATCATGTATTGTCTATGTGTGGTGTGTTTACTATGTTGTGTGCTTCTTCTTCTTCTCGATAGTTCCCGTTTCGTTGCGATCGTGAGGATTCGTTCATCTACGCTTGGTTCGTCTTCGTGGCTTCATCTTCTTCATGGACTCGTTCTTCTTCCTAGCGGGATTTCAGGCAAGATGACCGTCACCTTGGATCTCACGACTATCATTGCTATGCTAGTTGCTTCGTTCTATCGCTTTGCTGCGCTTCCTATCATTTGCTCTTCAAGCCTCCCAAATTGCCTTGTCAGCCTTTAACCTTTTTCACCCTTCCTAGCAAACCGTTGTTTGGCTATGTTACCACTTTGCTCAGCCCCTCTTATAGCGTTGTTAGTTGCAGGTGAAGTTGAAGATTGCTCCATGATGGACAGGATTATGTTGGGATATCACAATATCTCTTATTTAATTAATGCATCTATATACTTGGTAAAGGTTGGAAGGCTCGGCCTTATGCCTGGTGTTTTGTTCCACTCTTGCCGCCCTAGTTTTCGTCATACCGGTATTATGTTCCCGGATTTTGCGTTCCTTACGCAGTCGGGTGATTTATGGGACCCCCTTGACAGTTCGCTTTGAATAAAACTCCTCCAGCAAGGCCCAACCTTGGTTTTACCATTTGCCTCACCACCACCTACCTTTCCCTTGGGAGTAATTAACCCAAGGGTCATCTTTACTTTAGTCCCCCCGAGCCAATGCTTGTCTAAGTGTTGGTCCAAACCGAGCGATGTCCGGCGCCCCCTGGGCAACCAGGGTCTATGCCAACCCGACGTCTTGCTCATCCGGTGTGCCCTGAGAACGAGATATGTGCAGCTCCTATCGGGATTTGTCGGCACAGCGGGCGGCTTTGCTGGTCTTGTTTTACCATTGTCAAAATGTCTTGTAAACCGGGATTCCAAGACTGATCGGGTCTTCCTAGGAGAAGGTATATCCTTCGTTGATCGCGAGAGCTTATCATGGGCTAAGTTGGGACACCCCTGCAGGGTATAAACTTTCGAGAGCCGTGCCCGCGGTTATGTGGTAGACGGGAATTTGTTAATGTTCGCTTGTAGATAACTTGACACCAGATCCGAATTAAAACGCATCAACCGTGTGTGTAGCCGTGATGGTCTCTTCTCGGCGGAGTCCGGGAAGTGAACACGGTTTCTGTGTTATGATTGACGTAAGTAGGAGTTCAGGATCACCTCTTGATCATTACTAGTTGACGACTGTTCCATTGCTTCTCTTCTCGCTCTTATTTGCGTATGTTAGCCACCATATATGCGTAGTCGCTACTGCAACCTCACCACGTTACCCCTTCCTCACCAATTAAGCTTTGCTAGTCTTGATACCCATGGTAATGGGATTGCTGAGTCCTCGTGGCTCACAGATTACTACAACAAAGTTGCAGGTACATGTTATGCGATGATCTTGACGCGAGAGCGATGTTCCTTGATTTGGAGTTCTTCTTCTGCTTCTTCTTCGATCAGGGGATAGGTTCTAGGTCGGCAGCCTGGGCTAGCATGGTGGATGTCATTTGAGTTTCTATTTGCGATTCAGCCGTAGTCGGATGGTGCTCTTATGTAAGATGATGTTGTATTCGTGTGGCGTTGTATGCCTTTTGTTTGTATCCCTTTCTATTATGTAATGTTGATGTAATGATTTCCACCTTGCAAAAGCGTCTTCAAGATGCGTTTCTATCCTTGGTGGGACCTTCGAGTTCCTTTAGGATAGGGTCGCATCTTGGGCGTGACAAGTTGGTATCAGAGCCTCGACCGACCCTAGGAGCCCCCTTGATTGATCGTGTAGTTTGGCCGTTGTTAAGTCTAGAAGAAAACTGTTTTCGGAGTCTAGTTATATCGGAGAGTAGGAATTCTTTTTACTCCTCAGCCCCTTCGTCGCTCTGGTAAGGAATCTTGACGTAGATGTTTTGAACTACTCCTCTTCCCCTTCAAATTTTTCTTTAGGATCACGCGGTTAGTTTTTCGGTCATTGGTTCTCAGCTCTTTTCATCCCGTGCATTTCTCGTCAAGTTGACTCGAGCCTCTTCATCTTTGCCAAGTTGAATCCTCAGTTGTTTTCTTTTCCCACCCGCCCACCCTTGTTTTTCTTCTCAGAGTCGGAGTCCGCAATCGAGTATCCTTCCTACTCGTGCAAAATCTTTGCTTTCTTTCCTCAATGATTTCAACCGGTGTTTTCTCTTCAAGATATTCGTAAATTTTTCCCTTCCAAGTGCCTTTGTTTTCCGCCTCCCACCCTTTTCTTCCAGAGTCTCGACTCTCTCGACCATCAATTTCATTCGTGCGGAACCTCTTCAGTCTTCCCTCAATTATCTCAACCAGTGAATTCTCGTCTCGTTCATCGTTCTTCATCCCTTTATTTTTCCGATGCACTCAATTCAAGTTTTTCGGGTTGATCACATTCTTTTCCTTGAATCAAGTGTTCCCCTCGCTCGTTTGCCTCTCGCCATTCAATCATTCCGGAGTTCAAGACACCTCAGGAGATTTGTCTGTGTTCCAATTAATTCGAGGTTGTCATCTCATTCAAATATTTCAATTGTTCCGGTGCATCATCTATCTTTTCAACAATCCTTTTGAACGGTGTTATCTCTCTAGTGGGCCCTAACCCACAGGTTTTTTCCCAGGATCTTACCTGACTTTTCTAATTTCCCGGAGCTATTCTCAAACCCGTTTCAAAGTTTGACGTAAGTATGAATTTCATCAGCCAGATGCCATCTCCAAGATCGCTTTCAAATTCTATTCATCTTTGGTTCAATCCTTCCTCTCTTTTTTTTTCATTCTCCCGGAGTATCTCAGTAATTTTGGTAGTGTTTTCTGTTGTCATTTGAAGACCGAAGAAGAGTTTTCCCTCTAAATCCTGTCTGTTCTCTCGAAGTTTCATGGTTCTAGTTCCATATTTTCCTCGCAAATTACCCCGTTTGTCAGAAATTCTTTTCATCCATCCAGAGTATTTCAGGAGTTGTTTTCCGTCTCAATCATCCGGAGGCCATCATTCCAGTTATCGCGGTGCTCCCTTCAAGTGTTCTTTAATCAGCTCATGATCTCTTTGTTCTTTTGCATCTAAATACCCTCTAGATTATTGGTTCTTCTAATTCTTCCCGGTGATTCATTCTCTTTCATCAGTCATTTCCAAATTCTTACGGTGGTTCGTTCAAGATAATTTTCCTTGTTTATCATATTAATCCATTCGTTCTTTTCAATCCTACCGGTGGTTCATGAAGACCTTCTCAAGTTTGCGATATGTCACTTCTCAATCCTTTTCAAGAAGAATAAGTAATATGCAAAATCCATTGCTTGTCATCAATTTAATTTGATGAAGGATAAGCATACAATAAATCTTATTCTTATTTCATCCAAGTGATTAATCCCTTTCTTCGGAGTTTGCTCTTGATGAATAAACTCTAGTTCCAAGTGTTTTCATATTTTCGTTTCCGGAGTTCAAATTTCCTCGGCCATTTCGTCGGAACCTCCATCTAAATCACCGCAAGGTTTTAATCTTATTCTTTTCAAGCTTCAATTCGATGTCATCATCCTTTTATTACCGGAGTTCTTCATGGTGGTTCTTCATGATTTAATTCATTCTTCAAGAGTTCATCAAGATTCTTGTTGGAGGAATTCAAGTATATTTTCTTCTCGCGTCTCGAAGTGCAATTAATTCTCCGTTTTCTTTTGAAGTGGAGTTTTGCATTTCTTCATTCTTCTCAGATACTCAGACATTAGTTGTGGTATAATTTCACCGCAAGTTTTGAGTTGTTTTTGATAAGTCCACAACAATCTTATTCTTTTCGTTGTTGATTTTCTCAACAATTCCGCTTAAACCTTCCTTCTAAAGATGCTTTCTATTTCATTCGTGGAACAAGTTGTCATTTTCATCTTCGTTCTTTTCATTTAACTTTTTCAATTCTTTCCGTAGGTTTTGTGTCATGTCTTCATCAAGTACCATTCCATCCTCGCAAGTTCAAGTCCTATTCTTTCCATGTTCAGCAGGAGTGCTGCCTAAATCCTTTCAGTTTAGTCGTTTCTTATCTCGTTCAAACCGGAGTGGTTTCAAAGTCTATCTGATTCCGTGAGCTTTCGATTCTCGTCATTCTCGTCGTTCCTCTCTTCTTCTCGAGGGCTCTCGATTCTTTGCTTCTTCTCTTGAGTTCTTGTTTCACCTCATCCCTTTTCCCCTCCGTCTCGGTCCTAAGATCTCGGGACGAGATCTCTTGTTAGTAAAGGAGAGTTGTAATGCCCCGGATTCGATGCGCCAGGTGTCTGCCAGTTATTCGCCGTCAGTTCCATGTCATTTGCTTGTGTGTTGCATTTTGCCATGTCATCATGTGCATCTCATTTTCCCACGTGTTCGTCTCATGCATCCGAGCATTTTCCCCGTTGTCCGTTTTGCAATCCGGCACTCCTATGTCCTCCGGCATCCCCCTTTTGCCTCTTTTTGTGTGCGGGTATTAAACATTCTCGGAATGGACCGAGGCTTGCCAAGCGGCCTTGGTACACCACCGGTAGACCGCCTGTCAAGTTTCGTGCCATTTGGAGTTCGTTTGATGCTCCAACGGTTAACCGGGTAACCGTGAAAGCCCTCTTTATGTTGCAGCCCAACACCCCTCCGAAGTGGCCCAAAACCCATCCTAACCCCGTCCATGCTCTCGGTCGTTCGATCACGATCGCGTGGCCGAAAACCGCTCCTCATTTGGACTCTCCTAGCTCCCTCTATCTATAAATAGGCCCGCCTCCAAATTTCACGGATGATTCCTCCCGAAACCCTAGCCAAACTCCTCCCCACGCCGCCGAACGCGTCCGCGTCGCGCCGGACATGTCCGACCCGCTCCGCCGCTGCCACGTGTCGCCGCCTCGACTCGCCTGACCAGCTCGCCGCCGCTTCCCAGGCCCGCCCGCCAGTTCAAGTCCGTCCCACGCGAGCCAGTGGTGCCGCCCGCCGCTGATCGGCCGCACCTCTCAGCCTTGCCCGCCGCCAGCCACCTCACCGCCCGGCGCCGGCGACCGCCGCCGCCTCGACCTTGCCCGGAGTGCGCCGCCTCCGCCCCAGGTCGCCGTTCTGAAAGCACATTTGCTCCCCGGGTGGTTTTGGTAATTAATGACAACATACTTTGTGGTTGGACTAATGCTTTTATCAAGTATGTTTTAGGAAATTCAATCACATTGGCATGGCAAAAGGACTAAAGAAGTGGACCCCTCAAAATGCTAAGGCAAGCATTGGCAAAAGCTCAAGACTCCATTTTTGGTTTAGTGATCCAAGATCACATTGAGTCCATAGGAAAAGCCAATACTATTAAAAGGGGATGAGGTTATGATGATGATCTGGTTGCTCAACTTTCACTGCCATAGACACTCATAAGTAGTCTCGGTCCCACCGATATTCCAAACTCAGTCACACCGAGATGAACCACCTCAGCCATAAGCCAAACCCTAGTAAACTCGGATTTTCCGATTCTGAACTCGGTCTCACCGAAACATGGGTTGCCAAGCTTCAGAATCATACGTCATCAAATCGGTGTCACCGAGATGATGAAGTCGGTCCCACCAAACTGGCATGCTCTTGTCATTGCACGAATCGGACTCACCGAGATTGTATAATCGGTCCCACCGAAAATCCCAATGTTCACATTTTTTGAACTATCGGTCTCACCGAGTTGTCAACTTCGGTCCCACCGAGATTGCTCAAATGTGTGTAACGGTTGGATTTTGTGTGGAGGCTATTTATACCCCTCCACCCCTCTTCATTCGTGGAGAGAGCCATCGAAAGAACTACCACTCCTACCTTACATTTCGAGAAGAGAACTACCTACCCTTGTGTTGAGATCAAGTTGCTCCACTCCCACCATATGAAGCTTGATCTCTAGCCTTCCCAAGTTGCTTTCCACTCAATCCTTTCTTCCACCACAGCCAAATCAGTGAGGAGAGTTGAGTGTTGGGGAGATTATCATTTGAAGCACAAGAGCAAGGAGTTCATCATCATCTACAACATCTATTACCTTTTGGAGGGTGGTGCCTCCTAGATTGGTTAGGTGTCGCTTGGGAGCCTCCGTCGTCGAGTTGTGGAGTTGAACCAAGAAGTTTCTAAGGGCAAGGAGATCGCCTACTTCGTGAAGATCTACCCCGAGTAAGGCTAGCCCTCCGTGGGCGTAGGCCATGATGGAATAGACAAGGTTGCTTCTTCATGGACCCTTCGTGGGTGGAGCCCTCCGTGGACTCTCGCAGCCGTTACCCTCCGTGGGTTGAAGTCTCCATCAACGTGGAAGTACGATAGCACCACCTATCGGAACCACGAGAAAAATCATTGTGTCTCCAAATTGCGTTTGATCTTCTCCACTTCTCTTTACTACTTGTGGAATTTACTTTCCGCTGCCCATACTCTAGAATTGCATGTGTAGTGTGCTACTTGACTTGTGTGTTATGCAAAATCTGCCAAAATCTGTCCTTGATAAAAGACAGAATTTTTATCTTGTCGAGTAGTCTAATCACCCCCCCTCTAGACACTCTCACCTTCTTCGATCCCTCAATTGGTATCAGAGCTTTGGTCTCCATTGCTTTGGTTTACACACCATTGGAGGAAGATGGACGTGTCTACGTTTGGGAGTGTGAGCCATAGAGTGCCTATTCTTAATGGAGTGTCCTATAACTCGTGGAGGATTGAAATGCTTATTATCTTTAAGACGTACAATTTATGCAAATATGTTGAGACCCCTATGTGCCTCCATTTGACCCCTTGCACCCTACCATGGATGAAGAGCTTGATTTGCTTCAGAACCTTAGGACTGTAAATCTTATCATTAGAGGGTTACCCGATAACTTGCTTGAGCTCGTTATAAACTTTGAGTGCGCCTATGCTATGTGGAAGTTCTTGGAAGAACTTTATCCAGACTACTCTTTGAGAGGTCTTGATGAAATTCTATACAAGACTATTGAATTTGATATGATGCGCCCCGATGATCCCAACTTTGATAAATGCTTCTTTGAGCTTTGTGATCTTATGAAAAAGAAGGGTGATCCCGGTCTTATCAATGTTCTAATTAGAAATGCTCTTGTATTGCATTCCGATGATTATTGTCACATTGATAAAACTAATGCAAGTAGTTATCAAATTGACCTAGGTGTTGATGATGAACAATCTATGGGTCAATATGATGATGAGCATGAGCATGATGATGATTACTCCGATTCGGACACCGAGCTAGACAAGATCATGAAGAGTCTCAATCTTATGGCAACTCGAGAGACTACATGTCCGCGGAAAAGAGTGGATTCTTGATAGTGGATGTACCGACCACATGACCGGAGACAAAGACATGTTTCGAGAGCTTGCAAAGAACGATGGTCCACGCAAGTATGTGACTTTTGGAGACAACTCCAAGGGTAAGGTACTTGGCCTTGGTAAGGTGGCCATATCTCATGATAGCTCTATTCAAAATGTCATGCTTGCGAATCTCTTGGATACAATTTACTTTCCGTGTCTAGATTAGCTGACTTTGGATTCAATGTGCTATTCATCAAGTAGATTGCCAAATCTTTCGTCGTGACAATCATAACATGGCGTTTACGGTATCCGTAGAGGTGATCTATATATTGTTGATTTCACTAAGAAAGCCCAACCTAGAGCTTGCTTCATTGCTAAATCCTCTAAAGGTTGGTTATGGCATAGAAGGCTTGGACATGTTGGTATGCGTAATCTAGACAAGCTGATCAAAGGTGATCATATTCTTGGCGTTAAAGATGTTTTCTTTGACAAAGATAGACTTTGTAGTGCTTGTCAAGCAGAAAACAAGTAGGTGGAAGTCATCCGTGAAGAACATCATGACCACAAGGAGACCGCTTGAGCTTCTTCATATGGATCTCTTGGTCCCAATGCTTACAAAAGCCTTGGTGGTAACTCCTTTGGTCTAGTTATAGTTGATGATTATTCCAGATTTACGTGGATATTTTTCCTTGATGACAAATCGCAGGTTCAGAGAATCTTCAAAACCTTTGCCAAAAAGGCCCAAAATCAATTTGAGGTGAAGATCAAGAAAGTTCAGAGTGACAATGGAACGGAGTTCAAGAACGCCAATGTAGACTCTTTTCTCGATGAGGAAGGGATTCTACATGAGTTCTCGGCTACGTACACTCCTCAACAAAATGGAGTTGTTGAGAGGAAGAACCGAACGCTCATAGAGATGGCGAGAACGATGCTTGATGAATACAAGACACCAAGCATTTTTGGGGAAGCGGTCGAGACAGCTTGTCATGCTATCAACAGGCTTTATCTTCATAAGCTCCTCGGCAAGACATCATACGAGCTCGTCACGAAGAACAAACCCCAAGTGGGATACTTTCGTGTCTTTGGTTCGAAATGCTATATCCTTGATAAGCATCGTCGGTCTAAATTTGCTCCTAAATCTCATGAAGGCTTTTTCCTTGGTTATGGATCAAACTCCCACACCTACCGTGTCTACAATAATTTCACCCAAAGGTTGAAGAGACGGTAGATGTGAAGTTTGATGAATCTAATGGCTCGCAAGTAGAGCAAATGCCTATTGATGTAGGAGACAAGGACCCATCGGAAGCTATCCAAGATTTATCTATTGGAAAGATCCGTCCCATGGAAGTGAAGGAGAGTACCTCATCTACATATGTGGAGCCCCTACCTCACGGCGAGATGAACCTCAAGGCAACATGGAGGCCTCCACAAGTGGAACTCACCAAGATGAGGAAGTGCAACAAGAAGATCCACCACAACCTCCTTCTCCACCGCCTCAAGACAACACCAACAACAATGAAGAAGAAGAAGAGGAAGATGAAGATGATGAGGAAGCTCAGCCACAACCTCAACAAAAGCTATCCCGAGTCCGAGCAAGAGTCAAGAAAAATCATCCCGTGGAACAAATGATAAACGACATCAACTCCGGAGAATTACTCGCCTAAAACTCGCTTAGCTAACTTTTGTGAGCATTACTCATTTATCTCTAGTATTGAACCTATGAAGGTAGAAGAAGCACTTGAAGACCCGGATTGGGTGAACGCTATGCACGAAGAACTACACAATTTCGAGAGGAACAAGGTATGGACTTTGGTAGAGAAGCCCAAGGATGATCAAAACGTCATTGGAACCAAATGGGTGTTTCGGAACAAGCAAGATGAAGATGGACAAGTCATCCGCAACAAGGCTCGTCTCGTAGCTCAAGGTTACACACAAGTCGAAGGTATGGACTATGGTGAGACCTATGCCCCCGTTGCTAGACTTGAGTCCATTCGCATTCTTCTTGCTTATGCCAATCACCATGATATTACTCTCTATCAAATGGATATCAAAAGTGCTTTTCTAAATGGTGAAATTGAGGAGGAAGTATTTGTGAAACAACCTCCCGGATTTGTGAATCCCAAAAAGCCTAATCATGTTTACAAGTTGCACAAAGCTCTTTATGGTCTTAAACAAGCTCCTAGAGCGTGGTATAAATGCTTGACCAAGTTCCTTATTGAAAAAGGCTTTGAAATTGGAAAAATTGATTCTACTCTTTTTACTAAAAGGGTTAATGGAGAACTATTTGTGTGCCAAATCTATGTTGATGATATTATATTTGGTTCAACTAACCCTCATTTTAGTGAAAAGTTTGGGAAGCTAATGTCGGAGAAGTTTGAGATGTCCATGATGAGTGAACTCAAATTCTTCCTTGGGTTGCAAATCAAGCAATCTAAGGAGGGTACCTTTGTCTCACAAACAAAGTACACCAAGGATCTCTTCAAGAAGTTCAACATGCAAGAAAGCAAGGTATGAGAACCCCATGCCTACAAGTGGACATAATGACTTGACAAAAGATGGAGAACCCGTTGATCAAAGGGTTTACCGATCTATGATTGGTTCTCTACTATATCTTTGTGCTTCTCGTCCTGACATAATGTTGAGTGTATGCATGTGTGCTCGATATCAAGAAGCCCCTAAAGAATGTCATCTTAAAGCTGTTAAAAGGATTGTGAGATATTTGATACACACACCAAACTTTGGCATTTGGTATCCTAAGAGGGCCTCTTTCGACCTTGTTGGCTATTCCGACTCGGACTATGCCGGTGACAGGTTGATAGAAAGTCAACTTCGGGTATGTGTTAATTCCTTGGTCGATCCCTTGTATCTTGGTCCTCCAAGAAACAAAATTGTATCATTATCCACCGCCAAGCGGAATATATTGCTGCTGGTTCGTGTTGTGCTCAATTGCTATGGATGACACAAACGCTTATGGATTATGGGATACATGTGAGACATGTTCCTTGCTTTGTGACAATGAGAGTGCGATTAAAATTGGACACAATCCGTGCAACACTCTCGAATCGAAACATATTGAAGTTCGTCACCATTTCATTCGTGATCACATTGCCAAGGGTGACATCAATCTTAAGCATGTTCAGATCGACAAACAACTCGCTGATATCTTTACAAAACCTCTTGATGAGAAGGTGTGTTGTCGCTTAAGGAGTGAGTTGAACATCATTGATGCTTCAAACTTGGAGTGAGAACTCCATTGATGCATGCAAGGCATGAGCCCACTTGACTAATCCTTGATATTTCTCTTATGATGGTGATCATATGTCTTGGACACATTTGCCTCCTTGTATTGCATCTAACTCCTTGCAGGTACTTGGCTGATCTACATTCCACAAGATTACCACACACTCAAATCATGAGTAATCTTGTCATTGACCAAGTATCTAGCCCTTTGGGATGTTGAGTTCAAGGAACAAAATTCCACATATCCTTTTTGACATCTCATACATCTAGTATTTCACTCTTGTCATCTTGGATATCCTTGAGTATTTCCTTGCTTGCCTAACCCATGTAGGAAGATGAACTACACAAGTGGAAATGGCGCTCCAACTTCACATTCAATGAGCACCTACATCAAGTTTACCTACATGAGCAAAGCAACAACAAGCCCAAGGTATATTCTTCACATCTTTAAGGAGCTTTGCTCAAAGTCATGAGTATAAGCAGCTTCATAAGATGTGATCACATCGAATGCTTAATCGAAAAATGGCAACCCCATTTTGAGCTTAAATGATGAGTATGACCTATGATCAAATGTCCTCATTTGACTCCTAAGTCAATATACTCAAACATAGGTGACCTTGTCGCCGACCTTTATCTAGATGAAGTACATATGTTTTGGAGTCTTTCTATTTTCTCTTATGTTCTCTCATTGAGTTTTCAAAAAAAAACTTCATCTAGGAATCTTTTTCATTTCTATTCTTCTGTCTTTGTGAATATCCTTCTGGCTCTGATCAATTCCTCGAAAATCATTCACAAATTCATTGCAAATCCTTTGAAACATTCCTCATAAAGTGAGCTGAATTATTTCAGATCTCCTTGAATTAAACTCGGCGTCACCGATTTAAATATTTCGGTCTAACCGAAAAGGATCTACCCTAAGTCCTCGACTTTCGGACCCACCGATCCATCTTAATTGGTGTCACCAATTTATTTCTTCCAGGATATCATCTTCTGCAGCTCCACTCAATGATTCTCTATGCATGTTCCTTTTTGCCCTGTTGTGATTCTTAAGGATCCCACTTCTTTCTTTCCATCTTCCCTGACCTTCCTAGTTTGCTGTCCTTTTCGGCACTTGATGTCAAAGGGGGAGAAGACTTAGGGGGAGAAGAGAAGATTTAGATTTAGGGGGAGAAGAAGAGCAATCTTACCTTAAGGGGGAGAGAATCACATCAAAGCTTTGCCGTCATTCTCATTGGACATTATAATTGGCGTCATTCTCATTTGGCATCATTCTTTTGATTTTGCTCTTTCCATCAAACCCCTTGATCTGAGAAAACTCAAAGGGAGAGGAATCTTCACAATTGATATCTTATGGAAAGCAAAATCTCTCAGAGTTCATTGAAAATCTTTTAGTTTCGGAGACATGTTTGCTGATTCAAGCTTGTGCTCAATATGAGACACTCTTTATACATGTCATCCCTGGCTTGGTACTCTTGATGTTCTTGCAGTTGGTTGAAGAAATACTCTTGTGTTATCTAACCTTGTTTTCCCAAGTTTATCTCTTGGTACAATGCCAAGGAACCTCAAGGTAAGTATATGCACCTTGCGAGAATGTGCATGATGGTGACTTGCTTGTGAATACTTGTTTGCAAGAAATCACCATGCACATATGCATTATCACTCACTTCTTTTCATCTGCTTTCGATGCATATAGCCAAGCTGCATGTAGCACATCTTGCTTTTCTCTCTTGTGTGCTTGTGGTAGTCCAAAACCATAATTTATGAAAATCTTGCACACTTGTAGGGGAGCCTGTGTACTACATGTTTGTCAAAGCTTTCGTGATAATTCTGTCTTTCTTTCAATAAGCTTTGATGTCTTGTTTAGTGTGTTGCCATCAATTACCAAAAGGGGAGATTGAAAGCACATTTGCTCCCGGTGGTTTTGGTAATTAATGACAACATACTTTGTGGTTGGACTAATGCTTTTATCAAGTATGTTTCAGAAATTCAATCACATTGGCATGGCAAAAGGACTAAAGAAGTGGACCCTCAAAATGCTAAGGCAAGCATTGGCAAAAGCTCAAGACTCCATTTTTGGTTTAGTGATCCAAGATCACATTGAGTCCATAGGAAAAGCCAATACTATTAAAAGGGATGAGGTTATGATGATGATCTGGTTGCTCAAGTGCTTAGTGATACATCTCCTAAACTATCAAGAACTTTCACCGCCATAGACACTCATAAGTAGTCTCGGTCCCACCGATATTCCAAACTCACCACACCGAGATGAACCACCTCACCATAAGCCAAACCCTAGTAAACTCGGATTTTCCGATTCTCAACTCGGTCTCACCGAAACATGAGTTGCCAAGCTTCAGAATACTTCATCAAATCGGTGTCACCGAGATGATGAAGTCGGTCCCACCGAACCGGCATGCTCTTGTCATTGCACGAATCGGACTCACCGAGATTGTATAATCGGTCCCACTGAAAATCCCAACGCTCACATTATTTGAACTATCGGTCTCACCGAGTTGTCAACTTCGGTCCCACCGAGATTGCTCAAATGTGTGTAACGGTTGGATTTTGTGTGAGAGAGCCATCGAAAGAACTACCACTCCTGCCTTACATTTACGAGAAGAGAACTACCTACCCTTGTGTTGAGATCAAGTTGCTCCACTCCCACCATATGAAGCTTGATCTCTAGCCTTCCCAAGTTGCTTTCCACTCAATCCTTTCTTCCACCACAGCCAAATCGGTGAGGAGAGTTGAGTGTTGGGGAGATTATCATTTGAAGCACAAGAGCAAGGAGTTCATCATCATCTACAACATCTATTACCTTTTGGAGGGTGGTGCCTCCTAGATTGGTTAGGTGTCGCTTGGGAGCCTCCGTCGTCGAGATGTGGAGTTGAACCAAGAAGTTTGTAAGGGCAAGGAGATCGCCTACTTGTGAAGATCTACCCCGAGTAAGGCTAGCCCTCCGTGGGCGTAGGCCATGATGGAATAGACAAGGTTGCTTCTTCGTGGACCCTTCGTGGGTGGAGCCCTCCGTGGACTCTCGCAGCCGTTACCCTCCGTGGGTTGAAGTCTCCATCAACATGGAAGTACGATAGCACCACCTATCGGAACCACGAGAAAAATCATTGCGTCTCCAAATTGCGTTTGATCTTCTCCACTTCTCTTTAATACTTGTGCAATTTACTTTCCGCTGCCCATACTCTAGAATTGCATGTGTAGTGTGCTACTTGACTTGTGTGAATCTGCCAAAATCTGTCCTTGATAAAAGACAGAATTTTTATCTTGTCGAGTAGTCTAATCACCCCCCCTCTAGACACTCTCACCTTCTTCGATCCCTCACGTTCCCGTCGCCCTCTTTCCCTCTCCTTCTTCTCCCCCTGCCTCACCCTCTCTCTCCCTGCGCAGAAGCTTCCCCAAGCTCCTCGCCGGAGCTCCGCCGCCGCCCCGCCGCCCGCCGCCATCGTCGCGGATCCGATCGGGCCGGACCGGATCCGGCCGTCCCCGACCTTCCTGGCACCGTCCCGCGCCCCCACCGGCTTCCTCCTCACCGGATCCGGCCTTCCCCGCCCCGGGTTCGTCTTCTCCGGCCGTCCCCGAGCCCACTCCGGCGAACCTCGAAGTCCGTGCAAAACTCGAGGTTGACCTCCAGATTTCCCCAAGTCCCGGAAATATTTGCATTATGGTCCCCTGTTCAACGCATCATAACTCTGCATCCGTAGTTCCGTTTCATGCGTGTAATATGTCAATTGTTCGCCTCAACGGGTACATCATTTCATTACATTGCATCATGTTCATTTGAGTCCATCTTAGTGCCTGAATCTTCGTTTCAAGAGTGCTAGTTGATGTTAAACTGCTGGAACTGTTATAACTTGATGATTTGTCATTTTTGCCATGTTTGATGTGTGCATCTTATGAGCATGAGCTCTACATGTGTTTTGAACTATGTCATGCCATCTTTACAGGGGTGCTATCCATGTATTTTTGTGAGTCTTGTACTGAGTGCATAAAGCTTGTTAAGTAGGGTACTTGCTGTTGCTGTTTTGCATGTCTGAATCTGCTATATCATGATGCTATGTTAACCTACTTCTACAAGTCATTCTATGCATAATATGGAGATGTTCACTAAGGATGATTTGTTATACATGTCTTGCTTATCCATTCATGACCCTTGTTGGATTTATAGCCTAATGTAACATGTTGTTATCTTGCCCTCAAAACTGCTAAATAATGTTACTGTCTGCCTGTTAATATTAAGTTCAATGTTGCCATGATTGTTTCTAGTGATCCATGCACCCTATGAACTTGCTCTTGCCATGCTTAGCTTCATAAACATGTATTCTTACTATTGCTTGCCTTTCCATGCCATTTATTGCTCTGTGATGAGTGGTTCAAGCTCACCAACATGCCTTCTTATTGTTGTTCCTGCCATGTATGAATCTGTCATATCATTTGTCATGTTTACATGGGTGCCATCATATCTTCTGATCCTTTTTGGCTCATGGTCAGTAAAGGACTTTTGTTCTATGTATTTAGTAGTAGCATGCCATGCCTTTGTTTGCCACATTAAGTTCCTGTAACACGCTGTTTGATAGCTCTAAACATTGCAACCTGATGTTATTTCTACTAAGTCTGAAACTGTTATTATTTGCAATCTTGCCATTTCTTTTTGAGCATGTTCTAGTCTTTTCTGGAGATAGCTGTAACACCCCGGATGTATCTTTCCATATTTGTAACTCCAACTCTTGTCATGTTCGGATATGTGCTATGATATTCCCTCCGTGGTTGGGTTTTGTTTTCGTTTTGCATTTTGTCCATGTCATGCATCTCATATCATGTCATCATGTGCATCTCATTTGCATACGTGTTCGTCTCATGATTCCAACATATTCCCGTTGTCTGCTTTTGCAATCCGACACTCCTATGTTCCCCGGCGTCCCCTTTTGTTCTTTTTCCGTAAAGGGTGTTGAACATTCTCGGAATGGACCGAGCCTTGCCAAGTGGCCTGGTATAGCACCGTAGACCACCTGTCAAGTTTCGGGTCATTTGGAGTTCGTTTGGTACTCAACGGTTAACCGCCTCTCGCAAAGGCCTCTTTTGATTTGCAGCCCAACAACCCTCCAAAACAGCCCAATAACCCATCTAACTCCCTCCATGCCCTCGGTCGTTCGATCACGATCGTGGGCGTAAAACTACACCCCATTTGGACACTCCTAGCTCCTCTACCTCTATAAATAGACCCTCCCCAAAATCCGGGCAAACCCTAGCAATTTCCACTCCGCCGCCACGGACATGTCCGGCCGCAGCGGACACGTCCGGTCGCCCGCACGCCGACACGTGGCACCCGCCACTCGTCCGCGCCGCCCAACCCGCCGCCCCCATGCGAACCCTCACGACCAGCGTCGCCGCTGCCGCCATGGCGCGCCGATGTCGCCGCCGCCGCCGCCGCCCGCGCCTTCCCGCCCGCCCAGCGGTCCTGCCGCCGCCGCACACGCTGCATGCCGCCGCCGCCGCCGCCGCCTCCATGGCTGTCGCCCATGCCATGCCAGCCGCCGCCATGCGCCATGCCGCCCATTGCCGTCCGCTCATGGCCAGCGCCGCCGACCGCCGCCGGAGCCTTGATCCGGCTGCCCGACCATCGGCGCCCTCTCCGGCGAGTCGGGCCTCGCCTCGGTTCGCGCGCGCCAGGGTTGACTTCTTTTTCCCCCGAAAATCCTCTAAGTCCTTATATCTGTGTTAATTTCGTGCATTTTTCATAGCATCACATCTCTGCAACCGTGACTCCGTTTTGGGCGTATAATATGTCAAATTGTTCATCTCGAAGAGTACATCATTTAGTTCCATTGCATCATTTGCATTTGAGCTCATCTTGATTCCAGAAATGCTGTTGGAAGATGGCTTCAGATCGTTAGTTTCAGAATCTTGTCAGTTCGAGCTCTTTTGTCATTTTTGCCATGAATTATGTGTGCACCTTATGAACTTGAGTCCTACATGTGAGTTGAACATTGCCATGCCATCTTTCCAGGGGTGTTTGCCATGTATTTTTGTGAGCTATGTGTTGACTAGAACAAGCATGCAAAGTAGGGATGATGATGTTGCTGATTTCAGGAACTTGGTGATTTCACTAAGTCAGGTCCTGCTGTTAATTTTATGCCATATGTTCATGTTGTTACAGAGAGATCTATGCCCTTTTTGAGCATGATCAGTAAGGGTGTTTTGAACATATGGATGTGCTCTATCCATCCATGCCTTTGTTGGCATTTATGGAGTAGTCTAGCATGTCATTTTCGTGCCCTACTTTTGCTTGAAAATGTTTCCTGGCAGATTGTTTGCATGAGATTCAATTTTCACGAGGTCGTTGTAGTTGATCCGTGTATGCTATGATATTGTTCTTGCCATGTATAGCTCCTATGCCATGTCTTCTTCATGGGTGTATGCTTAGTTTATCATGAGATGCTCTGTAGTGAGTGCATCGAGCTCACGAACATGCCTACTCGTTAACTGTTTTTGCCATGCCCAGTTTTTCTACTAAGTCTGAAATCTGTAATAAAACTTGCAATGTTTACATGGGTGCCATCATTTCTTAAGGTCCTTTTTGGCTTATGGTCAGTAAGGGACTATTGAAATAGGCTTTGAGTAGAATCATGTCATGCCTTGCTTTGCTATTATAAGTTCCTGTAGCATGTTGTTTGCTTGCTCTAAACATGCCTTCCTGATGTTAATTCCTGCCATGTTAGTATTTTCACTAAGTCTGTGAACCTGATATTTTGAGCACTTTCATCATGCTTGTTTGAACATGTTATGATGTGATTTAGCCGTAGCTCAGTGTTCCTATTTTGTTAAGTATCTCCTGTAGTTCGCTGCCATATGCTTTGTTTTTATGTTGGGGTGCTGTAGCATAGTTTCGTGTTGCGTGCTAAGTAGCATCGGGCTGTTAAACGTAGATTTGCGTCATTCTTGTTTTGCTTGTCATTTGCAAACCGTGCATCCGATTCCGGTGATCTTTATATCGATTTCAACCGAAATCACCCCATCTTTCCAGCGGCATACTTGGTTTGCCAAGTTGATGCCCGGTTCATCATTTTCCTTCCGGAGCATACATATGCATTGCATATCACATCTCGCATCGCATGTCATGTTTTGCATCATATTGCTTGTGCATTGTTCCTTGTTTGATTGTGGTTCCGTTGCTTGTGTTCTTGCTTTGGGTAGAGCCGGGAGACGAGTACGTGAACGAGGAGCCTGTTGAGAACGCCTACGAGGATCAAGTCTTCGACAACTCTGAGAACCTTACAGGCAAGATGACCATACCTTCGATATCACTTCTATCTTTGCTTGCTAGATGCTCGCTCTTTTGCTATGCCTATGCCGCGATACCTACCACTTGCTATACCATGTCACCAATATTGCCATGTCAACCTCTAACCACCCATGTCCTAGCAAACCGTTGTTTGGCTATGTTACCGCTTTGCTCAGCCCCTCTTATAGCGTTGCTAGTTGCAGGTGAAGATGAAGTTTGTTCCTTGTTGGAACACGGATATTTTGGGATATCACAATATCTATTGTTTTAATTAATGCATCTATATACTTGGTAAAGGGTGGAAGGCTCGTCCTTATGCCTGGTGATTTGTTCCACTCTTGCCACCCTAGTTTCCGTCATACCGTGTTATGTTCCTTGATTTTATGTTCCTTACGCGGTCGGGTGATTTATGGGACCCCTTGACAGTTCGCTTTGAATAAAACTCTTGAGCAAGGCCCAACCTTGGTTTTACCATTTGCCACCTATACCTTTTTTTCCCTTGGGTTTTCGCGAGCCCGAGGGTCATCTTTATTTTAGTCCCCGGGCGGTGCTCGTTGAGTGTTGGTCCAACTCGTCGACCGCCGGGCTACCAGAAACAACTCGGGATGGCCTATCGGAAGTTTGGACAATCCGGTGTGCCCCGAGAAAGAGATATGTGCAGCTCCTATCGGGATTTGTCGGCACATTCGGGAGGCTTTGCTGGTTTAGTTTTACCATTGTCGAAATGTCTTGATGTACCGGATACCGAGTCGATCGGAGTGTCTTGGGTGAAGGTTTATTCCTTCGTTGACCGTGAGAGCTTGTTATGGGCTAAGTTGGGACACCCTGCAGGTATTATCTTTCAAAGCCGTGCCCGCGTTATGAGGCAGATGGGAATTTGTTAATGTCGGTTGTAGAAAACCGAAGTTGACTTTAATTAAAATACATCAACCGTGTATGTAACCGTGATGGTCTCTTCTCGTGAGTCCGGAAGTGAACACGTGTTGGAGTTATGCTTGACGTAAGTAGTCAGGATCACTTCTTGATCGCTAATAGCTTCACGACCGCGCCTTGCTTCTCTTCTCGCTCTCTTTTGCGATGTAGCCACCATATATGCTAGTCGCTTGCAGCAGCTCCACCTTTTGACACCAGCCTTCCCTTAAGCTTAAATAGTCTTGATCTCGCGGGTGTGAGATTGCTGAGTCCCTGTGGCTCACAGATTCTACCAAACAGATGCAGTACGGTGATGTCGGTACAGATGGCGAACCTGAGTTGAAGTGGGAATATGATGAGGCCCTGGGTCGATACTATGTTTCCTTTCCAGACGATTAGTAGTGGAGCCCAGTTGGGGCGATCGGGGATCTGCGTTGCATGTGGGGTTTTCTTCTTTTATTTTGGTTCCGTAGTCGGACCTTGATTGTAAGCTGAATGATGGATGATTAATTATGTATTGTGTGAAGTGGCGACTGTAAGCCAACTATGTATCTTTTCCCTTATGTATTACATGGATTGTGCGAAGATTACCTCACTTGCGACATTGCTTTCAATGCGGTTATGCCTCTAAGTCGTGCTTCGACACGTGGGAGATATAGCCGCATCGAGGCGCTAAGTTGGTAATCGAGCCAGCCCGACCTTAGGAGCCCCCACTGCTTGATCGTTTTTAGTGGTCGAGTTGTGTCTAGAAAAATGTTTTGAGTCATTTAGGATTATATATATCGGAGAGTTAGGAATTCTTTTTACTCCCCAGTCCCTTCGACCTTCTGGTGAGGTATCCTGACGTAGAGTTTTGACTCTTCTCTTCTCAAATTTCACTAAATTTTTTTTAGGATCACGCTGGTATCTTGGGATCGTTCGATATTCTTATGACGAGAACATTGTCTTGGTTGCCTCGACATTTAGGGGTTGTGGCGTGTCCCGGGAGTTGAGCTCGAGGTGTTGTCGTCATAATTTTATCGTTGCGATTCTGAAATACCGAGTTTAGTACGCCGACATCGAAAATCTCTTTTATGCGATCAGTTGGTGAGATAACCCGCTAACCCAATCTTGTGGTGAGTACGGGAGTATTGCCATGACTCGTATAACGGATGCTTTTCAAGGTTGAGGTACACGATTTCGAAGGTTTCTTGGTTATGTGTTGAAGGATGGATACAATTGGATGTAGGGATTGTTAGCTTGGGTGAGATATATATTGCTCCCTGTATCCCCAACACTGATTGCATAACCGGAAAGTTTCGGAGTTTATAGGTGGGATTCAAGTAGCTCTAGCTTTTTCTTCCGCAGATATTTGGTTTGTGATTGGGTAATCCTTACCACTTATTTGTTCCATTCATACCTTGTTTTTATTTTCTTTCATCAATATCTCTTATCAAGTGGCTTCTCACCTTAATGGACGTGATGTTTACTTTGGAATTCATTCGCTCATCCTGTTCAATGTTTATTGTGAAGACTATATGTTGCAATTTCTATCCGTTGAATCAACTTGTCTATCTGCTATCAAGATGCTAACGGATGTCACCCTCTTCAGATGGCTCCGCCTCGCGTCGTAATCCGAACGCAGTGATGGGAGTCGAGCGAACCCTCCACCTCCACCTCCGCCTCCGGAGGCATGGCAAACTTTGATGGCAACCACTAACGCCAACGCCGGTTGTTGATCCAGCTGATGCAAGAGCGTAACCAAGGCCAAGGCAACCAAGGGAATCAAGGTCAAGGGCAGTTCTATCATCACCACGCTTTCCTACACTCAACCAGTTCCTTGCCAACCAGCCAAAGTCTTTCACCATCTTGTCCGAGGCCACGACGCCGACGATTGGCTCGTGGATATCAACAAGCACTTGAATGCAGCAATGTCGGACACGAGGACTACGTCAAGTTCGCGTCTTTTCAGCTCAAGGATCGAGCAGCTGATTGGTTCCACAATACAAGGATTCTAGAGGTGGTCGAGTGATTACTTGGACTGATTTACGCCGGGACTTTAAAGCTCACCATATTCCTACCAAAGTTGTTGAGAGCAAGCGTGAGGAGTTCCGCAATCTCAAGCAAGGAAACATGTCGGTGTAAGAATACAACATACAGCTTTGAAACTTGCTCGATTCGCTAAACAAGACGCTCTCGATGAGAAAAGTATGATCTATCGCCAGAGGTGGCCTTAGAGAGGATCTGCAGCTATCTCTTGTTCTTTACGAGCCTACTCGGTTTGATCAATTCTATAATATGGCACTCAAGCTAGAAGGTGCTCAGCTCAAGTGTGAGGCTTCAAAGAAGAGAAACAGGATGCGATTCAGTCTTCTTCTTCCTCTCAAGTGGCAACAAAGCAGCAAAAGTTCTACCTTCCTCCTCCTCCGTTCCACGGCCTTATCGTGAGAAGAACTCAAGTAGTCGTGGATCTTCCCACCCACCCAACCCAAGCTACGAGAACAAGTCTCACCTCAAGCTCCAAAGTCAAATGCTCCTTATCACCGTCCGCTCTCGAGGTGACTTGCAACAAGTGCCAGCAGAAGGGTCACTATGCGAACAAATGCCATAACCAAAGGCGCCTTCCTCCTCCTCCCCGTGAGGTCTTCAAGCAATGCAAAGGTCAAGCATAATCCAAAGTATGCAAAGGTGAATATGATGAATGCAGCTCAAGCGGAGGATTCTTCAGATGTGATCATGGGTAATCTTCACATTAATGATATTCTGCAAAAGTCTTATTTGATATTGGTGCATCGCTTAGTTTCATCTCAAACCATTTTCATCTAAGCATGAGTTGTTTTTCCAAGATTTGCCTAGACCATTAGCAGTTGTCTCTCGGGTAAATGCATGAACATAAGCTACATGGTTCGAATGTTTCTATCAAGATGGGCGACTATAGATTTCGCTAAACCAATTGTTCTTGGTGACACCGATATTGATTTAATTCTTGGGATGGATGGCTTTCTCGACAAGGCTCACTTTGATTGTGCTGCCAGTGCGATTCAATTGACACACCCTTCCGAGGATGTTATCATCTATGCCGCTCGTGATGAAACCATTCGTTGTTTTCTCTCAATGAGAAGGGCGAGTTGGATGCTATCTCTCAAATTCCATCGTTTGTGAGTACCAAGATGTCTTTCCGAAGAGCTCCGGGTATGCCTCCTCATCGGCCACCGAATTCGTTATTGATCTTGAGCACAGCATCGAACGCGTTTGCAAGCGTCCTTACAAGCTTGGTCCCAAGGAGCTGAAAGAATTGAAGAAGCAGCTCGATGAACAAGAGCGTCTGGTTTGATCGGACCGAGTTCATCTCCATGGGGTGTGGAGTTCTTTTGTCCGTAAGAAGGATGGCACGGACCGACTTTGTGTTGATTACCGTCCATTGAACAAGAAGACAATCAAGAACAAGTACCCACTTCCCAACATCAATGAGCTATTCGAGCAACTCAAAGGTGCTAAAGTATTCTCCAAGCTTGACCTCCGTATGGGTTATCATCGATTCGCATTCGTGAACAAGATATTCCCAAGACAGCATTCGAACAAGCTTTGGTTCTTATGAATATACTGTCATGTCTTTCAGCCTTGTCAATGCTCCTCCAACTTTCTCTCGCATGATGAACTTTATCTTCAACCCCTACACCAATGATTTCGTCTTGGTGTATCTCGATGATATTTTGGTCTTCTCCAAGAACAAGCAGGATCATGCCAAACATTTGCGATTGGTGCTCGACAAGCTCAGAGAGCATCAATTCTATGCGAAGTTTTCCAAATGTGAGTTCTGGCTTGATGAAGTTCTTTATCTTGGTCATATCATCTCCACCAAGGGCATCGCTGTTAATCCCGAGAAGGTGTCTTCGCCTGAATTGGGAACCTCCTCGAATGTCAAGCGCTCCATGATTTTCTCGGTCTTGCAAGCTATTGTCGAAGATTCGTTGAGAATTTCTCAAAGATTGCAAAGCCTCTTTCCAACCTCCTCCGAAGCATGTCAAGTATGTCCGGGCCTTTGAGTGTGATGTCGCTTTCAACACCCTCAAAGAGAAGCTAGTTACAGCTCTGTCTTGACTCCTCCCGATGAATCCAATCCATTCAAGTTTTACGTGATGCTTCCTTGCAAGGTCTCGGTCTGTGTTAATGCAAGAGAAGAAGGTTGTGGCCTATACCTCTCGTCGGTTGAAGCTCAACGAAAAGAACTACCCCACTCACGATCTTGAGTTGGCGGCGTTGTCCATGCATTGATAACATGGAGACATCTCTTGTTGGGAAGGAAAGTGGACATTTTCACCGATCACAAGAGTCTCAAGTACATCTTCACTCAACCAAACCTCAACCTCGCACAAACTCGATGGGTCGAAATGATTCAAGAGTACAATCCAAGTATTGAATATACTCTGGCAAGGTGAATGTGATTGCAGATGCCTTGAGCGAAAGGCTTATTGCAACAGCCTAATTCTCAAGCCCTTCCAACGGATCTTTGTGAAGCTTTCCATAAGCTGAATCTTCAAGTTGTTCCTCAAGGCTTTCTTGCCAACCTCATAGTCTCTCCTACTTTGGAAGATCAAATTCGTGAGACACAACTTCGGATACCATGGTGAAGAAGGTGAAGCGTGGTATTGACAAGGGCATTTCCAAATACAAGTGCTATCGCTTGGATGACAAAGACACTCTTTTCTTTGAGGACGGATTGTGGTTCCTAAAGGCGATCCGAGAAAAGTCATCATGAATGAGGCACACAATTCCTCCTATCCATTCATCCCGGAAGTACGAAGATGTACCATGACCTCAAGCAATCATATTGGTGGACTCGAATGAAGCGAGAAATTGCTCAATTCGTGAATGAATGTGATGTCTGCGGAAGGGTGAAAGGTAACACCAAAGACCAGCTGGTCTCCTCCAACCTCTTGCTATTCCGGAATGGAAGTTTGATCATATCGAGATGGACTTCGTGATCGGATTTCCTAAGTCCAAGCGTGGAAATGATGCTATCTTCGTTGTCATTGACAAGCTTACTAAAGTGGCTCATTTTCTTCTGTCAAAGAATCTATCACAGCAGCTCACCGGCGAGCTATACACCTCGAAATTGTCTCCTTGCACGGTATTCCGCAATTGATCTCTTCAGACCATGGAAGCATCTTCACTTCTAAGTTCTGGGATTCTTTCCAGAAGGCCATGGGCACCAACATTCGTTTCAGCACAGCTTTCCATCCTCAAACTAGTGGCCAAGTCGAGCGAGTCAATCAAATCCTTGAAGATATGCTCAGGGCTTGTGTCATTTCTTTTGGCATGAAATGGGAAGAGTGTCTTCCATATGCCGAGTTCTCCTACAACAACAGCTTCCAAGCGAGTTCGGGCAAGGCCCCATTCGAAATTCTATATGGCAGAAAGTGCCGTACTCCTCTCAATTGGTCCGAGACAGGTGAACGCCAACTTCTTGGCAACGACTTGATCACGAAGCGAAGAAATGTGCAAAGTCATTCGTGAGAATCTTAAAGCCGCGCAATCGCGCCAGAAGGGCTATTATGATGACAAGCACCGTGATGTGGCTTTTGAAATCGGAGACCATGTCTACCTCCGCGTCTCTCCAATGAAAGGTACTCGTTGCTTCGGTTTCAAAGGGAAGCTTGCCCCTAGATATGTGGGTCCTTTCAAGATCATTGGCAAAAGAGGCGATCTCGCCTATCAACTTCAGCTTCCATCCAACTTTGCAAACGTGCACAATGTGTTTCACGTGTCACAGCTCCG
Source organism: Aegilops speltoides (assembly GCA_021437245.1). Classification (NCBI taxonomy): domain Eukaryota; kingdom Viridiplantae; phylum Streptophyta; class Magnoliopsida; order Poales; family Poaceae; genus Aegilops; species Aegilops speltoides. The sequence continues at coordinate 221,508,126 of CM038142.1, read as the reverse complement.
CAAGTGCTTCAAGATTCCTGAGCGCACTATCAACTTTGAAGAAATTGACCTCCAAGAAGATCTTTCTTATCATGAGCACCCCGTTGCTATTCTTGAAGAAACCGAGCGCAAGACTCGCAACAAGTCAATCAAATTCCTAAAAGTGAAGTGGTCACATCATTCCGACCGAGAAGCCACCTGGGAGCGTGAGGATCACCTCCGTTCCGATTATCCGGAGTTCTTTCAGTCCTAGATCTCGGGACGAGATCCTCTTGTAGTGGTGGAGTGTTGTAACACCCCGGATGTATCTTTCCATATTTGTAACTCCAACTCTTGTCATGTTCGGATATGTGCTATGATATTCCCTCCGTGGTTGGGTTTTGTTTTTGTTTTGCATTTTGTCCATGTCATGCATCTCATATCATGTCATCATGTGCATCTCATTTGCATACGTGTTCGTCTCATGATTCAGAACATATTCCCCGTTGTCCGTTTTGCAATCCGACACTCCTATGTTCCCCGGCGTCCCCTTTTGTTCTTTTCCGTGTGCGGGTGTTGAACATTCTCGGAATGGACCGAGCCTTGCCAAGTGGCCCTGGTATAGCACCGGTAGACCACCTGTCAAGTTTCGGGTCATTTGGAGTTCGTTTGGTACTCCAACGGTTAACCGCCCTCTCGCAAAGGCCTCTTTTGAGTTGCAGCCCAACAACCCTCCAAAACAGCCCAATAACCCATCTAACTCCCCTCCATGCCCTCGGTCGTTCGATCACGATCGTGTGGGCGAAAACTACACCCCATTTGGACACTCCTAGCTCCCTCTACATCTATAAATAGACCCCTCCCCCGAAAATCCGGGCAAACCCTAGCGAATTTCCACTCCGCCGCCACCGGACACGTCCGGCCGCAGCCGGACACGTCCGGGTCGCCCGCCGCCGCCACGTGGCACCCCGCCACTCGTCCACGCCACCACTACCGCCGCCGCCCGCCGCCCGGCCCACCAACCCACCCTCCGACCAGCGTCGCCGCCGCCACACATGGGCGCCTGAGGTCGCCGCCGCCGCCCATGCGCCTTCCCGCGCCCGCGCCCTGCCCTGCCGCCACCCACTTCGCCGCCATCGCTGCCCACCATCTGCCATCAGCCTCATGCCCATTGCCATTTGCCCGGCCGCCATGCGCACATGCGCCACGCCATTGCCCGTCCTCACGGCGCCCGGCGCCTCCGACCGCCGCGGAGCCGGATCCGGCCGGCCCTGCCCCACTGGCGCCGTCTTGGCGAGTCCGCCTCGCCTCGTTCATACAAGGCCAGGGTTGACTTCTTTTTCCCCCGAAAATCCTCTAAGTCCTTATATCTGTGTTAATTTCGTGCATTTTTCATAGCATCACATCTCTGCAACCGTGGCTCCGCTTTGGGCGTATAATATGTCAAATTGTTCGTCTCGAAGAGTACATCATTTCGTTCCATTGCATCATTTGCATTTGAGCTCATCTTGATGCCCGAAATGCTGTTGGAAGATGGCTTCAGATCGTTAGTTTCAGAATCTTGTCAGTTCGAGCTCTTTTGTCATTTTTGCCATGAATTATGTGTGCACCTTATGAACTTGAGTCCTACATGTGAGTTGAACATTGCCATGCCATCTTTCCAGGGGTGTTTGCCATGTATTTTTGTGAGCTATGTGTTGACTAGAACAAGCATGCAAAGTAGGGATGATGATGTTGCTGATTTCAGGAACTTAGTGATTTCACTAAGTCATGTCCTGCTGTTAATTTTATGCCATATGTTCATGTTGTCACAGAGAGATCTATGCCCTTTTTGAGCATGATCAGTAAGGGTGTTTTGAACATATGGATGTGCTCTATCCATCCATGCCTTTGTTGGCATTTATGGAGTAGTCTAGCATGTCATTTTCGTGCCCTACTTTTGCTTGAAAATGTTTCCTGGCAGATTGTTTGCATGAGATTCAATTTTCACGAGGTCGTTGTAGTTGATCCGTGTATGCTATGATATTGTTCTTGCCATGTATAGCTCCTATGCCATGTCTTCTTCATGGGTGTATGCTTAGTTTATCATGAGATGCTCTGTAATGAGTGCATCGAGCTCACGAACATGCCTACTCGTTAACTATTTTTGCCATGCCCAGTTTTTCTACTAAGTCTGAAATCTGTAATAAAACTTGCAATGTTTACATGGGTGCCATCATTTCTTAAGGTCCTTTTTGGCTTATGGTCAGTAAGGGACTATTGAAATAGGCTTTGAGTAGAATCATGTCATGCCTTGCTTTGCTATTATAAGTTCCTGTAGCATGTTGTTTGCTTGCTCTAAACATGCCTTCCTGATGTTAATTCCTGCCATGTTAGTATTTTCACCAAGTCTGTGAACCTGATATTTTGAGCACTTTCATCATGCTTGTTTGAACATGTTATGATGTGATTTAGCCGTAGCTCAGTGTTCCTCTTTTGTTAAGAATCTCCTGTAGTTCGCTGCCATATGCTTTGTTTTTATGTTGGGGTGCTGTAGCATAGTTTCGTGTTGCGTGCTAAGTAGCATCGGGCTGTTAAACGCAGATTTGCGTCATTCTTGTTTTGCTTGTCATTTGCAAACCGTGCATCCGATTCGGTGATCTTTATATCGATTTCAACCGAAATCACCCCATCTTTCAGCGGCATACTTGGTTTGCCAAGTTGATGCCCGTTCATCATTTTCCTTCCGAGCATACATATGCATTGCATATCACATCTCGCATCGCATGTCATGTTTTGCATCATATTGCTTGTGCATTGTTCCTTGTTTGATTGTGGTTCCGTTGCTTGTGTTCTTGCTTTGGGTAGAGCCGGGAGACGAGTACGTGAACGAGGAGCCTGTTGAGAATGCCTACGAGGATCAAGTCTTCGACAACTCTGAGAACCTTACAGGCAAGATGACCATACCTTCGATATCACTTCTATCTTTGCTTGCTAGATGCTCGCTCTTTTGCTATGCCTATGCCGCGATACCTACCACTTGCTATACCATGTCACCAATATTGCCATGTCAACCTCTAACCACCCATGTCCTAGCAAACCGTTGTTTGGCTATGTTACCGCTTTGCTCAGCCCCTCTTATAGCGTTGCTAGTTGCAGGTGAAGATGAAGTTTGTTCCTTGTTGGAACACGGATATTTTGGGATATCACAATATCTATTGTTTTAATTAATGCATCTATATACTTGGTAAAGGGTGGAAGGCTCGGCCTTATGCCTGGTGATTTGTTCCACTCTTGCCACCCTAGTTTCCGTCATACCGGTGTTATGTTCCTTGATTTTGCGTTCCTTACGCGGTCGGGTGATTTATGGGACCCCCTTGACAGTTCGCTTTGAATAAAACTCTTCGAGCAAGGCCCAACCTTGGTTTTACCATTTGCCACCTATACCTTTTTTTCCCTTGGGTTTTCGCGAGCCCGAGGGTCATCTTTATTTTAGTCCCCCCGGGCCAGTGCTCGTTGTGAGTGTTGGTCCAACCTGTCAGCCGCCGGTGGCCACCAGGGGCAACTCTGGGATGGCCTATCGGAAGTTTGGACAATCCGGTGTGCCCTGAGAAAGAGATATGTGCAGCTCCTATCGGGATTTGTCGGCACATTCGGGAGGCTTTGCTGGTTTAGTTTTACCATTGTCGAAATGTCTTGATGTACCGGGATACCGAGTCTGATCGGAGTGTCTTGGGTGAAGGTTTATTCCTTCGTTGACCGTGAGAGCTTGTTATGGGCTAAGTTGGGACACCCCTGCAGGGTATTATCTTTCGAAAGCCGTGCCCGCGGTTATGAGGCAGATGGGAATTTGTTAATGTCCGGTTGTAGAAAACCCGAAGTTGACTTTAATTAAAATACATCAACCGTGTATGTAACGTGATGGTCTCTTCTCGTGGAGTCCGGAAGTGAACACGGTGTTGGAGTTATGCTTGACGTAAGTAGTCAGGATCACTTCTTGATCGCTAATAGCTTCACGACCGCGCCTTGCTTCTCTTCTCGCTCTCTTTTGCGATGTAGCCACCATATATGCTAGTCGCTTGCAGCAGCTCCACCTTTTGACACCAGCCTTCCCTTAAGCTTAAATAGTCTTGATCTCGCGGGTGTGAGATTGCTGAGTCCCTGTGGCTCACAGATTCTACCAAACAGATGCAGGTACCGGTGATGTCAGCGCAGATGGCGCAACTGAGTTGAAGTGGGAATATGATGAGGCCCTTGGTCGATACTATGTTTCCTTTCCAGACGATTAGTAGTGGAGCCCAGTTGGGGCGATCGGGGATCTGCGTTGCATGTGGGGTTTTCTTCTTTTATTTTGGTTCCGTAGTCGGACCTTGATTGTAAGATGAATGATGGATGATTAATTATGTATTGTGTGAAGTGGCGACTGTAAGCCAACTATGTATCTTTTCCCTTATGTATTACATGGATTGTGCGAAGATTACCTCACTTGCGACATTGCTTTCAATGCGGTTATGCCTCTAAGTCGTGCTTTGACACGTGGGAGATATAGCCGCATCGAGGGCGTTACAATAGCTCAGTGTTCATGGTTTATCATGCTTTACCTGTACTTCATGCCCATGCCTTTTGTTATTACGTTGAGATGTTGTAGCATATTGTCTTGATGCTTGCTAGATGCCTAGTTGCTGTTTTGGGCAGCTTGTCCTTTAAACTTGTATAGAGTGTATGTGTTGAACCGTTGCTTCGTTTTGAGTGTGCTCTATATGAAACTTGCTTGATTTTGCATGAACTTTCATATTATCATGTTGCATAAATGTTTTGAGAGTGTTTGCTTGATGTTTGTATGCATTTTGCATAAATGCCATGTTTGACTTCTTTTGCTCATATCTTCTAGGCCGTAGCTCCGAACTAAATGAACTTTATATGTAACTTGACTAGAATTTCGTGTAGATCCTCTTGGTGCCCTTTAACTTGCTGTTAACAACTTCAACTTAATGTTTGTTCAGATCTGGACCAACTTTGAAACTTGCACATGAGGACTTACCAGAATTGTTATATGTTGTTTCCGGCCTCATTTAAACTTGCTTTGATGTGTTGTTCTTGTTTGCATCTTCTCTTACCATGAGTAGCCTCATCTAGATTTCTCATGCATCATGCTTGGTCGTGCATCATGTCTTGTCTATGTGTGGTGTGTTTACTATGTTGTGTGCTTCTTCTTCTTCTCGATAGTTCCCGTTTCGTTGCGATCGTGAGGATTCGTTCGTCTACGCTTGGTTCGTCTTCGTGGCTTCATCTTCTTCATGGACTCGTTCTTCTTCCTAGCGGGATTTCAGGCAAGATGACCGTCACCTTGGATCTCACTACTATCATTGCTATGCTAGTTGCTTCGTTCTATCGCTTTGCTGCGCTTCCTATCATTTGCTCTTCAAGCCTCCCAAATTGCCTTGTCAGCCTTTAACCTTTTTCACCCTTCCTAGCAAACCGTTGTTTGGCTATGTTACCGCTTTGCTCAGCCCCTCTTATAGCGTTGTTAGTTGCAGGTGAAGTTGAAGATTGCTCCATGATGGACAGGATTATGTTGGGATATCACAATATCTCTTATTTAATTAATGCATCTATATACTTGGTAAAGGGTGGAAGGCTCGGCCTTATGCCTGGTGTTTTGTTCCACTCTTGCCGCCCTAGTTTCCGTCATACCGGTATTATGTTCCCGGATTTTGCGTTCCGTATGCGCTCGGGTGATTTATGGGACCCCCTTGACAGTTCGCTTTGAGTAAAACTCCTCCAGCAAGGCTCAACCTTGGTTTTACCATTTGCCTCACCGCCACCTACCTTTCCCTTGGGAGTAATTAACCCAAGGGTCATCTTTACTTTAGTCCCCCCGGGCCAATGCTTGTCTAAGTGTTGGTCCAAACCGAGCGATGTCCGACGCCCCCTGGGTAACCAGGGTCTATGCCAACCCGACGTCTTGCTCATCCGGTGTGCCCTGAGAACGAGATATGTGCAGCTCCTATCGGGATTTGTCGGCACAGCGGGCGGCTTTGCTGGTCTTGTTTTACCATTGTCAAAATGTCTTGTAAACCGGGATTCCAAGACTGATCGGCTCTTCCTAGGAGAAGGTATATCCTTCGTTGATCGCGAGAGCTTATCATGGGCTAAGTTGGGACACCCCTGCAGGGTATAAACTTTCGAGAGCCGTGCCCGTGGTTATGTGGCAGACGGGAATTTATTAATGTCCGGTTGTAGATAACTTGACACCAGATCCGAATTAAAACGCATCAACCGCATGTGTAGCTGTGACGGTCTCTTCTCGGCGGAGTCCGGGAAGTGAACACGGTTTCTGTGTTATGATTGACGTAAGTAGGAGTTCAGGATCACCTCTTGATCATTACTAGTTGACGACCATTCCATTGCTTCTCTTCTCGATCTTATTTGCGTATGTTAGCCACCATAGATGCTTAGTCGCTACTGCAACCTCACCACCTTACCCCTTCCTCACCCATTAAGCTTTGCTAGTCTTGATACCCATGGTAATGGGATTGCTGAGTCCTCGTGGCTCACAGATTACTACAACAAAGTTGCAGGTACAGGTTATGCGATGATCTTGACGCGAGAGCGATGTTCCTTGATTTGGAGTTCTTCTTCTGCTTCTTCTTCGATCAGGGGATAGGTTCTAGGTCGGCAGCCTGGGCTAGCAGGGTGGATGTCGTTTGAGTTTCTATTTGTGATTCATCCGTAGTCGGATGGTGCTCTTATGTAAGATGATGTTGTATTCGTGTGGCGTTGTATGCCTTTTGTATGTATCCCTTTCTATTATGTAATGTTGATGTAATGATATCCACCTTGCAAAAGCGTCTTCAAGATGCGTTTCTATCCTTGGTGGGACCTTCAAGTTCCTTTAGGATAGGGTCGCATCTTGGGCGTGACAAGTTGGTATCAGAGCCTCGACCGACCCTAGGAGCCCCCTTGATTGATCGTGTAGTTTGGCCGTTGTTGAGTCTAGAAGAAAACTAATTTCGGAGTCTAGTTATATCGGAGAGTAGGAATTCTTTTTACTCCTCAGCCCCTTCGTCGCTCTGGTAAGGAATCTTGACGTAGATGTTTTGAACTACTCCTCTTCCCCTTCAAATTTTTCTTTAGGATCACGCAGTTAGTTTTTCGGTCGTTATTTCTCAGCTCTTTTCATCCCGTGCATTTCTCGTCAAGTTGACTCGAGCCTCTTCATCTTTGCCAAGTTGAATCCTCAGTTGTTTTCTTTTGCCACCCGCCCACCCTTTTTTTTCTTCTCGGAGTCGGAGTCCGCAATTGAGTATCCTTCCTACTCGTGCAAAATCTTTGCTTTCTTTCCTCAATGATTTCAACCGGTGTTTTCTCTTCAAGATATTCGTAAATTTTTCCCTTCCAAGTGCCTTTGTTTTCCCGCCCTCCCACCCTTTTCTTCCCGGAGTCTGACTCTCTCTCGACCATCAATTTCATTCGTGTGGAACCTCTTCAGTCTTCCCTCAATTATCTTAACTAGTGAATTCTCGTCTCGTTCGTCGTTCTTCATCCCTTTATTTTTCCGGTGCACTCAATTCAAGTTTTTCGGGTTGATCACATTCTTTTCCTTGAATCAAGTGTTCTCCTCGCTCGTTTGCCTCTCGCCATTCAATCATTCCAGAGTTCAAGACACCTCAGGAGATTTGTCTGTGTTCCAATTAATTCGAGGTTGTCATCTCATTCAAATATTTCAATTGTTCCGGTGCATCATCTATCTTTTCAACAATCCTTTTGAGCGGTGTTATCTCTCTAGTGGGCCCTAACCCACAGGTTTTTCGTGATCTTACGACTTTTCTAATTTCCCGGAGCTATTCTCAAACCCGTTTCAAAGTTTGACGTAAGTATGAATTTCATCAGCCAGATGCCATCTCCAAGATCGCTTTCAAATTCTTTTCATCTTTGGTTCAATCCTTCCTCTTTTTTTTTCATTCTCCCGGAGTATCTCAGTAATTTTGGTAGTGTTTTCTGTCATCATTTGAAGATCGAAGAAGAGTTTTTCCTCTAAATCCTGTCTACTCTCGAAGTTTCATGGTTCTAGTTCCATATTATCCTCGCAAATTACCCCGTTTGTCAGAAATTCTTTTCATCCATCCGGAGTATTTCAAGAGTTGTTTTCCGTCTCAATCATCTGGAGGCCATCATTCCAGTTATCGCGGTGCTCCGTTCAAGTGTTCTTTAATCAGCTCATGATCTCTTTGTTCTTTTGCATCTAAATCCCCTCTAGCTTATTGGTTCTTCTAATTATTCCCGGTGATTCTCACTTTCATCAGTCAATTCCAAATTCTTACGGTGGTTCGTTCAAGATAATTTTCCTTGTTTATCATATTAATCCATTCGTTCTTTTCAATCCTACCGGTGGTTCATGAAGACCTTCTCAAGTTTGCGATATGTCACTTCTCAATCCTTTTCAAGAAGAATAAGTAATATGCAAAATCCATTGCTTGTCATCAATTTAATTTGATGAAGGATAAGCATACAATAAATCTTATTCTTATTTCATCCAAGTGATTAATCCCTTTCTTCGGAGTTTGCTCCTGATGAATAAACTCTAGTTCCAAGTGTTTTCATATTTTCGTTTCCGGAGTTCAAATTTCCTCGGCCATTTCGTCGGAACCTCCATCTAAATCACCGCAAGGTTTTAATCTTATTCTTTTCAAGCTTCAATTCGATGTCATCATCCTTTTATTACCGGAGTTCTTCATGGTGGTTCTTCATGATTTAATTCATTCTTCAAGAGTTCATCAAGATTCTTGTTGGAGCAATTCAAGTATCTTTTCTTCTCGCGTCTCGAAGTGCAATTAATTCTTCGTTTTCTTTTGAAGTTTAGTTTTGCATTTCTTCGTTCTTCTCAGATACTCAGACATTGGTTGTGGTATAATTTCACCGCAAGTTTTGAGTTTTTTTGATAAGTCCACAACAATCTTATTCTTTTCGTTGTTGATTTTCTCAACAATTCCACTTAAACCTTCCTTCTAAAGATGCTTTCTATTTCATTCGTGGCACAAGTTGTCATTTTGATCTTCGTTCTTTTCATTTAACTTTTTCAATTCTTTCCGTAGGTTTTGTGTCATGTCTTCATCAAGTATCATTCCATCCTCGCAAGTTCATGTTCTATTCTTTCCATGTTCAGCAGGAGTGCTGCCTAAATCCTTTCAGCCTTAGTCGTTTCTTATCTCGTTCTAACCGGAGTGGTTTCATAGTCTATCAGATTCCGTGAGCTTTTTATTCTCGTCATTCTCGGCGTCCCTCTCTTCTTCTCGAGGGTCTCGATTCTTTGCTTCTTCTCTTGAGTTCTTGTTTCACCTCATCCCTTTTCCCCTCCGTCTCGGTCCTAAGATCTTGGGATGAGATCTCTTGTAAGTAGAGGAGAGTTGTAACGCCCCAGATTTGATGCGCCAGGTGTCTGCTAGTTATTCGCTGTCAGTGCCATGTCATTTGCTTGCGTGTTGCATTTTGCCATGTCATCATGTGCATCTCATTTTGCATACGTGTTCGTCTCATGCATCCGAGCATTTTCCCCGTTGTCCGTTTTGCAATCCGGCACTCCTATGTCCTCCGGCATCCCCCTTTTGCCTCTTTTTGTGTGCGGTTGTTAAACATTCCCGGAATGGACCGAGGCTTGCCAAGCGGCCTTGGTACACCACCGGTAGACCGCCTGTCAAGTTTCGTGCCATTTGGAGTTCGTTTGATGCTCCAACGGTTAACCGGGTAACCGTAAAAGCCCTATTTGTGTTGCAGCCCAACACCCCTCCAAAGTGGCCCAAAACCCATCCTAACCCCCTCCATGCTCTCGGTCGTTCGATCATGATCGCGTGGCCGAAAACCGCTCCTCATTTGGACTCTCCTAGCTCCCTCTATCTATAAATAGGTCCTCCCCCTCCAAATTTCACGGATGATTCCTCCCGAAACCCTAGCCAAACTCCTCCCCGCGCCGCCGGACGCGTCCGCGTCGCGCCGGACATGTTCGACCCGCTCCGCCGCTACCACGTGTCGCCGCCCGATTCGCCTGACCCGCTCCGCCGCCGTTTATTGCGCCCGGCCCAGCCCAAGCGTCCGGCCCCCACGAGCCTAGCGCCGCGCCCGCCGCCTGGGATCTCCGCGCCTCAGCGCCCGCCCCTCCGCCGGCCACCTCGCCGCCCGGCGCCAGGCGACCGCCGCCGCCGCGACCTCGCCCGGAGTGCGCCGCCTCCGCCCCAGGTCGCCGTCCCCGTCGCCCTCTTTCCCTCTCCTTCTCCTCCCCCTGCCTCACCCTCTCTCTCCCTACGCGAAGCTTCCTCGAGCTCCTCGCCGGAGCTCCGCCGCCGCCCCGCCGTCCGCCGCCGTCGCCGCGGATTTGCTCGGGCCGGACCGGATCCGGCTGTCCCCGACCTTCCCGGCACCGTCCCGCGCCCCCAGCGGCTTCCTCCTCGTCGGATCCGGCCTTCCCCGCCCCGGGTTCGTCTTCTCCGGCCGTCCCCGAGCCCACTCCGGCGAACCTCAAAGTCCGTGCAAAACTCGAGGTTGACCTCCAGATTTCCCCGTCCCTGAAATATTTGCATTATGGTCCCCTGTTCAACGCATCATAACTCTGCATCCGTAGCTCCGTTTCATGCGTGTAATATGTCAGATTTTTCGTCTCAACGTGTACTTCATTTCATTCCATTGCATCATATTCATTGGGTTCCATCTTAATGCCTGAATCATCATTGCAAGAGTGCTAGTTGATGTTAAACTACTGGAACTGTTATAACTTGATGATTTGTCATTTTTGCCATGTTTGATATGTGCATCTTATGAGCATGTGCTCTACATGTGTTTTGAACTATGTCATGCCATCTTTACAGGGGTGCTATCCATGTATTTTTGTGAGTCTTGTACCTAGTGAATAAAGCTTGTTAAGTAGGGTACTTGCTATTGCTGTTTTGCATGTTTGAATGTGCTATATCATGATGCTATGTTAACCTGCTTCTACAAGTCATTCTATGCATAATATGGAGATGTTCACTAAGGATGATTTGTTATACATGTATTGCTCTATCCATTCATGACCCTGGTTGCATTTATAGCTTGCTGTAACATGTTGTTAACTTGCCCTCAAAACTGTCTGCCTGTTAACATTAAGTTCAATGTTGCCATGATTGTTTCTAGTGATCCATGCACCCTATGAACTTGCTCTTGCCATGCTTAGCTTCATAAACATGTCTTCTTACTGTTGGTTGCCTTGCCATGCCATTTATTGCTCTGTGGTGAGTGGTTCAAGCTCACCAACCTGCCTTCTTATTGTTGTTCCTGCCATGTATGCATCTGTCATATCATTTGTCATGTTTACATGGGTGCCATCATATCTTCTGATCCTTTTTGGCTCATGGTCAGTAAAGGACTTTTGTTCTATGTATTTAGTAGTAGCATGCCATGCCTTTGTTTAGCATGTTAAGTTCCTGTAGCATGCTGTTTGATAGCTCTAAACATTGCAACCTGATGTTATTCCTGCTAAGTCTGAAACTGTTATTATTTGCAATCTTGCCATGTCCTTTTGAGCATGTTCTAGTCTTTTCTGGAGATAGCACAGCGTTCATGTTTTATCATGCTTTACCTGTACTTCATGCCCATGCCTTTTGTTATTACTTTGAGATGCTGTAGCATATTGTCTTGATGCTTGCTAGATGCCTAGTTGCTATTTTGGGCAGCTTGTCCTTTAAACTTGTATAGAGTGTATGTGTTGAACCGTTGCTCCGTTTTGAGTGTGCTCTATATGAAACTTGCTTGATTTTGCATGAACTTCCATATTATCATGTTGCATCCATGTTTTGAGAGTGTTTGCTTGATGTTTGTATGCATTTTGCATAAATGCCATGTTTGACTTCTTTTGCTCATATCTTCTAGGCCGTAGCTCCGAACTAAATGAACATTATATGGAACTTGACTAGAATTTCGTGTAGATCCTCTTGGTGCCCTTTAACTTGCTGTTTAACAACTTCAACTTAATGTTTGTTCAGATCTGGACCAACTTTGAAACTTGCACATGAGGACTTACCGGAATTGTTATATGTTGTTTCCTGCCTCATTTAAACTTGCTTTGATGTGTTGTTCTTGTTTGCATCTTCTCTTACCATGAGTAGCCTCATCTAGATTTCTCATGCATCACGCTTGGTTGTGCATCATGTCTTGTCTATGTGTGGTGTGTTTACTATGTTGTGTGCTTCTTCTTCTTCTCGATAGTCCCCGTTTCGTTGCGATCATGAGGATTCCTTCGTCTACGCTTGGTTTGTCTTCGTGGCTTCATCTTCTTCATGGACTCATTCTTCTTCCTAGCGGGATTTCAGGCAAGATGACCATCACCTTGGATCTCACTACTATCATTGCTATGCTAGTTGCTTCGTTCTATCGCTTTACTGCGCTTCCTATCATTTGCTCTTCAAGCCTCCCAAATTGCCATGTCAGCCTCTAACCTTTTTCACCCTTCCTAGCAAACCGTTGTTTGGCTATGTTACCGCTTTGCTCAGCCCCTCTTATAGCGTTGTTAGTTGCAGGTGAAGTTGAAAATTGCTCCATGATGGACAGGATTATGTTGGGATATCACAATATCTTTTATTTAATTAATGCATCTATATACTTGGTAAAGGGTGGAAGGCTCGGCCTTATGCCTGGTGTTTTGAGCCACTCTTGCCGCCCTAGTTTCCGTCATACCGGTATTATGTTCCCGGATTTTGCGTTCCTTACGCGCTCGGGTGATTTATGGGACCCCATTGACAGTTCGCTTTGAATAAAACTCCTCCAGCAAGGCTCAACCTTGGTTTTACCATTTGCCTCACCGCCACCTACCTTTCCCTTGGGAGTAATTAACCCAAGGGCCATCTTTACTTTATCCCCCCGGGCCAATGCTTGTCTAAGTGTTGGTCCAAACCGAGCGATGTCCGGCGCCCCCTGGGCAACCAGGGTCTATGCCAACCCGACATCTTGCTCATCCGGTGTGCCCTGAGAACGAGATATGTGCAGCTCCTATCGGGATTTGTCAGCACAGCGGGCGGCTTTGCTGGTCTTGTTTTACCATTGTCGAAATGTCTTGTAAACCGGGATTCTGAGACTGATCGGGTCTTCCTAGGAGAAGGTATATCCTTCGTTGATCGCGAGAGCTTATCATGGGCTAAGTTGGGACACCCCTACAGGGTATAAACTTTCGAGAGCCGTGCCCGCGGTTATGTGGCAGATGGGAATTTATTAATGTCCGCTTGTAGATAACTTGACACCAGATCCGAATTAAAACGAATCAACCGCATGTGTAGCTGTGATGGTCTCTTCTCGGCGGAGTCCGGGAAGTGAACACGGTTTCTGTGTTATGATTGACGTAAGTAGGAGTTCAGGATCACCTCTTGATCATTACTAGTTGACGACCATTCCATTGCTTCTCTTCTCGCTCTTATTTGCGTATGTTAGCCACCATATATGCTTAGTCGCTGCTGCAACCTCACCACCTTACCCCTTCCTCACCCATTAAGCTTTGCTAGTCTTGATATCCATGGTAATAGGATTGCTGAGTCCTCGTGGCTCACAGATTACTACAACAACAGATGCAGGTATAGGTTATGCAATGATCTTGACGCGAGAGCGATGTTCCTTGATTTGGAGTTCTTCTTCTGCTTCTTCTTCGATGAGCGGATAGGTTCCAGGTCGGCAGCCTGGGCTAGCAGGGTGGATGTCGTTTGAGTTTCTGTTTGTGATTCATCCATAGTCGGATGGTGCTCTTATGTAAGATGATGTTGTATTCGTGTGTGGTTGTATGCCTTTTGTATGTATCCCTTTCTATTATGTAATGTTGATGTAATGATATCCACCTTGCAAAAGCGTCTTCAAGATGCGCTTCTATCCTTATTGGGACCTTCGAGTTCCTTTAGGATAGGGTCGCATCTTGGGCGTGACAAGTTGGTATCAGAGCCTCGACCGACACTAGGATCCCCCTTGATTGATCGTGTAGTTTGGCCGTTGTGAGTCTAGAAGAAAACGGTTTTTGGAGTCTAGCTATATCGGAGAGTAGGAATTCTTTTTACTCCTCAGCCTCTTCGTCGCTCTGGTAAGGAATCTTGACGTAGATGTTTTGAACTACTCCTCTTCCCCTTCAATTTTTTTTAGGATCACGCGGTTAGTTTTTCGGTTGTTGGTTCTCAGCTCTTTTCATCCCGTGCATTTCTCGTCAAGTTGACTCGAGCCTCTTCATCTTTGCCAAGTTGAATCCTCAGTTGTTTTCTTTTCCCACCCTCCCACCCTTTTTTTCTTCTCAGAGTCGGATTCCGCAATTGAGTATCCTTCCTACTCGTGCGAAGTCTTTGCTTGCTTTCCTCAATGATTTCAACCGGTGTTTTCTCTTCAAGATATTCATAAATTTTTCCCTTCCAAGTGCCTTTGTTTTCCCGCCCTCCCACCCTTTTCTTCCCGGAGTCTGACTCTCTCTCGACCATCAATTTCATTCGTGCGGAACCTCTTCAGTCTTCCCTCAATTATCTCAACCAGTGAATTCTCGTCTCGTTCATCATTCTTCATTCCTTTCTTTTTCCGGTGCACTCAATTCAAGTTTTTTGGGTTGATCACATTCTTTTCCTTGAATGAAGTGTTCTCCTCGCTCGTTTGCCTCTCGCCATTCAATCATTCCGGAGTTCAAGACACCTCAGGAGATTTGTCTATGTTCCAATTAATTCGAGGTTGTCATCTCATTCAAATATTTCAATTGTTCCGGTGCATCATCTATCTTTTCAACATTCCTTTTCAACGGTGTTATCTCTCCAGTGGGCCCTAACCCACAGGTTTTTTCCCAGGATCTTACCTGACTTTTCTAATTTCCCGGAGCTATTCTCAAACCCGTTTCAAAGTTTGACGTAAGTATGAATTTCATCAGCCAGATGCCATCTCCAAGATCGCTTTCAAATTCTATTCATCTTTGATTCAATCCTTCCTCTCTTTTTTTTCATTCTCCCGGAGTATCTCAGTAATTTTGGTTGTGTTTTCCGTCGTCATTTGAAGATCGAAGAAGAGTTTTTCCTCTAAATCCTGTCTATTCTCTCGAAGTTTCATGGTTCTAGTTCCATATTATCCTCGCAAATTACCCCGTTTGTCAGAAATTCTTTTCATCCATACGGAGTATTTCAAGAGTTGTTTTCTGTCTCAATCATCTGGAGGCCATCATTCCAGTTATCGCGGTGCTCCGTTCAAGTGTTCTTTAATCAGCTCATGATCTCTTTGTTCTTTTGCATCTAAATCCCCTCTAGCTTATTGGTTCTTCTAATTCTTCCTGGTGATTCTCTCTTTCATCAGTCAATTCCAAATTCTTACGGTGGTTCGTTCAAGATAATTTTCCTTGTTTATCATATTAATCCATTCGTTCTTTTCAATCCTACCGGTGGTTCATGAAGACCTTCTCAAGTTTGCAATATGTCACTTCTCAATCCTTTTCAAGAAGAATAAGTAATATGCAAAATCCATTGCTTGTCATCAATTTAATTTGATGAAGGATAAGCATACAATAAATCTTATTCTTATTTCATCCAAGTGATTAATCCCTTTCTTCGGAGTTTGCTCCTGATGAATAAACTCTAGTTCCAAGTGTTTTCATATTTTCGTTTCCGGAGTTAAAATTTCCTCGGCCATTTCGTCGGAACCTCCATCTAAATCACCGCAAGGTTTTAATCTTATTCTTTTCAAGCTTCAATTCGATGTCATCATCCTTTTATTACCGGAGTTCTTCATGGTGGTTCTTCATGATTTAATTCATTCTTCAAGAGTTCATCAAGATTCTTGTTGGAGCAATTCAAGTATCTTTTCTTCTCGCGTCTCGAAGTGCAATTAATTCTCCGTTTTCTTTTGAAGTGGAGTTTTGCATTTCTTCGTTCTTCTCAGATACTCAGACATTGGTTGTGGTATAATTTCACCGCAAGTTTTGAGTTGTTTTTGATAAGTCCACAACAAGCTTATTCTTTTCGTTGTTGATTTTCTCAACAATTCCGCTTAAACCTTCCTTCTAAAGATGCTTTCTATTTCATTCGTGGCACAAGTTGTCATTTTGATCTTCGTTCTTTTCATTTAACTTTTTCAATTCCTTCCGTAGGTTTTGTGTCATGTCTTCATCAAGTATCATTCCATCCTCGCAAGTTCATGTTCTATTCTTTCCATGTTCAGCAGGAGTGCTGCCTAAATCCTTTCAGTCTTAGTCGTTTCTTATCTCGTTCTAACCGGAGTGGTTTCATAGTCTATCAGATTCCGTGAGCTTTCGATTCTCGTCATTCTCGTCGTCCCTCTCTTCTTCTCGAGGGTCTCGATTCTTTGCTTCTTCTCTTGAGTTCTTGTTTCACCTCATCCCTTTTCCCCTCCGTCTCGGTCCTAAGATCTTGGGACGAGATCTCTTGTAAGTAGAGGAGAGTTGTAACGCCCCGGATTTGATGCGCCAGGTGTCTGCCAGTTATTCGCCGTCAGTGCCATGTCATTTGCTTGCGTGTTGCATTTTGCCATGTCATCATGTGCATCTCATTTTGCATACGTGTTCGTCTCATGCATCCGAGCATTTTCCCCGTTGTCCATTTTGCAATCCGGCACTCCTATGTCCTCCGGCATCCCCCTTTTGCCTCTTTTTGTGTGCGGGTGTCAGAATGGACCGAGGCTTGCGAAGCGGCCTTGGTACACCACCGGTAGACCGCCTGTCAAGTTTCGTGCCATTTGGAGTTCGTTTGATGCTCCAACGGTTAACCGAGTAACCGTAAAAGCCCTCTTTGTGTTGCAGCCCAACACCCCTCCAAAGTGGCCCAAAACCAATCCTAACCCCATCCATGCTCTCAGTCGTTCGATCACGATCGCGTGGCCGAAAACCGCTCCTCATTTGGACTCTCCTAGCTCCCTCTATCTATAAATAGGTCCTCCCCCTCCAAATTTCACGGATGATTCCTCCCGAAACCCTAGCCAAACTCCTCCTCACACGGGACGCGTCTGTCGCCACGGACGTGTCCGACCCGCTCACGCCGCTGCCACGTGTCGCCGCCCGATTCGACCGACCCGCTCCGCCGCCCGTTTATTATCGCTGACCCGCCAGTTCAAGGTCTGCCCTCATGAGCCTAGCGCCGCCGCCCGCCGCCGGGATCTCCGCGCCTCTCGGCCCCGGCCCCTCCGCCCACCACCTCGCCGCCCGGCGCCAGCGACCGCCGCCAGTGACCTCACCCGGAGGCGCGCCTCCGCCCAGTCGCCGTCCCGTCGCCCTCTTTCCCTCTCCCTCTCCTCCCCTGCCTCACCTCTCTCTCCCCTACGCAAAGCTTCCTCGAGCTCCTCGCCGAGCTCCGCCGCCCTCCGCCGTCCGCCCGCCGCCCTGATTTGCTCGGGCCGGACCGGATTCGGCTGTCCCCGACCTTCCCGGCACCGTCCCGCGCCCCCACCGGCTTCCTCCTCGTCGGATCCGGCCTTCCCCGCCCCGGGTTCGTCTTCTCCGGCCGTCCCCGAGCCCACTCCGGCGAACCTCAAAGTCCGTGCAAAACTCGAGGTTGACCTCCAGATTTCCCCGTCCCTGAAATATTTGCATTATGGTCCCCTGTTCAACGCATCATAACTCTGCATCCATAGCTCTGTTTCATGCGTGTAATATGTCAAATTGTTCGTCTCAACGTGTACTTCATTTCATTCCATTGCATCATATTCATTGGGTTCCATCTTAATGCCTGAATCATCGTTGCAAGAGTGCTAGTTGATGTTAAACTGCTGGAACTGTTATAACTTGATGATTTGTCATTTTTGCCATGTTTGATGTGTGCATCTTATGAGCATGAGCTCTACATGTGTTTTGAACTATGTCATGCCATCTTTAGACGGGTGCTATCCATGTATTTTTGTGAGTCTTGTACTTAGTGAATAAAGCTTGTTAAGTAGGGTACTTGCTATTGCTGTTTTGCATGTCTGAATCTGCTATATCATGATGCTATGTTAACCTGCTTCTACAAGTCATTCTATGCATAATATGGAGATATGCTACGCTTCGGTGGCGCACCCGCGCAGCAACGGTCAGGCTGAGCGAGCCAACGCAGAGGTCCTGAGGGGCCTCAAGACCAGAACCTTCAAGAAGAAGCTGGAGGCCTGCGGCAGGGGCTGGTACGACGAGCTCTAGTCCGTGATGTGCTCGATCCGCACGACCGCAACCAAGCCGGCTGGCGAGACCCTATTCTTTCTGGTCTACGGAGCTGAAGCCGTTCTCCCTCACAAGGTCAGACGTCGTTCCGCGCGGGTCCTGGCGTTCGATGAAGCGCAGCAGGACGCCATGCGGGGGACGGATCTCTTGCTGGGGGAGGAGCATCGCCGAGAGGCCGCCCTGCGGGCGGCGAGGTACCAACAAGCATTGCGGCGATACCACTACCGCAACATCCTCCCCAGGACTCTCGAGATAGGGGACCTCGTACTCAGATGGGTTCTCTCCAGGGAAGGGCTGCATAAGCTCTCTCCCATGTGGGAGGGCCCGTTCAAGGTTGTTCATGTTTTCAGGCCCGGCTCTGCGCGCTTGGAGACCCAGGAGGGAGTGCCCATCCAAAACGCGTGGAACATCGAACACCTCCGAAGGTTTTACCCCTAAAAAAGGCCCGGTGCCTATGAAGAAGGCGAACGCCTGTGAAGTTGCTGTGTTTTGAAAAAGGCCCGGTGCCTGTGAAGAAGGTGAATGCCTGTGAAGTTGCTGTGTTTTGGAAAAGGCCCGGTGCCTGTGAAGAAGGCGAATGCCTGTGAAGTTGCTGTGTTGTGGAAAGGCCCGGTGCCTGTGAAGAAGGCGAACGCCTGTGAAGCAAATGTGTTTTGGAAAAGGCCTAGTGCCTGTGAAGAAGGCAAATGCCTGTGAAGCTCGCTGCCCGTGACACTCTCACGTAATAATGAGTGGGGCTGTACACGCCCCGGAGTCTCCGGAGTGCCGCCGTCGGGCCTCGGGGGCTCCCGCCCATGCCCAGTGGCAGCACTTAGCTCCGCGCTGGTGAGAAGACGTCGAAGACTAGACTAGGTGCCGGACGCGGCCTTTTTCATTTGCTTTCTACAGTTGGCATGTTTGTTCCTATTTGAAGTTTTTTCCAAAGCTGTTGCCGTTTCAAGCTCGCGACTCTTCCGTTTTGCTTGTTCGTTTCGTTTTCTCCCGCGCAAAGTCTCGCGAGGGGGGAGCGTGGGCACCCTCATGAGCGTTTTCTGCCCAGCAATTTGGATCTTCCCTATTTGAGTCCGCCACGGAAGCACCCCTCCTAGTCCGTGCCCCACGGGCATCGCGACACGATCGCGGGGCCTGGGTTGGTCCCCCTCACTACCAAGGCTGGGGACTACCCCTGCTAACTAAACTCTGCAGGGCACAAGGCGCAGGACGAGGCACCGGCCTCGGGAGGCGAGGACCACGATGAGCCCCCCAAGATAAGTGGTTTTCACGCATAGACGCACAAAATGAAAACATAGCACATAAGCAGTAGAAACAACGCACCAATTAAAATAGCAACAGTTCAGCACACCCAGCGGGGCAACGGATTACATTCTTTTCGCAGGAAAGAGAGGAAAGCAAAAGGGGGACGACTTGCTCGGCGCCAGCTCTCAGCGAAGGCTCGTACTCCCTCCGAAGCTCAGCTGGATTCCGCCTCCCTCTTCACCGGAGCACGGTGGCGGGCCGACCCGCTGCCCTCTCCCAGACGAGGACGACGAGGAGGGGGCTGGTCGCGACCATCGCTGGAGGAGCTCCTATCCAAAGGGGAGTCGCCGTAGCTTGGTGGACCTCGGGCCCCGCCGCCCGTGCGCCCTTCGCCCCCTTCACCACGACCAACGTCGGGGCTGGGCGCATGACTACGATCATCGTCTTCAGGACAACAACCGGCACGGCGGCCGTCTTCCCCGAACACCCTCAAGTAGAGGATGGCGTCGCCGTCAAACTTGAAGTGCAGAGTGCAACGTCGACGCAGGCCGCACGCGCGGGCAAATGTTTGCCAACCACGGGTCAAGGCCGCCTCCCCGGCGGTGGAGACCTCCAGGGTAGCCTAAGAGGACCTGCTGCAACAACCATCTGCTTGAAGCCAAAGGCCGCCTGGGGCACCAGCCGGAAGCTCACATATGAAGAAACGGGGAAGCTGTAGCCAGGTGCCGGTCGGGTCCGCCGACCACATGACGAACTCCGTCAGCACCTCCACCGAGCGGAAGCGCGGCCTTGGGGGTCGCCTAACCTCAGCGTACCTCTCGGTGGCAGCTGGACGCCCACTACCGCGCAGAGGGCTGCTTCCACGACCTCGGGAAGCCGCAGTAGGGACAGCAGGGTGCTTGCGAGGGTGGCCCCGGCCGCGCTTGGTCAGAGGGGAGCCGGGCCCTTCCTGGCGTGCCTTCCCTTTCTCCGCAGCCGAGAACCTCTTCGGTGGAGCCATGGGGATGGCGAGCAACCAAGAAGAAGACGAAGAGTAGCGGGAAGAGATGAACCGGAGGGGCTCGCACCGTTCCGTACATATAGCCGAGGGAGGCCAACCGTCGACCTCCGCGGTCACAGGTAATCATGACCCGTTTTGCATGCAGGGACTCGTCAAATTGTGTAGTTGCCGAGGCGTCGTGGGGGAGCCAGGACGCCCATGTCCAATCAACCGCCACGCGGTGCCCAAGGCCGCAGGCTATTGGGGCCCGCGTCGCTTCGCACTTGCCTCTTCGCTTCTCTACTAAGCCAAGCCCAAGCGTGCCTTGGGCCTGGGGGCTACTGTCAGCGTTCTGGGAATGGGGGTACCCAGACTTGCCTGCCTGCGGCCTGCGGCGTGGCTCAAGGAGTGGCCCAATACGGCCCATATTCATTAACACATGCTCAAGACCCTCGCGAGGGGCCAAGCCTTACGGGGCTGACGACAGGAGGCTTCCTCAGGCACGGCCTCGTCAAGCTGGCTCACGAGGAGGGGGAGAGATCAAGGCGGGGTACCTCACGAGGTGCCCGTGATGCAAGCCATGACGACCAAGGCGCAGGCGGGCGCCAGGCGGGCGCCGGCCTGTGCAGAGTCCTAGTTTCCCCTTTGGTGTAAAGGGGGCAAGCGCAGACAAGGGTATCAAGCAAAGGCAACCATTTCGGTGCAACAAGACCAAGACCAGCAGGACGGTAGAACGGAGGTCATCCTGGAGCCGAAGCCAGCATCATCATCAGGATCTTTTGGCAGGCGAGGACCAACTTTAGTCAGGATAAGTGTACTAGATGTTCTCCTTCAAAATGGCCAATTGTTGGCGCCCTTCCCGCTCAATATTTGAGAAGAGGCCCGGGGCCTTCGCCTATAAATAGGACTAGCCACCCACAAGGTAGGGGCATCTGGAGATCAACCAGATAGAGAGAGAGAGAGAGGTGACTGAACTCCCCTAACAGTTCATCGCACCACCCAAGAACAGACCCTCGCGAGGCTGTTCTTCCCTTGTACTGTTCCTCATCAGCCCCAGAGGCAATCCACACACCACAAACTGGAGTAGGGTATTACACCACAATGGTGGCCTAAACCAGTATAAATCTTGTGTCCCTTGCGTTGTCCTTCATGTAGTTTAGATCCTTGCGAGGCGGTGAAACACGGGTAGGCTGAGGGTGTGATTTCCGCGCGCACCCCAGTGTTCGAACCTCAAGGGTCTGCCGGAACCCGAAATCCAACAGCAACAATGTCCGCGGGCATGACCGTGTATCTGTTCCTAGCATGAGAATCAAACAAAGCAGGTGCAGGCAACAGAATGATATCACAGGTATCCGCACTGAATACGAAGTTGTAGCGAAGAGGGTTAAGTGGCTCAGTGGCATCAAGAAAAGTGGTGGTCCACCATCGACTGGCGATCTGAGTAAACTCTAGGTAACAGATAATCATTGTGGCGTATCGGAATATTAAAACGTCCCGCTAGGCCAGTGGCATAAATAACACCATGGATTTTGCTCTTAATTCTGTTAAGGTGCAGACGACGTGCGATGATAGCCCTAGGTTATAGGTGTGATCATTGTGAAGTGCACGACGTAAAATGACAAGGTTAGGGGCACTAAGTATACTGCTCTTCTCTCTAGCAGTCAAACACTTGGTGATAAATAAAGCAAAGTAACACACGGAATGAAACTGTAGACTAGTGGCTGTGGCTTTCGACACGCTCTTCCCCCCACCCACTGTCAAGGTGAGAAGAAAGTCCTCGTACTCTACCGGTTTAGGCTCTCTTAATTTCTCTTCAAACAGAATTAGACATATCTCACAAAATTCAGTGAGTGGTATGTGACGTGTTTTAAAATATAAATTAAACCGCACAGCAGGAGGTTCATGCCTATTCAGAAAATAATTTTTTTGCACAAAGAAGTTCGTGAGGGTACGTTGTTGGTCACACTCATCTGCGAGGAAGTTGGTAATTACAACATTTTCAATGAATTGCGTGAACTCTTGGTGGAATCCGGCTTCTTCCATGAAGGCAATGTGCGGCCATTCACATGGCCGGACCTCCGTCCATCGCGTGGTGTTGATGTCACCAGCCGATGATTCACCCGTGACTCCCTTGGCATTCTTCTTAGATGAACTCCTTCTAAAAAGGTCCATCTTCCTAAGAACAAATTTCTGAAATTTTTGGGCCACAAATTTTTTTCAACAAAACTTCACAAGATTGATAGCAACTACTCATATGGATGTCTAGGGACTATATCAAAGATTCAAACTACTTAGAACTCAAAGAATTCAACATGCATGCTCATTTACAACAACACTAAGAGTAGTTAATTACTCAAAATATAAACCACTAGAACAAAAACTAATTGGAGCAATGGAGGAGTCACATACCAAGTAGCAATCCCCCAAAGCAGTTTCAGAAACGGAGCTTCAAGCAAAGGATCGAAATCCGCGGGTTTGAGAGTAAGAATAGGGGAGAGAGAGCTACGAAGATTATTTCCGGGGTAGGTGATGATATGGGCTGAAGGGATAAGTGAGGGGGCCTTGTGGGGCCCACTACCCACCAGGGCGCAATTGGGGTAGCTGGCGTGCCCTAGTGCCTAGTGGGCACCAGGGGCACCCCCTGTGATGTTATTTGTACCAAAAATTCTTAAATATTTAGAAAAATTGTGTCAAAATTTTAGTTCATTCCGAGCACTTTTATTTTTGGGCACTTTTTAATTGCACGGAAAATTCAGAAAACAGGATAAACATGGAATTTTATTGTAGTTAACTAAAAAGTACAGAAAACTAAAAGTAAGGACAGAAGGTTATTCTCACTAAGTTCATCGACCACATGTCTCTCAAAAATAATCCATTAATAAGGTTGATCAAGTATTATCAACAACCACATTCTATAGCATGAACTCGAAGAACTTTCGTAAAACACTAAGTTACCTCAACAGGGATATGCATCTCCACAACAAAAAGTGCTTCATTTTTTTGACAGTAGGTAGAGGGAGTTGAAAACTTCCAATAGTAATTGTGAGAGATTTTTCAATAACATTAATACCATTCACTTGGAATTGTTTCTTCGGAAAGTACAGCATATGCTCATTACCATTGATATGAAAAGTGAATTTGCTTTTATTGCAATCAATAATAGCCCCTGTAGTGTTCAAAAAGGGTCTACTAAGGATAATCAACATGTTGTTGTCCTCGGGCATCTCAAGTATAACAAAGTCTATTAAGAGAGTAACGTTCGCAACAACATCGGGGACATCCTCACAAATAACGATAGATATGGCAGTTGATTTGTCAGCCATTTGCAAAGACATTTTAGTAGGTGTGAGTTTATTCAAATCAAGTCTTTTATATAAATAGAAAGGCATAACACTAACACCAGCTCCTAAATCACATAAAGTAGCTTTAACATAATTTCTTTTAATGGAGCATGGTATAGTTGGTATTCCTGAATCACCTAGTTTCTTAGGTACTCCATCCTTGAAAGAATAATTAGCAAGCATAGTGGAGATTTCAGCTTCAGGTATTTTCCTTTTATTAGTGACAATGTCTTTCATGTATTTAGCATAAGGGGCCATCTTTAAAATATCAGTCAAACGAGTACGCAAAAAGACTGGCCTAAGCATTTTAGCAACGCGTTCAAATTCTTCATCATCCTTTTTCTTAGATGGTTTAGGTGGAAAGGGCATGGGTTTCTAAACCCATGGTTCTCTTTCCTTACCATGTTTTCTAGCAACAAAGTCTCTTTTATCATAATGTCTATTTTTTGGTTGTGGGTTATCAAGATCAACAACAGGTTCTATCTCAACATCATTATCTAGTTCTTTTCATTGTCCTGTTGAGTATCTTCATGAACATCGTCATTATCATTCGCATTATCACTAGGTGGATGTTCATTACCAGATTGAGTTTCAGCATCAGAAATAGAAATATTATTATCATCAGGAGGTTTTTCTATTCCAGGTTCACTAGAAGTATGCAAAGTCCTATCATTTTTCCTTTTCTTTTTAGAAGGACTAGGTGCACCAGTACGAATTCTTTGAGATTCTTGTTCAACTATTTTAGGGTGTCCTTCAAGATAAAGTGGTCACTGAGTCATTTTACCTCCTCTAATTGCTACCCTAACAACATAATCATTCATATTATTGTTCATTTCACTAAACAATTCTCTTTGGGATGTAGCAACTTGTTCTAACTGAGTTTGAACCATAGAGGCATGTTTTCCCAAAGAACTTTTGTAAAACACTAAGTTACCTCAATAGGGATATGCTTCTCCCCAACAATAAGTGTTTCCTATTTCTTTTTGACAGTAGGTAGAGGGAGTTGAAAACTTCCAATAGTATTGTCGGAGATTTTTCAATAACATTAATACCATTCACTTGGAGTTGTTTCTTCGGAAAGTACACCGTATGCTCATTACCATTGATATGAAAAGTGACTTTGCTTTTATTGCAATCAATAACAGCCCCTGCAGTTTTCAAAAAGGGTCTACTAAGGGTAATAGTCATGTTGTCGTCCTCGGGCATCTCAAGTATAACAAAGTCTGTTAAGATAGTAACGTTCACAACAACATCGGGGACATCCTCACAATTACCGATAGGTATGGAAATTGATTTGTCAGCCATTTGCAATGACATTTCAGTAGGTGTGAGTTTATTCAAATCAAGTCTTTTGTATAAATAGAAAGGCATAACACTAACACCAGCTCCTAAATCACATAAAGTAGCTTTAACATAATTTCTTTTAATGGAGCATGGTATAGTTGGTATTCCTAGATTACCTAGTTTCTTAGGTACTCCATCCTTAAAACAATAATTAGCAAGCATAGTGGAGATTTCAGCTTCTGGTATTTTGCTTTTGTTAGTGACAATGTCTTTCATGTATTTAGCATAAGGGGCTATCTTTAAAATATCAGTCAAATGAGTACGCAAAAAAGTCTGGCCTAAGCATTTTAGCAAAGCGTTCAAATTCTTCCTCATCCTTTTTCTTAGATTGTTTAGGTGGAAAGGGCATGGGTTTCTGAACCCATGGTTCTCTTTCATTACCATGTTTTCTAGCAACAAAATCTCTTTTATCATAACATTTATTTTTTGGTTGTAGGTTATGAAGATCAACAACAGGTTCTATCTCAACATCATTATCTGGTTCTTTTTCATTGTCCTGTTGAGTATCTTCATGAACATCATCATTATCATTATCATTATCACTAGGTGGATGTTCATTATTAGATTGGGTTTCGATACCAGAAATAGAAATATTACTATCATCAGAAGGTTTTTCTATTCCAGGTTCACTAGAAGTATGCAAAGTCCTATCATTTTCTTTTTCTTTTTCTTTTTAGAAGGACTAGGTGCACCAGTATTAATTCTATGAAAGTCTGGTTCTATTCTTTTAGGGTGTCCTTTAGGATAAAGTGGTTCCTGAGTCATTTTACCTCCTCTAGTTGCTACCCTAACTACATAATCATTCATATTATTGTTCATTTCACTAAGCAATTCTCTTTGGGATGTAACAACTTGTTCTAACCGAGTTTAAAACATAGAGGCATGTTTTCCTACTCCTCTAACATCATTAGTGGTTGTAAATAACAAGTCACTCATGCGAGCAATCATATCAGAATTTTGTTTTAAGTGTTTCATAACATAGGCATTGAAGTGATCTTGCTTCATTATTTAGTTATCAAATTCGTACAAGCATTGACAAGGATGTTTATTATAAGAGATGTCACCTTCATCAAACTTTAAAACAGAATTTACCTCCAATACCTATGGTGGTGTGTAAAGACCATGTATTTCTTCAATAGGTGGTCAATTCTTAACATATTCAGCTTTCCTTCATACATTTCTTTGCCTCTTGCATATCTTCAGGACTGAGAAATAAAATACCCCTCTACTTTGGAGTGGGTTTAGGCGATGGTCCAGGAAGTGTCCAATCATCATAATTCTTCAATATATTATTCAATAATTCCTCAGCTTGTTCAAAAGTCTATTCCCTGAAAACACAACCAGCGCAACTATTTAGGAAGTCCCTAGAAGCATTGGTTAGTCCATTATAAAAGATAACAAGTATTTCAATTTTCTTAAAAGGATGATCATGAAAAGCATTAAGCAATTGGAGAAGCCTCCCCCAAGTTTGTGGGAGGCTTTCTTCTTCATTTTGCACAAAGTTAAATATTTCCTGTAAGGCAACTTGTTTCTTATGAGAAAAAAAATATTTTTAGAGAAGTAATAGATATCTCTGACATAGCTTTTCTTGGGGACTACGCATACAACCAGGAGCAAGAGTATTGTACCATGTCTTAGCATCACCCTTTAATAAGAATGGAAATAACTTAAGAATATAGTAGTAGCGGATTTTCTCATCATGAGCAAATAGGGTGGCTATATCATTTAATTTAGTAAGATGTGCCACAACGGTTTCAGTTTCATAGCCATGGAAAGGATCAGATTCAACCAAAGTAATTAACTTTGGGTTGACAAAAAATTCATAATCCTCATCAGTAACAAAGATAGGTGAAGTAGCAAACTTAGGATTACATTTCATTCTGGCATTTAGAGATTTTTCTTTCAACTTGCATAATAATTTCTTAAGATCATATCTATCTCTGCAAGCAAGAAAGTCTCTAGTTACCTCTCCATCCATAGCATAACCCTCAGGTATATCAGGCAATTCATATCTAGGAGAGCTAGGTCTAATAGGTGTTTCATAATTCTGAGTTTCAAAGACTACATCAGTTTCAGTAATTTCACCAGTTTCAGCATTATCAATATCTTTAGCTTTAGCAATTTGTTCATCAAAAAATTCACCTACTGGCACATTCTTATCAAGCAGAGTACTAGCATTATCATAAGCATCATTCATAGCAGAAGCAACATCATCAATAACTTGTGACATATCAGGATTAATAGCATGCGGTGGTGTCACAAGCTTACTCAAAACCGAAGGTGAATCAAGTGCAGAGCTAGATGACAGTTCCTTACCTCCCCTCGTCTTAGAGGGGAAAATCTTGGTTCTGGTATCTTTAAGATTATTCATAGTGATAAATAAATATAAATCCCAAGTGACTCAGCAAATATAGCTATGCTACCCGACAACGGCGCTAGAAAAAGGTTTTGATAACCCACAAGTATAGGGGATCACAACAATTTTCGAGGGTAGAGTATTCAACCCAAATTTATTGATTCGACACAAGGGGAGCCAAAGAATATTTGTAAGTATTAGCAGTTGAGTTGTCAATTCAACCTCACGTGGAGATTAAATATCTGCAGCAAAGTGATCAGTAGCACACTATGATAGTTTGATAGTAGTAGTAAAGATAGCAGTGGTAAAAGTAATAGCAGTAGCAGTTTCGTAGCAGTTGTTGTTGGGGAACGTAGCATGCAATTTCAAAAAAAATCCCATGCTCACGCAAAATATATCTAGGAGATGCATAGCAATGAGGGGGAGAGTGTGTCTACGTACCCTCGTAGACCGTAAGCGGAAGCGTTTCACAACGCGATTGATGTAGTCAAACTTTCTGCGCAATCCACCGATCAAGTACCGAACGTACAACACCTCCGAGTTCTGCACACGTTCAACTCGGTGACGTCCCACGCCTTCTTGATCCAGAAAGATGTCGAGGTAGTAGATGAGTTCCCTCAGCATGACGGCGTGGTGACGGTGATAGTGAAGTGATCTTCGCACGGCTTCGCCTAAGCACTATGAAGTTATGGCTGGAGGTGTAAACTATGGAGGGGGCACCGCACAGGCTAACAATTGATCTAGTGTGTGCTAGGCACCCCCTCCTCATATATATAGGTGGAGGGAGAGGGGAGAGGCCAAGGGGTTCCCCAAGTGGGGCTGAATCCCACCTGGGCTCCTGCCCTGGTTCGACCCCCCTTCCTTGTATAGGCGCCAGGGGAAGGAAGGGGAGGTGGCGCCCCCGTTTCCTTTCTTCCTTGATGAGGGGAAGGAAGGAGGGACTTGACCTCCCCCCTTTCCTTTCCCTAGGGCTGGCCATCTTGGTGGAGTGGGGCACCATCCCCTTGTGGGCTGGTCTATCCCTCCCTTGGCCCATTAAGCCCATATCTTTGCCGGGGGTGCCCGGAACCCCTTCTGGTGACCCTATATGTACCCGGTACCCTCCGAAACACTTCCGGTGTCCGAATACCACCATCCTATATATCAGTCTATACCAGTCGACCATTTAGAGACTCCTCGTCATGTCTGTTATCTCATCCGGGACTCCGAACAACATTCGGGCACCAAATCACATAACTCATATAATACTATATCTTCATCGAATGTTAAGCGTGCGGATCCTACGGGTTCGAGAACTATGTAGACATGACCGAGACACCTCTCTGGTCAATAATCAATAGCGGAACCTGGATGCCCATATTGGCTCCTACATATTCTACGAAGATCTTTATCGGTCGAACCATTATGACAACATACGTAATTCCCTTTGTCCATCGGTGCCCGAGATTCGATCGTCAGTATCTTCATACCTAGTTCAATCTCGTTACCAGCAAGTCTCTTTACTCGTTCCGTAATACATCACCTCGTTGCTAACTCCTTAGTCATTTGCTTGCAAGCTTGTGATGTGTGTTACCGAGAGGGCCCAGAGATACCTCTTCGATACTCGGAGTGACAAATCCTAATCTCGATCTATGCCAACTCAAAAAACACCTTCGGAGATACCTGTCGATCATCTTTATAATCACCCAGTTATGTTGTGACGTTTGATAGCACACAATGCATTCCTCCGGTATCCGGGAGTTGCATAATCTCATAGTCGAAGCAATATGTATTTGACATGAAGAAAACAATAACAATAAAACTGAACGATCATTATGCTAAGCTAATGAATGGGTCTTGTCCATCACATCATTCTCCCGTTATCAAATGACAACTCATGTCCATGGTTAGGAAACCTTAACCATCTTTGATCAACGAGCTAGTCTAGTAGAGACTCACTAGGGACATGTTGTTTGTTTATGTATTCACACATGTATTAAGGTTTCCGATAATTACAATTCTAGCAGGAATAATAAACCTTTATCATGAATAAGGAAATATAAAATATCAACTTTATTATTGCCCCTTCAGTCTCCCACTTGCACTAGAGTCAATAATCTAGTTCACATCGCCATGTGATTTAACACCAATAGTCCACATCGTCATGTGATTAACACCCATAGTTCACAATGCCATATGTCCAACACCCAAAAGTTTTACTAGAGCCAATAATCTAGTTCACATCACCATGTGATTAACATCCAAAGAGTACTAAGGTGTGATCATGTTTTGCTTGTGAGAGGAGTTTAGTCAACGGGTTTGCGACATTTAGATCCGTACGTATTTTTCAAATTTCTATGTCTACAATGCTTTGCATGGAGCTACTCTAGCTAATTGCTCCCACATTCAATATGTATCTAGATTTAGACTTAGAGTCATCTAGATCAGTATCAAAGCTTGCATCAACATAACTCTTTACGACGAACTCTTTATCACCTCCATAACCGAGAAACATTTCCTTAGTCCTATTTAAGGTAAATAAGTATAATTTTGACCACTGTCCAGTGATCTACTCCTAGATCAGTATTGTACCCCCTTGCCAAACTCATGGGAAGGTACAAAACAGGTTTGGTACACAACATGTCATACTTTATAGAACCTATGGCTGAGGCATAGGGAATGACTTTCATTCTCTCTTTATCTTCTGCCGTGGTCGGGTTTTGAGTCTTTACTCAACTTCACACCTTACAATACAAGCAAGAACTCCTTCTTGGAGTTATCCGTTTTGAACTCATTCAAAAACTTGTCAAGGTATGTACTAATTGAAAATCTTATAAAGCTTCTTGATCTATCTCTATAGATCTTGATGCCCAATATGTAAGCAGCTTCACCGAGGTCTCTCATTAAAATAATGTTATTCAAGTATACTCCTATGCTGTCCAGAAATTCTATATCATTTCCAATCAACAATATTTCATCCACGTATAATATTAGAAATGCTACAAAGCTCCCACTCACTTTCTTGTAAATACAGGCTTCTCCGTAAGTATGTATAAAACCATATGCTTTGTTCACCTCATCAAAGCGTATATTCCAACTCCGAGATGCTTGCACCAGTCCATAGATGGATCACTGGAGCTTGCACACTTTGTTAGCACCTTTAGGATCAACAAAACCTTCTGTTTGCATCATATACAACTCTTTTTTAAGAAATCCATTAAGGAATGCAGTTTTGATGTCCATTTGCCAGATTTCATAATCATAAAATGCGGCAATTGCTAACATGATTTGGACGGACTTAAGCGTCGTTATGGATGAGAAAGTCTCATCATAGTCAACTCCTTGAACTTGTCGAAAACCTTCTGCGACAAGTCGAGCTTTGTAGACAGTAGTATTACCATTAGCGTTCGCCTCCTTCTTGAAGATCAATTTATTCTCCATGGCTCGCCGATCATCGGGCAAGTCCACCAAAGTCCACACTTTGTTCTCATACTTGGATCCTATATCAGATTTCATGGCCTCAAGCCATTTATTAGAATCTGGGCTCATCATAGCTTCTTCATAGTTTGGAGGTTTGCCATGGTGTAGTAACATGACTTCCAGAACAGGATTACCATACCACTCTAGTGCAGATCATGCTCTGGTTGACCTACGAGGTTCGCTAGTAACTTGATCTGAAGTTTGATGATCATCATCATTAGCTTCCTCTCTAGTTGGTGTAGGCATCACGGGAACGGATTTGTATGATGAGCTACCTTCCAAATTGAGAGAAGGTACAATTACCTCATCAAGTTCTACTTTCCTCCCACTCACTTCTTTCGAGAGAAACTCTTTCTCTAGAAAGGTTCCATTCTTGGCAACAAAGATCTTGCCTTTAGATATATGGTAGAAGGTGTACCAAATTGTTTCCTTAGAGTATCCTATGAATACGCACTTCTTCGATTTGGGTTTGATATTATCAGGCTGAAACCTTTTAACATAAGTGTCGCAACCCCAAATTTTAAGAAATGACAACTTAGTTTTCTTGCTAAACCACAGTTCATACGGTGTTGTCTCAACGGGTTTAGACGGTGCCCTATTTAACATGAGTGCGGCTGTCCCTAATGCATAACCCCAAAACGATAGTTGTAAATTAGTAAGAGACATCATATGTGCGGTTACGACGTTCGGACACACCATTACACTGTGGTGTTCCAGGTGGCGTGAGTTGTGAAACAATTCCACATTGTTTAAATGAAGGCCAAACTTGTAACTCAAATATTCGCCTGTGCAATCAGAGCATAAAAACTTTATTTTCTTGTTACAACGATTCTCCACTTCACTCTGAAATTCTTTGAACTTTTCAAATGTTTCAGACTTGTGTTTCATCAAGTAGATATACCCATATCTACTTAAGTCATCAGTGAAGGTGGGTAAATAACGATACCTGCTGCATGCTTCCACACTCACCGGACCACATACATCGGTATGTATTGTTTCCAATAAGTTATTAGCTCACCCCATTGTTCCGAAGAATGGAGTTTTAGTCGTCTTGCCCATGAGGCATGGTTCACAGGTATCAAATGATTCATAATCGAGTGATTCCAAAAGTCCATCCATATGGATTTTCTTCATGCGCTTTACACCAATATGACCTAAACGGCAGTGCTACAAGTATGTTGTACTATCATTATCAACTTTGCATCTTTTGGCATGAATATTATGAATATGTGTATCACTACGATGATATTCAATAAACCATTCACATTGGGTGTATGACCATAGAAGGTTTTATTCATGTAAACAGAATAACAATTATTCTCTAAATTAAATGAATAATCGTATTGCAATGAACATGATCCAGTCATATTCATGCTCAACGCAAACACCAAATAACATTTATTTAGGTTCAACACTAATCCTGAAAGTAGAGGGAGCGTGCGATGGTGATCGTATCAACATTGGAATCATTTCCAACACACATCATCACCTCGCCCTTAACTAGTCTCTGTTTATTCTGCAACTCCTATTTTGAGTTACTAATCTTAGCAACTGAACCAGCATCAAATACCCAGGAGCTACTACGAATACTAGTAAGGTACACATAAATAACATGTATATCAAATATACCTTTGTTTACTTTGTCATCCTTCTTATCCGCCAAGTATTTGGGGCAGTTCCACTTCTAGTGACCATTCCCTTTGGAGGAGAAACACTCAGTGTCGGTGTACTAAAGTAGGGGTACCTTAGTATCCCGAACTTGTGCACGGGCAGTTGCAGCACCCCACGGTAAGGCTTGCCAGGTGACTGCCAAGGTCCTCCGTTGGTTCCTTTGGAGCCATTCAAGAACAAAGTGTTTAAGACAAGAAAACAAGGCCCCGACAAAGAGGAGCTTGCCGGGAAGACCAACCAAGGCACTTTAAGGAACTTGCCGCGACGCGCATCGCGTCCCGGCAAGACCCGGCGAGCGACAAGCTTCCGGACGCGACAAGACAACGATCATGCAAAGGCGCTTGCCATGGCGAGGTTACCACTTTGCGCCAAGCGCTCAAATATCCGCCAACATGTCGCCTGGGCCTTTCGGTAGCGTGGCAAGAAGTTGTGCAGCTAGCGGTGCGAGGTGGCAAGCGGAGATGACGAGAAGGCCATCGTGGCAAGCGGTGGCACCCCTAACGGTCACTTTTCTGCACTGTTTGGGCGACTCAGACGGGCATTTAATGCCTTTGTCCCCTGCCGTCAGGGTTAGGTAGGATACACTGTACAAGTAGGTGTACCAACCACCTCTTTTACGTTTTTGCCCTCGCCTACGTTGCCACCTGTCGGTGACCCCTTGAGCATATAAAAGGAGGCCCATGCGCAACGTAGAGGGGGTTCGAAGCATTCGAAACTAGAACACACTCACGCTCTCAAGCAAGAACGCAATACAATCAAAAAGCAGCAGTAGGAGTTTTATCTCTCCGGAGAGCTCCGAAGCTGGGTAAAACCGCTCGCGTGCTTTGCCTCGATCCGCTCTTCTTGCGGCCTCCGCCCCCCGCCAGACCGAAAAGGGGCCCTGCCCCATAGGTGTTCGTTCCCACGACATCTTTGGCGCGCCAGGTAGGGGGCGTCGAGGTTGTGTGAACCCGATCCGGCGTTCACGCGAGCCACATCTTCATCATCTTCATCAAGATGCCACCGAAGAAGAAGGCTTTGGAGGTGGCCACTCCGTCCATGTCGATCCCACCACCACCGGAGCAAGCAGGTGGTGGGGTAGACACTGGCGGAGGAACAGGCGCCGACGAGGGAGCTCACGGTGCTACCAGGTCCTAGGACAAGGCGGCGCAGACCTCAGCGTCCGTACACACACCGCGCCCATCCCAGGAGGCGCGGGACCGACTGCGTCATGGTATACCATACGCGCGTTGGAACAAGGCCAAGCTGGTGGATCTCGGGATGCTCAAGACCAGCATGCACGCCAACATGCTGGCACGAGCGCGGCATGGTCACCTGGATGGGATGCTGCTCCTTCTAACACAGTTAGAAGTTCGAGCATATCCCGCTCCTCGCACCGTTCGCCACCGCCACCCAAGACTCCAGAAGAGGCGTCGGCCCGAGCTCAGCTGCTCCTAGATTACCCTCCAGCGCTGGAAAAGATCAACGATTGGAGGGCCACCATTCAGAGCCTCATCGGCTTCGCCAACGGCAACACTCCCCGGCAACCGAGCACATCGAAGCCGCGGCAAGACGCCCAGGCGCGAGCCGATGGCGACAAGACCGGTGGAGGTGCAACTACCGTGCACTCTCCACCCCGAAGGCCAAGATCGCCGACTCGTCGGGTCAACCTCGACAGCGACTCCACCGCATCGTCGGATCGGCGAGCTCGTCGCGATCAGTGCCAAGTTCTTCAAGAACGGCAGCAAGAGGACGCTCGTACTCGCATCGAGCGCCGAAGAGAAGCGCGACGTCAATCAGACCAGCGTGCTGGGCCCGCTGTCAACATGCATGCGCCAGGGGAGCCAGACGACTTGCCATACGCGGTAGGTTGACCTGCGTTCACTCGTGAGCTGCGGCAAGTCTAGTGGCCCAGTACGAAATATTTCAAACCAGACGTACCAAAGAAGTACGACGGCAGGTTGCATCCGGAGGAGTTCCTCAGCATCTACACCATCGCGGTGCAAGCTGCCAGGGGACGCGATGACAAGATCCTTGCCAACTACTTCCCGCTGGTGCTCAAGCCCAATGTCAGATCCTGGCTCATGCACTTGCCAGACAACTCCGTATCCTCATGGGCAGATCTGTGCCATCAGTTTGTCAGCGCCTTTACAGGCGGCCACAAGCCTCATGGCCAAGAGAGCGATCTTCATCTGCTCGCCCAGAAGGAGGGAGAGCCCCTGCGCAAGTATATTCAAAGATTCAGCCAAGTACAGTGCAACATCCCATACGTCCACCCTGCCGCGGTCATCAGCGCGTTCCATCAGAACGTGCGAAACCGCAGGATGCGGGAGGAGATGGCGATGTGCAAGATCAGGGACGTCAGTGAGCTATATGCCCTGGCCGACAAGTGTGCACGTGCTGAAGAAGGGAGGAGACTCCCCGGAGAGAACGCAGGAGCAGGAGGATCTGACAGTGAGGATGCCGCCCCGGCAAAGAGAAACCAACGGCGGATCAATAGGAAGAGGAAAGGCAAAGATGTGCTAGTCGTTGAGCAGTCCGGCAACGGAGGTGGCGCCGAGAAAGCCAAAGTTGGTAACTCCGGCGAGGCAGGACTTCACTGATGTTAATACAGCTTGTCCCAAAGATCCATTTCCCTTGCCGCGCATTGACCAGATTGTTGACACCACGGCCGGATGTGATTTGCTTTCATTTCTTGACGCATACTCAGGATACCATCAGATCTTCATGGCAGAAGAGGATGAGGAGAAGACCGCATTCATCACTCCATGTGGCACGTACTGTTTCGTACGGATGCCTTTCGGATTAAAGAATGCTGGTTCAACATTTGCAAGAGTAGTCCATCACGCTTTTGAGCTACAGATACACAGAAATGTGGAAGCCTACATGGATGACATAGTGGTCAAGAGCAAGGATAAGGCAACTCTGATTCAAGATTTGGATGAAACTTTCACAAATCTGCGCAAGATCAACCTCAAGCTTAACCCCGAGAAGTGCGTGTTTGGAGTCCCTTCCTGCAAGCTTCTCGGGTTCTTCGTGTCTCAGCGGGGAATAGAAGCCAACCCCGACAAGATCAAGGCCATTGAGCAGATTGAAGCACCAAAGCGCGTCAAGGATGTACGAAGACTTGCCGGTTGCGTGGCTGCTCTTAGCAGATTTATCTCTAAGTCTGCTGAGCGCGTCCTGCCATTTTTCAAAATATTGAAAAAGGCAGGTCCAATGAAATGGACTCCGGAGGCGGAGGCTGCGCTGCAGGACTTGAAGAGATACATGTCCTCCACTCCAATACTTGTCGCACCTAAGCCACAAGAGAAGTTGCTGCTATATGTAGCGGCAACCAATCAAGTGGTTAGTGCTGCGTTAGTAGCGGAGAGGGAGGCGGATGATGAGCCGGCAACCACAGCAGATGCATCCAGCGACAAGCAGGGGGCTTCGCCGACAAGCTCTGGTCCCGACAAGGGTGGACTCTTGTGAGCGCCACGAGGAGGTGCGAAGAAAATGGTGCAAATACCCAGTTTACTTTGTCGATTCCCTTCTTGAGGGCTAGATCAAGGTACTGGTGTGCAAAGTTGCTTCGGCCTTCTCATGGCCTCGAGAAAGCTGCGCCATTACTTCCAAGCACATGAGATCATAGTTGTCACTCGCTTTCATGAAGAGGATCTGCAGAATCCGAAGCGGCAGGCGGGATTGTCAGTGGGCACTAGAACTGTCAAGCTTTGGCCTCAAGTTTGAGAGCACTTCAACTATCCAGAGCCGAGCATTGGCAGAATTCATAGCAGAGTGGACGCCAACACCAGACGAAGAAATTCCGGAGACAAGCATCCCCGTCAAGGAAGCAAGCAAAGAGTGGCTCATGTACTTTGATGGTGCCTTTTCGCTGCAAGGCACCGGTGCTGGCGTGCTGCTTGTCGCACCCACCGGAGAGCACCTCAAGTACGTAGTCGATATGCACTTTCCCAAGGAGCAAGCAACGAACAATACTGCAGAGTATGAAGGGTTGCTTGCCGGACTCAGGATCGCGGCAGACCTTGGGATTAAGAAACTCATTGTCAGGGGTGACTCGCAGCTTGTCGTCCGCCAAGTGAACAAGAATTACCAGAGTCCGTTGATGGAAGCCTACATCGATGAAGTGAGAAAATTAGAAGAGCACTTTGACGGCCTACAGATGGAACATGTTCCAAGAGCTCAGAACGACATTGCCGATGGCCTGTCAAAGTGCGCTGCACTAAAGTTACCTGTGGAACCGGGGATCTTTGTGCTCAAACTGACTCAACCGTCTGTAACACCATCAACTGGACAGAGCAAGAAGAGGAAGTTGGTTTCTGGCGATTACTTTCCGGCAGAGCTGCCCGAAGCCACCACCAAGAAGATCCCTAAGATCAACACCAAGGGTGCTGAGGAGCAGTCTGCTCCGACAAGCCCTAGGGTTTGTTCCGTTGAAGCAGACGCTCCCGACAAGTTTTGCTCCGGCAAGCTTGCCGGGGAACGTCAAGCTCCGGCCGAGCCACAGGTTCTTGCCGTTGAAGCAGATGTTCCCGCAGCAGCATATGTGCCTTTAGTCCTTGTTGTCGTGCCGCAAGCTCCAACATGGGCACATCAGATTGTCCGTTTCCTTCAGACAGGAGAACTTCCCGAAGAGCAAGAAGAAGCGGAAAAAGTAGCCCAGCAGTCGAGTATGTACCAGTTTGTGGATGATATACTGTACAGAAGGAGACTCAACGGTGTGAAATTGAAGTGTATTCCCCGGGAAGACGGACAAGAGCTATTGGCGGAGATACATGGAGGCATATGTGATCACCACATTGGCGCAAGAGCACTTGCCGGCAAGGCGTTCCGGCAAGGTTTCTTTTGGCCAACAGCCCTCCAGGATGCAACCGCACAAGTAACCAAGTGTGAAGCGTGCCAGTTTCATTCCAAGCAGATACACCAGCGAGCTCAAGCTCTCCAGATGATCCCTTTATCCTGGCCATTTTCGGTCTGGGGGCTCGACATCCTCGGCCCCTTTCCCCGAGCTGTCGGGGGCTTTGAATACTTGTACGTTGCAATCGACAAGTTCACAAAGTGGCCGAAGTGTAGCGATGAGGAAGGTGACAACACAACGGCGATCAAGTTCTTGGTCAATTGTTTGCCGTTTGGGTACCTAACGGGATCATCACCGACAACGATGCGCATTCCGAGCCGCACCTTCATGCGATCGTCCAAGATCTTGGCGCCAAGGTTCCGCTTTTGTTGCTCACCCGAGAAGCAACGGTCAAGCGGAGAGGGCAAATCTTGAAGTCTTCGCGGGCTCAAGACCAGGACTTTCGACAAAGCTGCACAAGTGCGGAAAGAATCTGGATCGAGGAGCGGTGGTTCTTTGGTCGTCGGACGACGCCAAATCGAGCCACTAGCCGGACACCTTCGCTCTAGTCTATGGAGCAGAGGCAGTTCTCCCCACGGAACTTCGTGATCTGAAGTCGCCTCGAGTGCTCGCTTATGATGAGCTTGAGCAAGAGCAGCTGCGACAAGATGACGCACTGCTCCTTGAGGAGGACCGTCTTCAGGCTGCTGTACGAGCTGCTCGCTACCAGCAAGCTTTGCGCCGCTACCATAGTTGATTTGGACGACAGTTCCGAGTTCTACACACGTTCAGCTCGATGACGTCCCGTGAACTCTTGATCCAGCAGAGTGTCGTGGAATTAGAAGAGTTCCATCAGCACGACGGCGTGGTGACGATGATGGTGAAGTTATCCGTGCAGGGCTTCGCCTAAGCACTACATGAATATGATAGGAGGCATAAACTGTGGAGGGGGCACCGCACACGGCTAACAATCGTTGGTGTGTGTTCTTGGCGCCTTCACACGCGTGAACTTCCCTCTATAGGAATCCGACCTTCGGGCTATCTTCACAACCGTGTCTCCCCGCGCGAATTATTCTGGTTAGTCATGTTCTTTGTGACGTAAGTGTAATCTAGAAACAATTTTTAGCAACTAAATGCCCGTTTTAAATAGGAATCTCGCTCGTTGGCGGATTTTTCTCTCGGGTCATGATGAAATTATTATTTTTTTCTTTGCAATTTTACTGCTTGAGTTATTTGACCTAAACTTCCCCCCGTGTTAGGTTGAACTTCCGCCAACATTGCCCAAATGGGGCTTGCGTTATACCGTTGGAAAGCTATGGACACTAGTATCATGACCCAAGTTGATCTTTTCGCAAAAAGTAAGCGGTTTAAGAGCAGTTTTGAAAACCGTTTTTTCTTCATACAAAAAACCTGAATCGTATTTTTGATCGCATTTCTAAACCGTTTATCAGAATGAGGCAAATAATATGACATTGGAAAGCCACTGCAAAACCGCTTCTTCCACGTGTTGAAAGTTTTCTCTAATTATCTATGGATAAAGTGTAATTTAGAAAATCGTAAAATTTCACAAACCGAACAGCCGAGTTCGTATTTTCGATGTCATTTCTAAACGGCTAATCCAATTGAGGCAAATGATATGGCATTGCAAAGCTTATGAAAATGCGCTACATGTTAAAAGTTTTTTCTAATTTGCAACTGTTTAAAAGTACTTCAGAAAAGAATACAAGTACCACCAAGTTTAGATTTTCGAGCTAATTTTCTAACCTTACATCCGAATGCAGCAAACGATATGGCGTTGGAAAGCTTGAGGGAATGCAAAACTTTTACGTATCTATTGTTTCTCCCAATTCCTTATGATTTTAAGTCAAATTTGAAAATGGCTAAAAACATATTTTCGCCCTAATTTCTACAAACTTTACGAATTGGGGCAAATAATATACTGTTGAAAAGCTATAGAAAATGCGAAATTTTTCATGTTGGTGCTCTTATATTATTCCAAGCCGTTTTCAAGTAATTTCAAAAATGGCGAGATCATTCGTTCGGTCTCTATTGCGAAACAGATTCTTCGAAAATGCACCGCGTGAAGAACTTGACCTTCTCGATATGTCTACTTGAACTTCACTCTGTTTTTCACGTGCTTTTTTTGCTCGTAGCTCCCCATCCACTACTCGTAGCTCTCCATCCACTCACCGGAATTGAGCAAGTGATATACCGATGGAAAGCTGCTATAAACACACAACTTTCCCGTGTTGATCATTTTTTCATACTCGCGAAGATTTTAGAAGTTTTTCATCTGAAATTCATTCAGCGTAGTAGTTGAACTTCCTGTTGTTTTCAGCTTGAACTTCTGTGACGTTTTTTCATTTGTAATTTTCTCATCCATTCGTCAGTGTTATATAAATGATATTCCTTTTGTACAAACCTCTCTAACAATAATTTTTTTAACTTTCTCCGACCGAGGACTTGAATGTATAACGACAAAAAATTTGGACCTTGCTTTTTAATTCATTTTTCTCATATTAAACACACACCATGTAGTACATGAAAATTTTCCATTTATATAATTTGAATTTTTTATTTTCTTTTCGAAATCAAATTGCTCCCAAATAATAACTAAACTTCTTTGTGGATTGAGAGAATTATTTTAAAACACAAAAACATTTCTTTTTTGTGTTTTTGAACATAGAAATACAAGGTGAATCT
Organism: Aegilops speltoides; assembly: GCA_021437245.1. Taxonomy (NCBI): domain Eukaryota; kingdom Viridiplantae; phylum Streptophyta; class Magnoliopsida; order Poales; family Poaceae; genus Aegilops; species Aegilops speltoides. The sequence continues at coordinate 221,468,118 of CM038142.1, read as the reverse complement.
CTCACGCCAGAATTTTTGAACTTCCTCGGCCAGAGCACGTGAACTTCTTTCAGCAAACCTTTTAATCTTTTATTTTTCTATACTTTGTTCTCACCCGAAATGCATTCTTTCCAGTACTTGAACTTATCATTGTTTTCACTATGAACTTCTGTTGCATTTTTGTGTATACGTCGAATTACACGCAATTGAAGGTCGGACATCATTTTTTGCCATTTTTAAAACGTGTAATTGTAGGTCAGACATCCCGCAATATAAATTCTGAACCGTGCACGGAGGTGCACGTGAACTTCTTACAACAAATATGAGTTTTTAATATACATCGAACTTCTCTGTTATTTTAATTTTAACTTCTTAGTCATATTCTTAGAAAGGAAATATGTTTTTAAATAAGCATCAAACATTTATTATTCGTAAATTGGACTTCATAGTTTTATTTTTCTTAGAAAATTTAATAATATGAGTTTCCCATATACGTCGAACTACTCCTCTATATTAATTTGAACTTTGTCATTTTTATTCTTTAGTAATAAGGAAAATATGAGTTTTTCTTATAAGTATCGAACTTCTCTATTTTTAAATTTGGACTTCTTGGTTTATTTCTTTTATTAGCGAAAAAATCCTAGTTTTTAACAAATATTTAACCGGTCCATTTTTTATATTTGTACTTGTAGAGTTTTTTATTTAGAAAAAGGTGAAAATCCTTTTTATGAATTTTAAAGTTCTCTTTTTTTGTTTGAACTTCTCACTTTTCATTACTTTAGTAAAAGAAAATATCTGAGTTATTTTAAACATTGGATTACTCTGTTATTTTAACTTGAACTTCTCAACTTTTTTATTTTGAACTTCTATCTGTTTATTTTTAGAAATTGGGGGAATAAAACTGATCTAGTTTTCCCTATTAGGAATTTCACAACTTTATTTTTGGTTTGAAAACATACAGTTTTTTGTTTTTCTTAATATCTAGGTTTCCATACATGTTTTGTTTGTGAAATTCCTTATTTTTTTCAAGAGAGGTTCTATTTTTTGGAGAAAAGAGGTGGGATGCGAGCAGTAGAAAATTTTCGATTTATTTTAACATTTTCAAGCTTCCATATTTGAACAATTTGAACTTCTCATAATTGTCCTACCAACATTATTGGGTTTGTCTTTTTTTTGTTGTTGTTATGAACACAATTAGATTTTTGAGCCACGCGGGACAAAATAAGTAATAGAATAATGGGCTGAACTGTTGTTTCCCTTACTGGTGAAACCTTGGTCAATGCTAAAGTAGATCAGGAAGAACACACACAAATCGAAATACACACATATGAGGAGAGAGAAATTATATCTGCACACACTTAGTAATACATGAACGTTCCTCGAACTAATACATGAACTTCTCTGTACACGACCATACAAACATCAGGAATTAGAGAACATGTACTTTTCGTTACATCTTTTTTAGAAATGCACATTTTTACTCTATGCAAACTTCAAGGTTTTTTATACATGAACTTCATTGTGAATTTACATTTTATTTCTGCACGTGAGGTTCATACATGAACTTTTTTATCATGTTACAAATTTTCGAACCTTTTCATTTCTTATAGCTGAACTTCTTTCTCTTTCTCTTATATGTAAAAAAAGAAAATAAAACCACTCATTTCTTGTCCTATGAACTTGCCGAGCTAAAAAATAAACTTATTCAAGAGTAAACTTTTTCGAACTTCTATATTTTTGTTTCATGAATTCCTTGGTAGTTATATATGAACTTCTCGACACCATGATTTGTAAGGTGCAAAACGTACACAAAAACAAAAGAAGGGAAGATGTACAGTGAGTGTGCAAAAACAGTAGAAATTTGGGGATCATTTGAGCATAAGAATCAGCAGAAAAAGGCAGTGCATGCTTACAAACAATATTCTCATATGACCTGGCCACACCGTAACTACATGCACCCAATCCTTTTTACATAGAAAAATGCACCAACTAGTGGCGGACTTATATTTCTCCACCACACATTCCCTTCGTATCACATTTCTCCACCACACATTCCCTTTCTATCTTGCCTCACCTTATCCACACAGTGTTGATGTGTTATCTTCTCCGTGCTTTTCTTCTTCTTCCCTGTACTCTCAAACAAGCAACATGTTGATTCAGAAAGCAACCACAATGGTGGACAATTTTCTAGAGAAGCTTCCCTGTATTCTTGTTTTTGCAGTCAGACTGGCCATCAGAAGAAGCTGACCTGCAATGGTGGCCAATTTTCTGGCGGGATTATGGAGTTGGCCGACAGGGTAGCCGGGGGTGCTAGAGGCAAGGGCACGCCTGGTAGCCAGGAGTACGGCCGCCAGCAACATGTAGGGTCTATAGCAAAGGCCATGGGCGCTGTCTTCCATGGGATGTAGGTAGCAACAAGCAGAGTGGTGTCTCTGACAGGAACAATTTTGGATGCAGGGTCACGCATAACTTGCCTCCACGGCTGCTGGAGAAGACGCGGCGAGCTAAGGTGCTGCAGCATGCCAGTGTGGTAGCCATATACACATGCGCGAAAGCCGAAGTAGCAAAGAAACTAAAACTCTGAATGAAAAAAAGTTGAGAGGGAATTGCTCTTAGAAGAAGTCTCCCTTCACCGGTTTCAGCAGAAGTTGAATCGGATGGTGGGCAGCAGGATCCAGGGTGATGTGTTCATGGACAACCAGCGGCTCTATCGTTGAACGGCCCGGGGTTGCATAGTTGAACGGCTCGGGTTGTGTTGGGAGGACTCGGGGCGGCCCTGTAGCTCAGATCAAGGTGAGGGTGCTCTCCACTGCCCTAAAGAAAATGCTCTGAAGGACAAAACACACACACAAGAACAACTACACATTAGGATTTCTAAATGGTACTCTGTTCGTGGACGTAAAGAAGTTAAGGAAGATCCTTGGACGCACACACACATCAGAGGATGAACACATGCATTAGCACGGACTCAGTTCCTCCAATTCTACACTGTTAATTCTTTTTTAATAACATATGAAATGAATTACCAAATCAATACTCAGAAATGGGCTCTCTTTTATGCAGATACAAACCCAATAGTTCATGCTTTTTTTAACATACTAAGATGAACAGTAGAAAAGCAGCCATACCAACAATACTGAATTTGCAAACTGTATTGGAGAAGCAACAAAATTACCTGCAGCTTTTAAACGAGTATAGATGTTCAGGCAAGAAGTACCTGTAGTGTCAATATTGCATTACCTGTAGCTTTTGAACGAGTAGAGAGGTTCGGGCGAGAAATACCTAGCCTGCAAATTTGCAGTAGCATAGCAAGGCAAGCATCAACAACCATCTTGCTGAAATAAAATGGTTGACAATGATAAAAAGTACAAAATAAAATGTACAAGGGGAGATCCTTCATAGTTGGAGCATGGGAGAAGTAGGATTCAGGGGGCGTTGCGACTGCGAACCTCCAGTGGCCATGTACTTGAACGACCATGTTAGATAATAACGAGAATAAAACGAGACACGAGAGACACAGATTTTTACGTGGAAACCCTTGCAGGAGAAAACCACGGATGCACGAAGGCGCAATCACTATAAGGAGGAGTATTACAAGCACAAGATGACATGCCGTCTGAGGTGCGACTACATGGAGTATATATGAGGGCAATACATGAGAGTCCTTGGAGGACAAGTAAACGAGTTGTACTCGTACGCGTCGGTACCAACACAAAGGCCCACACCGTATGTACTACGTCTAGTCCAATATGGTAGTATTTGGATCACAATTTAACAATCTCCACCTTGAGCCAAATTCCCTCCAGTAGTCGAAGAAAGTGAATAACTCCATCCAAATCAGCATAAACACCTTGTGCGTCAAAGTCCATAGGACTAGTGAGAAATACCAACTAAGCCTGAGCAAAGCTCAAACTTATTGGTAGGAACTGGCTTTGTCATCATGTCAGCTGGATTATCATGAGTACTTATCTTGCATACATTCAAATTGCCTTCAGCAACAACATCTCAAATATAATGAAATCTGACGTCAATGTGCTTTGTCCTCTCATGGTACATTGGATTCTTTGTAAGATATATGGCACTTTGACTGTCAGAAAATATGGTAGGGCAAGATGAATCTCCACAAAGCTCAGTGTACAAACCTCTCAACCAGATAGCTTCTTTGCATGCCTCAGAAATAGCGATATACTCGGCATCGATGAGTGGAAGAAGCCACAATAGATCGCAAAGTTGCTCTCAACTCACAAACAACCACCAATGGTGAAAACATAACTTGTGAGCGATTTTCTCTTATCCGAATCACCAAAGAAAATCAGAATCAACAAAACCAACAAGTCCATCTCCGTTTTCCCAAACTATAAATAAGCATTAGAAGTACCTCGCGGTATCGAAAATCTCTTGAACGCTTTCAATGCTCTTTTCGAGGATTAGCCATGTATCTCCGACAACACTCAATGCATATGATAAATCCGGACGAGAACAAACCATGGCATACATAAGTGAACCAACTGCACTTGAATAGGGAACTCTAGACATGTACTCAATATCTGCATCTGACTTAGGACATAAAAGTGATGACAATTTGAAGTGTGCAGCTAACGGTGTACTCACCGGCTTGGCATTATGCATATTAAAACGACGAAGAACTTTATCATTATATCGCTTCTGACTTAGATATACTTTTCCAGACAGTCTATCTCCGGATATTTCCATGCCAAGTATTTTCTTTGCTGCACCCAAATCCTTCATCTCAAATTCATTACTCAATTGCTTCTTTAGTTCATTAATCTCTGACATACTCTTTGCAGCAATAAGCATATCATCAACATAAAGGAGCAAATAAATAGTTGAACCATTGACAGTTTTCAAATAAACACAACTATCATAATTAGACCTTTTGAAACCTTGAGAGAGCATAAAGGTGTCAAATCTCTTGTACCACTATCTAGGGGATTGCTTCAATCCATGAAGAGATTTCATTAACTTACACACAAGCTTTTCTTTTCCAGGAATAACAAAGCCTTCAGGTTGTTCCATATAAATATCCTCTTCTAATTCTCCATGTAAGAATGCAGTTTTAACATCCAATTGTTCAAGCTCAAAATCATGCATGGCAACAATACTGCGTAAAGTGCGAATAGAGCTATGCTTCACAACAGGAGAAAATACTTCGTTATAGTCAATACCTGGAATCTGGCTATAACCTTTAGCAACTAACCTTGCTTTATATCTTGTCTCATCATTAGGAGAAACACCTTCTTTTCTCTTGAAAACCCACTTGCAACGAATAGGTTTCTTCTCTCTAGGCAATTTTACTAAATCTCAAGTGTCATTCTTTTCAAGTGATTCCATCTCATCATGCATAGCAGTCATCCACTTATTACTATCACCAGAAATAATAGCCTCGGAATATGAAGAAGGCTTAGAATTACCTTCAATTTCTTCTACAACAGATAAAGCAAAAGAAACAATATTGCACTCTTCAATTAACCTGTCAGGTTTATTAATACCTCGTCTAACTCTGTCACGTGCGAGATTCCAACTGGGCGGAACAATAGGCTGATTTGGAGTGGGAGTGACATTATCATCATTAACGACAGGTTCATCATGTGCATCAACAATTTCATTACCAGATGTATCACCTGAATCAATAACATGCTACACACGAGCAGTAGGCTCTGAACAATAGGCTGCTGTTCACTCTCAACAGAAAATTAGTAGATGAAACATCATGTAACATAGCGATTCATTAAAGATAACATTTCGCTAATAACAACCTTACGGGTTTGAGTTCCATAACTTAAAACCTTTAACACCAGACTTATAACCAAGAAAGATGCACTTAACAACCCTAGGCTCCAACTTTCCATTATCAACATGAGCATAAGCAGTGCAACCAAAAAATCTCAACTGTGAGTAATCAGCAGGTGAACTAGACCATACCTCAATTGGAGTTTTATTATTAAGAGCAATAGATGGTGAACGGTTAATGAGGTAACAAGTAGTGGAAGCGGCCTCAGCCAAAAAACGCCTATGCAAACCTGCATTGGACAACATGCAACGGGCTCTAGAAATAATGGTCCTGTTCATACGTTCAGCAACACCATTTTGTTGAGGAGTATAAGGAACGGTGTAATGTCTGACAATGCCTTCAGACTTGCAATAATTCTTAAATTACTTAGAACGGAATTCCATACCATTATCAGTGCGAAGTATCTGTACCTTCTTTTCAGTATGTCTTTCAATCATAATCTTCCACTCCTTCAATGCTGAGAATGCTTCCTATTTATGCTTCAATAAATAAGGCCAAACTTTTCTCGAATAATCGTCAATAATTGTTAGCATGTAACTAGCACCACCTAGTGACTTCTCGCGAGATGGTCCCCGTAATTCAGAATGCACATAATCAAGAATACCTTCAGTTGTATGATTCGAAGTGTTGAACTTCACCCTCTTGTGCTTGCCGAAGATACAATGCTCACAAAATTTCGATTTACCAGGTTCATATCCATCAAGGAGACCTCTCTTATTTAACTCTGCTAAACCAAGTTCACTCATATGTCCAAGACGCATATGCCAAAGGTTAGCAACATCACAATCAGAATTGTTTGAAACAACTGGAGTAGCGTTACCTGAAACTGTAGAACCTCGAAGGTAATAAAGACTATTGGTCGAACTTAAGTCACCTTTCATCACAACAAGGGAGCCTTTGGTGACCTTCAAAACACTATCTCCACCTGAATACTTGTACCCCTTTGCATCAAAGGCACTAACAGAGATAAGATTTCTCTTCATCTTCGGAATATACCGAACATCTGTCAAAGTTCTGATCATGCCATCAAACATCTTGATTCGAACGGAACCTATGCCTTCAATCTTGCATGGTGAATTATCAAAACCCAAAACGGAACCAGCAGAAGTAGTGGAATCAAAAGTAGTAAACCAATCTCTATGTGGACACATATGAAAAGTGCATGCAGTGTCAAGTACCCACTCATCATTGGTCTCGGCACATCCAGAATAACGACAAGAGCATCATCGAACTATCATCACGAGCAACGTTAGCGAAATTGTCACCTTGTTTGTTACCTTTCCTCTTTTCTTTATTCGCAACTTGAAACACTCGAGATGTCATGCCCGTCTCTCTTGCAATACCTGCAATATTTATTGTCTCGGATTGCGACCGACCCTCATAGCCGTTTTACTTTTGCCTCTATTTCCATTCTCGGAGTTCTTCTCCTTTGTCCTGCCACGAGCAGATAATCCTCGGCTTGGGATGAACTCGAACCATCATGAGGCACAATTAATTTCATCTTCTCCTTAGAGTTCAAAGCTTCATAAACTTCATTAAGCGTGAGAGTATCACGATCGTATTATATGGTGTCTCTAAAATTGGTATAAGAACTTGGCGGAACAAAGTAACATTAAGCGGTATCTTCCTATTCATACTTAACCTCCATTGCAGCTAGATCAGATATGATCTCTTTAAATTCTGAAATATGATTCAAAACATTACCTCCCTCGGGTAACTCTTGCAGAATAATTTTTGCTTCGGATGCATCTTGCTGGTGAGATCTTTAGTCATGCAAATCCTTCCAGCTTTAACCATAGAGCGGCAGTTTTCTCGCTCAAAACTTCCTGCAAAATATTATTATGCAAATGGAGTTGAATTTTTGACAAAGCCTTACGATCAATTCTTTTCTCCTCATCAGTCCAGTCCTGAATTCGGTTCTTCCCAAAACTATCCAGTGCTTCATCATAGTTGGTCTGTGCCAACAATGCCCGCATCTTGACTTGCCATAGGGTAAACCTTGTGTCACGGTCTAGCGGTGGAAGATCGTACTTCATGGATGCCATGAGTCGATTAAATCTGTGCACAAACTAGTACAAGTCGAAAGAAAAATTCTTGACGGAATTTAAATTACGCGGAACAAAGAACTAGGAACAGTAGCACCTGGTAGTACTTGGCTGGACGTAGCAACGGACAGACGAACGCATAACAAAAACTGAACTAGCACAGCCTCACGTCATGTGAAGTAGCAACAGCGGTAGCACTTTTCAATTAGATCTCGAAACTTGTGCTAACGTATCTCTTCACGTGGACAGTACTCAACAAGTACTTGTAGATGAACTTGATTTGGCCTCTGTCTCCACACGACAAAGCAACGGCTGGTAGATCGCTTGATGCCAAATACCTTGGGACTTGGATCCTTGCACTTCTCGACCTCGGACACGGATCTCTGCGGTGGCGCGTGCAACGAAAAGCTCTTTGTCTTCGGAACGACGGGTCGTGTGCAACGGAAATCCAGTCGGTCTCGGCGATTCGGGACGGCGGCGGCGGAACAAACCGCAACCCTAACTCTGGTCTCAAATCTCGTATCTGCAACCTCAACTCTGGATACCACTTGTTAGATAATAACGAGAATAAAACGAGACACGAGGGACACGGATTTTTATGTGGAAACCCTTGCGGGATAAAACCACGGACGCACGAAGGCTCAATCACTATAAGGAGGAGTATTACAAGCACGAGACGACAGGCCGTCTGAGGTGCGACTACATGGAGTATATATGAGGGCAATACATGAGAGTCCTTGGAGGACAAGTAAACAAGTTGTACTCGTACGCGTCGGTACCAACGCAAAGGCCCACACCGTATGTACTACGTATAGTCCAATACGGTAGAATTTGGATCACAATTTAACAGGCCGGAGGTGCCAGGTGCACTGGAGGGGGCTAGTGCAGGTCGAGTGTCTCCATGGCGCCGATGAAGTGTCCATGGAGTAGCCATGTAGTGTTGTGTCGTTCGGATGGCAGGGCCGCGGCGACTGGGTAAGAAGCCGGCCATGGGAGCCATAGCTCGTGGAACTCCACTGAGGCATGGCGGCGAGCTTTACCGGGAGATGGCGAGGCTATGAGGCGGCGGGCGGCGGCTGCCATCGGTTGACTTGCCCCCGCGCTTGAGTTGAACTGACGTGCAACGCAGAGGCCAGAGCCAGCCAGGCCCCTCTGACGCTGCTCCGGCATGAAGGAGCACGGGGATAGGAACTTGGACGGACACAAGTGGGAAACTTGGACTCCTGAAGCAGTGACGGGAGCAACGTCCTGTGGCGGCTAGCGGCGGTAGCCGGACTATGACGCGCATGGGTCGGTGGCATGACGGCAGCGCATGGGGTTGCAGGTGGCGACGCGTAGAGACGAGATCCATCTCGCGGCACCGTGCAGGAGTTGCCGGCGATGTCCGAGGTTGCAGCGGCGGCGGCGCCAGAGGTGGGTGAGGTGGGCGGAAGCGCGGGGTCGGCCGATGGAGGAGGCGCGGGGATGGCCGGCGGAGGAGGCGCAGGGTTTGCCGGTGGTGAAAGGGTGGGTGGTGGGAATCGGGAGATGGATTAGGATGCTGGTGGGTGTTTTTTCGTTCAGGTGGTTTCGGGAGTTCGGGACCACCTCATCGCGTGGCGTCGTGATCTGAGTAACTATTCTAATCCTGGGATCAGAATAGTGCTACTCTATAAGAGCAGCCAAGGGGACGCCCAAGTAGGAGGAATCCTACTTGGGGCCCTAGTCCTATTCGCCTCCCTTACCATAATTATCGGAGGGGAAAGGAAGGAGGAGGGAGGAGGGAAGGAAGGGGGAGGCTGAATCCCTCCCCTTCATTTCTACCTTCCCCTCTTTCCTTCCCCTCAAGGTTTGGCCTATACGGGGGGCGCAATAGCCCATGCTGGCTGCTGCATTTCCCCTCTTGGCCCAATAGGCCCATATCTTTCTTTGGGGTGCACAACCCCCCTTCCATTGAAATGATCGCACTGCACCCCCAAAACACTTCCGGTGTCCGAATATTATCGTCCTATATATCAATCTTTACCTCTTGACCAATTTGAGACTCCTCGTCATGTCCGTGTTATCATCCGGGACTCCAAACAACATTTGGTAACCAAATCACATAACACATATAATACAAAATCATCATCGAACGTTAAGCGTGCGGACCCTACGAGTTCGAGAACTATGTAGACATGACCGAGACACCTCTCCGGTCAATAGCCAATAGCAGAACCTGGATGCTCATATTGGCGCCCACATATTCTACGAAGATCTTTATCGGTCGAACCGTTATGACAATATACGTTATTCCCTTTGTCATCGGTATGTTACTTGCCCGAGATTCGATTGTCGGTATCTTCATACCTAGTTCAATCTCATTACCGGCAAGTCACTTTGCTTGCAAGGCTTCTTATGATGTGTATTACCGAGACGGCCCAGAGATACATCTCCGATACTCGGAGTGAAAAATCCTAATCTCGATCTATGCCAACCCAACAAAGACCTTCAGAGATACCTGTAGAGCATCTTTATAATCACCCAGTTACGTTGTGACATTTGATAGCACACAAGGCATTCCTGCGGTATTCGGGAGTTGCATAATCTCATTGTGAAAGGAATATGTATTTGACATGAAGAAAGCAATAGCAATAACACTGAATGATCATTATGCTAAGCTAACGGATTGGTCTTGTCCATCACATCATTCTCCTAATGATGTCATCCAGTTATCAAATGACAACTCATGTCCATGGTTAGGAAACCTTAACCATCTTTGATCCACGAGCTAGTCTAGTAGAGGCTCACTAGGGACACGATATTTGTTTATGTATTCACACATGTATTGAGGTTTCCGATCAATACAATTCTAGCATGAATAATAACCCTTTATCATGAATAAGGAAATATAAAACAACAACTTTATTATTGCCTTTAGGGCATATTTCCTCCAGTCTCCCACTTGCACTAGAGTCAATAATCTAGTTCACACGACTATGTGATTTAACACCAATAGTTCACATCATCATGTGATTAACACCCATAGTTCACATTGCCATGTGACTAACACCCAAAGGGTTTACTAGAGTCAATAATCTAGTTCACATCGCCATGTGATTAACACCCAAAGAGTACTAAGGTGTGATCATGTTTTGCTTTGTGAGAGAAGTTTAGTCAACGGGTCTGTCACATTCAGATCCATATGTATTTCACAAATTTCTATGTCTATAATGCTTTGTATGGAGCTACTCTATCTAATTGCTCTCACTTTCAATACGTATCCAGATTGAGACCCAGAGTCATCTGGATCGGTGTAAAAGCTTGCATCGACGTAACTCTTTACAATGATTTCTTTATCACCTCCATAACCGAGAAATATTTCCTTAGTCCTCTAAGGATAATTTTGACTGCTGTCTAGTGATCTAATCCTAGATCACTATTATACCTCCTTGCCAAACTCATGGAAAGGTACACAACAGGTTTGGTACACAACATGGCATACTTTATATAACCTATGGCTGAGGCATAGGGAATGAATTTCATTCTCTCTCTATCTTCCGCCGTGGTCGAGATTTGGGTCTTACTCAACTTTACACCTTACAACACCGGCTAGAACTCCTTCTTTGACTGATCCATTTTGAACTCCTTCAAACTCTTGTCATGGTATGTAGTAATTGAAAATCTTATCAAGCGTCTTGATCTATCTCTATAGATCTTGATGCCCAATATGTAAGCAACTTCACCGAGGTATTTCATTGAAAAATTCTTATTCAAGTATCCTTTTATGTTATCTAGAAATTCTATACCATTTCCAATCATCAATATGTCATCCACATATAATAAAAAAATTCTACAAAGCTCCCACTCACTTTCTTGTAAATACAGGCTTCACTGTAAGTCTGTATAAAACCATATGCTTTGATCACCTCATCAAAGCGTATATTCCAACTCCGAGATGCTTGAACCAGTCCATAGATGGATCGCTGGAGCTTGCACACTTTGTTAGCAACTTAAGGATCTACAAAACCTTCTGGTTGCATTATATACAACTCTTCTTTAAGAAATCCATTAAGGAATGCAGTTTTGACGTCCATTTGCCAGATTTCATAATCATAAAATGCGGCAATTGCTAATATGATTCGGACGGACTTATGCGTCGCTACGGATGAGAAACTCTCATCGTAGTCAATTCCTTGAACTTGTCGAAAGCCTTTTGCGATAAGTCGAGCTTTGTAGACAGTAACATTACCATCAGCATTAGTCTTCTTGTTGAAGATCCATTTATTTCTAGGGCTCGCCGATCATCGGGCAAGTCCACCAAAGTCCACACTTTGTTCTCATACATAGATCCTATCTCAGATTTCATGGCCTCAAGCCATTTATCGGAATCTAGGCTCAACATAGCTTCTTCGTAGTTTGTAGGTTCACCATGGTCTAGTAACATGACTTCCAGAACAGGAATACTGTACCACTCTGGTGCGTATCGTGTTCTGTTTGACCTACGAGGTTCTGTAGTAACTTGATCTAAAGTTTCATGATCATCATCATTAGCTTCCTCTCTAGTTGGTGTAGGCATCACGAGAGTAGTTTTCTCTGATGTACTACTTTCCAATTCGAGAGAAGGTACAATTACCTCATCAAGTTCTACTTTCCTCCCACTCACTCCTTTCGAGAGAAACTCCTTCTCTAGAAAGGACTCATTCTTAGCAACAAATGTTTTAGCCTTCGAATCTATGGTACAAGGTATACCCAATAGTTTCTTTCGGGTATCCTATGAAGACGCACTTCTCCGCTTTGGGTTCGAACTTTTCAGGCTGAAGCCTTTTTGACATAAGCGTCGCATCCCCAAACTTTTAAGAAACGATAGCTTAGGTTTCTTGCCAAACCATAGTTCATACGGTGTCGTCTCAATGGATTTAGATGGTGCCCTATTTAACATGAATGCGGTTGTCCCTAATTCATAACCCCAAAACGATAGTGGTAAATCGGTAAGAGACAACATAGATCATACCATATCTAATAAAGTACAATTATGATGTCCGTACACACCATTATGCTATGGTGTTCCAGGTGGCGTGAGTTGTGAAACTATTCCACATTGTTTTAAATGAAGGCCAAACTCATAACTCAAATATTCGACTTTGCGATCAGATCGTAGAAACTTTATTTTCTTGTTACGATGATTCTCCACTTCACTCTGAAATTCTTTGAACTTTTCAAATGTTTCAGACTTGTGTTTGATTAAGTAGATATATCTGCTCAAATCATCTGTGAAGGTCAGAAAATAACGATCCCCGCCGCAAACCTCAACACTCATCGGACCGCATATATCGGTATGTATTATTTCCTCCACTGTTCCGGAGAACGAAGTTTTAGTCATCTTGCCCATGAGGCATGGTTCGCAAGTATCAAATGATTCATAATCAATTGATTCCAGAAGTCCATATGCATGGAGTTTCTTCATGCGCTTTACACCAATATGACCTAAATGATAGTGCCACAAATATGTTGCATTATCATTATCAACTTTGCAACTTTTGGCATCAATATTATGAATTTGTGTATCACTACGATCGAGATTCAGTAAACCATCTACATTGGGTGTATGACCATAGAAGGTTTTATTTGTGTAAACAGAACAACAATTATTCTCGGACTTAAATGAATAACCGTATTGCAATAAACATGATCTAATCATATTCATACTCAAAGCAAACACCAAATAACATTTATTTGGGTTCAACACTAATCCTGAAGGTAGATGGAGTATGCGATGATCTTATCAACCTTGGAATCACTTCCAACACACATCGTCACCTCACCCTTAACCAGTCTCTTTTCATTTTGCAACTCTTATTTCGAGTTACTAATCTTAGCAACTGAACCGATATCAAATACCCAGGGGTTGCTATGAACACTAGTAAAGTACACATCAATAACATGAATATCAAATATACTTGTTTTCACTTTGCCATCCTTCTTATCCGCCAAGTATTTGGGGTAGTTCCGCTTCTAGCGACCATTCCCTTTGCTATAGAAGCACCCAGTTTCAAGCTTAGGTCCAGCTTTGGGCTTCTTCACGGGAGTGGCAACTTGCTTGCCATTCTTCATGAAGTTCCCTTTCTTTTCCTTTGCCCTTTTTCTTGAAACAAGTGGTCTCGTTAACCATCAACACTTGATGCTCTTTCTTGATTTCTACCTTCGCTGATTTCAGCATTGCGAAGTTCTCGACAATCGTTTCCATTATCCCTTGCACATTATAGTTCATCACGAAGTTCTAGTAGCCTGGTGATAGTGACTAGAGAAATTTGCCAATCACTATCTTATTTGGAAGATTAACTCCCACTTGATTCAAGCGATTGTAGTGCCCAGACATTCTGAGCACATGCTCACTAGCTGAGCTATTCTCCTCCATCTTGTAGGAAAAGTACTTGTCAGAGGTCTCATACCTCTCGACACAGGCATGAGTATGAAATACCAATTTCAGCTCTTGGAACATGTCATATGCTCCGTGGCGTTCAAAACATTTTTGAAGTCCCAGTTCTAAGCTGTAAAGCATGGCGCACTAAAATATTAAGTAGTCATCATATCGAGCTTGCCAAACATTCATAACGTCTGTATCTACTCCTGCAATAGGTCTGTCATCTAGCGGTGCATCAAGGACATAATTCTTCTGTGCAGTAATGAGGATAATCCTCAGATCACGGACCCACTCCACATCATTCCTTCTATCGTCTTTTAACTTAGTTTTCTCTAGGAACATGTCAAAAAACATAGGGGAGCTACAATGTGAGCTATTGATCTACAACATAATTTGCAAATACTACCAGGACTAAGTACATGATAAATAAAGTGCAGTTAATCAAATTACTTAAGAAATCCCACTAAATAGACATCCCTTAAGTCATCTAAGTGATACGTGATCCAAATCAACTAACCCATGTCTCATCATCACGTGAGATGGGGCAGTTGTAAGTGCATCTAGTGCCACCCCTAGTTGGTTTTGGAGTATTGACGACAAACGTGGTTGAGGGACTAATGTGTTTGTGAGAATTGCAGGATAACACAAGTAGTGTCCCTCATTGATTCGATTTACCTACCAGAGATGATCCCTAAAAATGTGTGAAGACATTGAAGACAATGGTGGTTCGTGAATACATTCATGATGAAGATTATGACATGTGAAGATATTCACTTGAAGACTATGGAGTGCAAAGACACAGCTGTTTCGTAGTTTCCTTTCTTCTTGATTGAGTCATAGGAACCACCGTATTGTTAAGTGGGGTCCAAATGAACAAAGTCAAAGTGACTGAAGTGATGCTCAACCAAATCCTATGTCTTCAAGCGAAGACAATGAGAGCAAATCTTATCTAGAGCTGGATGAGTCAGCTTTGCTTGTAGCCCAAGCAAAGCTGCCGCGTGTGTTTGAAATCTGACTGTTGGACACATGTCAGTTCCTTAGTGACCCAGGGTCATTTCGAACATATCAGGTCGGGTTTCCTCCTGGCTATAAATACCCCACCCCCTACACCATAAATTGGTGGCTACTCAGAGTTAGTGCACGACTTTTGTCGTTTGGGAGCAACCCACCTCTGAAGCATTTGAGAGAGAGATGCTTGTGAGGACAAAGCGCAAAACACCCAGAGCCAAAGAGTGTTAGGCATCACTGAAGTCTTTCTGTCCGCATGATCTAAAGACTTGTTACAATTGAGGACTGTGAATCCTCCAGCCGGTTAGGCATCGCGCATCCAAGAGTCATTGTGGACTACCGGTGAACAAAGTCTGTGAAGGTTTGGAAGTCTACCTCAAAGACTTACCAGAGTGATTGGGCGAGGACTGGGTGTCCTTAGCTCAAGGGGAATAAGGTGAAGACACAATCTTCTGAGTTCAATCTCAGCCTCCCTAACCAGACGTACAGTTGTCACAGCAACTCAAACTGGTCTACCAAATCCTTATCTTCACCAAGCGACTGGTTCTATCCTATGCTCTCCTTACTTTACAGTTTATGTTCATGAAGTCATTGCTTGCCTGCCTGATTCATTTGACTTCATCATGTAAAGACTTACATCTGTTTAGCTTCATACTATCTTCCATTCTGATCTTGTCTACCTAGTTGCAGTTAGTCTTCATGCTTTCTCTGTATTGTATGCTTGACTAATGCTTGCCTAGTGTAGTCTTCATCCGCTGCTTACTATATAGGCTCAGTTTACCTGTTTGTATTCGAAGCCACCGTGTTTTGAAGACATTCATAAAAATCGCCTATTCACCCCCCTCTAGTCGATAACTAGCACTTTCAATTGGTATCAGAGCAAGGTACTACCTTGTTCTGTGTGATTCAGTTTAACCACTTGGAGTTTTAGCTATGTCGACTGCAGGGATAATCAAGGTCTCCGCTGCATGCCCCATCTTCGATGGCACTGACTACCCCTACTGGAAGAACAAGATGCAGATGCATCTTGAAGCCATTGATGTTGATCTCTGGTATGTCGTCAAGACTGGCGTTCCCAAAGTCGGTGAAGGCGTCACCGCTGCTGATGTCAAGAAATTTGCTCAATTGCACTCAACCGCCAAGAACATCATCTGTGGTCATCTGACCAAAGGGTAGTATGGCCGTGTGAGTGCACTGGAAACTGCAAAGCTGGTCTGGGACTGGCTATCCAAGGTCAATGAAGGTGTAAGTCAGAGAGACTCAAGAATCGATGCTCTTTGGAATCTCTTCAACCGCTTCAAGAGAAACGACAATGAAAAGGTCCAGCTCACGTTCGATCGCTTGACTGATATCACCAATGAGCTACGTGCTCTTGGTGCCACTGAGATCACCAAGCATGAGACCGTTAAGAAGCTTCTGAGATCACTTGACAGCTGGTTTGACACCTTAGCCCCGATGATTCAAGAACGTCCTGACTTCAAAGATCTCAATCCGTCTGACATACTTGAGAGGCTCAACACACATGAGTTCCAGCTATCTGAGAAGCATGATATCTATGGATCCAACTATGGCCGAACCTGTGGTTTGAAGGCCAAAGCTGTTTCCACATCTGAAGAAGAATCTGACTGTAGCTTTGGTGATCCTGAAGAGCTTGGCAAAGAGCTTGCAATGCTCGTGAGGAAGTTTCAGAAGTTCTCCAAGAAGAATCGTGTCACGCCCAATATGCAGTACTATCCTAAAGAGACTCGAAGGTCCCACCAACGATAGAATCGCATATTGATACGCTTTTGCAAGGTTGATATCATTACATCAACATTACATAATAGATGGGGATACATACAAAATGGCATACAATGCCACACAAATACAACATCAACTTAGATAAGAGCACCATCTGACTACGGATGAAACACAAACAGAAACTGAAACGACATCCACCCTGCTAGCCCAGGCTGCCGACCTGGAACCTATCCCCTGATCAAAGAAGAAGCAGAAGAAGAACTCCAAAACAAGCAAACATCGCTCTCGCGTCATGATCATCACATAACCTGTACCTGCAACTGTTGTTGTAGTAATCTGTGAGCCACGAGGACTCATCAATCCCATTACCATAGCAAAGCTTAAAGGGAAAGAAAGGGGTAAAGTGGTGAGGTTGCAACAGCGGCTAAGCAAGTATGGTGGCTAACATACGCAAATAAGAGCGAGAAGAGAGCAAACGAAACAGTCGTGAAGCTAGCAATGATCAAGAGGTGATCCTGAACTCCTACTTACGTCAAACATAACCCAAAACCGTGTTCACTTCCCGGACTCCACTGAAAAGATACCATCACGGATACACACACGGTTGATGCATTTTAATTCGAATCTGGTGTCAAGTTAACGACAGCCGGACATTAACAAATTCCCTTCTGCCACATAACCGTGGGCACGGCTCTCGAAAGTTTATACCCTGCAGGGGTGTCCCAACTTAGCCCATCACAAGCTCTCGCGGTCAATGAAGGATATACCTTCTCCCAGGAAGACCCAATCAGTCTCGGAATCTCGGTTTACAAGACATTTCGACAATGGTAAAACAAGACCAGCAAAGCCGCCCGAAAGTGCCGACAAATCCTGATAGGAGCTGCACATATCTCGTTCTCAGGGCACACCGGATTGTCCAAACTTCCGGTAGGCCAGCCCAGAGTAGCCCCTGGTGACCAACGGCGGCTGACAGGTTGGACCAACACTCACGATGAGCACTGGCCCCGGGGGGGGGGGGTAAAAATAAGATGACCCTTGGGAGCGCGACTCCCAAGGGGAAAAAAAGCTAGGTGGGGCAAATGGTAAAACCAAGGTTGGGCCTTGCTGCAGGAGTTTTATTCAAAGCGAACTATCAAGGGGGTCCCATAAATCACCCAACCGCGTAAGGAACGCAAAATCCGGAAACATAACACCGGTATGACGGAAACTAGGGCGGTAAGAGTGGAACATAACACCAGGCATAAGGCCGAGTCTTCCACCCTTTACCAAGTATATAGATGCATTAATTAAATAAGAGATATTGTGATATCCCAACATAATCCTATCCACCATGGAGCAATCTTCAACTTCACCTGCAACTAACAACGCTATAAGAGGGGCTGAGCAAAGCGGTAACATAGCCAAGCAATGGTTTGCTAGGAAGGGTGAAAAACGTTAGAGGCTGACATGGCAATTTGGAAGGCTTGAAGAGCAAAAGATAGGTAGCGCAGCAAGCGATAGAACGAAGCAACTAGCATAGCAATGATAGTAGTGAGATCCAGGTTAGCGGTCATCTTGTCTGAAATACTGCAAGCAAGAAGAACTAGTCCATTAAGAAGATGAAGCCACGACGACGAACCAAGCGTAGACGAACGAATCCTCACGATCGCAACGAAACAGGAACTATCGAGAAGAAGCACACAACATGGTAAACACACCACACATATACATGACATGATGCTCAACCAAGTATGATGCATGACAAAGCTAGATGAGTCTACTCATGGCAAGAGATGATGCAAACAAGAACAACACATCAAAGCAAGTTTAAATTAGGCCAGAAACAACATATAACAATTCCGGTAAGTCCTCATATGCAAGTTTCGAAGTTGGTCCAGATCTTAACAAACATTATGTTGAAGTTGTTAAACAGCAAGTTAAAGATTACCAAGAGGATCTACACGAATTTCTAGTCAAGTTACATATAAAGTTCATTTAGTTCGGAGCTACGACCTAGAAGATATGAGCAAAACAAGTTAAACATTGCATTGATGCAGAATGCATACATACATCAATAAAACACTCTCAAAACAAGGATGCAACATTATAAGATGAATCTACATGCAAAACTAAGCAAGTTTCGTATAGAGCACACTCAAAACGGAGCAACGGTTCAACACATACACTATACAAGTTACAACAACAATCTGCCCAAAACAGCAACTAGGCATCTAACAAGCATCAAATCAATATGCTACAGCACCTAAACATAATAAAAAAGGCATGGGCATGAAGTACAGGTAAAGCATGACAAAACATGAACACTGAGTTATCTCCAGAAAACACTATAACATGCTCAAAAGGACATGGCAAGATTGCAAATAATAACAGTTTCAGACTTTGCAGAAATAACATCATGCTGCAATGTTTAGAGCTATCAAACTACATGCTACAGGAACTTATCATGGCAAACAAAGGCATGGCATGCTAACAATAAAAGCACTTAACAAAACTCCCTTACTGAACTTATTCCAAAGATCAACAGAAAATATGGTAGCATCCATGCAAACATGGCAAATGATATGACAGATTCAGACATGGCAGGAACAACGATAAGTAGGCATGTTGGTGAGCTTGTACCACTCACACAGAGCAATACATGGCATGAAAAGGTGACAAACAGTAAGAATACATGTTTGTGATGCTAAGCGTGGCAAGAGGAAGTTCATAGGGTGCATGGATCACTAGCAAAGCTCATGGCAAAACTGAACTTAAAAGTTAAAAGGCTGACATCAACATTATTTAGCAAGTTTGGAGCATGATATGAACAATATGTAGCAAGTTATAAATGGAACCAAGGGCATGGATGGATAGAGCATGACATGTGTAACAAAACATCCTTAGTGAACATCTCCAGATTATGCATAGAATGACTTGTAGCAGCAGGTTTACATAGCGTCATGTTATAACAGATTCAGACTAGTATAACAGCAACAACAAGTACCCTACTTCACGAGCTCGATGCACTCACTACAAGACTCACAAAAATACATGGATTGCACCACTATAAATATGGCATGATGTAGTTCAAAACTCATGTAGACATCTAGCTCATAGGATGCACACACAAAATGCAATGAAAAAGACAAAACAACAAGTTCTGTTAACAGATAGCAGACAACATCATATAGCACTCTTGCAACGATGATTCGGGCATCAAGATGATCTCAAACAAGCATGTCATAATGGAACAAAATGAAGAGCATCTCATGGTGAACATTCCGACATATTGTATGCAACAATCGGAGCACAGAGGAAGCAGTTATGGCATGGTGAATATGTGCACATATGATGAGTTTTTAGGGACTTGGCCAAATTTCGAAAAAAACCGGACGGGCGCAGATTAGCTAAGAGGTGCTCAGGTGGGATCTAGGGGCTGCCCACCTCGCGGGCCATGGCCCAAGATGGTGAGGGGGCAAGGCAGGCGGGCCGGGGCAGAGCTGGGTTGGGCCGTGGGAGGCGTTGGGGCCCACGAGGCGCACGGGAGGAGCAGCTCCTCTGCTCGCTCCCGAGCACGTTCATGGTGGCGGCAGTTGACTTCGCCGGATCCGCCTGATCTGCGTGAAGCAACGGCAAGGGAGGCCGAGAACCGGTGGATCAGGCCTCCGAGCACCGGATCCGGCGGTGGAGGAGCTTGGCGGCGCCGGCGGCGGAGCTCGGACGCGGCGCGGGTGGAGGAGACTGCAGTAGGGGCGCGGGTCCGATGACCTGGGCTGCTCCGGCGGCTTGCTGCTAGGGAGAGAGAGAGAGCTGGTGAGGAGAGGAAGGAGAAAGGGAAGGGAGAGAGATGGGGCCGGGCGGCAGCGTGACCTGCGGCGGAGGTGATCGCTGGCAGCGACTCCGGTGAGTCGGCGGGGAAGGAGCCGACGGCAGGGTCGGTGAGGTGCGGCGCGATGGACGGTGGTGCAGATCGGGAGGCGCGGGCGAGCCGGCAGCTCGAGCGACGGCGATGCGAGCAACAGCCAGGCGGCGCTTGGGCCCTGGATGGACTCGGGCGGGCCTCAGATGGGCTCCTAGGCCACGGTGTCTGGGGGCGCTGGAGTGGGCACGGGAAGGCGACGTGGAAGGCGGGGATAGCGCAGGAGCGGCGCTGAGTGGTGGCGCAGCCACTCAGTCGGTGCCAAGTGGCGAGGTGGAGGTGGAGGGCGCCGGAAAACGAGGAGGAGGAGGCTGGGTCTGGCTGGAGGCTCGGTTTTCGAGGTGGATGCGACGGCTGGAGGTTAGGGGAAGGGTTAGGGGCTAGGAAATGGCCAAAATGGACTAGGGGGTATCCATATATAGCAGGAGGGCTAGGGTTAGGTGGGTTTTAGTTCATTTTCGGACCATTTGATCTCGATCGAATGGTCCGGAGCGGAGGGGTGGTGTAGGAGGACTAGAGGGCTGTGTAGATGAGTTGGGATGAGAGGAGAGAAGAGAATAGAAGCCCGGCAACGGTTTTCGGAGACCGAGAATGTCCGACGATTAAACCGGCAACGGTGCCGCTATGTATGACGGTTGGGCTATCAAACGGACTCTGAATGCGACGAAACTTGACAGGCGCTCTATCTACACTATACTAAGACCGCTCGCAAAGTTTCAACCCATTCCGAGAACATTTTTCAGCCACTCACGAAATGAGGTCTGAGAGGGGCGACGGGGCACGCGCGAGAGGTCTGGACTCTGAATGGACAATGGAGATTTCCGGGGAACCCGAACGGATGCATGTTTTGAAAAACATGCAGATGAAATGCAGATGATGACATGGCAAAATGCAACACGCAAGCAATGACATGGCAACGATGGCGAATAACTGGAAGACACCTGGCGCATGGAATCTGGGGCGTTACAACTCTCCTCCACTAACAAGAGATCTCGTCCCGAGATCTTAGGAACGAGACGGAAGGGAAAAAGGGATGAGGTGAAACAAAACCTCAAGAGAAGAAGCAAAGAATTGAGAGCCCTCGAGAAGAAAAGAGGAACGACGAGAATGACGAGAATCGAAAGCTCACGGAATCAGATAGACTGTGAAACCACTCTGGTCAGAACGAGATAAGAAACGAATAATATTGAAAGGATTTAGGCAGCACTCTGGCTGAAACATGGAGGAATAGAACACGAGCTTGAGAGGATGGAATGACACTTGATGAAGACTTGACACAAAACCTCCGGAAAGAATTGAAAAAGTTGAATGAAAAAAAGGAGAAGAAAATGACAACTTGTGCCACGAATTAAATTGAAAGCATCCTTAGAAGGAAGGTTTAAACGCAGTTGTTGAGGAATTCAACAACGAAAAGAATAAGCTTGTTGTGGTCTTATGGATAACATCCCGAAATTATGAGGTGAATACCCAACCACGAGCGGAAAAGATTAAATAACTGGGAATAAAGAAGGAATGCAAAACTCCATTTCAAAAGAAAACGGAGAATTAATTGGACTTTGATATGAGAAGAAAAGATACTTGAACTCCACCAACAAGATCTTGATGAAGACTTGAAGAATGAATTAAATCATGAAGAACCACCATGAAGAACTCCGGTAAACAAAAGGACAATGAGATAGAATTGAAGGATGAAAAGAATAAGATGAGCCTTGCAATGATTTAGATGGAGGTTCCGACGAAATGGCCGAGGAAATTTGAACTCCGGAAAATAAAAGATGAAAACACTTAGAACCGAGAAATTGATAACGGGAACAAACTCTGGAAGAAAAGATTAATCACTTCGAGGAAAGAACAAGATTTATTGTATGCTTGTCCTTCATCAGATTAAATTGATGACAAGCAATGGATTTGCATATTACTTATTCTTCTTGAAAAGGATTAAGGGGGGTATAGCACCAAACTTGAGAAAGTCTTCATGAACCACCGATAGGATTTGGAAAGAAAGAATTAGTTGATGTGATTACAAATGAAAAGGAATCTTGAATGAACCACCATTAGAAATGAAAATGAACGAAGAAAAGAGAATGAATCGCCGCGAAGAATTAGAAAAGCACGAAGATAATTGAAGGAATTTAGAGAGACGAGAAACATAGAGATCACGAACTGATTGAAGAATACTTGAACGAAGCACCGGAAGAACTATTGAGACGAGCGAAAGGGCACGGATATAGAATAATTGGAGAACGAATTTGACAACTTAGAGGGAAGAAATATTCCGAAAAGATGGCCTCCAAATGATCGAGAGGGAAAGCAATTCCTGAAATGCTCCGGATGGATGAAAAGAATTTGCATGACTTGAAGCAATTTTATAGGATAACATCGAGCTAGCAACGCGAATCTCTGGGGGTACGGACAATATTTAAGAGAAATTCTTCTTTAGTCTTCAAATGTTGAGAATGGCGACGAGACAGAACACCAAAATTGTTGAGATACTCTGGGAGAATGAAAAAGAGGAAGGGTTGAACCAAAGATGAAAAGAATTGGAACTGATCTTGGAGAAGGCATGTGACTGATGAAATTCATTCTTATGTCACACTTGAAAAGAATTTGGGAATAGCTCCTGAATAATTAGAAGAGTCAGGTAAGATCCTGGGAAAAGACCTGTGGGTTAGGGCCCACTAAAAGAAAACACCGTTGGAAAGGGTTGTTGAGGAGGTAGATGATGCACCGGAACAATTGAAATATTTGAATGAGGTGACAACCTCGAATTAATTGGAGCACTGACAAATCTCCTGAGATGTCTTGAGCACACCAGAAGGATAAACTGGCAAGAGGCGAACGAGTAGGGAAAACACTTGATCCAAGGAAAACAATACGATCAACACCGAAAACTTGAATTGAGTCCACAGGAAAAGAGATGAAGAATGTCAAACAAAAGAGAATTCACCAGTTGAAACAATTGACGAAAGACTGAAGAGGCTCTGCACGAATGAAATTGATGGTCGGAAGAGACTCAGACTCCAGTAAGAAGAGGGTGGGAGGGCGGGAAAACAAAGGCAACTTGGAAGGGTGAACCGACAAATATCTTGAAGAGAAAACACCGGTTGAAAGAAAACAAAGGCTTCGCACGAGTAGGATGGATACTCAATTACGGACTCCGGCTCCGAGAAGAAAAAGGGTGGGTGGGTGGGAAAAAGAAAACAACTGAGGATTGAACTTGGGAAAGAAGAGGAGGCTCGAGTCAACTTGATGAGAAATGCACCGGATAAAAAGAGCTAAGAACCAACGACCGAAAAACAAACTGCGCGATCCTAAAGAAAAATTTGAATGGGAAGAGGAGTAATTCAAAACACCTACGTCAAGATTCCTCACCAGAGTGACGAAGGGGCTGAGGAGTAAAAAGAATTCCTACTCTCTGATATAACTAAACTCCGAAAACAGTTTTCTTCTAGACTCAACAACGGCCAAGCTACACGATCAATCAAGGGGGCTCCTAGGGTCGGTCGAGGCTCTGATACCAACTTGTCACGCCCAATATGTGATACTATCCTAAAGAGACTCGAAGGTCCCACCAAGGATAGAACCGCATATTGATACGCTTTTGGAAGGTGGATATCATTACATCAACATTACATAATAGATGGGGATACATACAAAAAGGCATACAATGCCACACAAATACAACATCAACTTACATAAGAGCACCATCCGACTACGGATGAAACACAAACAGAAACTCAAACGACATCCACCCTGCTAGCCCAGGCTGCCGACCTGGAACCTATCCCCTGATTGAAGAAGAAGCATAAGAAGAACTCCAAAATAAGCAAACATCGCTCTCGCGTCATGATCATCACATAACCTGTACCTACAACTGTTGTTGTAGTAATCTGTGAGCCACGAGGACTCAGCAATCCCATTACCATGGGTATCAAGACTAGCAAAGCTTAAAGGGAAAGAAAGGGGTAAAGTGGTGAGGTTGCAGCAGCGGCTAAGCAAGTATGGCAGCTAACATACGAAAATAAGAGCGAGACGAGAGCAAACAGAACGGTCGTGAAGCTAGTAATGATCAAGAGGTGATCCTGAACTCCTACTTATGTCAAACATAACCCAAAACCGTCTTCACTTCCTGGACTCCGCCGAAAAGAGACCATCACAGCTACACACGCGGTTGATGCGTTTTAATTCGAATCCGGTGTCAAGTTATCTACAATCGGACAGTAACAAATTCCCATCTGCCACATAACCGCGGGCACGGCTCTTGAAAGTTTATACCCTGCAGGGGTGTCCCAACTTAGCCCATCACAAACTCTCACAGTCAATGAAGGATATACCTTCTCCCAGGAAGACCCGATCAGTCTCGGAATCCCGGTTTACAAGACATTTCGACAATGGTAAAACAAGACTAGCAAAGCCGCCCAGATGTGCCGACAAATCCTGATAGGAGCTGCACATATCTCGTTCTCAGGGCACACCGGATTGTCCAAACTTCCGGTAGGCCAGCCCAGAGTTGCCCCTGGTGACCACCGGCGGCTGATAGGTTGGACCAACACTCACAACGAGCACTGGCCCCGGGGGGAGGGGGGGTAAAAATAAGATGACCCTCGAGAGTGTGACTCCCAAGGGGAAAAAAGGGCTAGGTGGGGCAAATGGTAAAACCAAGGTTGGGCCTTGCTGGAGGAGTTTTATTCAAAGCGAACTGTCAAGGGGGTCCCATAAATCACCCAACCGCATAAGGAACGCAAAATCCGGGAACATAACACCGGTATGACGGAAATTAGGGCAGCAAGAGTGGAACAAAACACCAGACATAAGGCCGAGTCTTCCACCCGTTACCAAGTATATAGATGCATTAATTAAATAATAGATATTGTGATATCCCAACATAATCCTGTCCACCATGGAGCAATCTTCAACTTCACCTGCAACTAACAACGCTGTTATTGGGGCTGAGCAAAGCGGTATCATAGCCAAGCAATGGTTTGCTAGGAAGGGTGAAAAAGGTTAGAGGCTGACATGGCAATTTGGGAGGCTTGAAGAGCAAAAGATAGGTAGTGCAACAAGCGATAGAACGAAGCAACTAGCATAGCAATGATAGTAGTGAGATCCAGGGTATCGGTCATCTTGCCTGAAATCCCGCAAGGAAGAAGAACAGTGCATGAAGAAGATGAAGCCACGAAGAGGAACCAAGCGTAGACGAACGAATCCTCACGATCGCAGCGAAACAGGAACTATCGAGAAGAAGCACACAACATGGTAAACACACCACACATATACATGACATGATGCTCAACCAAGTATGATGCATGACAAAGCTAGATGAGGCTACTCATGACAAGAGATGATGCAAACAAGAACAACACATCAAAGCAAGTTTAAATGAGGCCGGAAACAACATATAACAATTCCGGTAAGTCCTCATATGCAAGTTTCGAAGTTGGTGCAGATCCGAACAAACATTAAGTTGAAGTTGTTAAACAGCAAGTTAAAGAGCACCAAGAGGACCTACACGAATTTCTAGTCAAGTTACATATGAAGTTCATTTAGTTCGGAGCTACGGCCTAGAAGATATGAGCAAAACAAGTTAAACATGGCATTGATGCAGAATGCATACAAACATTAAGCAAACACTCTCAAAACAAGGATGCAACATGATAAGATGAATCTACATGCAAAACTAAGCAAGTTTCATATAGAGCACACTCAAAATGGAGCAACGGTTCAACACATACACTCTATACAAGTTACAACAACGATCTGCCCAAAACAACAACTAGGCATCTAACAAGCATCAAAACAATATGCTACAACACTTCAACATAATGACAAAAGGCATGGGCATGAAGTACAGGTAAAGCATGACAAAACATGAACAATCAGCTATCTCCAGAAAACACTATAACATGCTCAAAAGGTCATGTCAAGATTGCAAATAATAACAGTTTCAGACTTAGCAGAAATAACATCAGGTTGCAATGTTTAGAGCTATCAAACAACATGCTACATGAAATTATCATGGCAAAAAAGGCATGGCACGCTAATACTAAAAGCACTTAACAAAGCTCACTTACTGAACTTATTCCAAAGATCAACAGAAAATTTGGTAGCATCCATGCAAACATGGCAAATGATATGACAGATTCAGACATGGAAGGAACAACGATAAGTAGGCATGTCGGTGAGTTTGTACCACTCACACAGAGCAATACATGGCATGAAAAGGTGACCAACAGTAAGAATACATGTTTGTGAACCTAAGCGTGGCAAGAGCAAGTTCATAGGGTGCATGGATCACTAGCAAAGCTCATGGCGAAACTGAACTTAAAGTTAAAAGGCTGACAACAACATTATTTAGCAAGTTTGGAGCATGATATGAACAATATACAGCAAGTTATAAATGGAACCAGGGGCATGGATGGATAGAGCATGACATGTATAACAAAATATCCTTAGTGAACATATCTAGATTATGTATAGAATGACTTGTAGCAACATCAAGTACCCTACTTCACGAGCTTGATGCACTCACTACAAGACTCACAAAAATACATGGATTGCACCACTATAAGGATGGCATGATGTATCTCAAAACTCATGTAGACATCAAGCTCATAGGATGCACACACAAAATGCAATGAAAAAGACAAAACAGCAAGTTCTGTTAACAGACAACAGACAACATCATATAGCACTCTTGCGACGATGATTCGGGGATCAAGATGATCTCAAACAAGCATGGCATAATGGAACAAAATGAAGGGCATCTCATGATGAACATTCCGACATATTGTACGCAACAATCGAAGCATAGAGAAAGCAGTTATGGCATGGTGAATATGTGCACATATGATGATTTTTTAGGGACTTGGGCCAAATTTCGAAAAAAAACGGACGGGCGCAGATTAGCTAAGAAGTGCTCGGGTGGGATCTAGGGGCTTCTGACCTTGCGGGCCATGGCCCAAGATGGGGAGGGGGCGAGGCAGGCGGACCGGAGCAGAGCTGGGCTGGGCCATGGGAGGCGTTGGGGCCCACGAGGCGCACGGGAGGAGCAGCTCCTCTGCTCGCTCCCGAGCACGTTCATGGCGGCGGCGGCAGTTGACTTCGCCGGATCCGCCTGATCCGCGCGAAGCAGCAACAAGGGAGGCCGGGAATCGGTGGACCGGGCCTCGGGCACCGGATCCGGCGGTGGAGGAGCTTGTCGGCGCCGGCGGCGGAGCTCGGACGCGGCGCGGGCGGAGGAGACTACAGCAGGGGCGCTGGTCCGACGACCTGGGCCGCTCCGGCTGCTTGCTGTGAGGGAGAGAGAGAGCTGGTGAGGAGAGGAAGGAGAAAGGGAAGGGAGAGAGATGGGGCCGGGCGGCAGCGAGACCTGCAGCGGAGGTGATCGCCGGCGGCGACTCCGGTGAGTCGGCGGGGAAGGAGCCGACGGCACGGTCGGTGAGGTGCGGCGCGATGGACGGCGGTGCAGATCAGGAGGCGCGGGCGAGCCAGCAGCTCGGGCGACGGCAATGCAAGCGAGAGCCAGGCGGCGCTCGGGCCCTGGATGGGCTCGGGCGGGCCTCAGATGGGCTCCCAGGGCCGCGGTTGCTGGGGGCGCTGGAGGGGGCACGAGAAGGCGACATGGAAGGCGGGGATAGAGCAGGAGTGGTGCTGAGTGGCGGCGCAGCCACTCAGACGGCACCAAGTGGCGAGGTGGAGGTGGAGGGCGCCGGAAAACGAGGAGGAGGAGGCTGGGTCTGGCTGGAGGCTCGGTTTTCGAGCTGGATGCGACGGCTGGAGGTTAGGGGAAGGGTTAGGGGCTAGGAAATGGCCAAAATGGACTAGGGGGTGTCCATATATAGCAGGAGGTCTAGGGTTAGGGGGGTTTTAGTTCATTTTCGGACGTTTGATCTCGATCGAATGGTCTGGACCGGAGAGGTGGTGTAGGAGGACTAGAGGGCTGTGTAGATGAGTTCGGACGAGAGGAGAGAAGAGAATAGAAGCCCGGCAACGGTTTTCGGAGACCGAAAATGTCCGACGATTAAACCGGCAACGGTGCCGCTACGTATGACGGTTGGGCTATCAAACGGACTCCGAATGCGACGAAACTTGACAGGCTCTCTGTCTACACTATACTAGGACCATTCGCCAAGTTTCAACCCATTCCGAGAACATTTTTCAGCCACTCACGAAACGAGGTCTGAGAGGGGTGATGGGGCATGCGCGATAGGTCTGGACTCCGAATGGACAACGAAGAGAACCGGGGGAACCCGAACGGATGCAAGTTTTGAAAAACATGCAGATGAAATGTAGATGATGACATGGCAAAATGCAACACGCAAGCAATGACATGGCAATGATGGTGAATAACTAGAAGACACCTGCCGCATCGAATCCGAGGCGTTACAAATCGGTTCAGCAAGTCTTCAAGATCTAGCTCCAAGAACGACGAGGCTTCATCACGTGATTACAAGAAGAGGACTTGCCACAAATGCAAGAAGACAGGCCACTACATCTCCGAGTGTCCTTAGTGGGATAAGGAATCGAAGAAGAAGAAGAAGAAGAGGAGGGAATATGATTCTGATGACAAGAAGAAGAACAAATCTTCAAAGTCTTCTTCAAAGTCTTCGTCGAAGTCTTCATCTCACAATAAGACCTCACCAAGAAACGCTCGTGCATTTATTAGCAAGGAAATGGATTCAGAGGAGTCTGCCTCTGAGGAGGTGGAGGTCGAATCTGAGGAGTCTGACTCAGGCGTGGTAAGCCTGGCTCTGGTATCAGCATTCGTCGCAAAGTCAATCTTCAACACTGAAGACAATGGTCGCAATGTTAAAGCTAAAGCTGATGATGATGATGACGATGACTCTGCTCCAACCTACTGCTTCATGGCATGTGGTGCCAAGGCAACTTCATGCGATGCCTATTTCGAAACCTCTAGTGAAGATGACTCTAAATGTGAATCCAAACCTAGCTATAAGACACTTGCTAAAATTGCAACTGAGCAACAAACTGCTATGGAACATATCCAAAAGCTGCTAGACAAAAGCGATGACCTGTTGGACGTGGAAATGAATCACACTCAGTCCTTAATCGAAGATACTAAAGGTCTTCACATTAAGTACGAAGATCTTGAAAGTCGTCAGGAAACTCTCTCAGCCGCTCATGAGAAGCTTTCCTACGATTATCTTCAAAGGAAGCAGGATCTAGAGAAACAGAGAGCATCTCATGAAGATCTTCAAAAAGAGAACGATTCACTACTCGCCCAACAGATTAGTACCGCTCAGGTAGAATTTGTTCCACCATGCTTAAAGTGTCTTGAGCGTGATAATGTTGTCTCTGTTGCTGAATGTTCTACTGCTTCTGATGTTGCAATATCTTCTACTGCCGATGTGGTAACTAACCCCTCTACTGGGGATGCCACTACTATTGCTGATGAGAATGCTAGGTTGAAGACATTGCTTGAGACTGGAATGTACAAAAGCCTCAAAGGGCATCAAACCTTGTGCGATGTCCTCAAGAAACAGATTCTGAACCAAAACCCTAGGAAAGAGGGTGCTGGGTTCGAGAGGAAAATGAACGTTGATGGTTCATATTGGATGCCTGAGCAGTACCCCAAAACCACCTGGGTTGCTGCTAAGGATCCTTCAGTTGACCCATCCACTTTATCTGGCTTCGCTTGTGCTAACCCAATTGTCATTGATGAATCCTTTGATGCAAATTATAAACTGTTTAAGAATCAGAATGGTGAAGTGTTTGACAGGTACATTGGTACTAACTACAGGAACGGGTCACCCCAGAAGAAGATCTGGGTGCCCAAAAGCTGTCTTGAGAAGCTTCCCGTGAATGTCATCATGACACCACCTTGGAAGAATGCAAACCCTCGACCAAAGGCGTTATATGGTCCAAAGGCTTCATACGGACAGAGGACCACTTATGGTCACCCTAACGCCAATGTTTTGCAGGAGAACCGTTATGAGACTCATGAATATGAGCGTGTTTCCTCTAACTGCTATGTTCACAAAACTAAGAACTTTTCTGCATATTCTTATGAGTACTATTCTCCTCCTGCGAAGCTATTTGCTAGGGCTCCCAAGACAAAGTTCTCAGATGCTGCACTTAGACTTATTGCTTCTAAGCCACCCCTAAAGATGTGGATGGTTAAGAAGAATTAACTTCTCTTGTAGGGAAAGGTCTCCAGCAGGAAAGCAAAATCTTCTGACGAGAAAGCTGGAGACCTAAAACATCTTGTGGGGCGCAAGATAAAATGCTCCAATGGTCTTATCATGTATTTCATACCAGGGTTCCTTGACAAGCATCCTAACTAGAATCTAAACTTTGATAATATGCTTGTTTGCTACATGTTTGTGCTTCACAACACTCTTGGTGAAGCCTATCCCGCTGACTGCGCTGTAGGGTACAACTCCAAAAGCCACTGAATGGATCATGGACAGCGGCTGCACCAACGACATGACTGGTGATCGAAGTCTTCTTATGGATTCAACCCTTCGTCCATCTACTAAGAGCCACATAACATTCGCTGACTGGTAAAAGCAAGGTATTGGGTCTTGGTAGAGTTTCTATCTCAAAGGATCAACACATGGATAAAGTGATGCTTGTTGAATCCCTTGGATACAAATTAATGTCTGTGTTAATGCTCTATGATCTGAACATGATTGTGATATTTGGAAAATATCGTTGTCTTGTGCTAATGGAATCTGACAAATCTCTAGTCTACGAATGATATCAAAGAGGTGATCTGTATATGGTAGATTTCTCAGCAGGACCACAACTTGCCGTATGTCTTCTAGCAAAGGCTTCAAAATGCTGGCTATGGCATCGATGGCTAGGACATGCGAGCATGAGGAACCTGTACACTCTTGCAAAGAAGAAGCACATCATTGGCATCGAGGGCTTCAAGTTCAAGAAGGATCATCTATGTGGTGCCTGTGCAGCTGGAAAGATGACTAGAGCCAAACATCCCTCGAAGACAATCATGACTACCTCACGTCCCTTCGAGCTGCTTCACATGGACTTATTTGGCCCTACACACTACTCTACCCTTACTACTACTGCACATCTCTATGGCTTTGTTATTGTTGATGATTACTCAAGATACACCTGGGTGCACATAATTCTCTATAAGACTAAAGTGCAAGATGTCTTCAGACGCTTCGCAAATAGGGCCATGATGAATTATGGCATCAAGATCAAGCACATCCGGAGTGACAATGGCACCGAGTTCAAGAACGTTGGCCTCAACATTTATCTTGATACTTTGGGCACCACACATGAGTTCTCTGCTCCTTACACTCCTCAGCAGAATGGCATCATGGAGCGAAAGAATAGACCATTCATTGAGATGGCGCGAATGATGCTCGATGAGTACAAGACTCCAAGAAAATTCTGGCCTGAAGCCATTTATACCGCATGCCACATCATCAACAGAGTATATCCTCACAAGTTCTTCAAGAAGACATCTTATGAACTTCTAACTAGTAAGAAGCCAAATGTTAGTTACTTTAAAGTCTTTGGTGCTAGGTGTTGGATCAAAGATCCACATCACACGTCTAAATTCACACCGAAATCACATGAAGGTTTTATGCTTGGTTACGGAAAGGACTCACACACCTACAGAGTCTTCAACCTCTTTCACTATAAAGTGGTTGAAACTATATATGTGCGGTTCGATGAGACTAATGGCTCGCAAAGAGAGTACCTGCCAAATGTGCTAGATGAAGCTACACCAGGTGAAGCTATCAAGCTGATGGGTACTGGAGAAATCATACCCTCCGAGGAATATGCTGAGGATGAGATCATCATTTCTGCACCTAATCAACCTGAAGACAATGCTCAGTCCGAAGCCAATGCTAAAGATGAAGAGAATAGTCAGTCAGATCAAAATCTTCGTCCAGCTCATCCTCGAGTCCCAAATGAAGTCCAGATTGAGAAGATCATTGATAGCATCAATGCTCCTGGCCCTCTCACTCGATCAAGAGGTACACAACTAACAAACTTTTGTGGTCACTTTGCTTTTATCTCTATATCTGAACCCAAGAAATTTGAAGAAGCCTTCATGGAACCTGAATGGATTCAACCTATGCAAGAAGAGCTTCGAAAATTTGAGCTGAATAATGTCTGGGATCTTGTCAAACGTCCTGATCCTCACAAGCACAATGTCATTGTCACGAAATGGATCTATCGCAACAAGCAAGATGAACTTAGACAAGTTGTCAGAAACAAAGCTCGCCTCGTTGATCAAGGTTACACACAAGGAGAAGGAATCGACTTTGATGAAACCTTTGCTCCTGTGGCTAGGCTTGAAGCCATTTGCATACTGCTGGCCTATGCTAACCATCACAACATTCTTCTGTACCAAATGGATGTGAAGAGTGCCTTTCTCAATGGCAAAATCGAAGAAGAAGTGTATGTCGCTCAACCACCTGGTTTTGAAGATCCTAAGCATCCTGATATGGTGTACAAGCTCAACAAAGCACTGCATGGCCTCAAACAAGCACCTTGCGCTTGGTATGACACAATCAAGGATTTCCTGAAGAGCAACGGCTTCAAACCTGGTTCACTAGATCCCACCCTCTTCAAGAAGACATATGATGGTGAACTGTTTGTGTGTCAAATATATGTGGATGACATTATCTTCGGCTGCACGGATAAGAGATGAAGTGACGAGTTTGGATACATGATGCAAGAGCAATATCAGATTCCAATGATGGGGGAGTTGAAATTCTTCCTTGGTCTTCAATTCCGTCAATAGTGCAATGGCATCTTCATATCGCAAGAAAAGTACCTCAAAGATTGCCTGAAAACGTTCGGAATGCAAGACTGCAAAGGGTACACGACGCCAATGCCAACCAAAAGTCATCTCGGCCCTCACGACAATGGTAAAGAGTTCGATCAAAAGGTATACTGCTCCATGATTGGTTCTTTACTTTATTTATGTGCATCTAGGCCTGATGTTAGGCTTAGCGTTTGCATATGTGCCCGATTCCAAGCGGCACCAAAGGAGTCGCATCACCTTGCGGTGAAGCAAATACTTCGATATTTGGCTCACACCCCAACACTAGGATTATGGTATCCAAAGGGCTCAATGTTTGATCTAGTTGGATATTTTGATGCTGATTATGCTTGTGACAAGGTTGATCACAAGTCCACTTCAGGAACATGTCACTTTCTTGGATGATCTCTTGTCTATTGGTCTTCAAAGAAGCAGAACTACATATCTCTCTCCACTACTGAATCTGAATATATTGCTGCTGGATCCTGCTGTGCTCAGCTTCTATGGATGAAGCAAACTCTCAAGGACTATGACATCAACACGAAGAATGTGCCACTCTTCTGCGACAATGAAAGCGCCATCAAGCTTTCCAAGAATCCAGTTCAGTACTCGAAGACAAATCACATCGAGATTCGTCATCACTTTCTCTGAGATCATGTCAACAAGGACGACATTGATATCATTCACGTCAACACTGAAGAGCAACTGGCAGATATCTTCACTAAGCCTGTAACGCCCCGGATTCGTTGCGCCAGGTGATGGATTCATGTACCTAGGGTAGGGTCATAGGCCTGACCTAAACGTCCTACCCAAGGGCACCCTCAGAAGAGATCATCTTCGATCGACCAAAGAGGAACCCACTCGGATGGAAGGACTCGACCATGGAAGACTCACTCGACCATGAAGACTCACTCGACCACCGAAGGTCGAAGGCACTCCAGACTGCGGTTTGCTATTGAATAGACTTAATGATAGTTAAGACACTTTATGAGGCGTTACGATGCGCCCGGACTTAATGTACTTTAACCTATCAATACGTGGGCTGGCTGGGGTCTGGCGCACTCTATATAAGCCACCCTCCTCCACGTAGAGGGGTTCGCATTCTTGTAATACTCATATCCATAATCCACTCGACCGCCTCGGGGCTCAGGGCGTGGGGCTGTTACTTCCTCAGAAGGGCTGAACTCGTACATCACTTGTCTTCACAACTACTCCATAGCTAGGACATTGCCTCCCCTTACCTACCCCTATTTCTACTGTCATACTTAGAACCACGACAGTTGGCGCCCACCGTGGGGCAGGTGTTTTAGCGATTTGTGGAGGAGTTGCAGTACTTCCGAGTACCTTCATCACAATGACTGCTGGAGTTTTGGTTGAGGGGCGCGAGATCCGTCTCGGTGCTCTCACTTTTGTCGCCGACGACTCCGCATGGCTCCAGGAGGCTCCACTTGACATCGAGGCGCTCCCCGTCCGCGGGGCGACACACTTTCGCGCATGTGTTCGCGGCGTTTTGCTGCGACAACCGTCGACCTCGTATCGGTCGACTCCCCTATCGATCGCCCGCCCAGTCTCCCACCAGCGCAAGCGTTCTGGTCGGTCGAGGCTCCAGCGGTGGGTGAAGCACGCGGTGGCTCGCCAGACAGCCACCGCCCAAGTCGCGGCCATCGAGCCCGATGAATCCCTCTGGCTGTTCGATCGTCGGTAGCTCCGTGAGAGCGCATCCGAGTGCGATAGCGATGATCCAGCGGCGGAGATCCTCATGGTTGGCGGCCTCGCGAGTCCTCCGGCCGCCCGGCGGTGGGGCGCGGAGGAGGAGACCCGTGCAAACACGAAGAGTACCAGCCGAGACACTCGACTCTGCGAGAGAAGAGCTTCGTCGCGAGAACATGGATGCCACTGCATACTCCCATCGCCGGAGAAACCCACGAGGCTCGTGCCTTAGAGGAAGCACGTTTGGCCAATGTGGCTGAACGCGCTCGCTGGAGAATCTTTAGCGAGCACTCGGCGGCGTCTTGCAACGAATCCCGAAGCGGTCGGCGTCGACTCTTCCCACCGACTCGGTATACCGCACACCAGTCCGAATTTAGTAGCGCAACTTCGTATAGCGAGTCTATCCAACCGTCGATCGGAAGCCGGGAGAGCTTGCAGCAGATCGAGATTTACTCCGAGCTGCGGAGATCGAACTCAGCTGTGTCGCGATCGCGCAGCAGATTCACGATCGATCCGTCGCTGCGAACAGCTGCTCGGTCGGCTCCTGGCGCGGATCGCCTCCGGCGAGAAGGTGCGACAACGGCGAGAGCAGCACGGATACCGATTCGACCGAGATGACGAGCGTCGAGTGCCCTTTCCCCTCCGAGGAAGGTCGTGCGCTCCTTGGCGGCGGATGACGAGACGACGATTCGATCTGAGGCGAAGAGTTCGGTCGACCCGAGGAACCAGGCTTTGACGCGATCCATTATCGTGCAAGGCTTGGTCGACGGAGCAGAGCCCATCGGCGGACCGAGAGGATGCACCCACCAGCGATCGAGTGCATGTCTCTCGTCGAGTGTTTTAGCGAGGCTATCAGAGCTGCAGTGATCCCCCAATTTTAGATTGGCAACGGAGTCGACAAGTTCACTTGGGAATCAAGCTGAAACTTGGCTTGAAGATTACCGAGTGGCTGTTCAGATTGGTGGTGGGAATGATGAGGTGGCCATGAAGCATTTGCCCCTCATGTTGGAAGGTTATGCGAGCATGGCTGAATCGGTTACCTCACAAAGATATATATACTTGGGAAGATTTGTCCCAGTGTTCGTCGGGACTTTTGAAGGGACTTGCAAGCGGCCGGCTGGTTTGTGAGCTGCAAGTTTGTGTGCGAAGACCAATGAAACTCTCGAGAGTACATTCAGAGGTGGATTACCTTGCACCATCTTGTGGAAAATGTGTCGACCATCGGTGGTTTAGCCTTCAAGGATGGCGTCAAAAGCAGAGAATTGAGTCGAAGTTTGGTCGAACCGGGGACATGACCTGAGTCGAATGATGGAGATTGCTAGCAAATCGCCAATGGCGAGGAAGAAGACCGACTCGAAGTGGTAAATACAAGCCAAGTCGATCGGAGAAGGGCAATTCGATCGGAGCGAGCGCAAAGCCGAGCCAGCAGCTCTGGAGAGGCCCCAGCCGTGACTCGAGGAAAGTTCAAGGGAAGCCCAAAGGATCACGGAATCGAAGAAAGTGAAAGATAAAGAAGGAAATGATGTGATGGATATGCCATGCCATATTCACATGAAGAAGGATGAAGAGGCAGCATTATTTACCGAAGCACACCACTCGCCCGATGTCGACTCTGATCCAACAGTTTGGGGAAAAGCAGTCTAAGGACAAGGAGAAGGAGCGAGACAAGGCGGAGACAAAGAGGGGCGGTGAGGAGGAATACCGCATGTCAACTCCACTCGATGATCTTCGCGGATGTGGAAAGCAAAAGTCGATTGAAAGTCATCAACCGGGAGGTGAATATGGTTGCCCAGTAAAGCCAAGTTATGTGAAGTGGTCCCGGACACCCATCACATTCGACCAATCGATCACCGACTCACATTGCCACTCTGGGCGCGCAGCGTTAGTGGTCGATCCTGTTGTCGAAGGCACTCGACCGACAAAAGTGTTGATGGATGGTGGTAGTGGGCTGAATTTGTTATATGCGGATACATTGAAAGGGATGGGCATTCCGATGTCCCGTTTAAGCGCCCGACAATATGAGTTTCCACGAGTCATACCAGGGGAAGAAGGCCAACTCACTCGGCCAAATAGCCTTGGGCGTGGTTTTGGTGATTCAAGCACTTTCGCAAAGAAAAGTTGACCTTTGAGGTTGTGGATTTTCGAGGCGCGCC
Source organism: Aegilops speltoides (assembly GCA_021437245.1). NCBI lineage: Eukaryota > Viridiplantae > Streptophyta > Magnoliopsida > Poales > Poaceae > Aegilops > Aegilops speltoides. The sequence continues at coordinate 221,430,622 of CM038142.1, read as the reverse complement.
ACGCTATTTTGGGGAGGCCCGCCTATGCACGATTCATGGCTCGACCATGCTACGTGTACCTCAAACTGAAGATGCCAGGACCAAAGGGAGTGATCACTGTCACCGGCGATCGGAAGAAGGCAGAAGAGTGCTTTCAGAAGGGCTCAAAGATTGCCGACTCCCAAGTGACAGCGGTCGAATTCGACGAATACATGCAAACCGCGGATCCGAGTGACTTGTTACGATCCAAGAAGCCAACAACGAGTGCGCATTCGATCGTGCGGTGAGGCGAAATCGATCCATATTCATCCGTGATCCCAATGCAGCCCGACCCACATCTCCACAACACTCGACTCGAAATAGGAAGAAGCGCTCTTCCGGTTCCTCCGTGAAGCTGGGACATTTTCGCATGGAAGCCGGTGACATGCGGGTGTTCGAGGCTGGCTGAGCATCGCCTCCGAGTCGACAAGTCGGCGAAACCAGTCAAAGAACATCTTGGCGGTCCGCCGTCGGAAGAAAAAAGCTATTGGTGAAGAAGTGGCTCATTGTTGGCGGCAGGATTTATTAGAAATATACCACTCCAGTGGCTCGCTAATGTTGTCATGGTTCCCAAGAAGGACAACTCACTCCGCATGTGCATTGATTTTAAGCACATCAATCGGGCCTGCCGAAGGATCATTTTCCTCTCCCGCATAGATCAAATTGTTGACTTCGACCGCGGGGTGTGAAGATGTCTTTTCTAGATGCATATTCCGGGTATCATCAGATCCGTGCATATGGACCCGATGAAATAAAACAGCTTTCATCACTCCATTCGGTGCTACGCTATATCACCATGCCATTCGGCCTCAAGAATGCCGGAGCCACATTTATGCGAATGATTCAGAAGTGTCTTCTCACTCAAATCAATCGGAATGTGGAAGCGTATATGGATGATATCGTCGTTAAGTCGCGAAAAGGTTCCGACCTGCTTGCTGACCTCGCCGAAACATTTGCCAACCTCAGAAGGTACGATATCAAGCTCAATCCGTCAAAGTGCACATTCGGAGTTCCTGGTGGCAAGTTACTTGGTTTTCTCGTTCGAACGAGGAATCGACGCTAATCCAGAGAAGATCGGCACTATTCTCCGAATGAAAAGCCCTGTGCGAGTGCACGACGTCCAGAAGCTTACTGGATGCTTGGCCGCATTAAGTCGATTCATCTCTCGGCTCGGCGAAAAGGCGTTGCCTCTTTACCGATTGATGAAGAAAGGCGACAAGTTCGAGTGGACTCGAAGCTGATGCAGCGTTTGCGAGCTAAAAGCTCGCTCTCCACCAGCCGGTGCTTGCTGCTCCAATCAGCAAAGAGCCTCTGTTGCTTTACATCGCAGCCACCGGACAAGTTGTTAATCTTGTTAACTTACGGTCGGCGGGAAGAGGAAGGAAAGGCCTTCAAGGTTCAGCGCCCGTGTATTATCTGTCACGAAGTCTTGACTCCATCCAAGCGAGATATCCTCATTATAAGAAGCTTGTGTATGGTATATACATGACCACAAAGAAGGTTGCTCACTATTTCTCGATCATTCTATCACGATCGTCGTGATGCTCCTTTATCGAGATCACCGCACTGTGAGAGATGCAACGGTTGAGTGGAAAAATGGGCGATTGAACTTCTTCCCTTGATATCAAATTCGAGGCAAAAGCCATTAAGTCCCGAGGCTATAGCGGATTTCCTTGCCGAGTGGATTGAACAACAACAACCGGTGAAGTTCACTCGGAGCATTGGACCATGTTCTTGACGGCTCCAAGATCTTTGAATGGTTACAGTCTTTGGGTTGTTCTAGTTTCCCCGGAGGAGATAAGCTTAGGTATGTGCTCAGTTCACTTTGATTCCTCCAACAATGAGGCGTGATCTGAGGCCCTCTTATATGGATTGCATGGCCATCTCACTCGGCGTCCGTCGCTTTGATGGTCTATGGCGACTCAGATTTAGTGGTCGATCAAGTGATGAAAGAGTGGGGCGTGAAAGCCCAGCTATGTTGGATCTTGCAATGCGGTGAGGAAGCTCGAAAAGAAGTTCGAGGGTTAGAACTCCATCACATCCCCGACCGAAAAATCAAGCAGCAGATGATCTGGCGAAGATAGGATCCAAAGAAAGCCATTCCGGTGGTGTGTTTTGGAACATATACACACTCCGTCGATTAAAGAGGATCCTTCACGAGGAAGCTCCACAACCCAAGAGTGCCACGGACCCGGCGAGGTTGAGGTTCCGGCGGTGGTTGACTTGGTCATGGAAGTTTTAGTGGTCACTCCCGATTGGACAATTCCATACATCGCATATATTCGAGAAAAGAACTCCCGGAGGATGAGGAAGAGGCTCGGCGGATCATCCGTCGATCCAAAGCTTTACCGTTATCAATGGGCGGTTATGCGGAAAGCCGGCGAGTCGGACAAAATGCATAATGCGGAAGAAGGTCGAGTCATACTCAATGATATCCACTCGGGGACCTGTGGTCACCATGCGTCCTCTCGGACCATTGTGGCCAAAGCATACCGAGCCGGATTTTACTAGCCAAGAGCAAATGAGATGGCGAAAGAAATAGTGGACAAGTGCGAAGGATGCCAATTCTACTCCAATATGTCACATAAGCCTGCGTCAGCCTTGAAGACCATTCCACTCGTCTGGCCCTTCGCGGTATGGGGGTTGGACATGATCGGACCCTTGCGAACAGGTCGGGCGGTTTCACGCATGTCTTGGTGGCGATCGACAAGTTCACCAAGTGGATTGAAGCTAAGCCAATCAAAAACTTGATCTTTGGTCTTCTGTTTCCTTCGTCGGAGGGTTGGCGTTCAGATATGGGGTCCCGCGGTATTATCACGGACAATGGGTGAATTTTTACTCGGAAGAATTCAAGGATTTCTGCGCCCAAGGCACACGAAGTCGACTACACTTCATTCGCCCATCCACGATCGAATGGACAGGCGAAACGAGCCAGCGGATTAATCCTCAAGTGTCGAAGCCCCGATGATGCGGATCTCAAGCATGCGGCTGGGCGTGGGTTGTGAACTCCCTTGATGCTTTGGGGTTTCGAACCACGCCTAATCGGTCATTGGGAGAACTCCTTTCTTCTGGTCTATGGGGCGAAGCAGTCCTTCAGTGATCTCCTTCACAATGCTCCCGAATCGAACTTTACAATGAAGCGAAGCTGAGCAAAGCGCGTCGAGAAGCGATCGACCTCCTAGAAGAGGAAAAGAAATGGCTCGATCCGCTCGACCATTTACCAGCAAGACTTGCGTCGCTGTCGCCCGATAATGTGAGAGGTCGAGCCTTCGGGAAGGAGATCTGGTCCTCAGTGGATCAGCGAAGCAACATAAGCTTGCTCCCTCACAGGAAGGGCCCTTCATCGTCACAAGGTTCTCCACAATGGGGCATATCGTCTCAGCGTCGAACACAATATCGAAGAACCCCGAGCTTGGAACGCGGATCTGCTCCGCCCGTTTTACACTTAAAATTTTCTCACTCGGAAGAGTTGTAATAAAATACTGTAGTTCATGGGCTTTGAAATAATAGTGTCATAATTCCTTCATAATTTTTGTCACTTTTTATTCTTTGGTTCAGTAAAATTTTCCCCCAGTGGGTGGCTTAGTCGCGAATCCGTTTCGCCTGAGTTTGTACAAATCCTACCGAGTGGTAAGCCAGACTTTCACTCGGAGGCTTAGCTGCGAATCCGTTTCGCCTAAGTTATTACAAATCCTACCGAGTGGTAAGCCAGACCTCCACTCGGAGGCTTAGCTGCGAATCCGTTTCGCCAAAGTTATTAAAAATCCTACCGAGTGGTAAGCCAGACTTCCACTCGGAGGCTTAGCTGCGAATCCGTTTCGCCTAAGTTATTAAAAATCCTACCGAGTGGTAAGCCAGACTTCCACTCGGAGGCTTAGCTGCAGCCCAGAGCTCGCCTAAGTTATTAAAAATCCTACCGAGTGGTAAGCCAGACTTCCACTCGGAGGCTTAGCTGCGAATCCGTTTCGCCTAAGTTATTAAAAATCCTACCGAGTGGTAAGCCAGACTTCCACTCGGAGGCTTAGCTGCAGCTCAGAGCTCGCCTAAGTTGTTAAAATCCTGCCGAGTGGTAAGCCAGACTTCCCCTCGGAGGCTTAGCTGCAGCTCAGTGCTCGCCTAAGTTATTAAAAACCTTACCGAGTGGTAAGCCAGACTCCCACTCGGAGGCTTAGCTGCAGTCCAAGGACTCGCCTAAGTATAGCGTGTACCCATAAGGAAGGCAGGCGCAGGTCATTGCGACCCTCTCCTCCGAGCTACACCATAAGTGCGGCGTGCGTTCGCGAGGAAGGCGAGGGCAGGTCGATGCGACCCTCTCCTCCAGTGCAGGTCGATCGACCCTCTCCTCCGAGGTTAAGTCACAAATACAACGGAAATCCTACAGTGAAGAGCAAACCTCTCACTCGGGGCTTAGCTGCAGCCAGTGCTCGCCTAAGGTAAAAGAAATCCTACAGAGTGAAGAGCAAACCTCTCGATCGGGGGCTTAGCTGCAGTCCGATGCTGCGCCTAAGGTAAAAGAAATCCTACAGTGAAGAGCAAACCTCTCACTCGGGGCTTAGCTGCAGCCAGTGCTCGCCTAAGGTAAAAGAAATCCTACCGAGTGAAGAGCAAACCCCTCACTCGGGGCTTAGCTGCAGCCAGTGCTCGCCTAAGGTAAAAGAAATCCTACCGAGTGAAGAGCAAACCTCTCACTCGGGGGCTTAGCTGCAGCCCGTGCTCGCCTAAGGTAAAAGAAATCCTACAGTGAAGAGCAAACCTCTCACTGGGGCTTAGCTGCAGCCAGTGCTCGCCTAAGATAAAAGAAATCCTACCGAGTGAAGAGCAAACCTCCCACTCGGAGGCTTAGCTGCAGCCAGTGCTGCGCCTAAGGAATAAGTCATTGCAGTGGGCATCTTCTTTGTTAACCCGCAAAAGGACAATTCAAGCCAAAAGCAATCATATCCAAAACATCAATCCAAACTTAGGTCGATACCTAAGAGAACCGAGAAGTGCTTTCGAGCGCTAAGCTGTTAAGGTTTATCGATTCTGACTCCACTCGGCATACCGAGGCAAATTTAAGGTCAAAGAAAGTTTTTACCCCTCACGTGGAGGGCTGGATGGAAACCACGAACTCGTCAAGATCAATCCCGTCGCAATCCGCGTAGCAGCAGCAATGAAAGTCTCCATGAAGGCCACGAAGTCGTGCTTTTGGTGTTGGCCACTCGGAGAGCATGGCTTATCCTCTCGGGCATCCTTGCAATGGACTCGTGCGGACACGAGGCGACATCTGCGCCAAGATCGAGTGAAGACTTCTTCCACTCTTGCACTCGGTCGGGGACAACGTTCGATCGGGTCACCAACGACTCGAGGTCATTTTGGAGTGTTTCCCTAGGTCAGAGCGTCGAGTCGATGCGGGATGTAGCAACCTTCAGTCTTGCGAGATGATCCACGACGGCAGCAACACGGGACTCCAGTCGGAAGATGTTCATGGCAGTTTCATCATTCACGGAGAGTTGACGGGGTCAAGGTTCGTCTCCGGTGGCTGGTTCCTTCTTCGAGTTGCGGCGAGAACTCGCAAAGATAAAATCGAATTAAGAAAACAATCGAATGGGAACATAACAGTTGGGAGAACTGGTCGAGTGAAGAAGATTACCTTCAAGCTTAAGGAACAATTTTTTAGCAAGACCACCCAAGAAGCCTTCCAGCTCGTTCTTATTCCCAGCCATCTGGTTGATCTTCTCAGTCAGAGTGGTCTTGTCAGCCTTCAGTCGTTCAACATCCTTGGTGGCAATGGCCAGAGCAGCCTTCAGATTGGTGTTGTCTTGTTTGAGCTTGGCGACTGAGGCCAGCTTTTCATCAGCAAGCTTGATCTTCTCAGACAGCTCAAGCTCCTTCTTCCTCTGGGCCTCCTTCACCTTGCCTGCAAATTACAATAAAGTCAGGTTTGAAGCAAATGAGGGGAGAAAAGAGTCGTCGAAACCTCACCAAACATACCTTTGGTCTCCTCCTTTGCCTTCGTCAGATTCTCCTGCACTAGCTTCAAGTCCAACTCGAGCTGAATATGCTTCTGCTCGATTCGATATAAGCGCGCGCAAGATCGCGAGGATTTCTCTGAAGAGTCAATTGCAAAAATATCGAGATAATCTACTTCGAGTGAATAAAGAAAAATGATGCGTTTCTAAGATTACGATCGAATGCAAGCATTGACCGTAATCTCGGGGACTACACCCAGTGGGTGCACTCAGCGTGCCCCCACCGGTCTTATTCAAACGAGTCGACCCGACCGACCAAAAAAAAAAGCGAGTCGACCGGTCAACGAAACTTCTTGATCGTAATCAATCGCGGCGATCGACCACGGTCTCGGGGACTACACCCGGTGGGTGCACTCAGCGTGCCCCCGATCTCGAAAACCATTCGTTCCATTGGTGATGATCAATATCTACTTAGTAAGCCTAAGACCATTGCCCGGTGATCGACCTTATATAGGGGGACTACACCGGCGGGTGCACTCAGCGTGCCCCGCTAACACGAGTTTTATCAACACACCTTTGGGTGACTGCTATGAATTGCGAAAGAAAAGTTTTGATAATATATCCTAACGAGCAGTGCGGTGGTCGGTGACTGAACATTGCTCTGAAGGGCGGAGCTGGCGTCGTAAGCTTCTTGGCTCGCATCCCGAAGGATCTTCACCTGCTCCATCATGATCTCTGCTTGACGGATAGCCTCCTTGGCAGCACTAGCCTGGTCCTCCGGGACGTGGTGCATGGCGAAGATCGATGGCTGCCCAGCACTCGACAAAGTGGGTCGAGCACTCGTCAACGGCACCACGAATGACACGGTGTGTCGAGTGCCGACTTCCCCTTCCGTCGCAATGGTCTCGGGCGCCACCACACCTTGGGTTGCATGGCCAGTAGATGCCTTCCTGCTCCGCCTAGCCCTCAATGGTTCCTCATCCTCATCATAAATGCGTCGGGAAGGGTGATAATGTCATTGGTTGGAGCTTGAGGAAAAAGTCAAAGTCGAAATTATGCATCGATCGACCAAGAACAAGATTTAAAGTTGCGATGCCAGGATTTGAAGTCGCGCGTCCTCCATCTCATGGTCCTCGGCCTTGCTGGCGTTTGAATCGCGGCCGCTGAAATGGTGGGGATGACTACCTTCATTTTTGGCGAGAGGCTTGGTGCGTCCTCGGCGAACCACTTCGGCTTGCTTGGCGCCTTCTCGGTCGGCACGGAGAAGCGGTCCGAGGGCGTTTGGTCGACTGCGAGGCAGCCGCCACACCTTTGCCGCGTTCATTCGAAGGGTCGTGCACAAGTTTTGACCGCCTCTCCGAGCGCGGCGGCACCTCCTCCTCCTCTTCGTCCTCGTCGTCATCATCCTCGTCATCATCATCGTCGTCATCATCATCTTCTGCAGCGTCTGAATCCCACTCTTCTGGCTCTACGCCCCCAACCGCCCTCCTCGGTTGAGTCTGGCGCCATTGGGCATTAGTATAGCTCGGTAAGGGCCTGAAAATATCAAGGCAAATTCAGTCGACCAAATCACGAAACACATTCGGCGGAGATACAATGGGAAGCGAGCAAATGTACCTTTTACGGAGCGCTGTTGTGGTCAAGTGGGAAATCCTCCGGGATCGCGAGGTTGTCCTTGTTCCCGATGATCGCAGCCATCCATCTTTCCACTACGGTATCGTCGACTGCCTCCGGGTGGGCGTGAGTCTCGTCTTGATGCCTTGATACAGCCACATCACGATGGCTCGGGCCCCGAAGCCTGGATTCGCCTCCGAAGAAAAACCTCCGGAGAGTCCATACCGATCCGCCATCTGAACCAGCTGCACCACGCGGTCCATCAACATCTTCACCTCAGTTCTCTCCTCTGGAACTACCTTGAGGAGGAGGTGCATTCACTCGACTCATGGTGAATGCAGGAAGACCGGTCGGCTTGCCCGGCGTCGTCTCATTCGGCAATAAAACCAGGTCATTGCCACCCTAACCGACTCGGGAAAAGACATATCTGGGAAGGTGCTTTTACTCCTCAAGCTGGACTCCTAAGCCACCACACATCTGAACTACTTGGGTCTTCTCGTCGCGCGGGGCTTGCCTTCTTCACGGTCTGAGGCGACATGTGAAGATGTACTTGAACAAACCCAGTCGCGATCGACAGCCGGAAGTTTCGCACATAGACACTGAGCGCAGCAAGATATGCAATGGAGTTTGGAGTAAAATGGTGGAGCTGGGCTCGAAGAAATTCAGAAAACCCGAAAGAAGACACTTTCGGCGGCGGTGAAAAACCTCGGTCGACATGGGTAGCGAGCACGCACTCACCCTCTTACGGTTGAGGCTGCCACTCTCGGCGGGAAGCCTCGCGACACCGTGGGGATCAGCCCGTCGTTAGCCATGTCGAGGAGATCCTTCTCCTGATGGTCGATTGGATCAATCTCCTGGACCCAACCCTTGGCAAGTTGGATCTCGACGAGGAACTGCGGCGGTAGATCTCCCCTTCGCCTTCTCCGCCGCCGGCGCCTTCTTGGCGCTCCAACACCGCCGTCTTCTCTTTGTCCATGGTGGCGGCGGAATCGCGGGGAGAGGAGGTAGCGGGGAGCAGCAGCGATTCTGCGGAGGCGGAGGCGAAGAAGCGGAGGAAGAAGAACAGGTCTTGTCGAAGCCCCTTGAGTTGCATTTATAGCATCCCTTCAGTGGATGGCAGGTGGACCCGAACAATCCAATCATATCGAACAGTTCTTGCGCTGCATGATCGTGGCGGAAAAAGCGGTAGCGGAAATCGAAGCGTTCTGTTATGTCCCATCCGAGCGCCGATCCGTTCCGCCAGCGCTTCCCCAAATTCGTATCCCGCGAGATCTGCGAGACGATCGGTCATCAAGCGAGATTTCCTGCGATCCGTCGCTCGGGAATAGCAAAGTAAAGAAGGTCACTCGACCAAGAACAAGAATGGATCAAGTCATTGAAGAAAAGTTGCTTGTTATCAACGAGAGAAGATCTTGATCCAAGACAACACGTGGCCGATCGCAAAAGACAATCGGAAACAACGTCAACTCCTCCTTCACTCAAGCCTCAATCCATTCGGGGCTAATGATGGATTCATGTACCTAGGGTAGGGTCATAGGCCTGACCTAAGCGTCCTACCAAGGGCACCCTCGGAAGAGATCATCTTCGATCGACCAAGAGAACCCACTTCGGTGGTGGAAGGACTTCGACCATGGAAGACTCACTCGACCATGAAGACTCACTCGACCACGGAAGGTCGAGAAGGCACTCCGCAGCACAGCGGTTTGCTATTGAATAGACTTAATGATAGTTAAGACACTTTATGAGGGTGTTACGATGCGCCCAGGACTTAATGTACTTTAACCTCTCAATCGTGGGCTGGCTGGGGTCTGGCGCCTCTATATAAGCCACCCTCCTCCACGGGTAGGGGTTCGCATTCTTGTAATACTCATATCCATAATCCACTCGACCGCCTCGGGGCTCCGAGGCGTGGGGCTGTTACTTCCTCAGAAAGGGCTGAACTTCGTACATCACTTGTCTTCACAACTACTCCATAGCTAGGACATCGCCTCCCCTTACCTACCCCTATTTCTACTGTCATACTTAGAACCACGACACCAGGTGTCCGTCAGTTATTCGCCATCGTTGCCATGTCATTTGCTTGCGTGTTGCACTTTGCCATGTCATCATATGCATTTCATATCATGTCATCATGTGCATTTCATTTTGCATACGTGTTCGGCTCATGCATCCGAGCATTTTCCCCGTTGTCCGTTTTGCAATCCGACACTCCTATGTCCTCTGGCGTTCCCCCTTTGTCTCTCGTTGTGAGCGGGTGTTAAACTTTCTCGGAATGGCCCGAGGTTTGCCAAGCGACCTTGGCATAACTTGCCGATGAACCGCCGATCAAGTTTCGTGCCATTTGGAGGCGTTTGATACTCCAACGGTTAGCAAGGTAACATAAAGCCTCTTTCGTGTGCAGCCCAACACCCCTTCAAAGTGGCCCCAAAACCCATCTAAATCACCTCCATGCTCTCGATGCGTTCGATCACGATCGCGTGGCAGCTCGCTCCTCATTTGGACATTCATAGCTCCCTCTACCTATATATGTGCCCCTCCCGAATTTTCGCGCGGTCCAACCCTAACCGTCCTCCTCCATGGCCGGACATGTCGGACCCCGCGGACATGTCCGCCCGTGGCTCCGGCCAATCTGCCTCGCCATGTGTCCCGCCCGGCCTCTCTCTCCTCCGCCGCGAGGCCCAGAGCCATCCGGACCAGCGAGCCCGATCCGCCGCCGCCCAGCGGTCCGAGACGCCCGCGCGAGCTGCTGCGCCGCCAGCGCCTCCGGCCCGAACATCGCGCCCAGCGCCTTGCTTTATCCCGCCGCGGAGTGCCCGCCGCCGTCCTCGGCTGCGCCGCCGCCCGCGGTGCCGCCCGCCGCCGTCCGCGCCTCCATCCTCGCCCGCCGCCGTCGGGCTCTGCCCGAGCCCGACTCCCTGCCGCCTCCGCCGCCGCTGGTCCACGCCACGAGCCCCGCGCCGTAAAGCCCCTCACGCCGCCCGGAACTCCTCCGGCGACGCGCCCTCCACCGACCTACTCCGCGCCCCGTGTGTCGGTGTACTAAAGTAAAGTACCTTAGTACCCCGAACTTGAAACACAGACGATTCACGCACCCAGCGGTGAGGCTTGCTTGGCGTCCACCAAGATCCACCGCCGGGACCCTCCGTCATTCTTATTCTCGCCATTCAAGAACAAAGTGTTAGTTGAAGACAAAGCCCGGCAAGAGGAGCTTGCGGGAAGAATAAAACCCGGCAGAGAAGCTTGCGGAAGAAACAAGAACCCGGCAAGAGGAGCTGCGGGAAGGCCAGCCAAGGCACTTGCATGGCGAGAACCGCCACTCTGCGCATGCGCTTCTGCTCACCAGCGGCGTGTGCCACAGGATCATTCACGGAGCACGTGGCGTGTGGTCATGCAGCCTAGCGGTCGCGGTGGCGGCGGAGCTGACAAGGAGGCCATCGTGGCGATCGGTGGCACCCCTAACGGTCGTTTCCTTGCCTTTGTTGGAGGCGACAGGGCGGGCATTAAATGCTCTTGTCCCTGCCGTCGAGTTAGGTAGGGGACCTTGTAGATAGATGTACCAACCCATGTTTTTACCTTTCTACCCCTCTTTCTACGCTGCCAGCTGTCGGTGACCCCCTTTGGACTATAAAAGGGAGGCCCATGCGCACGTAGAAGGGGTTCGGCTGGTTGGGTTCATTCGACTCACTCCAGACTATAGCATACCCACGCTCTCGAGCAAAAAACAAATACAAACACAAAGGCAGCAGTAGGAGTTTTATCTCTCCGGAGAGCTCCGAAGCTGGGTAAAATCCCCCACGTGTATTCTCCTCAATCTGCTCTGCGTGCGCGCCCCGCTCCCTTGCCGGACTAGAAGGGGCCCCCTGCCCCATAGGTGCTCGTGCGACCCGCGACATCTTTGGCTCGCCGTAGTAGAAGTCTTGTGATCGTGCATATCTGATTAAGCGTCTACGCGCTACATCAACATCTTCGTCAACATGCCACGAAGAAGAAGGCTTGGAGGTAGCCGCTCCGTCATGTTGTCCTATCACCACGAAGCAAGCAGGCGGTGGCGCGGACGCCGGAAGAGCGGGCGCCGGCGGTGGGACTCACGTCGTCACCAGGTCCAAAGACAAGTCCCCGCAAGCTTCAGCGTCTGAATATCCACCGCGCCCCTCCCAGGAGGTGCAAGATCGAAAATGCCACTGTGCCCCTAGCACCGTGCTTGCGTTGGAACAAGGCCAAGCCGGCGGGTCGCGAGACTTTCAAGACCAGCGTCGGCGCCATGACATCTTGCACGAGCGAGTGCGATCGCCGGACGAGTCTTGCTCCTTCCAACCCAGTTGGGAGTCCGAGCATGTCCCGCACCTCGCGTAGCTCGCCACCACCACCCAAGACCCCATAGGAAGCGGCGAGCCCGGCTACTTACGGACTATCCTCGGCGCCGGACAAGATCGGCGGCGGAGGATGAACGTCGAAACCTCGTCATCTTCGCCAATCTTGACAAGCCCGGCAAGCAGGCACGCCGAAGCCCGGCAAAGGCGCTCGAGGGCAAGCCGACGCCGACAAGACCGTAGGGGGTGCCACCACCGCGCCTCCCGCCCGAAGGCCCACGATCGCCCGACTCGTCGGGCCAACCTCGACACCGACTCCACCGTCGTCGGACCCACGAGCCGCCGCGATCAGCGCCACGTTCTCCAAACGGCGGCGCGAAGACGCTTCGTACTCGCGCCGAGCACAGGAAAGCGGCGTCAATCGACCAGCGCAGCTGGGCCCACTGTCGATATGCATGCGCCCGAGAGAACCAGGCGACTTGCCGTCTGTGATAGGCTGTCCTGCGTTCACTTTCGTGAGCTGCGGCAAGTCGATGGCCCGGCACCAGAACTTCAAGCGAGGCGTGCCGAAATGCGATGGCGAGGATACATCCGTCGAGTTCCTCGGCGTCTACACCATCTCGGTGCGAGGCTGCGGGGCGTCTTGAAAGATCCTCGCCAATTACTTCCCGCGGTGCTCAAGCCCAACGTCGGATCTTGGCTCATGCACTTGCGGACAACTCCATTTCTTCGTGGGCGGACTTGTGCCATCGGTTAAATCGGCGCATTCACGGTGGCCACAAGCCCCATGGCCAAGCGATCTTCATTTTCTTGCCGGAAGGAAGGAGAATCCTGCGCAAGTACATCTGAGATTCAGCCAGGTGCGGCGCAATATCGAGCGTCCACCTGCCGTGGTTATCGGTAGCGTTCCATCGAGCGTCGCGTGTCGTAGGATGAGGGAGGAGATGGCGATGTGCAAGATCGGAGATGTCGGCGAGCTCTATGCTCGGCCGACAAGTGTGCGCGTCTTTGAAGAGGAGAAACTCCCGGAGAAAACGCGAGAGTAGAAGGATTTGGCGGTGAGGGCGCCCTCGGCAGGGCCGGAGGCGGAATAACGAAAGAAAAAGGCTAAGGATGTGCTAGTTGTTGAGCAGTCCGGCAACGGCGGCTCAAACAAGGCCAAAGGCGGCGACTCGGCGAGGCTGTGGTGGCCGCCGACAAGCGGGGCGGCTCCGGCAAGCAGTATTGCAAGATCCATCGCACCAAGGCCATGACCTCCAAGCATGCAAGAAGGTTGAGCGGATGGCGAACTCTGAGAGCGAATATGGCGCCCGCGACAAGGAGAAGGCCCGAAGGTGGCGGAGGATCCGGCAAGAAACCTCCTGCCGGGGGAGGCGCGCGGCAAGCCCAAGCCGCGGCAAGGAGATAAACCTCCCGTGGCGCGACAAAACGAAGAAGAAGATGAGGATGACGAGATGGATGAGGATGAGACCGACGATCAAGAGTTTCAGAAGGCGACGGAGGCTTTGTGCATTGACGGCGGTGCTTCTCTGCACGCCTCGCACCGTCAACTCAAACAATGGGTGCGGGAGGTGAATGCAGCAGAGCCATCAGTCGAATCGTGCAAGCCCCTGAAGTGGTCCAGCACGCACATCGTCTTTGACGTTGAGGATCACCCTGATCGCATCACTGCGGTCGGGTGCTTGCCGATGTTGGCTTCGCCAACCATCCGCAACCTCAAGGTCACAAAGATGTTGGTTGACGGCGGGGCCGGCCTAAATCTGATCTCTTCCGCGGTACTCAACAAGCTCCAGATCTCCAGCAGCGAGCTTGAAGAAACTGGTACCTTTCAAGGAATCAATCCGGGAAGGAGCAAGCCAAAGGGGAAGATCACACTGCAAGTGGCGTTTGGCAGCGAGCTGAATTTCAGAACAGAGAGAGTCACGTTCGACGTTGCTGATTTCCCGTTGCCCTACAATGGGATACTCGGCCGTCCAGCGCTTGCCAAGTTCATGGCAGCCTCTCATTATGCTTAGAACGTGCTCAAGATGCCTGGTCCGATAAGTGTCCTTTCTGTCAACGGCGACAAGAAAGATGCACTTATCTATACCGACAAGATCTACCGGGAAGCAGTAGCCGTAGCAAAGCGCAAACCACTTGCCGCTGAAGCTCCCGGGGGGAAGAAGAAGAAGACCAAGTCCGGCAAGAGTAGCTCTGATGCCCACTCCGGCAAGCACACCTCTTCGGAGAGCTGCGCTACCATCGAGGACGCACCATCAAGCTCCACCGGCAAGTGCAAGAAGGCGAAGACAGCTTCACCAAAGATCAAGTCCGGCAAGCATAGCTCTGATGCCTACTCCGGCAAGCGCACCCCTTCGGAGTGCTGCGCTACCGTCGAGGACGCACCATCGAGCTCCACCGGCAAGTGCAAGAAGGCGAAGACAGCTTCACCAAAGATCAAGTCTGGCAAGCATAGCTCTGATGCCAACTCCGGCAAGCGCACCCCTTCGGAGTGTTGCACTACCGTCGAGGATGCACCATCGAGCTCCACCGGCAAGTGCAAGAAGGCGAAGACAGCTTCACCAAAGATCAAGTCCGGCAAGCATAGCTCTGATGCCTACTCCGGCAAGCGCACCCCTTCGGAGCGCTGCGCTGCCGTCGAGGACGCACCATCGAGCTCCACCGGCAAGTAGAACACAGTTGTTTCTAAATTCTTATGTTATATTCCTTGAACGACCGTGCCTTGTATGGAAAACCTGTGCGCGGAGGAATCGACTCGCGGCTAAGTTGCGCCCTTGATTCGTTTCGGGTGTGCTCAATGACACAAGTGCGCTGCAACTAGCCCCGACAAGGTTTCTTGCCGGAGGCAGCACCGCCAGTTGGCTGCTGATGTTCCGCACTCAGCAAGTGTGCTTGCACCGGCAAGTTCCCTCAAAGCGTAAGGTAAAGACATACAAGGGATGGAATCAAGTAAAGGAAAATAACATAGCAGATGGCATCGTCCAAAGAAATGCAGCCTTGCCGAAACGCAGAAGACGAAAAAGCTAAGTTGCCAAAGTTTGAGCACAGCCAGTTTTTAAAATTTTAAGTTATACTCCTTGAATGACCGTGCCTTGTATGGAAAACCTGTGCGCGGAGGAATCGACTCGCGGCTAAGTTGCGCCCTTGATTTGTTTTCGAGTCCGCTCAACAATACAAGTGCGCTGCAACTAGCCCCGACAAGGTTTCTTGCCGGAGGCAGCACCGCCAGCGGGCTGCTGATATTCCGCACTCAGCAAGTGTGCTTGCGCCGGCAAGTTCCCTCAAAGCGTAGGGTAAAAACATACAAGGGATGGAACCAAGTAAAGGAGATAACATAACTAGCATTGCCCATAATAAAGTTACATTACAACAGTAACTTATTACGGCACTGTCTAAGTTGTTCTCATGACTAAAATAGCAGCGACAAGGGAGGAGAAGAAGGGCGCACCGGCACCTGGACCCCGGCAAGCCAGTGTCGCCGGGGGCTGCGAGCACCAAGGTTCATCCATGGCAAGGCAGAGTTGCCGGGGGCTGCAATATCAGATAAGTCTTTCATCCCTCATCATGCATCCTCTTATGGACTGGGGAATGCAAAACCGCGTTTCTTCCCGGTAACTGCCATGCCTTGTATGGAAAACCTGTGCGTAGAGGAGCCGCGTCGTGGCTAAGTTGCGCCCTTGATTCGTTTCGAGTCCGCTCAATGACACAAGTGCGCTGCAACTAGCCCGACAAGGTTTCTTCGGGGCAGCACCGCCAATGAACTGCTTGATGTTCCGCACTCAGCAAGTGTGTTCGGCAAGCAAGTTCCCTCGAGCGTGGGGTAAAAGCATACAAGGGGCCTAGCAGAATAAAGGATATAACCGCCAAGCATTCCCTTTTTCATTAAAAACATCCCACATAGATACAGTCCATAGAGGATGAAAAACATGAAAGAGAGGATTACAAGTTCTTAATGCAGCTAAGGCCGAAGGCTTACAAACTAAAAGATAAGATGCCGTAATCCCTTTTTATGTCCCTCTCTTGAGGAGGTAGGGCAAGGAGGCGAGAAGGGCAAAAGGGGCGCCTAGGCGAGCTACGGGTGCCAGAAGACACCAAGAGAACGTCGCGGGAGCCTCCGGGGGCTGGATGGTGATGGCGGCGCCGGAAGAGGGCTCGAAGGCGGACGGCGGGGCGTCGGCATCTTGTCGAGGCACTCGCCCTCGTACTCCGACTTGACGGCCTTGCCGCCAACCCTCTTCCTCTTCCGCAGCCTCCCTACGCCAGCCGCCCAAGGAGACGACCCCGGGGAGTTCAAGGGGCTGGCGACCCGGATGATGGGGTCGCCGGTGGCGCACGGAGCCACGCCCGATGCCTAGTCGGACCCGTCATCCCGCCGCCCACTACCCTCATCGTCGCTGTCGCTCCCCTCCTCATCACTCTCGCTCGAGGGGGAGTCTTCGCTGTCGGAGGAGCTGTCCACACAGCACCTCGCCCGGATGCTGGAGTCCCCGAAGACCTTGACGGAGAGGAGGTCGCCCTCCATTAACTTGAAATGGAGGGTAAACCCCGCCGTCAAGCTGTGGATACGGGCGAACATCTTCCACCCACGGTCAAGATACATCACATTAGGGGCTGGGGATACAACGTGGACTCGCGTACCGCTGATCCCGCAGCCCCTCATGTGCAATCTCAGCGTCTCGGGCGGATCCGGTTCCATCACGCTCGCAAATGGAGCTGGAAGCCGAAGGCGACGACGAGGCGCCCGATGCAGCCGGACGAAGAACTCGCAAGGGTCGTCCCCCGTGTGGACCGCCGCGTGAAGAGGAACCACCAGCGGAGGCGGGGATGGTGCGCCGCCGCGCCTGCCTCTTCCTCGAGCGCCTCGGCCCCGTCCTCGACCTCGTCCACGACCTCGCCCCATCCCTCTTCCCCTTGTGGCTGGCTCTGCCACCACAGGTGCAGGATAGGGAGGGGCGCGCTGCCTGGCGGCGACCCGTGCCGCCACCGAAGAAGGACCAGGGTTCCCTCCCTCCATGGAAGATGAGAGGAAGAGGAACAGAAGCTGAAGAAAGGAAGAGATGGGGGTGTGCGGGCTTCTGCGCCCCCCTTCCGCTCCTTTTAAGGAGCGAGGTGGGGGCTCGGCCGCCCCGCTCAGCCAATCAGGGCACGAGAAGAGCAGGGGGTGGGGGCCGTTCAGCTGCCCCCGCTCGTGACGGCCCAGTTCTCCACCTCCACCGCCCGACCCGGCGCATAGGGAGCAGCGTGGCGAATCTGAGAGAGCTGAGACGACGGATCAAGTGACCTCCCGCCCGTGATCACGAGGCGGGCGCCTCAATCGCGCCGCCGCCCACGCTGCCGTTCACGGAGGATCACGGTGGATTCGAGCGGATCTGGGTTGGACCAGGCTGCGCGTGCCGTGCCTGTTTTGGGCCTGGCCCAACAGCGCTTCGGCACCGTATATGCCCAGGCCGGGGCTCTGTCGGTGTACTAAAGTAGGGGTACCTTAGTACCCGAACTTGAAACGCAGACGATTCACGACACCAGCGAGGCTTGCTTGAGGCGTCCACCAAGATCCGCCGCCGGGACCCTCCGTCATTCTTATTATCTGCCATTCAAGAACAAAGTGTTAGTTGAAAGACAAAGCCCGGCAAGAGGAGCTTGCGGGAAGAATAAAACCCGGCAAGAGAAGCTTGCGGAGAGCAAGAACCGGCAAGAGGAGCTTGCGGAAGGCCAACCAAGGCACTTGCAGCAGACAGAACCGCCACTCGTGCATGCGCTCCAGCTCACCCAGCGGCGTGTCGCCACAGGGATCATTCACGGAGCACGTGGCTTGTAGCTGTGCAGCCTAGCGGTGCGGTGGCGGCGGAGCTGACAAGGAGGCCATCGTGGCGATCGGTGGCACCCCTAACGGTCGTTTCCTTGCCTTTGTTGGAGCGACGGACGGGCATTAAATGCTCTTGTCCCTGCCGTCGAGTTAGGTAGGGGACCTTGTAGATCTTGATGTACCAACCCGTTTTTACCTTTCTACCCCTCTTTCTACACTGCCACCTGTCAGTGAGCCCCTTTGGACTATAAAAGGGAGGCCCATGCGCACGTAGAAGGGGTTCGGCTGGTTGGGTTCATTCGACTCACTCCAGACTACAACATACCCACGCTCTCGAGCAAAGAACAAATACAAACACAAAGGCAGCAGTAGGAGTTTTATCTCTCCGGAGAGCTCCGAAGCTGGGTAAAATCCCCCGCGTGTATTCGCCTCAATCTGCTGTGCGTGCGCGCCCCGCTCCCTTGCCGGACCAGAAGGGGCCCCCTGCCCCATAGGTGCTCGTGTGACCCGCGACACCGTGCCGCTCGCCGTCGCCGTCTCCGTCCGGATCTGGCGAGGTCCGGCCCGGATCCGCCCGGGTGGATGAGATCCACCCATCCCCGCAACCAAACGCGCCTCCAACCTCCCCGTATCCCATCGTCCCGCACCGCGCCGTCCCGGGTTGACTTTTCCCCAAGGTGAAATTCTGGTAAGTCCCAGATTTTTGTCATAATCATGCCATGTTCATCGCATTGTAGCTCTGCATCAGTAGCTCAGTTTTGTGCGTGTAATATGTCAAATTGTTCGCCTCGACGAGTACTACATTTCATTCCATTGCATAATTTTCATTTGAGCTCATCTTGATGCCCGAAATGCTGTTGGAAGAGTGCATGTTGATGTTAATCTGCTGAAACTGTTATAACATGCTCATTTGTCATTTTTGCCATGATTGATGTGTGCATCCTATGAGGTTGATGTCTACATGTGTTTTGATCTATGCTATGTCATCTTTCCAGAGGTGCCAACCATGTATTTTTGTGAGTTGTGTGCTGAGTGCATTGAGCTTTCTAAGTAGGGTAGTTGCTGCAGCTGTTTTCCTGACAGATTCTGTTATATTTTGTTGCCATGTTAACCCGCTTCTACTAATCATTCTATGCATAATCTGGAGATGTTATATAAATATGTTTT
This sequence comes from Aegilops speltoides, assembly GCA_021437245.1. Lineage (NCBI taxonomy): Eukaryota > Viridiplantae > Streptophyta > Magnoliopsida > Poales > Poaceae > Aegilops > Aegilops speltoides. The sequence goes on along the minus strand of CM038142.1, from coordinate 221,411,762 downwards.
GATCTACATGTCATCCTCTATCCATACATGCCCCTGGTTGCAGTTATAGGTTGCTGTAGCTTATTGTAATCTTGTTCTAAAGTTGCTTCATAATGTTGCTGTCAGCCTGTTTACATTAAGTTTTGTTGTTTCCATGCGTTTTCCTGGTGATCCATGAACCCCATGACCTTGATATTGCCATGCTTAGCTTCATAAAAATGTCTTCTTACTGTTGTTTGCCTTGCCATGCCATGTATTGCTCTGTGGTGAGTGGTTCAAGCTCACCAACATGCCTACTTGTTGTTGTTCCTGCCATGTATGAATCTGTCATATAACTTGCCATGTTTACATGGGTGCCATCATACTTTCTGATCCTTTTTGGCTCATGGTCAGTAAGGGACTGTTGTTCTATGCAATTAGTAGATTCATGCCATGCCTTTGCTTGCCATGATAAGTTCCTGTAACATGTTGTTTCACAGCTCTAAACATTGCAACCTGATGTTATTTCCTAATAAGTCTGTAACTGTTATTATTTGCAATCTTTCCATGTCATTTTGATCATGTTCTAGTCTTTTCTGGAGATAGCTCAGTGTTCATGTTTTGTTGTGCTTTACCTGTACTTCATGCCCACGCCTTTTGTTCTTATGTTGGGGTGCTGTAGCATATTGTTTTGATGCTTGCAATATGCCTAGTTGCTGTTATGGACAGATTGTTGCTATGACTTGTATAGAGTGTTTGTGTTGCACCGTTGCTCCGTTTTGAGTGTGTTCTATATGAAACTTGCTTGATTTTGCATGTAGTTTCATATTATCACGTTGCATCCTTGTTTTGAGGTGTTTGCTTGATGCTTGGGTGCATTTTGCATCAATGCCATGCTTAACTTGTTTTGCTCATATCTTCTAGGCCGTAGCTCCGAATCTAATGAACCTTATATGTAACTTGACTAGAATTTCGTGTAGATCATCTTGGTGATCTTTAACTTGCTGTTTAACAACTTGAACATAAGGTCTATTCAGATCTGGACCAATTTCGAAATTTGCATATGAGGACTTACCGGAATTGTTATATGTTGTTCCCGACCTCATTTAAACTTGCCTTGATGTGTTGTTCTTGTTTGCATCATCTCTTGCCATGAGTAGCTTCATGTATCTTGGTCATGCATAATGCTCGTTGTGCATCATGTCTTGTTCATGTGTGGTGTGTTTACCATGTTGTGTGCTTCTTTTCGATAGTTCCTGTTTCGTTGCGATCGTGAGGATTCGTTCGTCTACGTGTGGTTCATCTTCGTGGCTTCATCGTCTTCATGGACTCGTTCTTCTTCCTTGCGGGATTTCAGGCAAGATGACCGCTACCCTGGATCTCACTACTATCATTGCTATGCTAGTTGCTTCGTTCTATCGCTATGCTGCGTTACCTATCATTTGCTCTTCAAGCCTCCCATATTGCCATGAACCCCTAACCTTTGACACCTTTCCTATGCAAACCGTTGTTTGGCTATGTTACCGCTTTGCTCAGCCCCTCTTATAGCATTGCTAGTTGCAGGTGAAGTTGAAGATTTCTCCATGGTGGACAGGGTTTATGTTGGGATATCACAATATCTCTTATATTATTAATGCATCTATATACTTGGTAAAGGGTTTAAGGCTCGGCCTTATGCCTGGTGTTTTGTTCCACTCTTGGCGCCCTAGTTTCCGTCATACCGGTGTTATGTTCCCGGATTTTGCGTTCCTAACGCGGTCGGATGATTTACGGGACCCCCCTGACAGTTCGCTTTGAATAAAACTTGTCCAGCAAGGCCCAACCTTGGTTTGACCATTTGCCTCACCACCACCTATACCCTTCCCTTGGGTCGGCCAACCCAAGGATCATCTTTATTTTAGCCCCCCCCGGGCCAGTGCTTGTCTAAGTGTTGGTGCGAACCGAGCCGCTTCTTGAGGCCACCTCGGGAAACTTCGAAGTCTGGTTTTACTCGTGCTTTGTCTCATCTGGTGTTGCCACGAGAACGAGATATGTGCAGCTCCTATCGAGATTGTCGGTAGCATCGGGCGGTCTTGCTGGTCTTGCTTTACCATTGTCGAAATGTCTTGTAAACCGGATTCCGAGACTGATCGGGTCTTCCTGGGAGAAGGTCTATTCCTTCGTTGATCGCGAGAGCTTGTCATGGGCTAAGTTGGGACACCCCTGCAGGGTTTAAACTTTCGAGAGCCGTGCCCGCGGTTATGTGGCAGATGGGAATTTGTTAATGTACGGTTGTAGATAACTTGACACCAGATCCGAATTAAAACGCATCAACCGCGTGTGTAGCCGTGATGGTCTCTTCTCGGCAGAGTCCGGGAAGTGAACACGGTCTTTGGGTTATGTTTGACGTAAGTAGGAGTTCAAGATCACCTCTTGATCATTGCTAGCTTCACGACCGTTCCTTTGTTTCTCTTCTCGCTCTCTTTTGTGTATGTTAGCCACCATATATGCTTAGTCGTTGCTGCAACCTCACCACTTTACCCCTTCCTTTCACTTTAAGCTTTTCTAGTCTTGATACCCATGGTAATGGGATTGCTGAGTCCTCGTGGCTCACAGATTACTACAACAACGATTCTTGGTGCAGGTTATGTGATGATCATGATCGAGGCGATATTTGCTTGTTTGGAGTTCTTCTTACGCTTCTTCTTGATTAGGGGATAGGTTCGGTCGGCAGCTGGGCTAGCGAGGTGGATATTGTTTGAGTTTACATTTATGTATCATCCGTAGTCGGATGTTGCTCTTATGTATGATGTATTGTTGTATTAGTGTGGCATTGTATGCCTTTTGTTTGTATCCCACTGTTATGTAATGTTGATGTAATGATATCCACCTTGCAAAAGCGTTCCAATATCTTGGTCTATCCTTGGTGGGACCTTGAGTTCCTTTTGGATAGGGTCTCATATTGGGCGTGACAAGTTGGTATCGAGCCTCGACCGACCTTAGGAGCCCCTTGATTGATCGTGTAGTTTGGCCGTTGTTGAGTCTAGAAGAAAACTTTTTGAGTCTAGTTATATCGGAGTAGGAATTCTTTTTACTCCTCGGCCCCTTCGTCGCTCTGGTAAGGAATCCTGACGTAGGTGTTTTGAACTATTCCTCTTCCCCTTCAAATTTTTCTTTAGGTTCACACAGTTGGTTTTCCGATCGTTGGTCCACAGCTCTTTTCATCCGGTCCATTTCTCGTCAAGTTGACTCGAGCCTCTTCATCTTTGCCAAGTTCAATCCTTAGTTGTTTTCTTTTCCCACCCGCCCACCCTTCTTCCTCTCAGAATCGGAGTCCGTAATCGAGTATCCATCCTACTCGTGCAAAGTCTTTGCTTTCGTTCCTCAATTATTTCAACCGGTGTTTTCCCTTCAAGATATTCGTTGGTTCCCCGTCCAAGTTGCCTTTGTTTTTCCTGCCCTCCCACCCTTTTTCTTCCCGGAGTCTGAGTCTCTCTCGACTTCCATTTCATTCATGTGGAGCCTCTTCAGGTTTTTCCCTCAATTATCTTAACCGGCGAATTCTCGTTTTGTTCGACATTCTTCATTTTTTTTCTTTTCCGGTGGACTCAATTCAAGTTTTTCGTTGCCGATCATATTCTTTCCCTCGGCTTAAGTGTTCTCCTTGTTCCTTCGCCTCTCACCAGTTCTCCTTCCGGAGTGCTCAAGACATCTCAGGAGATTCGTCCGTGTTCCAATTAATTTGAGGTGGTCACCTCATTCAAATATTTCATTGTTCCGGTGCATCATCTACCTGTTCAACAATCCTTTCCAACGGTGTTATCTCTCCAGTGGGCCCTAACCCACAGGTCTTTTCCTAGGATCTTACCTGACTCTTCTAATTTCCATGGAGTTATTCTCAATTCTTTTCAAGTGTGATGTAAGAAGGGATTTCATCAGTCACATGCCTTCTCCAAGATCGCTTTCAAATTCTTTCATTGTTGGCTCAACCTCTTTGCTTTTCATTCTCCCGGAGTATCTCAGTAATTTTGGTGGTGTTTCTCGTCATCATTTGAAGACCGAAGAAGGGTTTTTCCTCTAAATCTTGTCCGTTCCCCGGAGATTCGCAGTGCTAGCTCGATGTTATCCTATCAAATTGTTTCTAGTCATGCAAATTCTTTTCACCCATCCGGAGTATTTCAGGAGTTGCTTTCTCTCTCGATCCTCCGGAGGCCTTATTTTTGGAATATTTCTTCGTTCCAAGTTTTCAGCTCTGTTCGTTCCTATATTTGTACCGGTGCTTCGTTCAAGTATTCCTCAATCAGTTAGTTATCTCTTCGTCCTTGTGCATCTAAATTCCCTCTAGCATATTGTTCTTCGAATCCTTCCCGGTGATTCATTCAAGATTCTTTTCCTTGTTTATCATATTAATTCTTTCGTTCTTTCAATCCTACCGGTGGTTCATGAAGACCTTCTCAAGTTTGCCATATGTCACTTCTCAATCCTTTTCAAGAAGAATAAGTAGTATGCAAAAATCCATTGCTTATCATCAATTAATTTGATGAAGGATAAGCATACAATTAATCTTATTCTTATTTTCCTCAAAGTGTTTAATCCCTTCCATCAGAGTTTGTTCTTGAGGAATAAATTCTAGTTCCGAGTGTTTTCATCTTGTCTTTTCCGGAGTTCGAATTTCCTCGGCTATCTCGTCAGAATCTCCATCTAAATCATCGCAAGGCTCATCTTATTCTTTCTTCCTTCATTTTATCTCGTCATCCTTTTGTCACCGGAGTTCTTCATGGTGGTTCTTCATGATTTAAATCATTCTTCACAAGTTCATCAAGATTCTTGTTGGTGGAATTCAAGTATCTTTTCTTATTGCATCTCGAAGTGCAAATAATTCTCCGTATTCTTTTGAAGTGGAGTTCTGCAGTTCTTCGTTCTTCTCAGATATTCAAATCCATTCAATCCCTCTAAATTCTTTTCATTAAATTCTTTCCGGAGGTTTTGTGTCATGTCTTCATCAAGTATCATTCCATCCTCTCAAGCTCGTGTTCTATTTCCCCATGTTTCAGCCGAAGTGCTGCCTAAATCCTTTCAGACTTATTCATTTCTTTTCTCATTCTAACCACTCCGGTTAGAACGAGTGGTTTCATAGTCTATCTGATTCCGTGAGCTTTGGATCCTCGTCATTCTCGTTTTTCCTCTCTTCTTCTTGAGTGCTATCGATTCTTTGCTCCTTCTCTTGAGGTCTTGTTTCACTCATCCCTTTTTCCCTTCCGTCTCGGTCCTAAGATCTCGGGACGAGATCTCTTGTTAGTGGAGGAGTGTTGTAACACCCCGGATTCGTTGCGCCAGGTGTCCGTCAGTTATTCGCCGTCGTTGCCATGTCATTTTCTTGCGTGTTGCACTTTGCCATGTCATCATATGCATTTCATATCATGTCATCATGTACATTTCAGTTTGCATACGTGTTCGTCTCATGCATCCGAGCATTTTCCCCGTTGTCCGTTTTGCAATCCGGCACTCCTATGTCCTCCGGCATTCCCCGTTTGTCTCTCGTTGTGAGCGGGTGTTAAACTTTCTCGGAATGGCCCGAGGTTTGCCAAGCGGCCTTGGTATAGCACCGGTAGACCGCCTGTCAAGTTTCGTGCCATTTGGAGGTCGTTTGATACTCCAACGGTTAACCGGGTACCGCAAAGCCTCTTTCGTGTGGAGCCCAACACCACTCCCAAAGTGACCCAAAACCCATCTAAGTCACCTCCATGCTCTCGGTCGTTCGATCACGATCGCGTGGACGAAAACCGCTCCTCATTTGGACATTCCTAGCTCCCTCTACCTATATATATGTGCCCCTCCCCGAATTTTCGCGCAGTCCAACCCTAGCTTCGTCCTCCTCCCGCAGCCGGACACGTCCGGACCCCGCCTGACATGTCCGCCCGTGGCTCCCGGCCAATCCTGCCTTGCCATGTGTCCCGCCGCCGGCCTCTCTCTCCTCCTGCCGCCGAGGCCCGCGGAGCCGTCCGGACCAGCGGGCCCGATCTGCCGCCGCCCGCGGCCGCGCCGCTGCGCGAGCCCGCCGCCGCCAGCGCCTCCGGCCCCGACGCGCGCGCCCAGCGCACCGGCTGTCCCGCCGCCGGAGTGCCCGCCGCCGTCGCCGGCTGCGCCGCCCGCCAGCAGTGCCCGCCGCCGCCGTCCGCGCCTCCATCCTCGCCCGCCGCCGTCGGGCTCCGCCCGAGCCCGACTCCCTGCCGCCTCCGCCGCCGCTGGTCCTGCCACAGAGCCCGCCGCCGTAAGCCCCTCCGCCGACCGGAACTCCTCCGGCGACCGCGCCCTCCCTCCGGCCTACTCCGCGCCCCCGTGCCGCTCGCCGTCGCCGTCTCCGGCCGGATCCGGCGAGGTCCGGCCCGGATCCGCCCGGGTGGATGCGATACACCTATCCCCACAACCAAACGCGCCTCCAACCTCCCCGTATCCCTCCGTCCCGCACCGCGCCGTCCCGTGTTGACTTTTCCCCGAGGTGAAATTCTGCTAAGTCCCAGATTTTTGTCATAATCATGCCATGTTCATCGCATTGTATCTCTGCATCCGTAGCTCCGTTTTGTGCGTGTAATATGTCAAATTGTTCGCCTCGACGAGTACTTCATTTCATTCCATTGCATCATTTTCATTTGAGCTCATCTTGATGCCCGAAATTCTGTTGGAAGAGTGCATGTTGATGTTAATCTGCTGAAACTGTTATAACATGCTCATTTGTCATTTTTGCCATGATTGATGTGTGCATCCTATGAGGTTGATGTCTACATGTGTTTTGATCTATGCTATGTCATATTTCCAGAGGTTCCAACCATGTATTTTTGTGAGTTGTGTGCTGAGTGCATCGAGCTTGCTAAGTAGGGTAGTTGCTGTTGCTGTTTTCCTGACAGATTCTGTTATATTTTGTTGCCATGTTAATCCGCTTCTACTAATCATTCTATGCATAATCTGGAGATGCTCTATAAATATGTTTTGATCTAAATGTCATCCTCTATCCATACATGCCCCTGGTTGCATTTATAGGTTGGTGTAGCTTGTTGTAATCTTGCTCTAAAGTTGCTTCATAATGTTGCTGTCAGCCTGTTTACATTAAGTTCAGTTGTTTCCATGTGTTTTCCTAGTGATCCATGAACCCTATGACCTTGATATTGCCATGCTTAGCTTCATAAAAATGTCTTCTTACTGTTGGTTGCCTTGCCATGCCATGTATTGCTCTGTGGTGAGTGGTTCAAGCTCGCCAACATGCCTACTTATTGTTGTTCCTGCCATGTATGAATCTGTTATATAACTTGCCATGTTTACATGGGTGCCATCATATTTTCTGATCCTTTTTGGCTCATGATCAGTAAGGGACTGTTGTTCTATGCAATTAGTAGATTCATGCCATGCGTTTGCTTGCCATGATAAGTTCCTGTAACATGTTGTTTCACAGCTCTAAACATTGCAACCTGAGGTTATTTCCAAATAAGTCTGTAACTGTTATTATTTGCAATCTTTCCATGTCATTTTGAGCATGTTCTAGTCTTTTCTGGAGATAGCTCAGTGTTCATGTTTTGTTGTTCTTTACCTGTACTTCATGCCCATGCCTTTTGTTCTTATGTTGGGGTGCTGTAGCATATTGTTTTGATGCTTGCAATATGCCTAGTTGCTGTTATGGACAGATTGTTGCTATGACTTGTATAGAGTGTTTGTGTTGCACCGTTGCTCCGTTTTGAGTGTGTTCTATATGAAACTTGCTAGATTTTGCATGTAGTTTCATATTATCACGTTGCATCCTTGTTTTGAGGTGTTTTCTTGATGCTTGGGTGCATTTTGCATCAATGCCATGCTTAACTTGTTTTGCTCATATCTTCTAGGCCGTAGCTCCGAATCTAATGAACTTTATATGTAACTTGACTAGAATTTCGTGTAGATCATCTTGGTGATCTTTAATTTGCTGTTTAACAACTTGAACATAAGATTTATTCAGATCTGGACCAATTTCGAAATTTGTATATGAGGACTTACCGGAATTGTTATATGTTGTTCCCGGCCTCATTTAAACTTGCCTTGATGTGTTGTTCTTGTTTGCATCATCTCTTTCCATGAGTAGCTTCATGTATCTTGGTCATGCATAATGCTCGTTGTGCATCATGTCTTGTTCATGTGTGGTGTGTTTACCATGTTGTGTGCTTCTTTTCGATAGTTCCTGTTTCGTTGCGATCGTGAGGATTCGTTCGTCTACGTGTGGTTCGTCTTCGTGGCTTCATCTTCTTCATGGACTCGTTCTTCTTCCTTGCGGGATTTGAGGCAAGATGACCGCTACCCTGGATCTCACTACTATCATTGCTATGCTAGTTGCTTCGTTCTATCGCTATGCTGCGTTACCTATCATTTGCTCTTCAAGCCTCCCATATTGCCATGAACCCCTAACCTTTGACACCTTTCCTATGCAAACCGTTGTTTGGCTATGTTACCGCTTTGCTCAGCCCCTCTTATAGCATTGCTAGTTGCAGGTGAAGTTGAAGATTTCTCCATGGTGGACAGGGTTTATGTTGGGATATCACAATATCTCTTATATTATTAATGCATCTATATACTTGGTAAAGGGTGGAAGGCTCGGCCTTATGCCTGGTGTTTTGTTCCACTCTTGCCGCCCTAGTTTCCGTCATACCGGTGTTATGTTCCCAGATTTTGCGTTTCTAACGCGGTCGGATGATTTATGGGACCCCCGACGATTCGCTTTGAATAAAACTTGTCCAGAAGGCCCAACCTTGGTTTTACCATTTGCCTCACCACCACCTATACCCTTCCTTGGGTCGGCCAACCCAAGGATCATCTTTATTTTAGCCCCCGGGCGGTGCTTGTCTAAGTGTTGGTCGAATCGAGGCCGCTTGAGGCCACCTCGGGGAAACTCGAAGTCTAGTTTTACTCGTAGCCTGTCTCATCCGGTGTTGCCCTGAGAACGAGATATGTGCAGCTCCTATCGAGATTGTCGGCGCATCGGGCGGTCTTGCTGGTCTTGCTTTACCATTGTCGAAATGTCTTGTAAACCGGGATTCCGAGACTGATCGGGTCTTCCTGGGAGAAGGTCTATTCCTTCGTTGATCGCGAGAGCTTGTCATGGGATAAGTTGGGACACCCCTGCAGGGTTTAAACTTTCGAGAGCCGTGCCCGCGGTTATGTGGCAGATGGGAATTTGTTAATGTATGGTTGTAGATAACTTGACACCAGATCCGAATTAAAACGCATCAACCGCGTGTGTAGCCGTGATGGTCTCTTCTCGGCGGAGTCCGGGAAGTGAACACGGTCTTTGGGTTATGTTTGACGTAAGTAGGAGTTCAGGATCACCTCTTGATCATTGCTAGCTTCACGACCGTTCCTTTCTTTCTCTTCTCGCTCTCTTTTGCGTATGTTAGCCACCATATATGCTTAGTCGCTGCTGCACCTCACCACTTTACCCCCTTCCTTTCACTTTAAGCTTTGCTAGTCTTGATACCCATGGTAATGGGATTGCTGAATCCTCGTGGCTCACAGATTACTACAACAACAGATGCAGGTGCAGGTTATGCGATGATCATGACGCGAGAGCGATATTTGCTTGTTTGGAGTTCTTCTTCTGCTTCTTCTTCGATCAGGGGATAGGTTCCAGGTCGGCAGCCTGGGCTAGCAGGGTGGATATTGTTTGAGTCTCTGTTTATGTATCATCCGTAGTCGGATGTTGCTCTTATGTATGATGTATTGTTGTATTCGTGTGGCATTGTATGCCTTTTGTTTGTATCCCCATCTGTTATGTAATGTTGATGTAATGATATCCACCTTGCAAAAGCGTTCCAATATGCGGGTCTATCCTTGGTGGGACCTTCGAGTTCCTTTTGGATAGGGTCGCATATTGGGCGTGACAATTTGGTATCAGAGCCTCGACCGACCTTAGGAGCCCCTTGATTGATCGTGTAGTTTGGCCGTTGTTGAGTGTAGAAGAAAACTTTTTCGGAGTCTAGTTATATCGGAGAGTAGGAATTCTTTTTACTCCTCTGCCCCTTCATCGCTCTGGTAAGGAATCCTGACGTAGGTGTTTTGAACTATTCCTCTTCCCCTTCAAATTTTTCTTTAGGTTCACGCAGTTGGCTTTCCGATCGTTGGTCCTCAGCTCTTTTCATCCGGTGCATTTCTCGTCAAGTTAACTCGAGCCTCTTCATCTTTGCCAAGTTCAATCCTTAGTTGTTTTCTTTTCCCACCCGCCCACCCTTCTTCCTCTCGGAACCGGAGTCCGTAATCGAGTATCCATCCTACTCGTGCAAAGTCTTTGCTTTCGTTCCTCAATTATTTCAACCGGTGTTTTCCCTTCAAGATATTCGTTGGTTCCCCATCCAAGTTGCCTTTGTTTTTCCCGCCCTCCCACCCTTTTTCTTCCCGGAGTCTGAGTCTCTCTCGACTATCTATTTCATTCGTGTGGAGCCTCTTCAGGTTTTTCCCTCAATTATCTCAACCGGCGAATTCTCGTTTTGTTCGACATTCTTCATTTTTTTCTTTTCCGGTGGACTCAATTCTAGTTTTTCGTTGCCGATCATATTCTTTCCCTCGGCTTAAGTGTTCTCCTTGCTCGTTCGCCTCTCGCCAGTTCTCCTTCCGGAGTGCTCAAGACATATCAGGAGATTCGTCCGTGTTCCAATTAATTTGAGGTGGTCACCTCATTCAAATATTTCATTGTTCCGGTGCATCATCTACCTGTTCAACAATCCTTTCCAATGGTGTTATCTCTCCAGTGGGCCCTATCCCACAGGTCTTTTCCCAGGATCTTACCTGACTCTTCTAATTTCCACGGAGTTATTCTCAATTCTTTTCAACTGTGATGTAAGAAGGGATTTCATCAGTCACATGCCTTCTCCAAGATCGCTTTCAAATTCTTTCATTGTTGGCTCAACCTCTTTGCTTTTCATTCTCCCGGAGTATCTCAGTAATTTTGGTGGTGTTTCTCGTCATCATTTGAAGACCGAAGAAGAGTTTTTCCTCTAAATCTTGTCCGTTCCCCGGAGATTCGCGGTGCTAGCACGATGTTATCCTATCAAATTGTTTCTAGTCATGCAAATTATTTTCCCCCATCCGGAGTATTCCAGGAGTTGCTTTCTCTCTCGATCCTCCGGAGGCCTTATTTTTGGAATATTTCTTCGTTCCAAGTTTTCAGCTCTGTTCGTTCCTATATTTGTACCGGTGCTTCGTTCAAGTATTCCTCAATCAGTTAGTTATCTCTTCGTCCTTGTGCATCTAAATTCCCTCTAGCATATTGTTCTTCGAATCCTTCCCGGTGATTCATTCAAGATTCTTTTCCTTGTTTATCATATTAATTCTTTCGTTCTTTCAATCCTACCGGTGGTTCATGAAGACCTTCTCAAATTTGTGATATGTCACTTCTCAATCCTTTTCAAGAAGAATAAGTAGTATGCAAAAATCCATTGCTTATCATCAATTAATTTGATGAAGGATAAGCATACAATTAATCTTATTCTTATTTTCCTCAAAGTGTTTAATCCCTTCCATCAGAGTTTGTTCTTGAGGAATAAATTCTAGTTCCAAGTGTTTTCATCTTGTCTTTTCCGGAGTTCGAATTTCCTCGGCTATCTCGTCAGAACCTCCATCTAAATCATCGCAAGGCTCATCTTATTCTTTCTTCCTTCATTTTATCTCGTCATCCTTTTGTCACCGGAGTTCTTCATGGTGGTTCTTCATGATTTAAATCATTCTTCACAAGTTCATCAAGATTCTTGTTGGTGGAATTCAAGTATCTTTTCTTATTGCGTCTCGAAGTGCAGATAATTCTCCGTATTCTTTTGAAGTGGAGTTCTGCAGTTCTTCGTTCTTCTCAGATATTCAAATCCATTCAATCCCTCTAAATTCTTTTCATTCAATTCTTTCAGGAGGTTTTGTGTCATGTCTTCATTAAGTATCATTCCATCCTCGCAAGCTCGTGTTCAATTTCCCCATGTTTCAGCCGAAGTGCTGCCTAAATCCTTTCACACTTATTCATTTGTTTTCTCATTCTAACCACTCCGGTTAGAACGAGTGGTTTCATAGTCTATCTGATTCCGTGAGCTTTGGATCCTCGTCATTCTCGTTTTTCCTCTCTTCTTCTCGAGTGCTATTGATTCTTTGCTCCTTCTCTTGAGGTCTTGTTTCACTCATCCCCTTTTCCCTTCCATCTCGGTCCTAAGATCTCGGGACGAGATCTCTTGTTAGTGGAGGAGTGTTGTAACGCCCCGGATTCGTTGCGCCAGGTGTCCGTCAGTTATTCGCCGTCGTTGCCATGTCATTTGCTTGCGTGTTGCACTTTGCCATGTCATCATATGCATTTCATATCATGTCATCATGTGCATTTCATTTTGAATACGTGTTCGTCTCATGCATCCGAGCATTCTCCCCGTTGTCCGTTTTGCAATCCGGCACTCCTATGTCCTCCGGCGTTCCCCTTTTGTCTCTCGTTGTGAGCGGGTGTTAAACTTTCTCGGAATGGCCTGAGGTTTGCCAAGCGGCCTCGGTATAGCACCGGTAGACCGCCTGTCAAGTTTCGTGCCATTTTGAGGTCGTTTGATACTCCAACGGTTAACCGGGTAACCGCAAAGCCTCTTTCGTGTGCAGCCCAACACCCCTTCCAAAGTGGCCCAAAACCCATCTAAGTCACCTCCATGCTCTCGGTCGTTCGATCACGATCGCGTGGCCGAAAACCGCTCCTCATTTGGACATTCCTAGCTCCCTCTACCTATATATATATGCCCCTCCCCAAACTTTCGCGCAGTCCAACCCTAGCTTCGTCCTCCTCCCGCAGCCGGACACGTCCGGACCCTGCCGGACATGTCCGCCCGTCGCTCCCGGCCAATCCTGCCTCGCCATGTGTCCCGCGCCGGCCTCTCTCTCCTCCCGCCGCCGAGGCCATGGAGCCGTCCGGACCAGCAGGGCCCGATCCGCCGCCGTTGCGGCCCGTGCACCAGCGAGCCGCCGCCGCCCAGCGCCTCCGGCCCGAACGCGCGCCCAGCGCCCGGCCTATCCCCACCACCGAGTGCCCGCCGCCGTCCTCCGGCTGCGCCGCCGCCCAGCGGTGCCCGCCGCCGCCGTCCCACGCCTCCATCCTCGCCGCCCCCGTCGGGCTCGCCCGAGCCCGACTCCCTGCCGCCTCCGCCGCCGCTGGTCCCCCACAGCCCCGCCGCCGTAAAGCCCCTCCGCGCCGCCCCGGAACTCCTCCGGCGACCGCGCCCTCCCTCCGGCCTACTCGGCGCCCCCGTGCCGCTCGTCGTCGCCGTCTCCGGCCGGATCCAGCGAGGTCCAGCCCGGATTCGCCCGGGTGGATGAGATCCACCCATCCCCGCAACCAAACGCGCCTCCAACCTCCCCGTATCCCTCCGTCCCGCACCGCACCGTCCCGGGTTGACTTTTCCCCGAGGTGAAATTCTGCTAAGTCCCAGATTTTTGTCATAATTATGCCATGTTCATCGTATCTCTGCATCCGTAGCTCCATTTTGTGCGTGTAATATGTCAAATTGTTCGTCTCGACGAGTACTTCATTTCATTCCATTGCATCATTTTCATTTGAGCTCATCTTGATGTCCGAAATGCTGTTGGAAGAGTGCATGTTGATGTTAATCTGCTGAAACTGTTATAACATGCTCATTTGTCATTTTTGCCATGATTGATGTGTGCATCCTATGAGGTTGATGTCTACATGTGTTTTGATCTATGCTATGTCATCTTTCCATAGGTGCCAACCATGTATTTTTGTGAGTTGTGTGCTGAGTGCATCGAGCTTGCTAAGTAGGGTAGTTGCTGCTGCTGTTTTCCTGACAGATTCTGTTATATTTTGTTGCCATGTTAACCCGCTTCTACTAATCATTCTGTGCATAATCTGGAGATGTTCTATAAATATGTTTTGATCTACATGTCGTCCTCTATCCATACGTGCCCCTGGTTGCATTTATAGGTTGCTGTAGCTTGTTGTAATCTTGCTCTAAAGTTGCTTCATAATGTTGCTGTCAGCCTGTTTACATTAAGTTCAGTTGTTTCCATGTGTTTTCCTAGTGATCCATGAACACTATGACCTTGCTATTGCCATGCTTAGCTTCATAAAAATGTCTTCTTACGGTTGGTTGCCTTGCCATGCCATGTATTGCTGTGTGGTGAGTAGTTCAAGCTCACCAACATGCCTACTTATTGTTGTTCCTGCCATGTATGAATCTGTCATATAACTTGCCATGTTTACATGGGTGCCATCATATTTTCTGATCCTTTTTGGCTCATGGTCAGTAAGGGACTGTTGTTATATGCAATTAGTAAATTCATGCCATGCCTTTGCTTGCCATTATAAGTTCCTGTAACATGTTGTTTCACAGCTCTAAACATTGTAACCTGATGTTATTTCCCGATAAGTCTGTAACTGTTATTATTTGCAATCTTTCCATGTCATTTTGAGCATGTTCTAGTCTTTTCTGGAGATAGCTCAGTGTTCATGTTTTGTTGTTCTTTACCTGTAATTCATGCCCATGCCTTTTTTTCTTATGTTGGGGTGTTGTAGCATATTGTTTTGATGCTTGCAATATGCCTAGTTGCTGTTATGGACAGATTGTTGATATGACTTGTATAGAGTGTTTGTGTTGCACCATTGCTCCGTTTTGAGTGTGTTCTATATGAAACTTGCTTGATTTTGCATGTAGTTTCATATTATCATGTTGCATCCTTGTTTTGAGGTGTTTGCTTGATGCTTGGGTGCATTTTGCATCAATGCCATGCTTAACTTGTTTTGCTCATATCTTCTAGGCTGTAGCTCCGAATCTAATGAACTTTATATGTAACTTGACTAGAATTTCGTGTAGATCATCTTGGTGATCTTTAACTTGCTGTTTAACAGCTTGAACACAAGGTTTATTCAGATCTGGACCAATTTCGAAATTTGCATATGAGGACTTACCGGAATTGTTATATGTTGTTCCCGGCCTCATTTAAACTTGCCTTGATGTGTTGTTCTTGTTTGCATCATCTCTTGCCATGAGTAGCTTTATGTATCTTGGTCATGCATAATGCTCGTTGTGCATCATGTCTTGTTCATGTGTGGTATGTTTACCATGTTGTGTGCTTCTTTTTGATAGTTCCTGTTTCGTTGCGATCGTGAGGATTCGTTCGTCTACGTGTGGTTCGTCTTCGTGGCGTCATCTTCTTCATGGACTCGTTCTTCTTCCTTGCGGGATTTCAGGCAAGATGACCGCTACCCTGGATCTCACTACTATCATTGCTATGCTAGTTGCTTCGTTCTATCGCTATGCTGCGTTACCTATCATTTGCTCTTCAAGCCTCCCTTATTGCCATGAACCCCTAACCTTTGACACCTTTCCTATGCAAACCGTTGTTTGGCTATGTTACCGCTTTGCTCAGCCCCTCTTATAGCATTGCTAGTTGCAGGTGAAGTTGAAGATTTCTCCATGGTGGACAGGGTTTATGTTGGGATATCACAATATCTCTTATATTATTAATGCATCTATATACTTGGTAAAGGGTGGAAGGCTCGGCCTTATGCAGGTGTTTTGTTCCACTCTTGCCGCCCTAGTTTCCGTCATACCGGTGTTATGTTCCCGGATTTTGCATTCCTAACGCGTCGGGTGATTTATGGGACCCCCGACAGTTCGCTTTGAATAAAACTTGTCCAAAGAAGGCCCAACCTTGGTTTTACCATTTGCCTCACCACCACCTATACCCCTCCCTTGGGTCGGCCAACCCAAGGGTCATCTTTATTTTAGCCCCGGGGCGATGCTTGTCTAAGTGTTGGTCGAACCGAGCCGCTTCATGGGCCACCTCGGGAAACTTCAAGTCTGGTTTTACTCGTAGCTTTGTCTCATCCGGTGTTGCCCTGAGAACGAGATATGTGCAGCTCCTATCGGGATTGTCGGCGCATCGGGTGGTCTTGCTGGTCTTGTTTTACCATTGTCGAAATGTCTTGTAAACCGGGATTCCGAGACTGATCGGGTCTTCGGGAGAAGGTCTATTCGCCGTTGATCGCGAGAGCTTGTCATGGGCTAAGTTGGGACACCCTTGCGGGTTTAAACTTTCGAGAGCCGTGCCCGCGGTTATGTGGCGAGATGGGAATTTGTTAATGTCCGGTTGTAGATAACTTGACACGGATCCGAATTAAAACGCATCAACCGCGTGTGTAGCCGTGATGGTCTCTTCTCGGTGGAGTCCGGGAAGTGAACACGGTCTTTGGGTTATGTTTGACGTAAGTAGGAGTTCAGGATCACCTCTTGATCATTGCTAGCTTCACGACCGTTCCTTTGTTCTCTTCTCGCTCTCTTTTGCGTATGTTAGCGACCATATATGCTTAGTGCTGCTGCAACCACACCACTTTACCCCTTCCTTTCCCTTTAAGCATTGCTAGTCTTGATACCCATGGTAATGGGATTGCTGAGTCCTCGTGGCTCACAGATTACTAGAACAACAGTTGCAGGTGCAGGTTATGCGATGATCATGACGTGAGAGCGATATTTGCTTGTTTGGAGTTCTTCTTCTGCTTCTTCTTCGATCAGGGGATAGGTTCCAGGTCGGCAGCCTGGGCTAGCAGGGTGGATATTGTTTGAGTTTCTGTTTATGTATCATCCGTAGTCGGATGTTGCTCTTATGTATGATGTATTGTTGTATTCGTGTGGCATTGTATGCCTTTTGTTTGTATCCCCATCTGTTATGTAATGTTGATGTAATGATATCCACCTTGCAAAAGCGTTCCAATATGAGGGTCTATCCTTGGTGGGACCTTCGAGTTCCTTTTGGATAGGGTCGCATATTGGGCGTGACAAAGCCCTTGGATGAGAAGAGGTTTTGCAAGCTGCGGTGTGAGCTAAATATCTTAGAATCCTCAAATGTCCAGTGAATGGACACACATCCTAACGCTTATGCATGTTCATGACTTAGATGTGCAACACATGAAGTAAGGTATTTCTTCAATTAATGAAGACTTACCCTCTGAGTGTGAATACATTAATGCGGAATTTGACTTCGGAGCGCCATGATAGTTGTGCTCGTGTCTGGGTCTAATACTTCCTATACGGTGGGTAATGCCACCACCACAATTTTTTGAAGATTTTCATTTGGCTTCATGATTGCATTATGTTCGGATTTGGATTGTCTTCAACATTGATTTATCTTCAAAGTCTATATCTTCGCAATGTTGGTTTATCTTCAATATTATCTACAACACTCACTTATAGCTATGTCTTCATGTTGCTATTTTGTTCTGACCTATGTGAATGTGATCGGACCCGAATCCCTTCTGTGCTACTCCTTCAAATTCTTTCTGTCTAAGTCATATGCATTCTGTTGACACTTGTCAAATATCTTCTCTGTGTCCTTGTCAGCAGAAGATACAGAGACACCCTTTTAAAGCTGCTTTTAATGTCTTATCCTTTGCCTGAAAACTGGAGAAGCTGGAACGACCATCCGACAATCCAGGCATGCATGGGAACATAGATAAACTCCTGATAAGTTGCATGCATGCCACATGCCCTTTAGATGTGAACCGCCAGGGGCACCCGCGTAATTGCGCTATGCCGCCCTCCTCCTTCCTATAAATACTCTCCCCCTCGCAGTCAATATCTCTTCTTCCACCTCGCCATCTCGCTCAAAACCTAGCGCCACCGCTAGCTCGCGTAAGCGCAGGAGACGAAGCGCTTAGCTGCCGCGACTTTTTCGACACCGTCCTCACACCGGCCGCGGACCTTGTCCTCTCCGCCGCCGTCGTAGGTGTCTTCCGCCGCCAAGTTAGGGCGCGGGAGATTGGACTACTCGGCCTCCTATAGGACCTTGAAGTATGTCTAGAGGGGGGGGAGATTAGACTACTTGACCAATTAAAAACTTAGCCTTTTCCCAATTTTAGAGTTTGGCAGATTTTAGCTATCTTAGGACAAGTCAAGCAATCATCACAAAATTCAAGCAAGCATGCAAAGAGTATATGAGCAGCGGAAATTAAAGCATGCAACTTGCAAGAAAGTAAAGGGAAGGGTTTGGAGGATTAAAACGCAATTGGAGACACGGATGTTTTTGGCATGGTTCCGATAGGTGGTGCTATCGTACATCCACGTTGATGGAGACTTCAACCCACGAAGGGTAACGGTTGCGCGAGTCCACGGAGGGCTCCACCCACGAAGGTTCCACGAAGAACCAACCTTGTCTATCCTACCATGGCCGTCGCCCACGAAGGACTTGCCTCACTAGCGGTAGATCTTCACGAAGTAGGCGATCTCCTTGCCCTTACAAACTCCTTGGTTCAACTCCACAATCTTGTCGGAGGCTCCCAAGTGACACCTAGCCAATCTGGGAGACACCACTCTCCAAGAAGTAACAAATGGTGCGTTGATGATGAACTCCTTGCTCTTGTGCTTCAAATGATAGTCTCCCCAACACTCAACTCTATCTCATAGGTTTTGGATCTGGTGGAAAGAAGATTTGAGTGGAAAGCAACTTGGGGAAGGCTAGAGATCAAGATTCATATGGTAGGAATGGAATATCTTGGCCTCAACACATGAGTAGGTGGTTCTCTCTCAGAAATGGTAAGTTGGAAGTGTAGATTTGTTCTGATGGCTCTCTCCACGAATGAAGAGGAGGTGGAGGGGTATATATAGCCTCCACACAAAATCTAACCGTTACACACAATTTACCAAACTCGGTGGGACCGATTCAACAAACTCGGTCACACCGATTTAGTAAACCTAGTGACCGTTAGGATTTTCGGTGGGACCGACATGCAACTGGGTAGGACCGATATGGTTAGGGTTAGGGCATAACGTAATCTCCGTGAGACCGATTACACAAACTCGGTGAGACCGATTTTGGTAATAAGCTTACCAGAGAGTTAGTCAGGTAAACTCGGTGGGACTGATTTGCTCTTTTCGGTGAGACCGAAATGTTACAAAAGGGAAACGTAGAGTTTACATTGCAATATCGGTGGGACCGATCGCTCACTTCGGTTAGACCGAAACATTACGAAGGGAAACAGAGAGATTACAATCCCATCTCAGTGAGATCGAGATCCCTATCGGTAGGACCGATTTGCCTAGGGTTTGTGGCAGTGGCTATGACATCCAAACTCGGTGGCGCCGGATAGAAAGAATCGGTGGGGCCGAGTTTGACTTTAGGTTTAGGTCATTTGTGGATGTGAGAAAGTAGTTGAGGGTATTTGGAGAATATCACTAAGCACATGAAGCAAGATGCTCATTAAGCAACACCTCATCCCTCATTGATAGTATTGGCTTTTCCTATAGACTCAATGTGATCTTGGATCACTAAAATATAAAATGAAGAGTCTTGAGCTTTTGAGCTTGAGCCAATCCTTTGTCCTTAGTATTTTGAGGGATCCACTTTCATCATCCATGCCATGCCATTCATTGAGCTTTCCTGAAATAATAGTCTTGGAATAGCATTAGCTCAATGAGCTATATGTTGTTATGAATTACCAAAACCACCTAGGGATAGTTGCACTTTCAATCTCCCCCTTTTTGGTAATTGATGACAACATATAGATCAAAGCTTCGACAAATGATAATAAGATTGAAAAACATCATCGCTTTGAGAAGTATGTGATAAGCAAGAGCTCCCCCTTAATTTGTGCATAGTTTTAAGATTTGCTTTGGACTGCAAATGCACAAGGAATTAGGCTCATGGGTTACTCTTCCATGTCACATACATCTTGGTGGAGCGCTCAAAATGATAAAGATTGAATACATGCACTCATCACCAAGCAAAGTGAATGATCACATAGGGAAAGGTAAGAAAAAATCATCAAACATGCATAAGTCTAGCTTATGATCAAACACATGATCATCAATGTCTCATAGAAAAAAGCATAGTATCTCAAGCAATCAAAAGCAAACAAAGTTTAACCACCAAAGCAAGAGAGAACAAAAGCAACACTATCTCTCTCGAAGCCTATGATCTATACATTTTTCTCCCGCTTTGGCAACAAGTTACCAAAAAGTTCATAGAAAATGCATAGTGCTAGATCGACTCTCAGGCTTGATCTTTAGGTGGTTTTGTAGAGATGGCTTCTTGGACGAAGGCTTCATTTGAAGTGGATGGAGCTAGAGGAGTTGGTGTTGGAGCTGGTTGCACTAGAGCTGTGGGAGCTGTAGCTGGTGCATATGATGTGGCTCTGGTGTCTGTCACAGGCATTGCAGCTGACCTCTGAGCTCTAGGTACTCTGGCAAATACATTAGTGGTAGTCTTGCCCTTCCTCTCCTGCATGTCATCCTGTAGCTGCTCCACAACTGACTGAATCTCAGTTACTTTGACATCTAGATCATAGAATTTTTGTTCCATGATTCTTTCCAAGCTCTCCTAATTCTGAGTTAGGGTGGCCAATCCCTTCTCAATCCTCAGAGTTGATGCTATCAAGTAACCAAGCTGCTCCTGCTTGTTCTTCAAAGAATACTCAGATGCCTCCTCTTGTGTTGGCATCTTGGCAGCCTTCTCTCTCTTTGCTTTCTCCTTCTTCTCTTGAGCTTGCATTGATGATGGTTCATTCTCATTCATGACAACCTGATTGTCCTCAAAGTATGGATAGAGAGCAAAATGTTCCTTATCCAACATATATTTTCCCGTGCCCATCTTTGAGTTAATCAACTCCTGAATCTGAGGGGCATATCCACAACTTCTCTTTTGGTCTGCTGCAGTCCTCTTAATGGTCTCAACTATAAGGCTCATGACCTTGAATTTCTGTGGCACATCAAACAAATGCAGCATGTTGATAGCATGCCCTCTAATCATGTTGTGCTCACCTGACTTTGGCAATAGAGTGTGCCTTAGGATCCAGTTGATTGTTGGCAGCCCTGACAGAAGAAAGTGGACTGACCCAAACTTATGTGTCTCAATAGCTTTGTCTGGGATCTCCTTGTACATATGTGCCATGGAATTATGGTCCATCTTCTTCTTGGCATAGACATCCAAGTCATCTTCACTCTCCTTTGGGGCATTGATTAGTTTGCCCACTCCTCAATGGTTGGTGGTACCTTGTGCCTTGGACATCAAACTATCCTCCCATCTGGATAGAAGTGTCTTTGTGGAGTAGAATTGCATAATGAGTTCATCATTCCAGTTAGTGAGCTTCTGCCCAACAAAATCTGCAACTCCACAAGCAACAAAACTGTCTTGCACTCCAGGATAGTGTTCTTCATTTTCTTTCATGTAGGTCCAGTCGACCCACCTCATATCACACACTATGGGCTTCTTGTCCAACAAGATTGTCTCATAGAAATCCTGCTGTTCCTTTGTATGGAACCTGTAATCAACAGCAGTCCTTCTCCTTGTGGCATATGGATCGGTCATCCTCCATAGCCTCAACCCTGAGTCTCTTCTGATATTCATGTCCTCAGCCACAAGATGAGCATCATTGTGGTCTGGTATCTTGGGCTTGAGCTTCCTCAGGACTTGTCCTTCTTCATCTTCCTCATCAACAACTTGAGCACGGGGCCTTGTTCTTCTCGGCAGTGGAATACTCTGGTATTCCTCTTTGGTCTAAGCTTGGGCTTGGGGGCAGCTTTGGGTGCTTCCTTGGGCTTTGATGTTGCAGCCCACGACTAAATTGCATCACCCATAAGCTTTTGTGCCTTGGGTGCTGGTGCGACAACCTCTTCTTCCTCTTGAGTCTCTCCTCGTAGAGGATTTCCAGAACACAGGCGTAGTGTTTCGGCTCTCTTCTTCTTCTTATCTGAGCAGGAGCTTCATCTTCTGATTCAATGGTAAACTTCATAGTTTCTCCAGTGGGAACTTTCTTGGGTTTGGAAGTTGTGAGTCTCCTTGCAGGTGCCTCTTTGGGTTCAGTCTTTTCAGGCACTTGAGTTGATCCTCTGACCTTCAGCATAGGTGTCCTCTTGGCAGGTGTAATGCCCCGAGACCGGTGCCTCAGAAGACTTCCAGCTATTCCGAGTTTCGCCGTGTGTTTTATTTGCTTGTTGCATTGCATCATGTCATCTTTTGCATTGCATCATGTCATCATGCCATCATGTCATTTAATTTTTAAAAACTCAACTACATAAATGGCATGGATCTTTGATACATTTAAATCGAGGGATATTCACATGGTGGTTTCTCTTTAAAACATATTCAAAGTCTCCTACTATTATTAGGGAGCTATAATAAATATTTCATTATTTGGAATTGATCATAACACACTTGCAAATAAATCCCAATGCCTTTGTTATCTTAATTCTTGGTCTCCAACCTTGCCCATAATTTCTTTCATCATTTTCCGGAGCTCCACCAAAAATCTGAACATTTTTGGACCTTCCTTTTATCAAGTCCTAGTTCAAACCCATTTGAATTAAATTCAAATGAGTTTGAATTTAAATCATTCAATCTTGGCCTTTCCTATTTTCTTGGAATGAGCATATTTTTGTGTGTCCAGGAAAATTACCCGCATGCCCAAATTCTTCCTCTAAACCTTTTCTTCTCTCTTTTCCTTTCTTCCAGTTCTCTGTTAATTTAAAAATAGAGAGAGAGCCCAGCCAGGCCTCTTAGGCCCGACCATCCAAACCGGCCTCTAGCCCGCAGCCTAACCAGCAAACCAGGCCGGCCCATTTGCCCTGGAGGTCCAGCCCACCTAACCCCCTCCTAACCCTAGCCCGCATCTCATCTCTCCCTCCTCTTGATCCCCATCTCCCTCTCGTTCCCGTGCCCGTAGCCCTCCTCGCTCGACCCCAACACCAGCGCCTCCACCCCTCATCCTTCCCGATCCACCTCGCTCGAACCCCTCCTCCCTCGATGCACCATCGCAGAGAGAGAGAGCAGAGCCACCCGCCTCGCCTCGATCCAGATGCGCCTCCATCTTCCGCGGCCAGCCGGCCTCCTCCTCGGCTCCATCCCCGCTGCTCCGTCTCCATCGACCTCCATCGCGTCTCCTTCCAGCAAGCACGCCCGCCGGCGTCGACCACCACCACCAGGAGCTCCGCCACGCCCGGCTCCGGCCACCCTCCAGTGCCGCCCCGTGTCGCAGCCGTCGTCATCTTCAAGCTCATCGCGCAGCCGCTGCCCGGATCCCCCCCAGGCTGCCGTCCGGGACCTCGTCTGCCTCCCCTACATCACGCCCCATCGCCGGGAGCTCGCGTCAAGTCCGCCTCCTCCTCGCTTCCTCTGGCCACCTCCAGCGCCGCCTCGCCCCATGGCGTCCACCTTGCTCCGTCGAGCTCTGTCCTGCTGCACCTCTCCATGGGCCACCTGCACCACCTCGGGAAGCCCTGCTCGATGCCATGGCCAGCCCCTCCGCAACCTTTGCATGAACCAAGCCCCTTCCTCCCGAGATCTCCTGCACCCGTCAAGTTTTGGGCACGAAACTCCATCTCCGGGGACTACCGTGATCGTGTATCTCGCCTACTACCACTTCGGTTCGGCAAGACCGCCAAGTTCGACTACGTGTGACATCGAGTACGACTCCACACAGCGATACGTCAAGTACCACTACGCCCGAAGACGTTGGAAACGCCAAGTACGACTACATCGCGGTGATACGTGAACGACTACACGGCTACGACAAGTGTACCTCTACATCCTGGAATCGCTAAGTACCGCACCGAAACGCAAGTACAACAAGGAACCCCGAAGGACTTGGATGCGCCAAGTTCCTCTCCGACACGTGTACAACTACCGTCGACGCGAGTACAACGACTTCCACCACGCCGTGTACGACTACTTCCCACGACGATACGTGAACGTCTACCTCCACTACGACCCGTGAACGTCTACGAGATGTACCCCTACCGTCGGCCCGTGAACGACTACTTCCCTCTACGAAACGCGAACCGTCCCGTTTGAACGCTTCGAAGGTATAACCCCGAGACGATGCCCGTGAACGAATGCATGTTGTATGAGAGGCACCCTATGTTTGGACCGTGTCCGAATTGTTCCTTGCATGTTCGCCGTAAGCCATGCCACCATTATGTGGGACACCCGGAATCCGGGATCACCCCACCATCAGTGCACACATCCGCACGCCTACTTTTGCACCGGTATCTCCGTGAGCTACCGGAACCGATATGTTGCCGTGGCATCATTTTCGGATATGTTGCCGTGGCATCATTTTCGGATATGTTGCCGTGGCACCATTTCCGTTTCACCGCCGTGGCACCTTTTTCCTTCCGCCATGGCGACTAATGCCTCGTTTCATGCTCTTGTCAACATCTTCATAAAAATTGCATAAAACTTGCATATGTCATCCGCATCATGATAACAACAATTAAAATGTTTAAACTTGTTGTTGCATTAAATTGCTAAATGCATATGGGGATTTTTCGGAATTGTTGTTTGTTGTTCCGGCCTCATTTAAACTTGCCTAAATAGTTAGTTTATTTATGCTTCACCTCTTGCCATGTTAACCAGCATTTAATCTTGTCTTGTTCATAACCGAGAGAGAAACGAAATAATTGATGTGGTGTTTCGTCAATATGCAACTCGTTGCATATTGAGCTCCACTTAAATTGTAGTGTTGTTTGCTTCACCTTGTCATGTCATGCCTCATTAAACCGGACATGCATCATACTTGTTTGTGCATCATGACATGTTTATGCTTGTGTGTTTACTATGTTGTTTGCTTCTTTCCGGTTTGCTTCTCGCGTTAGCTTCGGTTTCGTTTCGGAGTTGTGAGGATTCGTTCGACTACGCCCGTTCGTCTTCTTCATGGACTCGTTTCTTCTTCCTTGCGGGATCTCAGGCAAGATGATCATACCCTCGAAATCACTACTATCTTTGCTATGCTAGTTTGCTCGCTCTTTTGCTATGCCAATGCTACGATGCCTACCATTTGCTTGTCAGCCTCCCAAATTGCCATGTCAAACCTCTAACCTTTGACACCATGTCCTAGCAAACCGTTGATTGGCTATGTTACCGCTTTGCTCAGCCCCTCTTATAGCGTTGTTAGTTGCAGGTGAAGATTGAAGTTTGTTCCTTGTTGGAACATGGAGATGTTGTTCCTTGTTGGAACATGTTTACTTGTTGGGATATCACAATATCTCTTATATTATTAATGCATCTATATATTTGGTAAAGGGTGGAAGGCTCGGCCTTATGCCTAGTGTTTTATTCCACTCTTGCCGCCCTAGTTTCCGTCATACCGGTGTTATGTTCCCGGATTTTGCGTTCCTAACGCGGTCGGGTGATTTATGGGACCCCCCTGACAGTTCGCTTTGAATAAAACTTGTCCAGCAAGGCCCAACCTTGGTTTTACCATTTGCCTCACCTAGCCCTTTTTTCCCTTGGGTTTCCGGAGCCCGAGGGTCATCTTTATTTTAACCCCCCCGGGCCAGTGCTCCTTCGAGTGTTGGTCCAACCTGAGTGATGTCCGGCGCCCCCTAGGCAACTAGGGTCTATGCCAACCCGACGTCTGGCTCATCCGGTGTGCCCTGAGAACGAGATATGTGCAGCTCCTATCGGGATTTGTCAGCACAGCGGGAGGCTTTCCTGGTCTTGTTTTACCATAGTCGAAATGTCTTGATGTACCGGGATACCGAGTCTGATCGGAGTGTCTCGGGAGAAGGTCTATTCCTTCGTTGATCGTGAGAGCTTGTCATGGGCTAAGTTGGGACACCCTTGCAGGGTATAAACTTTTGAGAGCCGTGCCCGCGGTTATGTGGCAGATGGGAATTTGTTAATGTCCGGTTGTAGAAAACCCGAAGTTGATCTTAATTAAAATACATCAACCGCGTGTCTAACCGTGATGGTCTCTTCTCGGCGGAGTCTGGGAAGTGAACACGGTGTTGGAGTTATGCTTGACGTAGGTTGCTATAGGATCACTTCTTGATCATACTTTTATCGACCGTCCTTTGCCTTCTCTTCTCACTCGCATTTGCGTATGTTAGCCACCATATATGCTAGTCGCTTGCTGCAGCTCCACCTCATGCCTTTACCTTACCCATAAGCTTAAATAGTCTTGATCTCGCGGGTGCGAGATTCTCGAGTCCCGTGGCTCACGGATACTTCAAAACCAGTTTGCAGGTGCCTATGTTACCGAGCAGGTGACGCAACCAAGCTCAAGGAGGAGCTCGATGAAGATCTTGTCCTTGTGTTGTTTCGTTCTAGTTGATCAGTAGTGGAGCCCAGTTGGGGCCGATCGGGGACCTTTGTCGCATTTGGGGTTCTTCTTTTATTTTGGTTCCGTAGTCGGACATGGATTGTATCTGGATGATGTAATGCTTTATTCATGTAATTGTGTGAAGTGGAGATTGTAAGCCAACTATGTATCTCTTTCCCTTATGTATTACATGGGTTGTGTGAAGATTACCTCACTTGCGACATTGCTTTCAATGCGGTTATTCCTCTAAGTCGTGCTTCGACACGTGGGAGATATAGCCGCATCGAGGGCGTTACAGCAGGAACCTTCCTATTGAGTCTAGGTTTAGGTGTTCTTTGCTGAGGCATACTCCTTTTTGAGCACTACCTTCTTGGAGGTAGCCTCATCTTCTTCTGCCAAATAATCCTCATCCTCAGATTCTGAGGTTCTCTTCTTCCTTGTCCTGGTGGCAGCTTTAGGCAGATTGCTTGGGGTGCTCCTGCTGCCTTCATCTGAAGTGCTAGAGGGACTAGTGCCCTCACTCATGTGATTGTGCTCTTCTGACTTGTTTTGACTATCACTTTGGTCTGACATGCTGCAAATCACCGATCACGACCACGTGAATAGTTATAGATGAGATAGAATGGATGAGCATCACAAAATGCAGACACTTTTGCAAAAGAATGATTCAAAAATTCAATTTTAGTTTTCCACAGAAAGCATTTCGGATCAACCGATTTTCAAACTCGGTGATACCGAAGCAGTTTTGGTACCTAAACTGGTGAACTCGGTTGGACCGAGTCACAGTTCGGTGGCACCGAGACTGCTAGGGTTTCACAAAGTCCTACAATTGGTCACACCGATTAACAATTCTCGGTCAGACCGAGAGTTGCTAGTGCAATGTCGTTAGCCAAATTGGTGGGACCGAGTGTTTCAACTCGGTGGGTCCGAGATGGTTTCGGCGGAAACCTAACCCTAAATTTTCAAATCCCATCTAATCTAAGGATTGTATTGACTGGATAGGAGTGTTTCAATCGTGGCAAGAATCATTATGAACACAATATGCTAGGAATCGGACGAGGATAGCACTGTGATCGAGTCCATACCCTAGCTTGGCGATGAACTCGCTACGGCGGCAATGGCGGGGGTGAATTCCATTGACGGTGGCGGAGACCAGCGACAGGAGGCGGCTGGCGACGAGGAGACGATCCGTTTACTCTGGTGGCAGAGTGAGCTATTGTGCGGGCGAAGAGGTTCGGAGAAATTTCCAAATTTTTCCCCGTGAGTATATATAGCCCGACCCTGTCGGTGTGACCGAGTGGAACAACTCGGTGGCACCGAGATGCATAACTATGTACAGTTACAGCAACTCGGTGTGACCGAAAAGTTCAAGTCGGTTGCACTGAGATTGAAAACCTAGATCGACTTAGTGATCTCGGTAGGACCGAAATAGAGGAATCGGTCAGACCGAGAATCACAAAGAAGTTTTGGAAGTTTAAGTCTATGACGAATCGGGGACTCCGAGTGCTCCTCACACAGAGTGGTTCGAATCTTACTTGATCAAATTTTGTGATGTAGCATGAATAGAGTTTGAGACGAGAAAAGCATAGATAGCTAGAGTGGTTCTTAGGCATTCTTGTCCATCCACTTGGCAGAAAGAAAAAGAAGCCAATCAATCAACAACAAGTGGACGTCCTCGAATGAGTAAAATATGCACGAACATGCTCACACAATAAGATGGCAAATGAAATATGTGGCAAAGCATGCACAACCAATTCTAGCATCTATCAAACAATTGGCGATGACTAGGTCATCTATATATGAGTATATTGACTTAGGAGTCAAATGAGAACATTTGATCATAGGTCATACTCATCGTTTAAGCTCAAGTGGGGTTACCACTTTTACATAATGCATTGATGTGTTCACACCATTAGAGTTGCTTTGACTCAATTCTTAGAGTTAAGCTCCCCCTAGATGTGAGATCTCCTTTTAGAGGGATGAACTAACCTTGGGTTTTGTCGAGGTGTTGAAGATGTGGATGCTCAATGCTGATGTAGATCATTTGGAGCAATCCTTTGGAGTGAGTTGCACTTTCAACATACCTACATGGGTTAGTCCCACAAGGAACAAACAAGAATATCCATAGACATAGAGTGATGCACACACACGATGATGTCCATGAAATCATTAGGTTACCTTGTCCCTTGCCTTACCAACATGAGGGTTTGTGACTCCTTGAACTAGTGCACGATGTGAAAGTTGATTGCACTTGTCGTTGCCAAAATGATATGAGTGAAGAATGTTGGTGGAGTCACCCTCAAGAACTCTCTAGTTCTTCTTCTTCGGGATCCACATCATCTTGATGGGAATCCTTGGAGTCGTAGTCGTACTTGATGAAGTAGAACTTGACATAGTCTTGGGAACCCACTTGATCGAGGCCTTAGGTGCTTCTTCAAATGCATCAATCTCTTCTTGAAGCTTGTCCTTGCCTTTGTTCTTGTGGTCTTGTGGTGGAAGATCATCTTGTGCTTGTGTTCCTTTGAAGGAAGTAGGATCATACTTCTCTTGTTGAGGAACAAACTTCGTCTTGGGGTATTGAACTTTCGTTCAAAACCAACACCTTGATTCTTCTGGTACCTTCCTTGCTTGCGTATAATTTCCTCGAATTGCTTACTCCCAGCAAGGCTCTTGTAAACACCTTTCTCTATAATTCCCTTCAATAAGCTATTTCCTTGCTCAAGTGTAACTTGGCTAAGAGAATCATTAGTGGAATCAAGAGAACTACTAGAAGCAACAATATTGGATTTGACATTATTATTGTTACTACTAGAGAAAGGATCTTTCCTGTACTTGTTACTAGACTTGACTTGAGGCATGTAAGTAGATAAGAGTAAACGCTTGGCAATGTAAGAAGAACTTTTATTACGAAGATCATCATTGATTGCCTTTAAGAACTCATGCTCTTGCTCAAGATTTAGCTTTTCAAAGCGTAACTTATCATGAGCTCTTAAAAGTTCTCGATGATCTTCGAAGATAGTTTCATGAGCTAACTTATGAGTGTTTAGTTCTTTAGTTAGAAGCTCAATCTTCTCCTTATCATTGTCATTCGTTTTATCTTGATTAGCATGATTAATTGATGTTTCATCATAGTATTCATCACTAGAGTTGTCAAAAAGTAAATCATCATCCACAAGTATGTCATCTTCATCACTATTGAAATCAACATACTCGGGATGTGTTACCTTTGGACCTTTGGCCATGAAGCATCTTCCAATTCCTTCATTTGGTGAGTCAAATATGTCGTAGGAGTTGGTTGACACAAGTGCTAGACCGGCAACACCTTCATCTTGAGTATATTCAGAGTCGTAGTGATAGCTTCTCTCGGAGTGATTGTCGGAGTCGGAGCCGGATACCCATTCTTCAACATGAGCTTGATGTCTTCATTTTGTGTAGCTCCTTGATGACTTGTCCTTCCTTTCCGAATCCTTGCTTCTCCGTGAGGGTCTTCGTTCATAACGATCATCTCTACTCCTCCTTTCTCTTGGTGGTGATTCTTCTATTTTGCTTCTTCTTTTTGGAGAGTCTTCTCTTCTTTTGTAGGGTGCCGTACACTCATTGGAATAGTGTCCGGGTCTCCCACAATTGTAGCAATTTTGCTCTCTACTAGAAGATCTTTTGTCATTGTAGGACCTTGACTTGGAGCTTCTTTCCGTGCGTCTACTCTTGTAGAATTTGTTGAAGTTCTTCACCATAAAGCTCAATTCTTCATTGAAGGTTTGTTTCTCACTTGATGATGTGGGGGCTTCACTTGAGGCTTTGCAAGCACCACTTGACTAGTTGTGAAGTTCCTCCTTATCCTTGAGTGACATCTCATGAGCAACAATTCTTCCGATGACTTCCGCTGGCTTGAGATCTTTGTAGTTTGGCATCATTTGGATCAATGTGCACACGGTATCATACTTTCCATCCAATGCTCTTAGGATCTTCTTGATGATGAATCTGTCGGTCATCTCTTCACTCCCTAAGCCGGCAATCTCATTTGTGATAAGTGCAAGCCTAGAGTACATTTCAGCGACTCCTTCACCATCCTTCATTTTGAACTTGTCAAGCTGACTTTGGAGCACATCCAACTTGGATTCCTTGACGGAGTCGGTACCTTCATGCATATCAATCATGGTATCCCAAATTTCCTTTGCATTCCCAAGATGGCTGATTTTGTTGAATTCTTCGGGGCACAATCCGTTGAAGAGGACATCAGAGGCTTGAGCGTTGTATTGCAACATTTTCAATTCATCTGCGCTAGCTTCACGGTTTGGTTCTCTCCCATCAAAGAATTCACCTTGCAAGCCAATACACACAATAGCCCAAACGGCGGGGTTATGACCAAGAATATGCATTTTCATCTTATGCTTCCAACTAGCAAAATTAGTACCATGAAAGTAAGGACCTCTACGGTGATAATTTCCCTCACTAGACGCCATACTCTCCTAGGTTGTGAAACCAAGGCTATGACCACCAAAAGCTATGGAAATCAAAGAAATTGGAGACCAAGGCTCTGATACCACTTGTAGGACCTTGAAGTATGTCTAGAGGGGGGGTGATTAGACTACTTGACCAATTAAAAACTTAGCCTTTTCCCAATTTTAGAGTTTGGCAGATTTTAGCTAACTAAGGACAAGTCAAGCAATCATCACAAAATTCAAGCAAGCATGTAAAGAGTATATGAGCAGCGGAAATTAAAGCATGCAACTTGCAAGAAAGTAAAGGGAAGGGTTTGGTGGATTAAAACGCAATTGGAGACACGGATGTTTTTGGCGTGGTTCCGATAGGTGGTGCTATCGTACATCCACGTTGATGGAGACTTCAACCCACGAAGGGTAACGGTTGCGCGAGTCCACGGAGGGCTCCACCCACGAAGGGTCCATGAAGAAGCAACCTTGTCTATCCCACCATGGCCGTCGCCCACGAAGGACTTGCCTCACTAGCGGCAGATCTTCACGAAGTAGGCGATTTCCTTGCCCTTACAAACTCCTTGGTTCAACTCCACAATCTTGTCGGAGGCTCCCAAGTGACACCTAGCCAATCTGGGAGACACCACTCTCCAAGAAATAACAAATGGTGCGTTGATGATGAACTCCTTGCTCTTGTGCTTCAAATGAGAGTCTCCCCAACACTCAACTCTCTCTCATAGGTTTTGGATCTGGTGGAAAGAAGATTTGAGTGGAAAGCAACTTGGGGAAGGCTAGAGATCAAGATTCATATGGTAGGAATGGAATATCTTGGCCTCAATACATTAGTAGGTGGTTCTCTCTCAGAAATGGTAAGTTGGAAGTGTAGGTTTGTTCTGATGGCTCTCTCCACGAATGAAGAGGAGGTGGAGGGGTATATATAGCCTCCACACAAAATCTAACCGTTACACACAATTTACCAAATCGGTGGGACCGATTAAACAGACTCGGTAGGACCGATTTAGTAAACCTAGTGACCGTTAGGATTTTCGGTGGGACCGACATGCAACTCGGTAGGACCGATATGGTTTGGATTAGGGCATAACGTAATCTCGGTGAGACCGATTACACAAACTCGGTGAGACCGATTTTGGTAATAAGCTTACCAGAGAGTTAGTCAGGTAAACTTGGTGGGACCGATTTGCTCTTTTCGGTGAGACCGAAATGTTACAACAGGGAAACAGAGAGTTTACATTGCAATCTCGGTGGAACCGGTCGCTCACTTCGGTTAGACCGAAACGTTACGAAGGGAAACAGAGAGATTACAATCCCATCTCGGTGAGACCGAGATCCCTATCGGTAGGACCGATTTGCCTAGGGTTTGTGGCAGTGGCTATGACATCCAAACTCGGTGGCGCGGATAGAAAGAATCGATGGGGCCGAGTTTGACTTTAGGTTTAGGTCATTTGTGGATGTGAGAAAGTAGTTGAGGGTATTTGGAGCATATCACTAAGCACATGAAGCAAGATGCTCATTAAGCAACACCTCATCCCTCCTTGATAGTATTGGCTTTTCCTATAGACTCAATGTGATCTTGGATCACTAAAATATAAAATGAAGAGTCTTGAGCTTTTGAGCTTGAGCCAATCCTTTGTCCTTAGTATTTTGAGGGATCCACTTTCATCATCCATGCCATGCCATTGATTGAGCTTTCCTTAAATAATATTCTTGGAATAGCATGAGCTCAATGAGCTATATGTTGTTATGAATTACCAAAACCACCTAGGGATAGTTGCACTTTCACCTCCCTTCTACCTCATCTAACAATTCATCTGTGGTAATTAAATCTCACTTTTTATAGTCTTTTTGATCTGTCAAATCCATCCACTTCAAACAAAAGTGGTTTATTCACTTCCAAATATGGATCTATCTCTTTTTGAATATCAAAAATTGCAAAGTATGTTCACTTATGCGTCAAAACTAGTTAGAGTCCTCACTTGTACCTATTTGTGGATTTGTACAAATCTGGAACCAACTTCCTTCAATAAGCGAATGTCTTTGCATTGTGAGGTCAGTGTCTTCTAAACTGATTTATCTTCAAAATCTTTTGACAATTCATATGACCTCTTCCCATTCCCTCGCATCACTAATGCTTTCACAAGTACATGTCCATGGGAGAATCCCTTGGTTCTCATAGTCTGCATTCATTTCTAGAATTATTACAACGACACATTGAGTCTCCTGAAGCCAGTTCTTGTCTGACCAGCGGACGGAAGCCTTTCACTTTGTTGAAGCCAATCATTCTGAACGTTATGGCTGCTAAGAAGTCTGCATAGAATGAAGGCATGCAACGCCATGGCAACACCATAGTGGACTTGCCTGCAGATCTATATGAACTCTACAAGTCTAACCCTGAAGGAAGCTACACACTGTGCAAGAACCGGATCCAGTGGATCGGAAGATATTGGGCAGAGCAGTGGTTCAAGTACAAGTTTGTAACACCTGAATTCGCTGAAAAGAGTGCTATCAAGCGTCCATAGGGTGATTGTTTGTATCATAATTTTGTACCGAAGACTAAGGCTGAAGCTATTGATCAGGAGTTCTATCCTTGCATGGTTCGAGGACCTCGGCCTGAGAATGCCGACCCATCATCTCTCTTATGGTGTTGTGAAGAAAATCTCTTCAAGCGCAACTTTCAGTTTGCCAAGAATTCAGCTGTTAAGGACCAGAAGGAGTTTGGCCTCAACTTCAACCCTGGTCCCTCTACACCAAGGTCACATGGTACTCATGAAGCAAATGAGAACAGAATTGGCCCCTTTGCCAACTTCGATGGGCTTATGTCCCATATTGCTGCCCAGAGAGCTGCTCTGGAGCAATCTGCTGAAGAAGCAGACTCTGATGATGCTCCATCACCACCAAAATCAGAAGAAAAAGGCTAAAGCTTCAAAGCCCTCTGCTCCTGTTGCTCCAAAAGCTTCAACCAAGAAGCCTCTAAAAACTGCACCTCCTGAATCCAGTGTGCAATCTGAAGATTTGTCTCGTGTGTCCAAGAGGACCATGAAGCAATTGCCCAAGAAGGTTTCTGGGCAACCCCTCACTCCTACTGCCATTCTGCACAACGAGGAAGACATCATTGATCTGTCAAGTTGTCGGGGGAGACTACCCGCCACGAACACCTATGGGGCCGGGGCCCCTTGTGTGTGCGGTACGAGGGCGGAGGGAGCACAGAGAGCAGATTGTGGCGAGCATGCGGGCGGTTTTTACCCAGGTTCGGGCCGCGATGGACGCGTAAAACCCTACTCCTGCCTTGGTTTGTATTGAGCTCGGGAGCTTGAAGATCTACAGTACCAGCTACACCGAGCGTGAGAGTTGTAGTGTCCAATGAGTCGAACCGAACCGAACCGAACCCCCCTCACGTTGTGCATGGGCCTCCTTTTATAGTGCAAGGGTCACCGACAGTGTCAGCGTGGAGAAAGGGGTAAAAATGTAAAAGAGGTGGTAGTTGGAGCAGTCAAGGGAACAAAGGAGCTACGGTCGTGAGCAGATGGTCGCTACCTACTTTGAAAGTGGGGGACAAGGGCATTTAATGCCCGTCGCCGTCGACCCCAAAAGCTCCCGCCCTTGTGTCTCCGTCTGCCACGGCGATGGATCCACCACCGTGAAGTGCCACCATATCCCCCAGGCTGCACAGCCATCCGCCACGCGTCCCTGGAAAGGCCCCAGGGCGACGCGTGGGCTGATGAGCTGGAGCGCGGGCACACAACGCAACTCTCCCGGCAAGCACCTTGCCGGGTCTTGACTTGCGGACCGGGAGCTTGCGGGCTCTGTAACTTGTCGCTCCCGGGCCCTCGCCGACGCATATAGCGCCGAGGCGTCTTCTATGATGTAATCTTCTAGTCTTCTGGCGAGCTCCTCTTGCGGGGCCTTGCGTGAGTGATGTAACCTTGAGCACAGAGCGGCCTTCCGGCAAACTCCGCTTGCGGGTCTCGATCTTCTGTCTTGTATACTTTGTCTTTAAACGGTTTGACATGGAGCAGTAAGGTCTCCGGCGAGCACGTGGTAAACCCTGCCGCGGGAAGCTGCAACCGCCCGTGCACAAGTTGGGGTACTGAGGTACCCCTACCTTAGTACACCGACAGGAGCCCCCGGGCCTGGGCCACACACGGTGCCGAGCGCTGTTGGGCCAGGCCCAAAACAATCTGCGGGCACACGCGCCCACGGCGCGAATCCACTTCCGCATCTGCGCCAGATCTCGTGAACGCAGCGTCGATTGCGGCGTCGTGGGAGACGTGGGCGGCGCGGCGGTCTTTAGGGCATCCACTCCCGTGATCGTGGTGCGGGCGAGGTCACTTCACCCGTCGCTCGGCCCGCTTTTTCGCCGCCACGCTGCCCTCATGCATGGGGGTGGTGGGCGAAGGTGGGAGACCGAGCCGTTCTGGCGGAGATGGCGAGTCGGCCCGCTCCTCTGCCCTCCTCGCTTCCCGATTGGCGGGCAGGCGGTTGAGCCCCACCTCGCCCTTTAAAAAGGGCGGAAGGGGAGCACAATAGTCTCACACTTCCTCTTCTCCCTTCGTCTTGACCTCCGTTCTTCTTTACGCCATGGAAGGAGGAAATCCTAGTTCTTCAGCGGTGGCAGCGAGGGTCGCCTCCAGTAGCGCACTTCTCCTATCCAAGACCCGTGGCGGCGAGCCGCCACGAGGGGAGAGGGAGGGGCGAGGCATGACGAGGCCGAGGGCGTGGTCGAGGCGGTCGGGAGAGGCGGTCGTGGCGATGTGCCTCCCGTCCCCTCCGGTGGCTCCTTTCCTCGGCGGTCCATACTGAGACGATCCTGGGAGTTCTTCATCAAGCTGCGCCGGCGCCTCGTCGCCGCCTCCGGCTGCGGCCCCTGTTCATGGCGCGATGGAACCGGATCCGCCCGAGGTGATGGAGTTGCGCATGAGGGCTGTGGGATCAGCGGCACTGAGTGAGTGTCGTGTCCCCAGCCCGGCGTGATGTACTTCGATCGAGGGTGGAAGGCGTTCGCCGCATCCATAGCTTGACGGCGGGGTTTACCCTCCATTTCAAGTTAATGGAGGCGACCTTCTCGCCGTCAAGGTCTTGGGATTCCGGACCGGGCGAGATCTGTGTGGACAGCTCCTCGATAGCGAAGGTCCTCCTCGGCGAGAGTGACGAGGAGGGAGCGACAGCGGTGATGACGAGATGGCGGGTCCGACTAGGCGTCGGATGCTGCCTCGCGCCACCGGCGACCCCATCATCCGGGTCGCCCGCCTTCTGAACTCCCCGGGCCGTCTCCTTGGGCGGTGGGCGTGGGAGGCTGCGGAAGAGGAAGAGGGTGGCAGCAAGGCCGTCAAGTCGAGTCTGAGGGCGAGGAGCCCTCGACAGCCACCGACGTTCCACCACCCGTCTTCAAGCTCGCCTCCGGCGCCTCCGTCTCCGCCAAGCTCTGGCGGCCCCGGAAGTTCTCTTGGTGTCTTCTGCGCCGTAGCTCTCCTAGGCGCCTTTTGCCCTTCCCGGCAAGCTTCTCTTGCCGGGGCCTCCTTGACCTACCTCCTGAACAGAGAAACAGGAGAGGGATTACGGGCATCTTATCTTTCAATTTGTAAGCCTTCGGGCCTTAGCTGCATTTAAAACTTGTAATCCTCTCTTTCATGTTTTTCATCCTCTATGGACTTGTACTAAACTAGGATGTTTTTTAATGAAAAGAGGGAGAATGCTTGCCGGGTAACGTCCTTTACTTGATCCCATGCCTTGTATGTTTCCACCCTACGCTTCTAGGAACTTGCGTGAGGGCCCTTGCATAGCGCTGAGTGCTGAACTTCGAAGCAGCCTCGCTGGTCAAGGTCTTACCGGCAAGCAACCTTGCATGACTAGTCGCAACGCACTTAGCTTGCTGGCGGACTCGAAAACGAAACAAGGGCGCGACACTTGTCGCAGCTCACTTAAATCGTTGAGCGTGCTCGAAAACAAGATAAGGGTGCGGCTATCCGCGGGTAGGTTCCTCCGCGCACAGGTTTTCCATACAAGGCATGCTCGTTCAAGGACACGGCCTCGCATCCTCCAGTCCATAAGAGGATGCATGAAGAGGGATGAAAACTTATCTGATATCACAGCCCCCGGCAACTCTGGCTTGTCGGGACATAGGAGCCTGCGCCCTTTTCCTTTGTTCTTGCCACTGTCATCGCAGCCCCGGCGACCAGCCAACAAGAAGGAACCTTGGTACTCGCAGCCCCCAGCAACGCCGGTTTGCCGGGGCCCAGGTGCCGGTGCGCCCTTTTGCTCTTTCCTTGCCGCTGTTATTCCAGTCATGAGAACAACTTAGACAGCGCTGTAATAAGTTACTTTTTGTAACGTAACTTCGTGTTGGGCAACACAATGCTATGTTTCATCCTTTGTATGTTTATACTCTACGCTTTTAGGGAACTTGCCGGCGCATGCACGCTTGCTGAGTGCGGAACATCAGCAGCCCGCTGGCGGTGTTGCCTCCGGCAAGAAACCTCGTCGGGCTTAGTTTCAGCGCGCTTTCATCGTTTGAGCGGACTCGAAAACAAATCAAGGGCGCAACTTAGCCATGACTCGGCTCCTCCGCGCACAAGTTTCTCATACAAAGGACGTCCCACGGCAAGGCTTGCTACGTTACATCCTCTACCCCGTTGCATCCCTTGTATGTTCCTACCCTGCGCTTTTAGGAAACTTGCCGGCGCTAACACACTTGCTGAGTGCGGAACATCAGCAGCCCGCTGGCAGTGTTGCTTCCGGCAAGAAACCTTGTCGGGCCAGTTGCAGCGCACTTAGCTTGCTGAGCGGACTCGAAAACGAAACAAGGGCGCGACACTTGTCGCAGCTCACTTAAATCGTTGAGCGGACTCGAAACAAAGCAAGGGCGCAACTTAACCACGAGTTGGTTCCCCCGCGTACAGGTGTTCCATACAAGGTACGAACGTTCGAGGAATATAACACAAAAACTTAGAACTAAAAGTGCTCTGTACTCAAGCTTGAGCAACTTAGCTTTTCATCTTACGTGCTCGGCAAGGCTGCACTTCTCCTTGATTTCCTCCCTTGTCGCTTTCTCCCTCACGCTTTGGGGAACCCGCCAAGAAACACACTTGCTGAGTCGCGGAACATCAGCAACCAGCTGGCGGTGTTGCCTCCGGCAGAAGAACTTCGTCGGGCTAGTTGCAACGCTTTCATCGTTGAGCGGACTCGAAACAGATCAAGGGTGCAACTTTAGCCACGATTCGTCCCCTTCTTTACAAGTTTTCCATACAAGGTACGGACTTTCAAGGGATACGGCTCAAAAGTTTGAAACCGACTGCTTTCTTTGCTTTACTTGCCGGTGGAGCTCGATGGCGCGTCCTCGACGGCGGCGCAGCACTCCGGGGAGGTGCGCTTGCCGGAGTAGGCACCAGAGCTGTTCCTGCCGGACTTAGTCTTTGGTAGATTTTGCCTTTGCCTTTTTGCACTTGCCGGTGGAGCTCGATGGCGCGTCCTCGACGGCAGCGCAGCACTCCGAAGAGGTGCGGTTGCCGGAGTGGGCCCCAGAGCACTTGCCGGACTTGGCAGCGCAGCACTCCGAAGAGGTGCGGTTGCCGGAGTGGAGGGGAGCGGGGGCGAGCGGTGCGAGGAGCGGGATATGCTCGGACTCCTAACAGCGTTAGAAGGAGCAGGGTCCCGCCCCGGCGCCTTCGCTTTGCTTGTGCCCGGACGGTGGTCCGAAGCATCCCGCGAGCCTCCGGTGTGTCCTTGCCCCAGCAGGCGGATACCACCTCCTGTGGTATGGTGCCGCTGGGTTGTCGTGTGCTGAGATGGACGCGGTGTGTCCACGGAGACCGAGGCGCGGTCATCCGTCTTGTCCTTGGATCTGGTGGCGCCGCGAGTGTCCTCGCCGGCGACTACCCTTCCGACAGCGTCTCCTCCGCCCACCGTTGGCTCCGGTGGCGGCGGATGAGACGCAGACGGGACTACAACCTCCGAAGCCTTCTTCTTCGGGGCCATGGCGCGATTGTTGATGAAGTTGCTGATGAAACTGGAGAGGTTGATGAAGAACGCGCCCGCGTGAACGCCGGATCAGGTCCGCACAACCTCGACGCCCCCCTACCTGGCGCGCCAGAGATGTCGGGGGAGACTGCCCGCCACGAACACCTATGGGGCCGGGGCCCCTTGTGTGTGCGGTACGAGGGCGGAGGGAGCACAGAGAGCAGATCGTGGCGAGAACGCGGGCGGTTTTTACCCAGGTTCGGGCCGCGATGGACGCGTAAAACCCTACTCCTGCCTTGGTTTGTATTGAGCTCGGGAGCTTGAAGATCTACAGTACCAGCTACACCGAGCGTGAGAGTTGTAGTGTCCAATGAGTCGAACCGAACCGAACCGAACCCCCCTCACGTTGTGCATGGGCCTCCTTTTATAGTGCAAGGGGTCACCGACAGGTGTCAACGTAGGAGAAAGGGGTAAAAATGTAAAAGAGGTGGTAGTTGGAACAGTGCGGGAACAGTGGAGCTACAGTGCGTGAACAGTGGTCGCTACCTACTTTGACAGTGGGGGACAAGGGCATTTAATGCCCATTGCCGTCGACCCCAAAAGCTCCCGCCCTTGTGTCTCCGTCTGCCACGGCGATGGATCCACCACCGTGAAGTGCCACCGTGTCCCCAGTTGCCTGACCATCCGCCACGCGTCCTGGAAAGGCCCAGGCGGCGCGTGGGCTGATGAGCTGGGCCAGCGCACACACAACAGAACTCTCCCGGCAAGCACCTTGCCGGGTCTTGACCTGCCGGACCCGGAGCTTGCCGGCTCAGTAACTTGTCGCTCCCGGGCCCTCGCCGACGCATATAGCGCCGAGGCATGTCTTCTATGATGTAATCTTCTAGTCTTCTGGCGAGCTCCTCTTGCGGGGCCTTGCGTGAGTGATGTAACCTTGAGCACAGAACGGCCTTCCCAAGAACTCCGCTTGCCGGGGTCTCGATCTTCTGTCTTGTATACTTTGTCTTTACACGGTTTGACATGGAGCAGTAAGGTCTCCGGCGAGCACGTGGTAAACCCTGCCGCAGGAAGCTGCAACCGCCCGTGCACAAGTTGGGGTACTGAGGTACCCCTACCTTAGTACACCGACACAAGTGATGAAGATCTTGGTGATGAAGCTCTAGAGATGCTGATCAAGAGAACGCAAGAGGCGGAGATCTTCAGTGATCTGCCCCTCTTCGATGTTGACATACTGAATAACTTCATCGATGAATGGTTCGATGACCAGAGCATCAGCATTGTCAGTCTGCAGCTGCCAGTGGGCATCATCGTCACATTCCACGGAGCCATTGGTAATAAATTGGCCTTGGCTCAGAAAATCGTTAAGCTCAAAAACACGATTGATTATGAGAAGGCGCATTTCAAGAAGCACATGCAGAAGCTCAGTGTGGCTGTAAGTGCATCTAGTGCCCCTTAGTGATTTTGGTGTATTGAAGACTTATAGGTTAAGGGACTGATGCGTTTGTGAGTGTACATAGGTCTATTAGTCTACGAGGAGTTTAATATCTATAATACCTAAATAGTTCATCCCCACTATGTTATTTCTCTTGACATGGAGCCTATCCACATCAGCAGGTCAGCAACATCATCATTTCACTACTGGCTTACATGAGGGACCGATCAAAAACACAATCTGATGTGGCAGTCCCCTCTGCTTCAATGGCACTACATATAGAGAGAAAAAAGTTCAGTGGCATGCCCGGTTCCACTCACATAATAAATCCTATGTTCGCTTCCCCCTCCATCATTAACCGATGGCCAGAGTAAAAAAATCGTGTGATTTATTAGCCCTTTATTAATCTCGGTAGTGCTCATCGGTTCTTCTTCATCTTCTCTTAAACTGATTACTAGTGGGAAGTATACTAGTATTAAAAGCTGAGACACACTATGTTATCCTCATCTCCCCACCTTGCCTCCTCCTTATCTGCTCAACTATTGGCGTTCTGTGTGGCTCCATGCCAAATTTGTGAGCAGGAATTGGTGGATTTGGATTTGATCAATCCTGACCACCCCCCCCCCTATGGGTGGATCTGCGGCAACTGAAGGCATTCCAATTGTGGGGATTGGTTGCTTCAGATTTGATTGATCCTCGCCGGCGCCTGCGTTCCACGGGTGGATTCAGCAAGAATCGTGGGCGGGGACCATGCTCTTCTTCTCCGCCTGGATCATGCTTGCGGCCCTCAACAGGTTGGTGAGGCCGGCTCCCAATGGGTTCCAGATGACCTTCATGTACCCGACCTATGTCCCCATCTCCGCTCTCAACAAGGTCTCCTCTTGACAGTACGAGTTGTTCTGTAGCATGAGGGGTGGAAGAAGATCGACTTCATTGTGGGCGTCGGGAAGATTGATGACATGTTGTCCATGTGAAGGCGTGCTTCATTGTTTGTTATATCTTGTATCAATATATGGTATGTAAATCAAGCATTACTACAGAACACTTAGAATCGAACTTTAAATACCAGCCTCGATTGCCATCATCCGCTGCAACTTCCGGACGTGTGGTGAGTTCAGATCCTTCTTCAGTCTTCCCTACTTCGTCTAATCAAATGCTTTATCTATTTCTTTTGTCAGATTCATCCGCAAGCTGCTCAACAATTTTCTGCAGATAGCGAGGGCTATTTGTGGTTTCATCTTTCATAGGTTTCTTCTTGCCCGCATTCATAATCAGGCTTCTCATCACTGAAATTTATTGTTTGAATTGGATTAACACATGACATGGGCCTTATATTTGTTTCAGTACGTATAGGACAACAATGGCATATCGTTCCCTCCATTACATGCAATCTATTGGTTCAAACAAATCACCTAATACTTTAGAAGAACAGGAGGTCTCTCCCGGATTCCATTACTAGCATGAAATCACAAGTAGTCTTAAATCATCCTCTTTTGGCATTACAATTACTAAGGTGAAAGCCACCACATCAATTTGTGGGGTTTCACCTAATACTCACTACTACAACTTACTATCCCTTTTATATATCCAAGTCATGATCACCGCTTATCACTTCAGTTTAAAGAAAGGGATGGTGTTAGTTTGGCATATATGTGACTCCATTGTTTGTTTCCTTTTTCTTCTATTCTACAGTCTGCACAGGGTGGAGGTGCCGGAATTATGCACATACAAAACACCAGTGAGGTAGTTACAGCCCCATCCGCTTGCTGCACAATCTTTCGGTGGTATATCGATCATTCCACATGAGACACACCCTGACGCCACACTCACTCACCTGATTCGGAGCAGCAATTTACTACAGCTAGCAGGTGTAAGCATGCCTGCATCCATGCGAGTATCCAATGATTCCTTCTGTGAACTGTTATGCATCCATGCCAGCACACACAATTTCATCATCACGTTCTTTAGTAGATCCTGATAATTCCATTTACATGATTGTTTATTGAGTACATGCACCCTATTTTCTGACTTTTGAGTTATGGTGGAGCTTAGCTATTATGTGAGATCAAAGGGAATTCACTCCAGCGATGGATACACAGATCATTTGTGTTTTATGTGTTGTTAGCTTTTACAGGCAATTGAAATTCATGGCTTGGCATTGCTGGTCATAGTCTATGGCTGTCAATTTTGTTCTCCTTCACATATTTAGTCCTTTACTAGCTTTCATTGGTTCACTTTTTTCCATTCAAAAATATAACCTTCAAATTTACACAGACAACATTCAGTGATCATACACATGTCTGATAGACAGTGCCATGATTCCAGTCCTTCGCCGTGGAGTTTATTCTTGCATATGTATTGTGTTCTTAGAAACAATATTTGATGATATGTTCGTCATCATCCAATCTTTTTGTGAACACTTGCTAGAGTATACGGTACACTGAGTTTATGCACTACCTTATTTTCTTCTTTTTGATTTTCTATATGACAACATGGTATCACAATGGTTCCGCAGCAACGCGCGGGGCATCCTCTAGTTTACAAAGAAAGCCGACCCCTAAAAATGAAGTTCTTCAACTGAAGACTTTGAATTTCTGAAGACTTTCTGAAGACTTTGAAAGTGAAGAAATTGGTGTGACCTTGAAGACTTGGCAATCATTCGAGGAACATGAAGCGTGAAGACTTTTGTTTTCGTAGTTTCATTTTCTCTTTCTTGAGTCATAGGAAACACCGTACTATTAAAGGGGGTCGAGGAAATACTAAGGAGAAATTTCCATGTGATGCTCAACTCAAAATCCTACACCTACCAATCCCTTCGAGTGAAGCCATAGGAAATTTCATACAGTTCAGTCATATTGTTCAGTGACAAAGACAAAGTTCTTTTGGTCTCTGAGGAATTTGTTTTGACTGAGGAGTTATGAATTCGCCAGTGTGAATTGCCTACACAGTGAGGAACATGATAGCCCTGAGGATTTTGATAGTCAAAATTCCGACCGTTGTTGTGCCATGCGCCAGCGGTTCCAAAATATCTACCCACCTAATGGTCATATCAGACAAGGGCATTTATGTCTTATCATGTCGGGCTGCTCCGTAGGCTATAAATAGCCGCCCCCTACAACCACTAGCTGGTTGACTGCTCCAAGAGAAACTGACACTTGTCAATTGTGAGCATCCCATCCTCCGAGGACTTTGAGCAAAAATCATCAAGTGAGGAAAACCCAAACCAAACACCTACAAACCCAAAGTGATTGAGCATCACTGAAGAGATTGATCCTGCGTGGATCCGACGCTTGTTTCCTTTGAAGATTGTGCTTCTACCAGATGGTTAGGCGTCAAGGTCTAGAAAATCCAAGAGGAATTATGGATCGCCAAGTGATCGAGTTTGTGAAGGTTTGGAAGTCACCTAAAGACTTACCACGAGTGATTGGGCGAGGTCTGTATGACCTTAGCTCAAAGAGAATACGGTGAGGACTGTGTGTCCGGGACTGGGTGTCCTCGAGTTTAAATACTCAGCCGCTCCAACCAGATGTACAACTGAGACAGCAGTTGGAACTGGTCTACCAAATCATTGTCTTCACCGAGCTAACTGGTTCTATTTCCTCAACTCTTTCATTTCCTCATGTCTGTTGTTGTGTGCCTGTTCATATCTGTTTGAAGACTTTGACTGAAGACTTTCTCAATTTCCTCAGTTCAATTTCTTCAGTCTGTCCGTCTTCTTTCTTGTGTTATCCCGTGTTTACTCTTTCTGTACTCTGTGCTTGTCTTCATTTCATCATGATGACTATGCTTGTGTTTTGTTATGTTTACTTTTGAGTACTTATTCCGCTGCAAGTAGTTCTTCATTTAGGAATTTCCTCACCAGCAAATTCCTCAGTGAAGAATTCATAAAAATCGCCTATTCACCCCCCTCTAGTAGATATAACGCACTTTCAATTGGTATCAGAGCAAGGTACTCCCTTATTCTGTGTGATTTTGGTTTAACCGCCTGGAGTTTTAGTTATGTCGACCGCAGGTATGATCAAGGTCTCTGCTGGGTGTCCTACCTTCGATGGAACGGACTACCCCTACTGGAAGAACAAGATGCGAATGCATCTTGAGGCAATTGACAATGATCTCTGGTATGTTGTGGAAAATGGTGTTCCCTCAGTCACACCTTCTCTGAACGCTACTAATGTGAAGAGATTCAAGCAGCTCGATTCTCAAGCGAAGAATATCATATGTGGTCATCTGAGCAAAGGACAGTATGGAAGAGTGAGTGCTTTGGAAACTGCTAAGCTTATCTGGGATAGGCTGTCCAAAGTGAATGAATGATTCTCAACCTAACACGACTCTCGTGTTGACGTTCTTCGCAATCTCTTCAACTGCTTCAAAAGACTCGACAATGAAAATGTTCAGCAAACCTTCGATCGCCTCACTGACATCTCAAATGAGCTTCAAGCGCTTGGCGCCACTGACATCACCGACCATGAGGTGGTGAAGAAATTACTGAGATCGCTAGATTCTTCATTTGATACTCTGGCACTGATGATTCAAGAACGTGCTGACTACAAGTCACTTGATCCTGCTGATATCCTCGAGAGGCTAAATACTCATGAGTTCCAGCTTACTGAGAAGAGAGATCTCTACGGTTCGAGATAAGGGATATCATGTGCTTTGAAGGCCAAGGCAGTCTCTGAGTCTGAAGATGAAGACTCTGGTAGCAGCCTTGGTGACCTCAAGAATCGAGCCAGAACTTGCACCGCTTTCGTGAAGAAATTTCAAGTTCTCTAGACATGGTCGCTTTGGAAAACCCTCAAGGAGCAATGATTCCTCATCCAGTGACTACAAGAAGAGGCTATGCCACAAATGCAAGAAACCTGGTCACTACATCCAAGATCGTCCTCAGTGGGATAAGGAAACAAAGAAGAAGAAATACAAGGATTAAAGTTCTGATGACGCAAAAAATAAGAAGAAATCTTCAAAGTCTTCATCATCAAAATCCTCGAGGTCTTCATCTCACAAGAAGAGCAGCTCCAAGAAGGCTCGGGCATTCATTATCAAGGAAATGGACTCTGAGGCTGAATCTGAGGAACATGAGGA
This sequence comes from Aegilops speltoides, assembly GCA_021437245.1. Classification (NCBI taxonomy): domain Eukaryota; kingdom Viridiplantae; phylum Streptophyta; class Magnoliopsida; order Poales; family Poaceae; genus Aegilops; species Aegilops speltoides. The sequence goes on along the minus strand of CM038142.1, from coordinate 221,366,842 downwards.
CGAGGAGGCATCTGAGGAGTCTGAGTCTGGTGTGGCGAGCCTAGCTCTCGCTACTGCATTCGTCAGCAATTCTACTTCAACTCTAAAGATAACGACTTCACCAACAAGGCTGATGAAGGCAATAATGCTACGCTCCCACCTATTGTTTCATGGCAAAGGGTGCCACGCCTCCTCTGACTCTAGTGAGGATGAATTTGATGAAAATCTCAAGCCCAGCTACTCTAAACTTGCTAAAATTGCTGTGAAACAACAAAAGGCCTTTGAAAAGGTTCAAAACATGCTAGACAAAAGTGATGATATGTTGGGTGAAGTAATGGATCGCACTAAAACCTTGACTGGAAATCTTCAGAGACTTCAGCCCAAGTTTGACAATCTTCAAGGTCATCATAACACTCTCTTATCTGATCACGAGAAGCTTTCTTATGAATTTCTTCAAAGAAAACAAGATCTTGAAAAGCTAATAGTGGATTATGAAGATCTTCAGAAGGAGCGCGATTCATTACTTGCTCAACAAATCAGCACTACCCAGGAAGAATTTGTTCCTCCATGTCTGAAGTGCATTGAAGGTGAAACTGCTAATTCTTCACCTGAATGTCCAAATGATTCTAATGCTACAAATTCTTCATATATCTCTGCTATCACTAATTCCTCATCTGAGGACAATGCAAGTATCACTGATGATGCAGGGCTGAAGGAATTGTACATGACAGGCATGTACAAAAGCCTCAAAGGGCATCAGACTCTCTATGATGTGCTCAAAAAGCAGATCCTCAATGAAACCCTAGGAAAGAGGGTATTGCCTTTGAGAGGAAACTCAATGCTGATGGAACATATTGGAAGCCCGAGCAGTACCCCAAAACCTCATGGGTTTCTGCAAAGGGACCTCCAGTTGATCCATCCAAATTATCTGGTTTTACATGTGAATCTCCTCATTCTTCTGATGAGTCATTTGACTCTCACTATAAACTGTTCAAAAATCAGAATGGTGAAGTATTTGCTAGAACGGTTCCCCTATGAAGAAAATCTGGGTTCCCAAAAGTTGCCTTGAAAGTCTTCAGGTGAATGTCCTCGTGACACCACCTGTGAAGAATAGGAACCCCAGATCAACTTCTTCATATGAACCAAATTCTTCATATGGATTCAAGTCCTCATATGGACCAAATTCCTCACGTGGATCAAATTCCTCAAAAGGATCAAAGTCCTCATATGATCATCATCATGCTAACCCTTCTGTTTCATAGGGTAGAGCTAAGGGCTATGAATATGTGCATTATTCTTCAAATCATTATGTTCATAAGTCCTCGAAGAATTTCTCTGCTTATTCATATGCTTACCCTAACCCCTCTCATGTGAAACAAAGTGGACCGGTGTCTATGCCACCTTTCTCATATGGTGCCCGCAAAGTGATGAATTATTTGCCTCCCCTTCAGATGTGGGTGGTGAAGAAAAAGAACTAATCTCTTATGCAGGTCAGTCTCGAATGTGCTCAAAACAATGTAAGAATTTGTTTGGAGACCGAATAATTGCGATAGGACGCACGCTAATTATGATGAAATGAACTTTCATTTCACACGTCCTCATACTGTTTATCTGTTCTAATTGCCTGATGAAATTGATCTGATGATATTGATGTCATCTTCTTCACTGATGAAGTATATGAGTTTGTAAGCTGCACTAATTCATCTGCAGGATGATCAACCCAAAGCCAATGGGTGGGTCCTCGATAGTGGATGTACAAATCACATGACTGGTGTCAAGAATCTATTGATGGATACTCCTTTATCACCGTCACATCTGAAGCATATCATCTTCGCTGACAAAGGAAAAAGTCAGGTATTGGGTCTAGGTAAGGTTGCGATCTCTAAGGACATACACATGGACAAGGTCATGCTTGTTGAGTCCTTAGGATACAACCTCATGTCTGTCTCAATGCTTTGTGATCTTGGTATGGTTGTTGTCTTTGGCAAGTATCATTGTGTTGTGATCATGGAAGCTGACAATTCCAAGGTCTTCGAAGGCTTTAGGAGAGGAGACTTGTATATTGTTGATTTCTCTACAGGACCACAACCGGCCGTGTGCTTACTTGCAAAAGCTTCAGAAGGCTGGCTATGGCATCGACGACTTGGTCATGCTGGCATGAGGAATCTGCACACGCTCGCAAAGAAGAAGCATGTCATTGGCATTGAGAATGTCAAATTCCTCAAGGATCACTTATGCGGAGCCTGTGAAGCTGGGAAGATGACTAAGGCCAAGCATCCAGTGAAGACTATCATGACCACCACTCGACCATTTGAATTGCTTCACATGGATCTCTTCGGTCATAATCATTACTCTGCTGCTACAAATGATGCATCTCTATATGGCTTTGTTATTGTTGATGACTATTCTCGTTATAAATGGGTACACATTGTCAGTTACAAACATGAGGTGCAGGAAGTCTTCAAACAATTTTCCTCGAGGGCTTCAACCAACTTTGGTGTGAATATCAAGCACATTAGGAGTGACAATGGAACTGACTTCAAGAATTCCGGTCTTGATGACTATCTTGATGAACTTGGTATTACTCATGAGTTATCTGCTCCTTATACTCCTCAACAGAATGGCACCGTGGAGCGCAAGAACGGAACTCTTGTTGAGATGGCTCGCACTATGCTTGATGAATACAAGACGCCTCATCGTTTCTGGAGTGAGGCAATTGATACTGCGTGCCACATCATCAACAGAGTATATCTTCACAAATTCTTCAAGAAGACTGCCTATGAACTCCTCACTGACAAGAAACCCAATGTGAGTTACTTCAAAGTCTTCGGTGCTAAATGTTGGATTAGAGATCCTCATCACAATTCTAAATTTGCACCGAAAGCACATGAGGGTTTCATGCTTGGTTACGGAAAGGACTCGCACACCTACAAAGTCTGCAACAACATTCTTCACAAGGTTGTTGAAAGTGTGGATGTGCGGTTCGATGAAACTAATGGCTCGCAAAGAGAGCACCTACCTTCTGTGATAGATGAACCAGCACCTGAGGATTCTATCAAGTTCAAAGCCGCTGAGGATGTCATTCCTACTGAAGAATCTGCCAAAGAATTCATTCCAGAACGTGATGAACGTCGAGCTGGCGCACATGAAGAAAATGGTGCTGAGGAAAATGCACCAGAAAAAAATGCAGATCAAATTCCTCGAAGACAACCCACTCATCCTCGTATTGCAAACGAAGTGCAAATCGAGAAGATCATCGATGGCATTGAAGCACCAGGTCCTCTCACACGCTCAAAATCTTCACATTTATCTAACTTTTGTGGGCACTTTGCGTTTATCTCTATCACAGAGGCCACTAAGGTAGATGAAGCATTTCTGGAGCCTGAGTGGATTCAAGCTATGCAAGAAGAATTACATCAGTTCGAGCTCAACAACGTCTAGGAACTAGTCAAACGTCCAGATCCTCGCAAGCACAACATTATTGGCACAAAGTGGATCTACCGCAACAAGCAAGATGAAAATGGCCTTGTGTTGAGGAATAAGGCATGGCTTGTAGCTCAAGGCTACACATAGGTTGAAGGAATTGACTTCAATGAAACTTTTGCACCTGTTGCTAGACTTGAGGCTATTCACATATTACTTGCTTATGCTAACCATCATGATATTATCTTACAACAAATGGATGTGAAAAGTGAATTCCTCAATGGTAAGCTTGAGGAAGAAGTATATGTTGCTCAACCACCAGGTTTTGAAGATCCAAAGAATCCTAACAAAGTCTTCAAGCTCAACAAGGACATGTATGGCCTCAAGCAAGCCCCTCGGGTGTGGTATGATACTTTGAAGGAATTCCTCATGAAGAAAGGCTTCAAACCTGGTTCACTCGACCCAACTCTTTTCACTAAGTCTTATGATGATAAATTGTTTGTGTGCCAAATATATGTTGATGATATCATTTTCGGCTGTATAGACCAACGATATAGTGATGAATTTGACTATATGTTGAGTGAAGAATATCAAATGTCTATGATGGGAGAATTGAAATTCTTCTTAGGTCTTCAAATTCTTCAACAGCGCAATGGAATATTCATATCTCAGGAGAAATACCTCAAGGACGTATTGAGGAAATTCAGCATGCAAGATTGCAAAGGGGTCAAAATTCCAATGCCCACAAATGGCCATCTATGCACTCATGAAAATGGTAAAGACTTCGATCAAAAGGTATACCGCTCCATGATTGGTTCTTTTTTGTACCTATGTGCATCTAGGCTAGATATTATGCTTAGTGTTTGCATGTGTGCCCAATTTCAAGCTACACCGAAGGAATTACACCATAAGGCTGTGAAGCATATTCTTCGATACTTAGCTCACACACTAACATTTGGATTATGGTATCCCAAGGGCTCTTCTTTTGATCTCATCGGATATTCAGAATCTGACTATGCTGGCGATCGCGTGGACCGCAAGTCAACATCTCGCAAATGTCATTTCCTCGGACGATCTTTGGTCTGTTGGTCCTCGAAGAAATAGAACTACCTATCACTCTCCACTGCAGAAGCTGAGTACATTGCTGCTGGATCATGCTGTGCTCAACTACTATGGATGAAGCAAACACTCAAGGACTATGGCGTCAACGTGAAGAATGTGCCTCTCTACTGTGACAATGAGAATGCCATCAATATTGCTCATAACCCAGTTCAACACTCGAAGACTAAGCACATCCAGATTCGTCATCATTGTCTTCGTGATCATGTGTTGAAGGGCGACATCTCCATCGACCATGTCAGCACCGAAGATCAATTGGCCGATATCTTCACTAAGCCCTTGGATGAGAAGAGATTTAGCAAGTTGCAGTGTGAGCTAAATATCCTAGAATATTCAAATGTTCTCTGAAATGGACACCCATCCTAACACTTATGCTGACTTGATGACTTAGATGCGCAACACACGAAGTAACGTTTTCTTCAATCAATGAAGACTGACCCTCTAAGTGTGAAGAAATTAATGAAGAAATTGATTCTCAGAGCCCTACGACAATTGTATGCGGTGTCTGAAATCAGCTTTCTTATATGGTGGGTTACGCCACTAATCAAAGTTGAAAATCTTCAATTTGAGTTTTTCTTCGTCTTTGAAATTCCTCAGTTTTTCAAATTCTTCAACTTTGCATTGTCTTCACTCTTTCCGATGTTGTTCTTCATTTGAGTGTGTGTGTGTATATATATATATATATGAGTTTTATGTCCTCTACAGCATTCACTTATTGCTAATTTTTCAAGTTGATTTCTTCTGCTAAGTGAATGTGATCGGACCTTTCCCCCTCTATGCTAAACTCAACCCACTCTATTCACAAATTCCTCATATGCGTTCTATTTGAAATTCGTTCAAAATCTTCACTGTGTCCTTGATAGCTGAAGAAATTGCGAACGAAACTTTCAAACTTATCTTATCTGAATTTTTGGCTTTGCCGCTCAAACCGTTCTGCTTCTCACGACAATACTTATCTATTCACCCAAGATCCTACATGATCGCCACCTCTCAGTACGTGGGTGACACATGTCAAGCGAATGAGAAGGGGCCAGGGGCATGTTCTTCCGATTTCCTCGGGTGAACAGTTTTTCACTCTCTCTATAAATACCCCTGTCTCTTCCTCACTTCACTTTCACCTCGCTCGTGCTCTCTCCCGCTCGAGCTTCCCAAAACCCTAGCGCCGCCGCTACTTCATCGTCGCCGGTGAGGAAGAGCTTCACTGCCTCGACCTCGTCGCCGTCATACTCATGTCGGTTGCGGATTTCTGCACTCCGTCACAGCCGTAGCCGTCTTCCTCTGCCGAGTTAGGGCGTGGAAGATCTGAACTAACGAACTTCACATCTACACTTCCCAGTTCGTCGTGTTCTTCACTTCGGGTAATTAAAAGTTACTTTTATTGCTCGCTTTGATTCTCAAGTTTTCTTGAAAATCTTCAAAGGTGTTTATTCTTCAAATCTTCACACACATGAACACCTCACATGTCATCTGCTCTTGATTCGTTTCTCTAAGCAATGATTTTCTTCAAGATTCCTCAATTGTGTGGATTTTCAATCTATACAACTCTGGAACCTAAGACAAAGAACGCTTAGTGAAATTCCTCAAGACTCATCTTGTCAAATTCCTCAAAACCTATTCTTTTTGAAAAACCTTCTGAGAATGCATATGACCTCTCCAAATTCCTCGCAACTATACTCTATTCACAGGTACAAATGTCCGCTGCTGAATCACTAGGTTCTCATCAACTTAACTCATTTGTAGTGTTCCTGGAAGAAAAGTTGCACACCTCTTCAGAAACTTCAGTTATTCATATTCCTTAGCTGAAGAAAATGGCTGACAAAAGGCCACAGAATGGAGGAAAGAGGCCTGAGGTCAATACTGCATTTGAAATTCCTGAGGACATATACAAGGACTACTGCACTCCTGATGAAGCCAAATTCGGCAAAGAGGACAAGAATCAGCGCAAGGTGTGCATACAAAGGATAGAGAGGAGATGGGCACGAGAATGGAGGGAGTACAGATATGTCACTCCCAAGTATATGAAGAAATTCACACTCAACCCTCCATGCCCAAGACCTCCATTGGCACCAGGCCAGTTGGCAGATCCCACCACCCTCAAGCGCAGTGAGGATTATCCTGATGAATGGGCAAAGCGCCAAGCCAAACTTGCTAAGCAAGCAAAGTAAGCAGTGAAGAAATTCAACGCAGACTCTGCTGCTACTGCTGCCTCTGCTGAGGACTCTGCTAGTCAGCCAAAGAAGGCAATGCCTAAGAAGCCTGCGCATAAGTCCAGTGCTTCACCTTCAATGCCCTCATGGCCAAGCTCCTCTACTATGCCATCAAGGCCAGATTCTTCAAGGCCCTCATGGCAAATTCCTCAGTCTGCTCCTTCAAAGTCCTCAGCTCCTCCGTCAAAGTCTTCAGGTGCTCCGACAAAATCCTCGGCACCTGTGCATCTCGCCACGTGCCAAAGGACTCAAGGATTGTCAATTTCCTCAGGAGCATCTGCAAGCTCCTCAGCTGCTCGAAATTCCTAAGCTAGTCCCTCTATGCTGAAGAAAAAGGCCACTGCTAGACGAGGCACTCGACCAAGTCATCACAAGAAGCAGGTCGCCTTCCACGTGCCCTCTGATGATGATGAGGCTGATGATGAAAAACTTGCCGAAATCATCAGAGACAGGCAAGCCAGGGCCGCTAGAGCCAAAGGCAGCAATGTGCCGCTGATGTTGGATCCAAAGTTGATCCTCGACTACATTGACCTGTGGCACAAGGATCCTATCACGCCTTTGCCGGAGTTGAACCTCACTCCTGGTCAAAGTCATGTTCTGACTGCCTTCATTGAGGAAGAAAAATGGAAATTTGAACAAGGTAGAAGTTTGAAGAAAGCGCAGTACAGGAAACAACGCTACCTCGAGGACAATGTCCTCACTCTCACTCCTGATCAGCTCCTTGCCTTGCAAGTGGAAATCAAACAACTGAGCGATGAATTTTTTCGCTACCATGCTGATTGGAAGGGCGCCAAGGTGCGTTTCGTCAATATGATAAAGAAATTCACTTCAAGTGCTGCTCCACCTGTGCACGTTGAAGCTACTCAGGCTGAAGCATCTGTTCAGCCCTCTCGAAGAGCATGCCAAGACCATCGATGACAATCGATCAAAGAAAATGAGAGTGCCAAGGCTGATGACTCCATTCCAGTCGCTGAAGATATTGCCAGGGCATCCACTAGTGGTGCGCCTGAAGAAAGTGAACAAGGCATGGCAACTGCATCAGTTGTGCCTGAGGAAAGTGAACCAAAGTCCTCTGCACCTCCTGCGCCCACACCAACTCCGATCCTTCCATCTACATTAGATGCGAAGAAAACCAAGGCTGCAGAACATGCAGCTGTGAAGAAAAGGAAGGCATCAACTTCATCAAATTCTTCAGCTCCGAAGAAGATGAAGACTCTGTCCAGTTCAATTGACAATCCAATTGATGTCGTTCCAGTCTCATCAATGCCATCAAAGGACCTTGTTCCTTTTGGTGAAGATTATGTGATTCCTGATGAATCTGATGAAGAAACTCCTTTTGCTGCTTTGACAGAGCTGTTGGATGAAGAAATTGAAGTGGATAAAATCCCTTCAACTCCAGTCATTTCCTCACCTATGCCTCAATTCACTGCTAAAGAGGCAGGTGTTGAAGAAATAGAAGATGAGGATGTGGACATTGGCTGTACCACTCCTGTGCTCAATGATGAATTTTGGGATAGTGAACACCCCAACTCTCTAATGTTCACTCCACTCCAAGCAATTCCTCAGTCCCCTACTGCCACTGAAGTGCAAATGGGATCTGAAGAACCTCATGCAACCCCAAGTGTTCATGAAGAAATTCCAGCCACTAGTGCTGAAGAAATTGTCAATGAAGAATTGACGACCCAGGCTGAAGCTGCAGAAGAGCCTGAAATTCCTCAGCCTGAGGAACCTGAGATTGCGATTCCTGAAGTGGTGCTGCAATTGACTGACACTCCTCAGCCCAAGGCAAAGGATCCTTTCTCCAAGAAGCAAAAATTCAAGGCTGACGATTTCTTTGGCGAGCACGTGTTCTTCACTGAATTCAACCCCTATGACAATGCTCGTCCTAGAAGGAAGCATTTGTGGACTACCAGTCAGGCCAACTTCTATTCCTCAGTGCTCTTCAACAAGGACAAAGTCTTCAACCACGAGCACATTCCTCACGTGGACATGGAATCCATGCCTTGCTTCTCTCAAGTCCTCAGCATGATTCATGATGCAGGCTTGCTAAATTTTTGCTCTGACATAGTTGATTGGAATGAAGAGCTTATTCTTCAGTTCTACGCAACTCTGCATATCACAGGTGATGCTACTGACATCAACTCGTGGGTGTTGGACTGGATGACTGAAAACACTCATTACAAGGCACCGGCCTCTGAATTGCTTCGTGCCTTGCCAATCAGTCCCCCACCTGACGGTGCTTGTTGTCTGTATGATGAGCCTGAACTCACTTATCACTATATGCAAGTGCTCATGAAGCCGCTGAAGCCGGGTCAAGCTCCAAGGACCAAATTCCTCGTGAAGGAATTGCTCTATGTGCCAAGAACCATCTATTGCATTCTGACGAAGACCATGAGTCCCATCAAATGCCATGACTCATCCGATGAAGAAATTATCGGAATGATGAAGAATATGCTTTTCAACATCATGCATGGCATCCCCATAAATTATCACGACTTCATGAGGACTCTGGCAAATGTTGCACTTTCAGCATTTGAGCTGAAGCCTTACGCGCCATGGATCATGAGATTGATCAGAACAAGGTCTTCACTCAACTACAAGGCTGATTTTCAGAATCTCCTCAGCTACTTGCCCCTATTGAAGTCCTCAAGCGCATAATTTCTCATCCGATGAGAAGGGCAAGTCACCAACCGTTATAGATGAAGGCATTCGTCCCATTGGATGGTCGGCCCATAAAGTCTGCATCTTACTCCACCAATGATGGCTCTGCCACTCATTATACTGCTGCCAATGCTACCAAGTCAAGTCCTCAAGCTACTGCTCCTCATGTGCTTACTGACCGTGAACTGCTTATAAGTCTTCACCAGAAGGTGGATCGCAACCACAAGTGGGTTAAGCGTCAGTTTGGCTCTATTCTTCACAACATGACTTCTACCCATAATGCAATGAAGAAAAACCACTACTACCTCCATGAAGTGTTTGATCGCACCTGGGCTATTCTGTCACATCTATATGGTGAAGAAGATCTGAAGCAAATGGGCTTCAAGGAAGACTTTGACTGGTCTGCTCCTCCACCGAAGAGATTCAAGAAGGTCAAGGTTCCTTCCTTGGTGGCTAGCTCATATTCTTCATCACGTGCCACGGACGAGCATGAAGACTTGGATGACACTGCAGCAGGACCTACAACGACTCAAGACCCTGACAACGCTGGCGCTCCTCCATCATCATGATATTCTTCAGGGGCGTTAGTCCTCAGTTTCAACCCTTTTGGTCATTCGATGACGAAGGGGGAGAAATTTGAGTTAGTCTTCAAGTGGGTCTATCTTATATGGGCGTTTTTTTGGCTAAGTTACAACTCCAGTTCTTTTGATGACTTTGCTGGATCGAGTTGTAATCTTAAACTCTATGGTGACCTGATACTTTTGTTGTGTTCTTCTGCATGCTTATTCCTCGTTAATGTTAATGCACGCATGCTGAATTACATCAGTCACCATATTTCATCATGCATTTAAAATTCTTCATATTATATATCAAATGCGTGTATGAATTACAAGATATAGGGGGAGATCTCCATGATTATACTCTTCAAGTGTGCATTGCTTCAAAAGCAAATTCCTCACTATGCACATCTTCAGGGGGAGTTCTTCTATATCTTGCAATCAAATTCCTCAATATCAGTATTTACACTTCATATGTTTATCCCCGTTGAAAACTTAACCAATATTGTCATCAATCACCAAAAAGGGGGAGATTGTAAGTGCATCTAGTGCCCCTTAGTGATTTTGGTGTACTGAAGACTTATAGGTTAAGGGACTGATGCGTTTGTGAGTGTACACAGGTCTATAAGTCTATGAGGAGTTTGATATTTACAGAGAAAGTTGACACCTAAAAATTAAGTTCTTCAACTGAAGAATTTGAATTTCTGAAGACTTTCTGAAGACTTTGAAAGTGAAGAAATTGGTGTGACCTTGAAGACTTGGCAATCATTCAAGGAACATGAAGCGTGAAGACTTTTGTTTTCGTAGTTTCATTTTCTATTTCTTGAGTCATAAGAAACACCGTACTGTTAAAGGGGGTAGAGGAAATACTAAGGAAAAATTTCCATGTGATGCTCAACACAAAATCCTACACCTACCAATCCCTTCGAGTGAAGCCATTGGAAATCTCATACAATTCAGTCATATTCTTCAGTGACAGAGACGAAGTTCTCCTGGTCTCTGAGGAATTTGTTTTGACTGAGGAGTTAGGAATCCGCCAGTGTGAATTGCATACACAGTGAGGAACATGATAGCCCTGAGGATTTTGATAGTCAAATTTCGACCATTGCTGTGCTGTGCGCCAACGGTTCCAAAATATCTACCCACCTAATGGTCATATCAGACAAGGGCATTTATGTCTGATCATGTCGGGCTGCTCCCTAGACTATAAATAGCCGCCCCCTACAACCACTAGCTGGTTGGCTGCTCTGAGAGAAACTGACACTTGTCAATGGAGAGCATCCCATCCTCCGAGGACTTTGAGCGAAAATCATCAAGTGAGGAAAACCCAAACCAAACACCTACAGACCCAAAGTGATTGAGCATCACTAAAGAGATTGATCCTGCGTGTATTTGACGCTTGTTTCCTTTGAAGACTGTGCTTCTTCTAGACGGTTAGGCGTCAAGGTCTAGAGCATCCAAGAGGAATTGTGGATCGCCGAGTGACCTTGTTTGTGAAGGTTCGAAAGTCACCTAAAGACTTACCACGAGTGATTGGGCGAGGTCTGTGTGACTTTAGCTCAAGGAGAATACGGTGAGGACTGTGTGTCCGGGGCTGGGTGTCCTTGAGTCTAAATACTCATCCACTCCAACCAGATGTACAACTGAGATAGCAGTTGGAACTGGTCTACCAAATGATTGTCTTCACCAAGCTAACTGGTTCTATTTCCTCAACTCTTTCATTTCCTCATGTCTGTTGTTGTGTGCCTATTCATATCTGTTTGAAGACTTTGACTGAAGACTTTCTCAATTTCTTCAGTTCAATTTCTTCAGTCTATCTGTCTTCTTTCTTGTGTTTTCCTGTGTTTATGCTTTTTGTACTCCGTGCTTGTCTTCATTTCATCATGATGACTATGCTTGTGTTCTGTTATGTTTACTTCTGGGTACTTATTCCGCTGCAAGTACTTCTTCATTTAGGGATTTCCTCACCAGCAAATTCCTCAGTGAAGAATTCATAAAAATTGCCTATTCACCCCCCACTAGTCGATATAACGCACTTTCAGTGGCCGACGTTCAAATTTTCAAGAAGATGCTGCATGACCTGAAGACTGAATTTCACAAGAAGCATGAAGAAGCCAAAGGCTCTCGAGAACGCATGAAGGCTTATGCACAGAAATGTGTACAAGCACACAATGAAGCTGAAAAGAGGAAAGCTCTTGGGCGTCCTGGCATTGACCCAAGAATGGCTGCTAAGAAGAACAAGAAGCCTGCCGAAGCTAATCCTGATGCTCCATGGCAGGGATAAGCCAGCATTATCTTCCCTGCTAGCATGACTGGCTCGAAGCCAAAGGTCCCCTTTGTTGCTTCTGAGCTCAAGAAGACCAGGAAAGCAGAATCTGAAGCCAGAAAGAGGAAGCACAAGGATACATCTGATGATGCTCCCTCAGAGAAAGTGTTGAAGACAAAAGGCTCCAAGTCTTCAAGGAAAGAGCGTGCTGGTACCCCAGAGCCCCTCATAGTTGAACCCATTTCTTTTGCCTACCCTGCCTCTACAAATCGCGAGCGGCATCTCGTCGTCCATGAGCGTGCTCCCACAGAGGCTCCAGAAACTGAAGAAGTTCCAGCTGTTGACCCCAACGCAGCTGAAGACATTGGTCATGAAGACAATGTAATTGATGATGAAGCCTTCCTTAGCTCGAGCCCCAGTTGGTATCATTGCCTGCTCCTGCGAGTAGTGAATACATTAGCATTGGTCGTCCATTGATGCCAATTGCTCAAGATGACTCCGTGGGCTGAGCGGCAACAAGAAGATACCCCAGTACAAGATGAAACACCCCGTACTCCACCTGCTAAAGTCACCTCTTTGGTGCTTGATGATGACAATTACATGGAGACCACTCCATCTCCAAAGGCGTCGCCAGCTTTTTGCAGGCTTCGCAAAGGTCTCAGGCCACCTGTCTCCATGTCGACCATTCCAGGAGAAGATTCACAACAATCTAGCTCAGTGGCACGTCAAGTGTTCCCTGAAGCAAATCCTTCTGAAGCTAAAGTTGCTGAAGGCATTCCGGTTGCATCAACCGAAGAAGAAAGAAGAGAAGGAGAAAGAGAAGCCACACCCCCTGCTACTGATCAAGTCATTCTTGAAGAGAATGTGATCGTGCCTGACCCTCCTGTCGTTGACCAGATGGAGGTTGAAAACACTGAGGCTGCCACCAACATTGCTACTGAAGCCAATGACCCTGTCATGGCTGAAGACAATGTGGAGCGTGAAGCAAATGTGAATGTTGAAGCCTCAGTGATGCTAATCACCACAAATGGTGTTGTTCCTCCACCACAGCCTCATACCATGGAAAGGGCCTTCAATCATGAAGGTCAGCTTGTCACTGTTCGATGGTCAATTATGGTCCCTCCTACTGCTCCAGGACCCCAGTATGATTATCATGTGGAGCAGAGGCCTCAAGTTCAGAAGCCAAAGCCACGTCTGCCAAGGCTTCCAAGTGCTATCAGTACACAAGGCTCATTCAGTGTGCTTAGCTTCTGAGACCACAACACTTTCTTTGACAGCGCCAAGAACCCATACAAGAAGCCAAAGATGTCCTCTGACAGATTTTGGAGCCATCAACAGTGAAGCTATTACTCATGCATTCTGTACAATCAAGACCGGACTTTTCCGCACAGACATCCGGATTGTGATGCTATGGCTGGGCTGCCATGTTTGGAAGAAGCCCTTGACTGCTTTAGGGATGTTGGTCTTCTGGCTTTTGTGACTGATAAAGAACACTGGAATGAAGAGCTTCTGCTGCAGTTCTATGCCACCCTACACATTCGAGGCTACAACAGGGATCCAAAGACTTGGATCCTTGAGTGGATGACAGGTGATGTACATCATGAAGCCAAAGCTCAGGATATCATCGACCTTACTTCCCTGCCCACTCTAGGTGAGTTATACGAACATGGGTGTTCGCGCAGTAGAATGAACTACAGAGCATATTTCAGAAGCTAGAGCCAAACCTAAGCCAAATGCTTAGCATGATGAAGCCATTGCCCCAAGACGCTGAATATCCAAAGAACTTCTTTGTTAAGGACCTTGATTACCTGCCACGCACAATGTATCACATTCTGAGGCGTACTCTCTTGCCCATCAAAGGCCATTCTTCCGAAGCAAAACTTGAAGGCGCCATGAAGACTTTGGTATTCTATATCATCAATGGCATCAGATTCAACACTCAGGATTTCTTCATCAGACAACTTGCTGCTTCCGGGATTGATCTGTTTGGTCTGAAGTTTTATGCTCCATGGGTGTTGGGGATATGACTATTGGGTATAACCCGCCCAGGAGGGGTCGGGTTATTCCAATGGCAGTTCATCAATACAAAGCCCATGAAGATGTTGAAGATGGTGGTTCATGAAGCAAGGGTCCAAGGCCCAAAGGCGACTTAAGGCCCGTAGGGGTACACCGCCATATGTGTATGACTTATATTGTAAGGCTAGTATATTTAGTCACCGAGCCGGATACGTTGTTTATGAGTCGGTCGGGACTCTGTGTCGGCGTTCTGGGAACGAGGGTCCCCAGACTTGCTCGCTGCGGCTGCGGGCGTGGCTCAAAGGGGGCCCAAGACGCCCATCTTCATCAACACAAGCTCAAGACCTCGCGAGGCTAAGACTCATGGGCGGACGACCAGAGCTTCTCAGCACGACCTCATCAGCTGGCTCACGAGGAGGCGAGAGATCAAGGCGGGTACTTCACGAGGTGCCCATGACGCAAGCCATAACCACTAAGGGCGCCAGTCAGGCGCCCGGCCAGCAGATGTCCTCCTTTCCTCTTTGGTGCAAAGGGAGCAAGCACAGGCGAGAGCATCAAGCAAAGGCATCCACTTCGGTGCAACAAGACCAAGACCAGCCCGACGACAGGAAGGAAGTCATTGTGGAGCCGAGGCAGGCGTCACCACCAGAGCCTTTGCCAGGCGAGGACCAACTTTAGTCAGATAAGTGTACCAGATGTTCCCTTCAAATGGCTAATTGTTGGCGCCTTCCCGCTCAATATTTGGGAAGAGGCCCAGGCCTTTGCCTATAAATAGGACTAGCCACCCCCAGGGTAGAGACACCTGATCCAGAATCGAGAATCCTCACCAAGAAACCAGTAGAGAGAGCGACCAACTCCCCTAGCAGTTCATCGCACCAGCCAAGAATGACCCTCATGAGGCTGTTCTTCCTTGTATTGTTCATCATCAGCCCAAGAGGCAATCCACCACACCACACACTGGAGTAGGGTATTACACCATAATGGTGGCCTGAACCAGTATAAACTCTGTGTCTCTTGTGTTGTTCCTTTCGTAGTTTAGATCCTAGAGAGGCGGTGAGGAGCAGGTAGGTAGAGGGCGAAATCTCCACGCGCACCCCAGTGTTCGAACCTCAAGGGTCTGCCGAAACCCGAAATTTGACATTTGGCGTGCCAGGTAGGGGTGCGCCGAAATTCGTCTTCCGTCGCCCTGTTCTTCTCCGACCATCGCATCCATGTCTGACGCTCGTCGGGCCCGTGCCGAGCGCCGAGCCGCTTCGCTTCTGCGTCGCCCAGACGGCTTTGTCGGCGGGCGCCCTCGTCGCTCCCGTCGCCACCGCCATTAACGCCACCACCGCCCGGCGGGAACGAGTAGCAAGCATCGCCCCAAAGATCCTCCGTGAGGCAAGACGGCCGCACCGCTACACCTCGCCACCCCACCGGTTCTTCATCTTGCGATTCCGCGACCCATGGAGGCTCGGGCTGCGCCATCGTGGCAAACGAGCTCTGCGCTACCGCCCCTGCTGACAACGCTTCACGAAGAATGGCTCGACCGCATCGCTGAGCTCGTCCGTGCCGGAGGAGGCTCCGTCGGCGCCGTCCGTCCCCGCCAGACCGCACCCCCCCCTACGCTGGCGACGAAGCTCGGGAGCCTCACCGCCTCCCCAAGAAGGCGCCTGCCCCAAGGCGCATGGCCTCGGGCGGAACCCGCTCCGTCAAAAGCCAGCAAGAGCAGAGCTGCTAAGAAGTCCCTTGCCCGCAAGAAGCTGCCCGAAGGCCATCGCCCGGCTCGCCGCAACCACGCCTGCTTCCAAAGACGTCAAGACCCCACGCTGCTCCCAGCTGCAGCGCATGGGGACCCGTGGGACCAAGCTCTTCGTCACCCAAGGCCTCCTGTAGCCACAAGAAGTTGCCGCGCTTTCACCACCGAAGCTGCGCAGGCGTCGCATGGCCCGGCAAGTTCAAGCTGACCGCCTCCTCGCTTCGACGACAGACGACCGACCCGCAGAGTTCCTCCAGCTCAACGACCTAGGCATCGAAGCTGCCAACGGAGACGAGAAGGTCATGGCAAACTGGTTTCCCATGACACTCAAGGACGGGGCCCGCACCTGGCTCTTGAACCTGGCTCCAGGCATGATCTCCTCCTCGGACGAGATATGCACCCGCTTCATCGCCAACTTCCAGGGTACTCGCGACCGACCACCCGCCGTGAGCGACATGCGCCGCATCAAGCAGCAACCAGGGGAAACCGGACCTGGTCATGAACTATTTTAGTCACCAGTGTTTTTATATGGGGTATTATGACCCGCCCTGTGGTAAACCGCCAGGCCACTTGTGATCTGTTTGTGTGCAGGATAAGGCTAATCTGCTTGACGCTATCATAAGCATAATGTTTTACTAGTGAATCAGCAGTGTTGCATAGAACGAAACGTGCACGATGGCACGACAGCTTAAAGTTTTACTAGCCTATTACATGACTCAATGAGCCAAAATGATCAAGTGTTTTCAGAAGATTAAATATATGAACCGCCCAGCGGATCCATTTTCTTGGCCTTGACGGCTTGAAGCTTCTGGATCATCCTTCTCCGGTTCTTCGTCCTCCTCTGCTGCGTGGAAGTTTGGTGATGACCAATCGATACCACACAAGGCTTGGAATTCAGCTTCATCATCTACAAGTTCCGACGGATCAACTTCAGGGGCGAAAGTATGCTTACGGGCTAGAGGGATCAGATCCGTCACTTTGTAAGCTGGCGTGGGCATCTTCTGATTCTCCATATCGTAAGCCGGTTGATATTTTGAAATATCCGTCTCATCAGCAATCAGACTGGCCAAAGGACGTATTTCATTCACACAAGCAGTGAAGTCTTTTTTGTCAAAGGGCATGCCGTCTTATTTTAAACTTGGATACCCAGTAGCTAGATCAGCTAGGTCTAGCTCCGGTTGCCATGCTTTAGCCCGACTTAAAACCGTCACGGCACCGGCTCTTGCAGATGACCATTTTATCTCTTCAACCCTAGCAGGCAAAATAGAAAGTTTTTTCAAGATGTCACTCAATATAGTGGGTTCTTCGTTAGTTGGAGAAATCGTGGCCTGCGTGCGCTGAGTTCTAGTATATAGTTGTTCAACGAGCGTATATACAGCTTTGAGCTTCACAAGCATCTCTTGACCAAGGTTGCTGCTTCTAGGACCTGTGTAACAATTGACGGTTGATTAGAGGCAGTTTATGACATGAAAGATAAGACTCGGTTATAATGCTTACCGAAGATAGCAGAAACCATTTGGTATATATGGCGTTGTAAACCGGTAAGCTCAGTGGTCACCTCTTGGAGAGCAGCTTCCGCTTTTTCAGCACGCTGTGTTAGAGCAGTTTTCTCTTCAGCCCAGGCGGTTCTTTTGGCATCAAAAATAGTCTTTAGTTTTTCCGTTTCATCGAGACTAAATTTGAATTTTGAATCGGCTTTCCGGGTCTCAGATTCTTGGTGCTCCAGCCGGGTTTTCACATCACTCAACTGCGATTGAAGTTGAGTAGTGGTGTCCTGTATATGCACTGGTTTAAAATCATGTTCATATTTGGATTATAGAAATGAAGTCCCAAGATTTTTGCAAGCAACAACGCTCGGCACTTGGGTGCTAATGAGTACAGAAAAATTCTTCATACAAAGGTACATATAGACAAGTCCCAAGCACTTTACAAGCAAGAGCACTTGGCACTTGGGGGCTAATGCATATTGCTCGCATTTCATTATTGTTTTATGATGACCCGGTTGTGCTGTAAACAACCACAGCCGGCTCATGGAGGCTACACAAGTAAGCTTTCATTTATAAACAATGGTGAATAGTACCAGTCCATTCATGCTGATTAAACCGGCCCTTGGGGGCTACGGATACAATTGTTAAAGACCTAGTTTAACTCGGATGGTGCAAGCCGGATTTTGAAGGATTCTACCAAGGATGCTATTTATACTCATGGTTATTCTAAGTCTACAGCATATTCAATCCTATCATACACAGTAGACTTGAGGGCTAACAGGATATGCATAACTCATTAAAGCAGGAGTTCATAGCTCATATTTTTGATGCATCTGCTTCACCATGTCAACTTCAAGGTCGCAGCTAGTATGCACTTGGTTGAGATAACCAGAGAATACTTCACTAATTCTCAATTGAGAGTAGTTGGCAATGTCAAATCTCATTTTTCGCTTCTCAATATATTCTTCTTTGGTGGAGTGTTTGGACAAGACAATCGGTTTTCCTGGCTCTCTGAAACCAGTTCTAATGATCATCACATCATCGGCATGTGTTCCAGCCGGTTTAATTTGGCTTGATGATTTAGTATTCAAAGGATTGTTATTTGTCTGGTCAACGGAAAGTAGGAATTTCTGGTGGAACATCATGAACAGTTTCTTCTGGTTGTGGCATAGAGGTGTCCGACACTGGAATTTGTTGCTCCAGTTCAGGGACTTTGGGGTCTTCAGCCGGATTGATCACCTTTGCCTTCTTGCTAGTTTTTGCTTTTCCACTGCATGAGTTATGAGAGGTGAGCACAAGGATAAGAGCCCAAGGAGGAAGAAAATAATAAGTAATTGTTCTTACATAGGGGCAGTTTTGGAAGCCGGTAGCTGGGTCTGTGATGAGTCACTAGAAGAGGAACGAGAAATCTCCTGATAGTTTGAATCGGGAGAATTAAATGGCTGGCGAATGAGACCCACCAGAGGACAAAAAAGAGTTTAAATTTGGAATGACCTCGTTTCAACGTTTTCGTGGAGCTGGAGTATTTGGTAAGCCTGCACCTCCACTAGTCCGAGTTTGTCGCCGGTTGTCGTGCTGCTGTTGCTTCAAAATAAAGTGAGGATCTAGATGAGCTAAGGGGCGTGAAAATCTTACTTTCTGGGTTATCCGTCGAATTTTCTATCTTGGAAAAGGCTCTGAGTCGGAGGAAATGATAGTTACCTCTTCTTCGACTGCTTAACTGGCCCCCGTGTCACCCTGATGATAATTAGTGTCAATAAGATAGTTAAAAAGGAGCCAAGGGAATAAAGAGCTACCTCCGACTCAGAGCTGTCGTCCAGTTCAAACATCTCGGAAGCGCTTAATTTCTTCTTGTTCTTCTTGACAGTTCTCTTGACGACTTTTGTTTTGGCCCTAGCTTTCTTGGCAGCTTCATGGTCATATTCTTTATTCCAAAAATTGGATTCAGCCTGTGAAAATCGTCAGAGGTTGAGTTAATAGAACATTTGAATGATAAGGTAAATAAGTGATTTAGAGACTCACATCTGGTGCCGGGTTAGATTCATAGAAAGGGTTCAATCCCACTTTGCTGCAGTCTTCCAGGCTCTCATTAAGAAGGCTCTTTGTCATTTCATTGACTGCATTATCAGTTAAACAATCAGAGTTGTGGCGTAGTGGATCTTTTGGATCACCCGTATAAGTGCACATTAAGCCGGATCATCGGCTCAAGGGTATGATTCGCCGGGAAACCCAGCACTGAATCAAGTCAACTCCGGTTAACACATTCCCAGAAGGGCTTTGACCTTTGCGATAGTGGGAGAAAGTTTGCGTTCAGCAGTGGTAAGCTTTTCAGGAAGATGATGTTTTGGATCGAGTCGCTAGACACGATAACCCGGTAGTGGATTCTCGTCAGCCGGAGAGGTGTCTTTACAATAAAACCATGTTTGGTTCCAATATTTGGTGTGGCTTGGCAAGTGGGCATCGGGGAAGATAGCATCTCTTCTCTGTTGAATTGAGACCCCGCCAAGTTCTAAGATGGGGCCATTGGTAAATTCGTTCTGCCGGTTCAGATAAAAATATTCCCTAAAGAGTTCAACACTGGGCTCCTCTTGAAGGTATACTTCATAGAATACTTGAAAGTTTCAGATGTTTGACACGGAGTTCGGTCCGATATCTTGAGGTTGCAGTTGAAAGAAGTGCAGAACATCTTGGAAAAACTAGGATCCAGGCGGTGAGAAGCCCCGGTCCATATGATCAGTAACAACAATGACCTCACCATCCCGCGGCTGAGGTTTTTTCTCATTTGGCTTGGGAGCGCGCCAATACAGGACATCTTTTGCGGGCAAATAACCGATTTTGATAAAGTCTTCGAGTGTATTTTTTGTGACAATGGAAGGAACCCAATTGCATGAGGTAACTGTCTTCGGCATCGTAAGAGAAAACCCTAAAAGAAATATGTCCGGTTTAAGTTGATTTGCTAAGCCGGAGATAAAAGTCAACAATATATATTGGCGGCTTAAATGGGGCATAATGACATATGACTAGCTATAACTGGTAATGTAAGCCTCCATGACAATACTGATAGTTAAGATCTATCAAGAAGAAAAATTCTGCTAAGTGTTGGATAAACATGTTTTACATATTGATATAGTCAGTTTTGGATCTGACGCTGTTCGAAAAAGAAAAATAAAATCAAAGCCTAGTATTGCAACAGCGGAAGAGCTAGTATGTTGGCAAGATTTCTGCATCTGGGAAGCATATTCAGTGATTAAGAGAAGGTATAGAAATAGATTCCGCTCCGCGTATTCTAAAGGTCATCTTTGGATCCAAGTAAGGATTAAGTAGAGGTATAAAGAAGAACGATGAAGAACTCTGAAGAACTTCAGAAACCCTAATGGAGATCTATGGTGGTGAAGTTAAAATGCTTACTAGGTCCGCTGAGCAACGGAGAGGCACCGGGTTTCTCTGGTCTCGTTCAGGTCGATGCAGCGGCCGGAGTCGAGGAAGTTGGTGAGGTCGGTGACGGCGGCGTTCAGATGCACAGATGCTTTGCGAGGTTGAAGACGAGAAGGCAGAGGGGGAGAGTGAAAAGGAACCCTTTTCCCTATTTATAAGGCTAGAAGGATAAGTGACATGTGCGGGAATCAAGGAGACCAAAAAATGGATATGTGACGGCGGAGATGCCTTCATTTTCGGAGCTTCATTAAAAGAAAAGATTTATTAAGATGTAGGCTTTGTGTAATATTACTGACAGGTGACGTCACGGCGGGTTACCACAATCGCAGGAGGTGACGTCATGGCGGGTTATGAGATCTCGCAAGGATAAAGGAAGAAGGATTTTTCTAAGTGTTGAAGATTGCATGAACAAGTTCAAATCAATCTGGGGCCTAAAGCTGGGAATATGACTATTGGGTATGACTCGACAAGGAGGGGCTGTGTTATACCAATGGCGGTTCATCAATACAAAGTCCATGAAGATGTTGAAGTTGGCGGTTCATGACGCAAGGGCCCAAGGCCCAAAGGCGACTTAAGGCCCGTAGGGGTAAACCGCCATATGTGTATGACTTATATTGTAAGGCAAGTATATTTAGTCACCGAGCCGGACACGTTGTTTATGAGCCAACCAAGACTCTATGAGCCACTGGGCGTCAACTTGTGTATACAAAGGGACGACCCGGCGGCGGTTCAGGGCAAGAGACAAGAGATCGAAAGCTAGGTCAAGTGGAATCGCCCCCTGGTAATTGAGGCATAAGCAATACCATGTCAAACGGGATTAGGCCTTTACCTTCACCGCAAGGTGTTGAACCAGTATAAACTCCCTATGTACTTTGTCCCGTTTAACCCCTTCAAGCTAACCTAGTTGCGATGGCTCCATGACTAAGTCCTCACACTAGGACATCTGCCGTGACAATTCCACGACAATGGGTGATGAGCTTGATTAAGAGTCATTCAATTATTGACTATCGGCCTTCAGCGCGAAACCACATTGTCTTTGTACCTAATGTTGATGTCTATTGAAGCCATCTACCCCGAGCCTGCCAAGAAGCCACTCCACCTTCAGAATGCTAAATTCCAAAGTTTCACACAACCCATTGAAGGTGTCATGTGCCAAATGTTGCAACTCCTGCTTATCCTCTGGCTGGCAATATGTGCCTACCGCACCGCGCCAGTACTGAAGCTACTGCAAGAACCATAGCTCAAAGGCCTTAGAAGCGTCCTCGTGTTCTAAATGATCGTGAGCTTCTGGTGGCTTTACATCAAAAGTAGGACAGACATCATGACTGGCTGAAGTGTCAGATGCAAAGTATCTTGGTGGATGTCAATCGCATTCGCAGCTTGGCCACCAAGAACTCGTTTGTAGCCCATGAAGCCTGTCGGCGGTCATGGAAGAGTCTCACCTTGCCTTGTGCTGAAGATGATCTTCACGGAGATGGCTTCACTGAGAATTTCAAGTTTGACTCGTGGTCTCCGCAAAATGCAAGTTGGCATTGCACACCCTCCATTGAAGATTCCGAGTGCTCATCTTCGGCTGCAACTGTTGTTGCAAGAGTCGTCGATGAAGAAGATGATGCCACCTCACCAGTTTTAACTGCATTGCATCACGATGCTTCACTAGGCCCGTCTGCACCACCAAACTCCAACGTTGACCCTGCTGCTCCAACTTCATCTCCACCTGGGAACGAGTAGATACTCTATGTATTCAAACCTTTTTGGTCATTACTGACAAAAGGGGGAGAAGCATATGAGTTGATAGTCTTCAAGCGGGTCCATATGGGTGGTTGCTTAATTTTTGCTAAGTTCTTATAACTCTCGTTCTGAAACTTTTGGCTTTTGAGTTGTAACACTTAAACTCGATGGTCATCTGCTACTCTTGCTTCCACTTTGTGATGTGATGATAAATTCCGCATGTAGTCATTCTACAGACGTCCATTTTCCATTATGCATATCATTATCTTCATTACCTTTTTATATGCCTGATGAATTTTCTTCACACCTTTAAGATGGCCTCCACAAAGCAAAACCTGCCATGTGCATTTGCATTCAAAAGCAAACTATTTATATGCACATCTTCAGGGGGAGCCTCTTTATATGTATGAAGACAATGCTTACAAAACTAAACTTTCACATACTTTTATCCCCGTTGAAAACTTCAACCAGTTTGTCATCAATCACCAAAAATGGGGAGATTGTAAGTGCATCGAGTGCCACCCCTAGTTGGTTTTGGAGTACTGACGACAAACGTGGTTGAGGGACTAATGTGTTTGTGAGAATTGCAGGATAACACAGGTACTGTCCCTCATTGATTCGATTTACCTACTAGAGATGACCCCTAAAAATGCGTGAAGACATTGAAGACAATGGTGGTTCGTGAAGACATTCACGATGAATATTATGACATGTGAAGATATTAACTTGAAGACTATTGAGTGTGAAGACATAGCTATTTCGTAGTTTCCTTTCTTCTTTATTGAGTCATAGGAACCACCGTACTATTAAGTGGGGCCCAAGTGAACAAAGTCAGAGTGACTGAAGTGATGCTCAACCAAATCCTATGTCTTCAAACGAAGACAGTGAGAGCAAATCTTATCCAAAGCTAGATGAGTCAGCTCTATTTGTAGAGGGATAAACTCAAGCAATATGATATAAACCCCATCTTGTTATCCTCGATGGAAACAATACAATACGTGCCTTGCAACCCTTTCTGTCACTGGGTAAGGACACCGCAAGATTGAACCCAAAGCTAAGCACTTCTCCCATGGCAACAAAGATCAATCTAGTAGGCCAAACCAAACTGATAATTCGAAGAGACTTGCAAAGATAACTCAATCATATATAAAAGATTCAGAGAAGATTCAAATATTATTCATAGATAAACTTGATCATAAACCCACAATTCATCGGATCTCGACAAACACACCACAAAAAGAGTTTACATCAAATAGATCTCCACAAGAGAGGGGGAGAACATTGTATTGAGATCCGAAAAGAGAGAAGAAGCCATCTAGCTAATAACTATGGACCCGTAGGCCTGTGGTAAACTACTCATAACTCATCGGAGGGGCAAGGATGTTGATGTAAAAGCCCTCCGTGGTTGATTCCCTCTCCGGCAGAACGTCGACAAAGGCTCCAAGATGGGATCTCGCGGATACAGAAGGTTACGGTTGTGGAAATTGTGTTTCATGGTGCTTCTGGATGTTTTCGGGGTACGTTGGTATATATAGGAGGAAGAAGTACGTCGGTGGCCGCCCGAGGGGACCACGAGACAGGGGGCGTGCCCTACAGGGGGGCGCGGCCACCTATTTCGTGGCTGCCTCGGCTGCTTCTTGACTTGCACTCCAAGTCCTTTGGATCATATTCGTTCCAAAAATCACGCTCTCGAAGGTTTTATTCCGTTTGGACTCCGTTTGATATTCCTTTTCTTCTAAATACTGAAATAGGCAAAAAAACAGCAATATGGGCTGGGCCTCCGGTTAGTAGGTTAGTCCCAAAAATGATATAAATGTGTAAAATAAAGCCCATAAACATCCAAAAGGGGTAATATAATTGCATGGAACAATAAAAAATTATAGATACGTTGGAGACGTATCAAGCATCCCCAAGCTTAATTCCTGCTCGTCCTTGAGTAGGTAAATGATAAAAAAAGAAATTTTTGATACAAAAGATACAAAAGATCCAAAAGATCCAAAAGATAGAAAATAAAAGTTCATATTGACATAAGAAATAGTAATACTTCAAGCATACTAATCAAAGCAATCATGTCTTCTCAGAATAACATGGCTAAAGAAAGTTATCCCTAGAAAATCATATAGTCTGGCTGTTGATCTATCTTCATCACACAATGTATTTAATCATGCACAACCCCGATGACAAGCGAAGCAATTGTTTCATACTTTAATAATCTCAAACTTTTTCAACTTTCACGCAATACATGAGCGTGAGCCATGGACATAGCACTATATGTGGAATAGAATGGTGGTTGTGGAGAAGACAAAAAGAGGAGAAGATAGTCTCACATCAACTAGGCGTATCAACGGGCTATGGAGATGCCCATTAATAGATATCAATGTGAGTGAGTAGGGATTGCCATGCAACAGATGCACTAGAGCTATAAATATATGAAAGCTCAACAAAAGAAACTAAGTGGGGGTGCATCCAACTTGCTTGCTCACGAAGACCTAGGGCACTTTTGAGAAAGCCCATCATTGGAATATACAAGCCAAGTTCTATAACTAAAAATTCCCACTAGTGTATGAAAGTGACAACATATGATACTCTCTATCATGAAGATCATGGTGCTATTTTGAAGCACAAGTGTGGAAAAAGAGATAGTAGCATTGTCCCTTCTCTCTTTTTCTCTCATTTTATTTTTCTTTCTTTTTCTTTTCCATTTTTTTCTTTTTTTTCTCTTTGGCCTTTCTCTTTTTTTCTTTTTGGCCTTTCTTTTTTTCTTTCTTTTTCTCTTTTTTTTGTCTTTTTGTAAAGTCCAAAGTCTCATCCCGACTTGTTGGGGAATCATAGTCTTCATCATCCTTCCCTCACTAGGACAATGCTCTAATAATGAAGATCATCACACTTTTATGGATTTTCAACTCAAAGCTAGAACAAGATATGACTATATGAATGCCTCCCACAGTGTACCAGGATATGCAATGAATCAAGAGCGACATGTATGAAAATTATGAAGTTGGCCTAGCCACAAATACGATGTCAACTACATGATCATGCAAAAAGCAATATGACAAAAGTAATGTGTGTCATATGAACGGAACGGTGGAAAGTTGCATGGCAATATATCTCGGAATGGCTATGGAAATGCCATAATAGGTAGGTATGGTGGCTGTTTTGAGGAAGGTAAATGGTGGGTATATGGTACCGGCGAAAGTTGCACGGTACAAGAGAGGCTAGCAATGATGGAAGGGTGAAAGGGTGCGTATAATCCATGGACTCAACAGTAATCAAAAGAACTCATATACTTGTTGCAAAAATTTAGAAGTCATCAAAAACCAAAGCACTACGCGCATGCTCCTAGGGGGGTAGATTGGTAGGAAAAGACCATCGCTCGTCCCCGACCGCCACTCATAAGGAAGACAATGAATAAATAAAATTGTGCTCCAACTTCATCACAAAGAGGTTCAGCATACGTGCATGCTACGGGAATCACAAACTTCAACACAAGCATTCTTTAAATCCATAATCACCCAACTATCATGACTTTAATATAACTACCTCCATATCTCAAGACAATTATCAAGCATCAAATTGATCATAGCATCCAATTCACTTTCTATGATAGTTTTTATTATACCCAACTTGGATGTTCATCATTCTAGGACCAACTTTATGATCATAGTAAATACCATGCAGTTATAAAAGACTCTCAAAATAATATAATTGAAGTATGAGAGACTAATAATTTCTTCCAAATTAAGACACCACTGTGCTCTAAAAGATATAAGTGAAGCACTAGAGCAAAAACTATTAAGATCAAAAGATATAAGTGAAGCACATAGAGTATTCTAGCAAATTCTAATCAAGTAGGCTTCTCCCAAAAGGTGTGTACAGCAAGGATGATTGTGGTAAACTAAAAAGCAAAGACTAATATAATACACGACGCTCCAAGCAAAACACATATCATGTGGCGAATAAAAATATAGCTCCAAGTAAAGTTACCAATGAACGAAGACGAAAGAGGGGATGCCTTCCTGGGGCATCCCCAAGCTTAGGCTTTTGGCTATCCTTGAATATCTTGGGGTGCCATAATCATCCCCAAGCTTAGGCTCTTGCCACCCTTTATTCCATAGTCCATAAAAGCTTTACCCAAAACTTGAAAACTTCACAACACAAAACTCAACAGGAAATCATATAAGCTCCGTTAGTGAAAGAAAACAAAACCACCACATAGGGTACTGTAATGAACTCATTCTTTATTTATTTTGGTGTTAAACCTACTGTATTCCAACTTCCATATGTTTTATAAAATAATTTACTAGCCATAGATGCATTGAAATAAGCAAACAATACACGAAAAAACAGAATCTGTCAAAAACGGAACAGTCTGTAGCAATCTGTAACTAACACAAACTTCTGGAACTCTAAAAAGCCTACCAAAATAGGAAGTTCTGAAAACTTTGTTTATTGAACAGCAGCAAAAAGAATCAATGCAAAAGCACGTTCCTGTGATTTAACAAAATTATATTCGTGTGCGCAAAGTTTCTGTTTTTCAGCAGAATCAAATCAACTATCATCGTAGGTTATCCTATAGGTTCTACTTGGCACAAACACTAATTAAAAGATAAAAACACATCTAAACAGAAGGTAGATGCAAGATTTATTACTAAACAGGAGCAAAAACAAAAAACATAAAGAAAATTGGGTTGCCTCCCAACTAGCGCTATCGTTTAACGCCCCTAGCTTGGCATAAAAGCAAAGATAGATCTAACGAGTGCAGTCTTTGGCACTAAATTCATAAGTAGCATGCATGATAGATTCATAAGGTAATTTGACTTTATTTCTTGGAAAGTGCTCCATGCCTTTCTTTAATGGAAATTGGAATCTAATATTCCCTTCCTTCATATCAATAATCACACCAATCGTTCTAAGGAAAGGCCCACCAAGAATAATAGGGCAAGAAAGATTGCAATCTATATAAAGAACGATAAAATCTACGGGCACCAAATTTCTATGTGCAATAATAAGAACATCATTGATTCTTCCCATTGGCTTTTTAATGGTGGGATCCGCAAGGTGCAAATTTAAAGAGCAATCATCAAGATCATGGAAACCTAGAATATCACATAAAGTTTCCAGAATCATGGAAACACTAGCACCCAAATCACACAAATAAAAACACTCATAATATTTAATTCTAATCTTTATAGTAGGTTCCCACTCATCATTAAGTTTTCTAGGTATAGAAACTTCCAAATTAAGTTTTTCATCATAAGATTGCATCAAGGCATCAACAATATGTTTGGTAAAAGCTTTGTTTTGACTATAAGCATGAGGAGAATTAACAACGGATTGCAACAAGGAAATACAACCTTTTAAAGAACAATTATCATAATCAAATTCCTTGAAATCCGAGATAGTAGGTTCAATATTATTAGAAGTTGAGGATTCTCCAATCTCACTTTTACCAAATTTTGCATCAAGATCTAAAGACTCCGAATTCTTGGGACGCCTTCTAGGCAAAGTTGATTCGTCATCAGTCCCATAATCATCAAAATTCATATTGCAAAACATAGATCTAATCGGAGACGCATCAATAACTTTAAGATCTTCATCATTATTTTCATGGAAACTAGAAGAACATGCTTTTATAAAGCTATCTTTTTAGCACGCAATCTAGCTGTTCTTTCTTTGCACTCGTCAATGGAGATTCTCATTACTTTGGTGTAAGTGCATCTAGCGCCCCTTAGTGATTTTGGAGTATTGAAGACTTATAGGTTAAGTAACTGATGCGTTTGTGAGTGTACACAGGTCTATAAGTCTATGAGGAGTTTGATATTTACACCAAAGTCGACCCCCAAAAATGAAGTTCTTCGACTGAAGACTTTGATATTCTGAAGACTTTCTGAAGACTTTGAAAGTGAAGAAATTGTTGTGACCTTGAAGACTTGATATTCATTCGAGGAATATGAAGCGTGAAGACTTTTGTTTTCGTAGTTTCATTTTCTTTCTTGAGTCATAGGAAACACCGTCTCGTTAAAGGGGTCGAGGAAATACTAAGGAAAAATTTCCATGTGATGCTCAACTCAAAATCCTACACCTACCAATCCTTCGAGTGAAGCCATTGAAATCTCATACAGCTTCAGTCAAGTTCTTCAAAGGATGAGACACAGTTCTTCCGTCATCGATGACTTTGCTCGATCGAGGAGTTAGGAATTCGCCAAAGCGAATTGCCTACACAATGGAGGAACATGATAGCCCTCAGAATTTGAGAGTCAATTTTCCGACCGCTGTCAAGTCAAGGCCGGCTGTCCCAAAATATCTTATCCACCAAACGATCATATCATTGAAGGGCATTTATGTCTTATCATGTCGGGCTGCTCCCTAGGCTATAAATAGCCACCCCCTACAACCACTAGCTGGTTGGCTGCTCCGAGAGAACTTGACACTTGTCATTTGAGAGCAACCCATCCTCCGAGGACTTTGAGCGAAAATCATCAAGTGAGGAAAATCCCAAAACCAAACCCCCACAAACCCAAAGTGATTGAGCATCACTGAAGAAATTGATCCTGCATGGATCCGACGCTTATTACCTTTGAAGACTATGCTTCTTCCAGAGGTTAGGCGTCAAGGTCTAGAGCATCCAAGAGGAATTGTGGATCGCCGAGTGACCAAGTCTGTGAAGGTTTGGAAGTCACCAAGACTTACCACGAGTGATTGGACGAGGCCCGGTGGTCTTAGTTCAAGGAGAATACGGTGAGGATCGGTGTCCCGAGTTGCGCTCGAGATCGTGTGTCCGGATCGTGTGTCCTCGAGTTTAAATACTCACCGCTCCAACCAGACGCATAACCGAGACAAAGCAGCTGAACTGGTTTACCAAATCATTGTCTTCACCAACTGCCTGGTTCTATTTCCTCAACTCATTCATTTCTCATTTATGTGTAGAATGTTGTTCATATCTGTGCTTGAAGACTTTGATCAAGACTTTCACAAATTCCTCGCCCAATTTCTTCACCGCTTTGTCTTCATCTTGTTATCCTGTTTTTACGCTTTCCGTACTCTGTTTTTAATCTTCATTTCATCATGCTGACTATGTGTGTATCCTGTTATGTTTACTCCTGAGTACATATTCTGCTGCAAGTAGTTCTTCGCTAAGGAATTTCCTCACTAGCAAATTCCTCAATGAAGAATTCATAAAAATCGCCTATTCACCCCCCCTCTAGTCGATATAACACACTTTCAATTGGTATCAGAGCAAGGTACTCCCTTGTTCTGTGTGATTTTGGTTTAACTGCCTGGAGTTTAGTTATGTCGACCGCAGGTATGATCAAGGTCTCGGCTGGGTGTCCTACCTTTGATGGAACAGACTACCCTACTGGAAGAACAAGATGCGAATGCATCTTGAGGGAATTGAAAATGATCTCTGGTATGTTGTGGAAAATGGTGTCCCCTCTGTCACTGAAACACTGACCGCTACCAATGTGAAGAGATTCAAACAACTCGACTCTCAAGCTTAAGAATATCATCTGTGGCCATCCGAGCAAAGGACAAGATGGAAGAGTGAGTGCTTTGGAAACCGCTAAGCTTATCCGGGATTGGCTGTCCAAAGTAAATGAAGGAGTCTCAACTCAGCGTGACTCTCGAGTCGATGTTCTTCGGAATCTCTTCAACCGCTTCAAAAGACTCAACAACGAAAATGTCCAACAAACCTTTGATCGCTTCATCGACATCTCAAATGAGCTTCAAGCCCCGGTGCCACCGACATCATCGACCATGAAGTTGTGAAGAAACCGCTAAGATCGCTGATTCCTCATTTGATACTCTAGGACCGATGATACAAGAACGTCTTGACTACAAGTCGCTTGATCCTGCTGATATCCTCGAAAGGCTTAACACTCACGAAGTTCCAAATTGCTGAAAAGACAGATCTCTATGGTTCAAACTATGGCAAACCACGTGCCTCAAGGCTAAGGTTGTGTCTCGACTCAATGTGAGGATTCGGTAGTAGCCTTGGTGATCCTCAAGAATCGAGCCAGATCTAGCTCGCTTGAAGAAATTCCAAAGTTCACAAGACGTGGTCGCTGGAAAACCCTCAAGAGGAAATGATTCTTCATCCAAAGGACTACAAGAGAAGACTTTGCCACAAATGCAAGAAGCCTGGTCACTATATTCAAGATTGTCCTCGGGGGAAAAGGAAATGAAGAAGAAGAAATACAAGGATTACAGCTCGATGATATGAAGAAGAAGAAGAAATTGTCAAAATCTTCGCCATCAAAACCCTCAAAGTCTTCATCTCACAAGAAGGGCAGCTCCAAGAAAGCTCTGCATTCATTGGCAAGGAAATGGACTCAAGCTGAATCTGAGGAAAATGATGAAGAGGAGGAGTCTCAAGAATCTGAGTCCGTGTGGCGAGTCCGCCGTTACTCTTGCTTTCGTCAAGAAGTCCATCTTCAACATCAAGAAACCGACTCCACCGACAAGCCCGATGAAGATAATGATGGCTACGCCCCACCTATTGCTTCATGGCAAAAGGAGCTAAGGTACTCAAATACAACTCCTCTGATTCTAGTGAAAATGAATCTGATGAGGATCTTAATCCTAGCTACTCTAAACTTGCTAAACTTGCTGTGAAACAACAACGGGGTCTTGAAAAGGTTCAAAAGATGCTAGATAAAAGTGATGATATGTTGGGTGAAGAAATGGATCGCACTAAAGCCTTGACTGAAAATCTTCAGAGACTTCAGTCTAGGTATGATAATCTTCAAGGTCATCATAACTCTCTCTTGTCTGATCATGAGAAACTTTCATATGAATTTCTTCAAGAAAAGCAAGATCATGAGAAGCTTTCTTGAAGCTCTTCAAAGAAAGGAAGATCTTGAAAAGCTAAGAGTGTGTTATGAAGATCTTCGTATGAACGCGATTCATTACTAGCTCAACAAATCAGCACTTCTCGTGAAGAATTTGTTCCTCCATGCTTAAAGTGCATTGAACGTGAATCGCTAATTCTTCACCAATGTTCAAATGCTTCAACTGTTACAAATTCTTCATCTGCCTCTGCTATCACTAATTCTCATCCGAGGACATTGCTAGTATCACCGACAATGCAGGTTGAAGGAATTGTACATGACAGTATGTACAAAAGCCTCAAAGGGCATCAAACACTTTGTGATGTGCTCAAAAAGCAGATCCTCAACAGAAACCCTAGGAAAGAGGGTATTGCCTTTGAGAGGAAACTCAATGCCGATGGAACATATTGGAAGCCTGAGTAGTACCCCAAAACCTCATGGGTTGCTGCAAAGGGACCTCCAGTTGATCCATCTAACTTATCTGGCTTTACATGTGAATCTCCTCATTCTTCTGATGAGTCATTTGACTCCAACTATAAATGTTCAAAAATCAGAATGGTGAAGTATTTGCTAGATATGTTGGCACTAACTGCAGGAACGGTTCCCCTATGAAGAAAATCTGGGTTCTCAAAAGCTGTGTTGAAAGTCTTCAGCTGAATGTCCTCATGACACCACTTGTGAAGAACAGGAACCCCAGATCAAATTCTTCATATGGACCAAACTCTTCATATGGATCCAAGTCCTCATATGGACCAAATTCTTCACGAGGATCTAATTCCTCAACTGGATCAAAGTCCTCATATGATTATCTTCGTGCTAACAAATCTGTCTCGCAGGGTAGAGCTAAGGGCTATGAATATGTGCATTATTCTTCAAACCATTATGTTCATAAGTCCTCGAAGAATTAATCTGCTTATTCATATGCTTACCCTAACCTCTCCTATGCTAAGCGAAATGGTTTGGCATCTTTGCCACCTTTCTCACATGGTGCTCGCAGGATGATGAACTCTTTGCCACCCCTCCAGATGTGGGTGGTGAAGAAAAGAACTAATCTCTTCTGCAGGGTCAGTCTCCGACGTGCTCTAACGTCTCAAGAATTTGTCGGGACCCGACAAAATGCTCGAAAGGACGCAGCGAATCATGATGAAATGAACCTTCATTTCACACGCCCTCATACCGCTATAATCACATCGCTTGATGAAATTCATCTGATGAACTTGATATCTTCACTGATGAAGCATATGAGATTGTAAGCTACACTAATTCATCTGCAGGGTGATCAACCCAAAACCACTGAATGGGTCCTCGGTAGTGGATGTACAAATCACATGACTAGTGACAAGAATCTATTGATGGATGCTCCTTATCACCGCCACCTCTGAAGCATATCATCTTTGCCGACAAAGGCAAAAGTCGTATTGGGTCTTGGTAAGGTTGCTATCTCTAAGGATAAGCACATGGAAAAAGTCATGCTTGTTGAGTCCTTAGGATACAATCTCATGTCGATCCTCAATGCTTTGTGATCTTGATATGGTTGTTGTCTTTGGCAAATATCGCTGTGTTGTGATTATGGAAGTCGACAATTCCAAAGTATTCAAGGCTTTAGGAGAGGAGATCAGATATTGTTGATTTTTCTACAGACCACAACCAGCTGTGTGTCTACTTGCAAAAGCTTCGTATATGGCTATGGCATCGACGACTTGGTCATGCAGCATGAGGAATTTGAACACGCTATGAAGAAGAAGCATGTCATTGGCATTGAGAATGTCAAATTCTCAAGGATCACTTACGCGAGCATGTGAAGCCGAAAATGACCAAGGCCAAGCATCCAAATAAGACTATCATGACCACTACCCGTCCATTCAATTGCTTCACATGGACCTCTTCGACCTAATCATTATTCAGCAAATACTAATGATGCATCTCTATATGGTTTTGTCATTGTTGATGATTATTCTCGATATACATGGGTACACATTGTTACTTACAAACATGAAGTGCGTGAAGTCTTCAAACGATTTTCCTTGAGGGCTTCAACCAACTTTGGTGTGAAGATCAAGCATATCGAAGTGACAATGGAACCGAGTTCAAGAATTCTGGTCTTGATGCCTATCTTGATGAACTTGGTATTACTCATGAATTATCTGCTCCTTATACTCCTCAGCAGAATGGCGTCGTGGAGCGCAAGAACAGAACTCTTGTTGAAATGGCACGCACTATGCTTGATGAATACAAAACGCCTCAGCGTTTTTGGATTGATGCAATTGATACTGCATGTCACATCATCAACAGAGTATATCTTCACAAATTCTTCAAGAAGACTGCCTATGAACTCCTCACTGACAAGAAACCCAATGTGAGTTATTTCAAAGTCTTCGGTGCTAAATGTTGGATTAGAGATCCTCACCACAACTCTAAATTTGCACCGAAAGCACATGAAGGTTTTATGCTTGGTTACGGAAAGGACTCGCACACCTACAGAGTCTTCAACATTGTTCTTCACAAGATTGTTGACACTATAGATGTGCGGTTCGATGAAACTAATGGCTCGCAAAGAGAGCACCTACCTTCTGTGTTAGATGAACCAGCACCTGAGGATGCTATCAAGCTCAAGGAAACTGAGGATGTCATTCCTATTGAAGAATCATCAAGAATTCATTCCTGTTCATGAAGAACGTCGAGCTGATGCACCTAAAGAACATGATGAGGAAAATGGTGCTGAAGAAAATGCTGACCAAAATCCTCAGCGACAACCAACTCATCCACGCGTTGCAAGTGGAGAAGATCATCGATGACATTAGCGCACCAGGTCCTCTCACACGCTCAAAAGCCTCACACTTATCTAACTTTTGTGGGCACTATGCTTTTGTCTCTATCTCAGAGCCCACTAAGGTAGATGAAGCATTTCGAGCCGGAGGATTCAGGCTATGCAAGAAGAATTACATCAGCTCGAGTTGAACAATGTCCGGAATTGGTCAATCGCCTGATCCTCGCAAACATAATGTCATTGCCACAAAGTGGATCTACCGCAACAAGCAAGATGAAAATGGCCTTGTGGTGAGGAATAAGGCACGACTAGTAGCTCAAGGCTACACACAGTTGAAGGAATTGATTTCGATGAAACTTTTGCACTGTTGCTAGACTTGAGGCTATTCGTGATTTTACTTGCCTATGCTAACCATCATGATATCATCTTATATCAAATGGATGTGAAAAGTGCATTCCTCAATGGTAAGCTTGAGGAAGAAGTATATGTTGCTCAACCCCCAGGTTTTGAAGATCCCAAGAATCCTGACAAAGTCTTCAGACACAATAAGGCCCTCTATGGCCTCAAGCAAGCCTCTCGGGCGTGGTATGATACATTGAAGGAATTCTTCGTGAAGAATGGCTTGACACCCGGTTCACTCGACCCTACTCTATTTACTAAATCATATGATGGTGAACTGTTTGTGTGCCAAATATATGTTGATGATATTATCTTTGGCTGTACTAACCAACGATACAGTGATGAATTTGCCTACATGAAGAGTGAAGAATATCAAATTTCTATGATGGGAGAGTTGAAATTCTTCTTAGGTCTTCAAATTCGTCAGCAGCGCAATGGCATATTCATATCTCAGGAGAAATGTGTACTGAGGAAATTGGGCATGCAAGATTGCAAAGGCGTCAAAATTCCTATGCCCACAAATGGCCATCTATGCACTGATGAAAATGGTATTGACTTCGATCACAAGGTATACCGCTCCATGATTGGTTCTTTATTGTACTTATGTGCGTCTAGGCCAGATATAATGCTTAGTGTTTGCATGTGTGCCCGATTTCAAGCTGCACCGAAGGAATCACAGTCTAGGCCAGATATAATGCTTAGTGTTTGCATGTGTGCCCGATTTCAAGCTGCACCGAAGGAATCACACCATAAGGCTGTGAAGCATATTCTTCGATATCTAGCTCACACTCCAACACTAGGATTATGGTACCCCAAGGGCTATGCTTTTGATCTCATTGATATTCGACTCGACTATGCCGGTGATCGTGGGACCGCAAGTCAACATCCGCACTTGTCATTTCCTCGACGATCTTTGGTCCGTTGGTCCTCAAGAAACAGAATCGTATCACCGCTCTCTGCTGAAGTTGAATACATTGCTGCTGGCTCATGTTGTGCTCAACTGCTTTGGATGAAACAAACCTCAAGGACTATGGCGCTAACGTGAAGAATGTGCCTCTCCTCTGCGACAATGAGAGTGCCATCAAGATTGCTCACAACCCAGCTTCAGACTCAAGACTAAGCACATCCAGATTTGTCATCATTTTCTTCGTGATCATGTGTTGAAGGGCGATATCTCCATCGAGCATGTGAAGACTGAAGAACAGCTAGCTGATATCTTCACTAAGCCCTTGGATGAGAAGAGATTTAGCAAGTTGCAGTGTGAGCTAAATATCTTAGAATCTTCGAATGTTCTTTGAAAAGGACACACATCCTAACCCTTATGCATAATTGATGACTTAGATGTGCAACACATGAAGAAACGTTTTTCTTCAATCAATGAAGAATAACATTCTGAGTGTGAAGAAATTAATGAAGAATTTGATTCTCAGAACCCTATGACAATTGTACGTGGTGTCTGAAATCATCATTCTTATACGGTGGGCTACGCCACCACAAAAGTTGAAAATCTTCAATTTGAGTTTTTCTTCATTTTTGAAATTCCTCAGGTTTTCAAATTCTTCAACTTTGCAAAATCTTCAATGTTTCCGTTGTTTTTCTTCATTGGCTATATATATATATATGAGTTTATGTCCTCTACAGCATTCACTTATTGCTATTTCTTCATGTTGCGATTTCTGCTAAGTGAATGTGATCGGACCCTTCCCCCTCTATGCTATACTCAATCCAATCTATTCACAAATTCTTCATGTGCGTTCTGATTGACACTCGTTCAAAGTCTTCACTATGTCCTTGACAGCTGAAGAAATTGCGAACGAAATTTTTAAACAAACCTTATCCAGATTTTCGGTTTTACCGCTCAAACCGTTCCGCATCCCGCGATGCATTAGTTTAATCACCCACGATCTTACACAATCTCATCTGCACAGTACGTGGGTGACACATGTCACGTGAAGAAGAAAGGGCAGGGCATGTTCGTCCCAAAATCTTCGGCGAACAGTTTTCACAAGGGCTATAAATACCCTCTCCCTTCCTTACTTCATTTACTCTACTCGGTCATTGCTCTCGCCGAGCTCTCCTCAAACCCTAGCGCCACCGCTCCATCGCCGCCGGTGAGGAAGAGCTTCACCGCTTCAACCTCATCGCTGTCAGATTGCGCGCCCGCCATGAAATCTTCACTCCGCCGCCAGATTCGCTCTCCCTCTGCCAAGATAGGGCGTGGGAGATCTAACGTGATTTAACTTCACTACGCTTCATCTCTGCTCGTCGTGTTCTTCAGTTCGTAATTAAAAGTCACTTTTATTACTCGCGTGATTCTCAAATCTTTCGAAAATCTTCAAAGGTGTTTTTGTTCTTCAAATCTTCACATATGAACACCGACACATCAGATGCTCTTGATTTATCTCTCTAAGCATTCATTTCTTCAAGATTCCTCAATTGTGCGGATTTAAATCTGTACAACTCTGGAACCTGAGACAAAACGCTTAGTGAAATTCCTCAAGGTTCAACTGGTCAAATTCCTCAAAACTTGTTCCTTTTTGAAAAATCGTCTAAGAACGCATATGACCTCTCCAAATTCCTCGCACCTACACTCTGTTCACAGGTACTCATGTCCGCTGCTGAATCACTATTGTTCAAATTGCAGCGTTCCTCGAAGAAAAACTGCATACTTCTTCAGAGTGCTCTATTGTTCAAATTCCTCATCTGAAGAAAATGGCAGAAGGCAAGAGACCGCAGAAGGGAGGAAAGAAACCGGAGGTCATGACTACCTTTGAGATTCCCGATGAAATATACAAAGATTATCAGACACTGATGAAGCCAAGTTTGGCAAGGAGACTAAAAATCAGCGCAAAGTGCGCATACAGAGGATAGAACGAAGATGGGCACGAGAATGGAGGGAATATCGCTATGTTACTCCCAAGTACATGAGGAAATTCGCCTTAAACCCTCCATGCCCAAGAGCTCCATTGGCACCTGGCCAAGTCACGATCCCACCAAAGATCAAGCGTGGTGAAGACTTTCCTGAAGAATGGTCCACGCGCCAAGCCAAACTGGCAAGACAGGCCAAGGAGGCAGTGAGGAAATTCAATGAGGATTCTGCTGCTGCTGCTGCCGCCGAGCCCTCGGTCAAGCCGAGGAAATCAACGCCGAAGAAGCCTGCTTGCAAGCCAAGTGCTTCACCATCAGCGCCCTCACGGCCCAGTTCCTCAGCCGCGCCCTCACGGCAAATTCCTCAGACTGCTGCTGCTCACTCGAAATCCTCAATAGCTCCCTCCAAGTCCTCAACTCCTGTGCATCCGCTACATGTCAAAGGACTCGTGGTTTCTCAATTGCTTCGTGTCTCAAGAAGTTCTTCACCGCACCAATGTCCTCATCAGCCCCACTCTGCTGAAGACAAAGCAACAATGGACGCGGTCCTCGCCAAGTCCAAAGAAGAAACAGGTTGCATTCAACGCATTCTCGATGATGAAGCTTCGAGGAAGAACTTGCGAAATCATCGAGACAGATCGACCAAGGCCGCTAGAGCCAAAAGAACAAATGTGCCTCTACTTTTGATCCAAGAAGATCCTTGACTTCATCGACCTATGGCATCGATCCAAACACTCCCATACCGGATCTACCACTGACTCCTGGTCAAAGTCATATGCTGAACCATTTCATCGCTGAAGAGAAATGGAAATTTGAAAAGGCTCGTGAGATTAAGAGAGCACAAGCCAGAAAGGAGAATCTTCTGAGGAAGAACATTGTCAACTTGACTCTCAAGAACTTCTCAAGGCTCAATCTGAAATCCAAGCCTCAAAGAAGGATTTCGATGCTTATAATGCTGATTGGCAAGGAGCCAAGGTGAGATTCACAATTTGACGAAGAAAATGACAACTGCTGCAGCCCCATCGCAACAAGAAAATCCTCAGTCAAGACTCGCTCAGCTCGCTGAAGAACACGCCAAGATCGCTGATGACTTTCAGCGGCCGATGAGAACACAAGTTCTGGGCTGATGACTCCATTCCAGCCACCAAGAAATTCCTGTGGCATCCACTAGTGGTGCGCCTGAAGAAACTGTACCACAATCCTCAGCTCCTCCTGCACCAACACCAACTCCAATTCTTCCTTCTGCTTATGAAGTGAAGAAGACAAAGGCTGCAGAACGAGCTGCAGTGAAGAAGAGGAAGGCATCGATATGGCCAAATTCTTCGCCGCGAAGAAAATGAAGCCAATGACCAGCTCGCTTGAAAATCCTATTGATGCCATTCCCATTTCCTCCATGTCATCTAAGGAAATTGTTCCTTATGGAGAAGATTACACGATCCCAAGCGGATCTGATGAAGAAAATCAATCTGTTGCTACCTCAGAACAGCTTGATGAAGAAATTGAAGTGGAAGCATTCCCTTCACCGCCAGTTGTTTCCTCACCCGTGCCTTAGTTCACAGCTGAAGAGGCTGGTATTGAGGAAATTGAAAAAGAAGATGAAGACGTGGATATTGGGTGCACTACACCAGTGATGAACGATGACTTTTGGGAAAGTCAGCATCCCAATACTCCTCTCTTCACTCCGATTCTACAAGTTCCTCAGTCCCCAGCTACAACTGTTCAATTGGGCTCTGAAGAAACTCATCCCACATTGTCTGTCAATGAAGAAATTCCAGCCGCTAGTGCTGAAGAACCCACTGCTGATCCCCAAGCTGCACAAGAAGAGGAACTAGAAATTCCTCAGCCTGAAGAACCTGAGATCGCGATTCCTGAGGTTGTGCTGCAAATCACAGACATTCCTCTGCCCAAACCGAAGAATCCGTTCTCTAGCAAGCAAAAATTCAAGGCTGAAGACTTCTTTTCCGAGCATGTGTTCTTCACTGCTTATAATCCATATGACTCTGCTCGCATGAGGAAAAGACGCTTCTGGACTCCAACACAAGCCAACTTCTATTCCTCAGTGCTATTTGACAAGGACAAGATCTTCAACCATGAGCATATTCCTCATGTGGATATGGAATCACTGCCGTGCTTCGAGCTAGTACTCCGAGTTATTCATGATGCATGGCTACTGAATTTCTGCACTGATATCTGTGACTGGAATGAAGAACTCATTCTTCAGTTCTATGCCACCCTGCACATCACCGGAGATGCTAAAGATATCAATTCATGGGTGCTGGATTGGATGACGAGAATACTCACTACAAGGCACCAAAGAACTGAATTGCTTCGTGTCCTTCCTCTTGATCCTCCCCATGAAACGCACGTTGCATCTACAATGACCATAATTTTCGATCACTTTATGCAAGTGCTCATGAAGCCGCTGAAGCCGTGACAGGCCCTCGAACCAAATTCCTCGTCAAGGAATTATCAGATGTGCCTCGGACTGTCTATAGAATCTTGACGAAGACAATGAGTCCCATCAAAGGCCACGACTCAAACGAAGAAGATGTCGCTGGCATCATGAAGAACATGCTTTTCAATATCATTCATGGCGTTCTCGCAATTTCCATGATTTCTTCATGAGGACTCGCCAATGTTGCAATGTCACCTTTTGAGCTGAAGCCATATGCGCCTTTGGATTATGAGATTCATAAGGGCAAGATCTTCACTCGAACTACAAGGCGACACTCAACCATGGCAGCTACTTGCCGCCCATTGAAGTCCTCAAGCGACCGGTTTCATCATCCGATGACAAGGGCAAGGCAGCAGTGTGATTGATGAAGGCACTCGTACATTGATGGTCAATTTCGCAAGGCTGCATCTTACTCCACCAATGACGATTCTGCAACGCATGACACTACCGCAAATACCTCACCAAGCAAAAGCCTCAAGCAACAAACCACTGGTGATGACCGATCGTGAGTTACTCCTCGCCTTCATCAAGGTTGAACGCAATCAGAAATGGGTGAAGCGTCAATTTGCAGCAATTCTTCACAACATGACCTCAACGCATAATGCAGTGAAGAAAAATCAGTATTACCTTCATGAAACCCTCAACCGCACTTGGGCTGTTCTTAATCATGTATATTCCGCGGGAGAATTGAAGATTATGGGTCTCCAGGAAGCATTTGACTGGCCTGCACCACCTCCGAAGAAATTCAAGAGAGTCAAAGTTCCTGATCTGGTGGCCAGCTCTTATTCTTCATCGCGTGAAACTGATGAACATGAAGATTTGGGCGACATCTGCGGCAGGCCCTACTTCAACAACCAACCCCGATAATGTCGGGCGCCTCCCTCGACTTGAAAATCTTCGAGCGTTAGTCCTCGCCGATCCTTTTGGTCATTTGATGACAAAGGGGAGAAATCTGAGAGTTAGTCTTCAAGCCGGTTTATATTATGGCGTTTTTTAAGTTACAACTCTCGTTCTTCCGAAACTTTTATTGGATCGAGTTGTAATCTTAAATCCGATGGTGCCTTGATACTCTTGGTCGTGCTTTGATACGTTTGATGCTCTGATGCTTTTGATGCACTGAGCTCTGAAAAAAACTTTTGATGTGATATTTGAGCTCTGATACTTTTGATGTGATATTCTGCATGCTTATTCCTAGTCAATATTATTGCACGCATGCTGAATCTCATCAGGCACCATATTTCATCAAGCATTTCAAATTCTTCATATTATAAATCAAATGCGTGCATGAATTACAAGATATAGGGGGAGATCTCCATGATTCAATTCTTCAAATGTGCATTGCCTCAAAAGCAAATTCCTCACTATGCACATATTCAGGGGGAGTTCTTCTATATCTTGCAATCAAATTCCTCAATATCAGTATTTACACTCCATATGTTTATCCCCGTTGAAAACTTAACCTATGTTGTCATCAATCACCAAAAAGGGGGAGATTGTAAGTGCATCTAGTGCCCCTTAGTGATTTTGGTGTATTGAAGACTTATAGGTTAAGTAACTGATGCGTTTGTGAGTGTACACAGGTCTATAAGTCTATGAGGAGTTTGATATTTACAGAGAAAGTCGACCCTAAAAATGAAGTTCTTCGATCAAGACTTTGATATTCTCAAGACTTTCAAGACTTTGAAAGTGAAGAAATTGGTGTGACCTTGAAGACTTGATATTCATTCGAGGAATATGAAGCGTGAAGACTTTTGTTTTCGTAGTTTCATTTTCTCTTTCTTGAGTCATAGGAAACACCGCATCGTTAAAGGGGTCGAGGAAATACTAAGGAAAAATTTCCATGTGATGCTCAACTCAAAATCCTACACCTACCAATCCCTTCAAGTGAAGCCATTGGAAATCTCATATAGTTCACAAGTTCTTCAAAGGATGAGACACAGTTCTTCCGTTATCGATGACTTTGCTCGAGTGAGGAGTTAGGAATTCGCCAGTCGAATTGCCTACACAAAGGAGGAACATGATAGCCCCGAGGAATTTGAGAGTCAAATTTCCGACCGTTCTTTGTCTTCTTGTGGCTGTCCCAAAATATCTTATCCACCTAACGATCATATCATTGAAGGGCATTTATGTCTTATCATGTCGGTCTGCTCCCTAGGCTATAAATAGCCGCCAGCTACAACCACTAGCTGGTTGGCTGCTCCGAGAGAACTTGACACTTGTCATTTGAGAGCAACCCATCCTTCGAGGACTTTGAGCGAAAATCATCAAGTGAGGAAAATCCCAAAACCAAACCCCCACAAACCCAAAGTGATTGAGCATCACTGAAGAAATTGATCCTGCGTGGATCCGACGCTTATTACCTTTGAAGACTGTGCTTCTTCCAGACGGTTAGTCGTCAAGGTCTAGAGCATCCAAGAGGAATTGTGGATCGCCGAGTGACCAAGTCTGTGAAGGTTTGAAGTCACCAAGACTTACCACGAGTGATTGGACGAGGCCTGCGTGGTCTTAGTTCAAGGAGAATACGGTGAGGACTGGGTGTCCCGAGTTGCGCTTAGAGACGGGTGTCCGGACTGTGTGTCCTTGAGTTTAAATACTCACCGCTCCAACCAGACGCATAACCGAGACAACAGCTTGAACTGGTTTACCAAATCATTGTCTTCGCCAACCGCTCGGTTCTATTTCCTCAACTCATTCATTTCCTCATTTCGTGTTGAATGTTGTTCATATCTCGTGCTTGAAGACTTTGATCAAGACTTTCACAAATTCCTCGCTCAATTTCTTCACCGCTTTGTCTTCATCTTGTTATCCTGTGTTTACGCTTTCCGTACTCTGTTTTTAGTCTTCATTTCATCATGCTGACTATGTGTGTATCCTGTTATGTTTACTCCTGAGTACATATTCCGCTGCAAGTAGTTCTTCGCTAAGGAATTTCCTCACCAGCAAATTCCTCAATGAAGAATTCATAAAAATCGCCTATTCACCCCCCCTCTAGTCGATATAACGCACTTTCATTTGGAAGACTCATTGATATCATGCTTGGGAGGAGAAGATCTAATTTTAAGAGAATCAACATCAAGCGAAAGTATATCAACGTTCCTAGCCAAATCATCAACTTTGAGAAATTTTTCTTCAAGCAAAGAATTAAAATTCTTTTGAGAAATCATAAATTCTTTCACACTATTCTCAAAATTAGAGGGCATCTTATTAAAATTACCATAAGAATTATTGTAGGAATTTCCATAATTATTAGAGGAATTACTAAGGAACGGTCTAGCATTAAAGTTTCCTCTATAAGCGTTGTTTCCAAAACTATTCCTACAAACAAAATTCACATCCATAGATTCGTTGTTATTCTCGATCAAAGAAGACAAAGGCATATCATTGGGATCAAGAGGAGTATTTTTAGTAGCAAAGATCTTCATAAGTTCATCCATCTTTCCACTCAAAACATTGATTTCTTCTATAGCATGCACTTTTTTACTAGAAGATATTTCGGTGTGCCATTGAGAATAATTAGCCATAATATTATCAAGAAGTTTTGTAGCATCTCCTAATGCGATTTCCATGAACGTGCCTCCCGCGGCCAAATCTAAGAGATTTCTAGAAGCAAAGTTCAAACCGGCATAAAAATTTTGTATGGTCATCCACAAATTCACACCATGAGTAGGGCAATTGCGAAGCATCAATTTCATTCTTTCCCAAGATTGGGAAACATGCTCATGATCAAGTTGTTTAAAATTCATAATATCGTTCCTAAGAGTGATGATCTTAGCGGGAGGAAAATACTTAGTGATAAAAGCATCTTTGCACTTGTTCCAAAAATCAATACTATTTTTAGGCAAACACAAAAACCAAACTTTAGCACAATCTCTAAGTGAAAACGGAAATAACTTCAATTTGACAATATTGTTATCCGTATCTTTCTTATTTTGCATATCACACAAATCAACAAAATTGTTTAGATGAGTAGCGGCATCTTCACTAGGAAGGCCGGCGAATTGATCTTTCATAACAAGATTCAGCAAAACAGTATTGATTTCACAAGACTCAGCATCATTAAGAGGAGCAATCGGAGTACTAAGGAAAACATTATTATTGGTACTCGAGAAATCACACAATTTGGTATTATCTTTCACCATGGCAACAAGTAATCCAACACACAAGCAAACAGAAATAGGCAAGCGAAGAAGAGGGGAGGAGATTGGGAAAGAGAGGGTGAATAAAATGGCAAGGGTGAAGTTGGGGAGAGGAAAACTTGAGGCAAATGGCAAATAATGTAAATGCAAGGGAGATGGGTTTGTGATGGGTACTTGGTATGTCTTGACTTGAGCGAAGACCTCCCCGGCAACGGCGCCAGAAATCCTTCTTGCTACGTCTTGAGCTTGCGTTGGTTTTCCTCGAAGAGGAGCGGGTGATGCAGCAATAGTAGCGTAAGTATTTCCACGAGTTTTGAGAACCAAGGTATCAATCCAAAGAGGAGGCTCCTCAAAAGTCCTGTGCACCTACACAAACAAACCGAGAACTCAAGAACCAACGCAATAAAGGGGTTGTCACTCCCTTCACGGCCACTTGCAAAAGTGAGATGTAATAAAGATAGTATGATAAGATAAATATATTTTTG
This sequence comes from Aegilops speltoides, assembly GCA_021437245.1. Lineage (NCBI taxonomy): Eukaryota > Viridiplantae > Streptophyta > Magnoliopsida > Poales > Poaceae > Aegilops > Aegilops speltoides. Next base: position 221,322,285 of record CM038142.1, on the reverse strand, counting down.
GTATTTTATAATATAGATGCAAAAAGTAAAGATGCAAATAAAAGTAGATTGAAAGCAAATATGATAAGAGATAGACCCGGGAGCCATAGATTTCACTAGAGGCTTCTCTCAAGATAGCATAAGTATTACCGTGGGTGAACATATTACTGTTGAGCAATTGATAGAAAAGCGCATAGTTATGAGATTATCTAGGCATGATCATGTATATAGGCATCACGTCCATAACAAGTAGACCGACTCCTGCCTGCATCTACTACTATTACTCCACACATCGACCGAATCCTGCCTGCATCTAGAGTATTAAGTTCATAAGAATAGAGTAACACATTAAGCAAGATGACATGATGTAGAGGGATAAACTCAAGCAATATGACATAAACCCCATCTTGTTATCCTCGATGCCTTGCAACCCTTTCTGTCACTGGGTAAGGACACCGCAAGATTGAACCCAAAGATAAGCACTTCTCCCATGGCAAGAAAGAGCAATCTAGTAGGCCAAACCAAACTGATAATTCAAAGAGACTTGCAAAGATAACTCAATCATACATAAAAGAATTCAGAGAAGATTCAAATATTATTCATAGGTAAACTTGATCATAAACTCACAATTCATCGGATCTCGACAAACACACCGCAAAAAGAGTTTACATCGAATAGATCTCCACAAGAGAGGGGGAGAACATTGTATTGAGATCCAAAAAGAGAGAAGAAGCCATCTAGCTAATAACTATGGACCCATAGGCCTGTGGCAAACTACTCACAACTCATCGGAGGGGCAAGGATGTTGATGTAGAAGCCCTCCATGGTCGATTCCCCCTCCGGCAGAACGTCGGCGAAGGCTCCAAGATGGGATCTCGCAGATACAGAGAGTTACGATGGTGGAAATTGTGTTTCGTGGTGCTCCTGGATCTTTTCAGGGTACGTAGGTATATATAGGAGGAAGAAGTACGTTGGTGGCCGCCCGAGGGGCCCATGAGACAGGGGGCGCGCCCTACAGGGGGGGGCCTCCTATCTCGTGGCTGCCTCGGCTGCTTCTTGACTTGCACTCCAAGTCCTCTGGATCACGTTCGTTCCAAAAATCACGCTCCCGAAGGTTTCATTCCGTTTGGACTCCATTTGATATTCCTTTTCTTCAAATAATCAAATAGGCAAAAAACAGCAATATGGGTTGGGCCTCCGGTTAGTAGGTTAGTCCCAAAAAATGATATAAATGTGTAAAATAAAGCCCATAAACATCCAAAAGGGGTAATATAATAGCATGGAACAATCAAAAATTATAGATACGTTGGAGACGTATCAAGCGCTGGCAGCACCGTGAGATCAAATAAAGAAGAAAATGTGGCGATTAGTGTAGAACCTCTTTAGTGGTGCCGATTAAGCCTCAGCTTCATCCGAGGAAATAGTGATGATGCTGCTCTTCTAGTGGTGCAGGTGAAGACGACGGTGTGGGAATGGAGGTGGCACGAAAGACGAGGGGAACATCGGGGCAGCTCCTTGGAGGTGGAGGAAGTGGTGGCTGAACCGGCGGGACGGTAAGATCAACGATGGATCCTCATCCGATGCGGTGGATGAGGGACGTCGAGGTGTTGCTATGGATGACGTCGTCGGGGAAGAGGCTCCGGCTGGGTGGCGGATGAAGGAGGGTGTGGGGCTTCGCGGGTTTGCAAGGCCTCGGTGTATGTATGGGTGGGTGGATGGGATGGGAGGGGGAACCGTGGCTAAGGGGTGCACTCGTCCAAAATGTGGGGTAAGTTATGAAAGTACCCCCACCAATTTGAGCTAGGCGGTTCTTTTGGTTCAGGGGTATCATGGGCGTTTCGCGTGTCGGGATTTAACAGGAGGTGGGAGTTTTCATGTGCGTTGTAATTTTGGGATAGCAAGGCGCGGGTTGAGATGGAGAGAATTTTCAGAGCACAACGAGACAAAGATATATGTTAAATATTTTGGGGTAACAAGGCGTGGGTTGAAGAGGCGGGAGTTTCGCAGCCCGATAGACAAAGATGATATCTTGAAATTTTGGCATAATAATGCGCGGCTTGAAATTTTGGGAGAACAAGCTTAACGTGTACAACAAAAAAAAGACAATTCACACCTCATCACTAGAGAGTGCCATGTCCCGTTTTACTATATTACTAGAAATGCATTCACATACAACAACAAAAAACTAAAAAAAATCAGGACAACAAACATAACGTGTACAGTACGAAATCAATTTGCACTTCCCTCAACAATAAAAAAAGAATTCGTGTTGTCTGGCATATGGACTAAATTTGAGTACATTTTCCCTGTTTGAATGGGATTGTACTCGGTAGTAAATTCCTATACAAATAAATCTACATGTACATACAATATCAAATTCAAATATATGTATCCATTTTATGTTGAATTAAAATCATAGTACATGTACTCTAGATAGATGTTCGGAATCTAAACCATGTATGATACTACGTACAATGTGTTTAACACGCACAACACACACACAAACACCATTTAGACTAGTAAGGTACACGTGCATTGCATGCATGAGATTTGGCAACCAAATTATGAATAAATACCACATTATAGCATGTAAGCTTTGAGTCATATATGCATGATGTAGATGTTTGTTTAATTCTTATAGTTCATGTCATTCAAAATCATCTAGTTTTCACAAGAAAGCTAATCTATTTTAAGATTCCTGGAATTGTACGTTGTAAAGCATAAAGTAAACAAAACAAATAATGGAAAATCATGTAGAAAAACATTTGGGCAATTATGATATGGAAGATTCTATAACAAAGAACAAGTGCTTGTGTTTTGAGGTTTGTGCATTATGCTTAAGTTCAACCATGGAGTCTTCTAGATTGTACATGTGGCAAAATCTGGTGGAATGTAGATGATATCCAACGGCCAGTAGTGCTTGAATTTTTCCATCTCTGCAGCGTCGAGTTGGCTTCATCCAACGACCATCTTTCAAAGTTAAATTATTCACACACTATATATGTCGTGGTCGCTGAGAGCACGAGCACCTATGGGGCAGGGAGCCCCTTCTGGTCCGGCAAGGGAGCGGAGGGCGCGCGCAGAGCAGATCGAGGCGAGGGCGCGCGGGGGATTTTACCCAGCTTCGGAGCTCTCCGGAGAGATAAAACCCCTACTGCTGCTTTGTGTTTGTATTTGTTCTTGCTCGAAAGCGTGGGCATGTTGTGGTTTCGGATGAGTCAAACCGAACCGAACCCCCAACCAAACCCAACCCAACCCCCTCTACGTGCGCGTGGGCCTCCTTTTTATAGTCCAAAGGGGTCACCGACAGGTGGCAACGCAGAGAGAGGGGTAGAAAGGTAATAACGCGGGTTGGTACAACTACTATCAACAGTGTCCCCTACCAAACTCTGACGGCAGGGGACGAGGGCATTTAATGCCCGTCCGGTCGCCTCAACAAAGGCAGAAACGACCGTTAGGGCGCCACCGACGCCACGATGGCCTCCTAGTCACCTTCACTTGCCACCTCGCCTTTGCTAGGCTGCACAGCCCACCCGCCACATGCACCAGGAGGATCCTGCGTGACACGCCGTCGGGTGAGCTGGAGCGCGGGCGCAGAGTGGTAGCCGCACGCAAGCGCCTTTGCCGCGGTTTCGTCTTTGTCGCACCCGCAAGCTTGCCGCTGTCGGGTCTTGCCGGACGCTGGTGCGTCGCGGCAAGTCTTCTGAAGTGCCTTGGTTGGCCTCCCCGGCAAGCTCCTCTTGCCGGGGTCTTGTCCTTCCCGGCAATCTTCTCTTGCCGGGGCTTTGTCTTCTCAGCTAACACTTAGTTCTTGAATGGCAGTAAATGGGAATGACGGAGGGTCTTGGCGGACGCCTGGCAAGCCTTGCCGCGGACGCCGCGATCGTCTGCGTTTCAAGTTCGGGTACTAAGGTACCCCTACTTTAGTACACCAACAGAGCCCCGGCCTGGGCCATACACGGTGCCGAAGGCTGTTGGGCCAGCCCAAAACAGGCACGGCACGCGCACTGGGGCCAAACCAGATCCATTCAATCCACCGCGTCCTCTCAGAATTCGCACGGGTCAATCGCGGTGTCGTGGGAGACGTGGGTGGCGTGCGCGATTTTCAAGGCGCCCACCCCCGTGATCATGGGGCGGGGCGAGGTCACCTCATCCGTCGCTTCGGCTCTGCATCCCCGCCACGCGGCTCCCATGTGCTTGGGGTCACGGACTGTGGGAGTGGGAAACTGGGCCGTCGCGAGCGGAGGCAGCGGGTAGGCCCCGATTCTCTGCTCTTCTCATGTCTTGATTGGCTGAGCGGGGCGGCCGAGCCCCCACCTTGCTCCTTAAAAAGAGCGGAAGGGGAGCGCAGAAGCCCGCACTCTCTCATCTTCTCCCTTCTTCAGCTTTTGCTCCCCTTCCTCTCATTTGCCATGGACGGAGGGAGCCCCGGCCCTTCATCGGTGGCGGCGAGGGTCGCCGCCAGGCAGCGCGCCCCTCCCTATCCCACGCTCGTGGTGGCAGAGCCAACCACAAGGGGAAGAGGGAGGGGGAGAGGTCGTGGACGAGGTCGAGGACGAGGTCGAGGCGCTCGAGGAAGAGGCGGGCGTGGCGGCGCACCATCTCCGCCTCCGCCGGCGGTTCCTCTCCCCGCGGCGGTACACACAAGGGACGACCCTTGCGAGTTCTTCGTCAAGCTGCGCCGGGCGCCTCGCCGTCGCCTCCGGCTTCCAGCTCCGTTTGCGAGCGCGATGGAGTCGGATCCGCCCGAGACGCTGAGATTGCACATGAGGGGCTGCGGAATCAGCGGCACGCGAGTCCGCGTTGTATTCCCAGCGCCTAATGTGATGTATCTTGACCGTGGGTGGAAGACGTCACCAGATCCACAGCTCGACGGCGGGTTTACCTCCATTTTGTTAATGGAGGGCGACCTCCTCTCCGTCAAGGTCTTCGGGGACTCCGGCACTCGGGCGCAGTGTTGCGTGGACAGCTCCTCCGACAGCAAAGACTCCCCCTCGAGCGAGAGTGACGAGGAGGAGAGCGACAGCGACGACAAGTGTAGCGGGCGGCGGGATGGCGGACCCGACTAGGTGTCGGGCGCCGCTCCGCGCATCACCGGCGACCCCATCATCCGTGTCGCCGGATCCTTGAACTCCCCGGGGTCGTCTCCTTGGGCGGCTGGCGAAGGGAGGCTGCGGAAGGGGAAGAGGGCTAGCGACAAGGCCGTCAAGTCGGAGTACGAGGCCGTAGCGCCCTCGACAGCGTGCTGACGTCCTGCCGCCCCGTCTTCGAGCCCCGCTTCCGGCGCCGCTATCACCGTCCAGCCTCCAGACAGCCCCCGGGATGTTCTCTTGGTGTCTTCTGGCATCCGTAGCTCGCCTAGGCGCCTCTTTTGCCCTTTTCGCCTCCTTGACCTAACTCCTGAAGATAGGGATAGGAAAGGGATTACGGGCACCTTATCTTTTTAATTTGTAAGCGTTCGGGCCTTAGCTGCATCAAAAACTTGTAATCCTCTCTTTCATGCTTTTCATCCTCTATGGATCTGATCTGTGGGATGTTTTTAATGAAAAGGGATGCTTGCCGGTTTTTGTCTTGCGGGTTGAACCCACGCCAAGGAGCTAATCCTTGGTATCCCTCGACAGACATTTCATCTCCGGCAGAAGGCCCCGCCGCCTCCCATCTCGCCCCTTGTATGTTTTTACCCTCGCTTTTAGGGAACTTGCGGGCGCTTAACACGCTTGCCATGCGAGCGCCGAGTGCGGAACATCGCAGTTGTCGGGCGGTGTTGCCTCCGCAAGAAACCTCGCTCGGGCTAGTTGCAAGACGCTTTTATTGTTGAGCGGACTTGAAAAGAAGTAAAGGCGCAACTTAGCCACGAGCCGTTCCTCCGCCGCATGTGTTTTCCATACAAGGCACGGCAGTTTTGGGAAGAACGCGTTTCGCATCCCCATCCATAAGAGGATGCATGATGAGGGACGATAGACTTATCTCGATATCGCAGCCCCGCAACTCGGCTTGCCGCGATGAATCTTGGTACTGCAGCCCCCAAAGAACATCGACTTGCGGGGCCGGTGTCGCGCGCCGCCTTCTTCTCCTTCCTTGTCGCTGTTATTTTAGTTATGAGAACAACTTAGTCAGTGCCGTAACAAGTTACTTTCGTAATATAACTTTGTCCTGGGCAACGATGGCTATGTTATCTCCTTTACTCGGATCCGTTCCTTGTATGTTTTCACCCTACGCTTTGAGGGAACTTGCCGGTGCAAGCACGCTTGCTGAGTGCAGAATATCAGCAGCCTGCTGGCTGTGTTGCCTCCGGCAAGAAACCTTGTCGGGGCTAGTTGCAGCATGCTTTTATTGTTGAGCGGACTCAAAACAAAGTAAGGGCGCAACTTAGCCACGAGTTGATTCCTCCGCGCACAGGTTTTTCATACAAGGCACGGTCGTTCGAGGAGTATAACTTAAAAAATTTAAAAACTGACTGTGCTCAAACTTTGGCAACTTAGCTTTTCTGTCTTCTGCGTTCCAGCAAGGCTGCGCTTTTTTTGAATGACACCTAGTCCACATCGTTATCAGGCTTCGACAACAAGGACTAAAGGCGCAAATACTGCTGCGGGAACATCCGCTTCTATGGCAAGAATCTGGGATCCTGCCGGAGCGTGATGCTCCCCGGCAAGCGTGTCTGGACACAGCTTGTCGGGAGTGTTTGCTTCAACGATACAACCCTAGAGCTTGTCGGAGCAAACTGCTCCTCAGCACTTTCTGTGTTGATCCTTGGGGCCTTCTTGGCGGCGGCTTCGGGGAGCTCTGCCGGAAAGTAGTCTCCAGTAACCAACTTTCTCTTCTTGTGGCCGCGTAGATCCTTCCTTGCCGGAATCAGAACTTGTCGGGGAAGCCCCCTGCTTGTCACTGGACTCGCTTGCCGCGGTTGCTGGCTCATCATCTGCCTCCCTCTCCGCTACTAACGCAGCACTAACCACTTGATTGGTTGCCGCCAGATATAGCAGCAACCTCTCTTGTGGTTTAGGTGCAACAAGTGTTGGAGTGGAGGATAGGTATCTCTTCAGTCTCAGAGCGCAGCCTCCGCTTCGAGTCCATTTCATTGACCTGCCTTTTTCAAAATTTTGAAAAATGGCAGGGCGCGCTCAGCAGACTTAGAGATGAACCTACTGAGAGCAGCAACACAGCCGGCAAGCCTTCGCACATCCCTGACGCGCTTCGGGGCTTCAATCTGCTCGATGGACTTGATTTTTTCGGGGTTGGCTTCAATCCCCCACTGAGACACAAAGAATCCAAGAAGCTTGCCGGAAGGAACTCCAAACACGCACTTCTCGGGAATCAACTTGAGATTCATCTTGCGCAGATTTGCAAAAGTCTCATCCAAATCTTAGATCAAAGTTTCTCTGTCCTTGCTCTTGACCACTATATCATCCATGTAAGCTTCTACATTTCTGTGCAGCTGTGGCTCAAAAGCATGACTGACTACTCTTGCAAATGTTGAACCGGCATTCTTCAGTCCAAAAGGCATCCGTACAAAGCAGTACGTGCCACATGGAGTAATGAATGCGGTTTTCTCTTCATCCTCTTCGCCATGAAGATCCGGTGATATCCCGAGTATGCATCAAGGAAAGAAAGCAGATCACATCCCGCCGTGGATTTGACAATCTGTGAATGCGCGGCAAGGAAATGGATCCTGTGACAAGCTTTATTAACATCGGTGAAGTCAATGCAAAGCCTCCACTTCCCGCTCGCTTTGCGCACAACTCCGGATTGGCTAACCACGTTGGATGGAGTACTCCTCGACCAAGCCCGCTACTTCCAATTTCTTGATTTCTCCAAAGAATGAACTCTTGACGCCTATCGCTTGCTTCCCGACTCTTTGCTTGATGGGCCGCGTGAGGGCGACGGCAAGGTGGTGCTCGATTACTTTCCGGGAACACCGGGATATCGATGGTTGCCATGCAAACACATCAACACTTCGCCAGCAGAAAGCAACGAGCGACTTTCCTATTTAGGATCAAGCGTGGCAATCGATGGTGAAGGTACCACCAAGCCCGCCCTCCTTGGCGCCACTTTCTTGGTCTCGTGAAGCTGTCTTTGCCTTCTTGTACTTGTCGGTGGAGCTCGATGGTGCGTCCTCGGCGGCAGCGCAGAGACCAAGAGGTGCGCTTGCGGGAGGGCATCGAGCCACTCTTGCCGGACTCGATCTTCTTCTTCTTCCCGGAGCTTCAATGAAAGTGGTTTATGCTCTGCAAGCGGCTGCTGCTTCCCGGTAGATCTTGTCGGTACAAATAAGTGCATCTTTCTTGTCACCATGGACAGAAATAACACTTATCGGACCGGGCATCTTGAGCACATTGTATGCGTAGTGAGAGGCTGCCATGAACTTGGCGAGCGCTGGACGGCCGAGTATCCCATTGTAGGGCAATGGGAAATCAGCAACATCAATTGTGACTCTCTCTGTCCTGAAGTTCAGCTCGCTGCCAAAAGTTATTGGCAGTGTGATCTTCCCCTTCAGCTTGCTCCTTCCCGGGTTGATTCCTTGAAAGGTACCAGTTTCTTCGAGCTCGCTGTCGGGGATCTGGAGCTTGTTGAGCACCGCGGAAGAGATCAGATTTAGGCCGGCCCCGCCGTCAACCAACATCTTCGTGACCTTGAGGTTGCGGATGGTTGGTGAAACCAACATCGGCAAGCACCCGACCGCAGTGATGCGATCAGGGTGATCCTCAACATCAAAGACGATGGGCGTGCTGGACCACTTCAGGGGCTTGCGCGATTCGACTGATGGTTCTGCTGCATTCACCTCCCGCACCCACTATTTGAGTTGACAGTGCGATGTGTGCAGAGAAGCACCGCCGTCAACGCACAAAACCTCCGTCGCCTTCTGAAACTCTTGGTCGTCGGTCTCATCCTCATCCATCTCATCATCCTCATCTTCGTCTTCGCTCTTGTCGCGGCCACGGGGAGGCCTATCTCCTTGCCGCTGCTTGGCCTTGCCGCGGCGCCCTCCCCGGGCGGGAAGTTTCTTGCCGGATCCTCCGCCACCTTCCCGGGCCTTCTCCTTGTCGCGATGCTCATATTCAGCTTTCTGTAGCTCTGCCATCTGCTCAACCTTCTTGCATGCTTGGAGGTCATGGCCCTTGGTGCGATGGATCTTGCAGTACTGCTTGCCGGAGCCGTCCTGCTTGTCGGCGGCCACCACAGCCTCGCCGGAGTCGCCAGCTTTGGCTTTGTCGGAGCCGCCTCCGCTGCCGGACTGCTCAACAACTAGCACATCCTTAGCTTTTCTCTATCTGTTATTCCACCTCCGGTTCCTCTTTGCCGGAGGGGCGGTTTCACCGCCGATCCTTCGCTCCTACATTCTCTCCAGGAGTTTCTCCCCTTCAAAGACGTGCACACTTGTCGCCGAGCATATAGCTCGCCGACATCTCTCGATCTTGCACATCGCCATCTCCTCCTCATCCTGCGTTACGCGACGTTTCGATGGAACCCGCCGATAATCGGCGTGGTGGACGTCGGGATGTTGCGCTGCACTGGCTGAATCTCTCAGATGTACTTGCGCAGGATTCTCCTTCCTTCGGGCAAGCAAATGAAGAGCCCTTTCTCGCCATGGGGCTTGTGGTCACCGTGAATGCGCCGACAAACCGAGGGCACAGTCCGCCCACGAAGAAATGGAGCTGTCCGGCAAGTGCATGAGCCAAGATCTCGACGTTGGCTTGAGCACCAGCGGAAGTAGTTGGCGAGGATCTTCTCATCGCGCCCGCAGCTCGCACCGCTATGGTGTAGACGCCGAGGAACTCGACGGATGTATCCTGCCATCGCATTTCTCGCACGCGTCGCTTGAAGTTCTGGTATCACCACCGGGCTTGCCGCAGCTCAAGAGTGAACGCAGGGCAACCTATCGCAGATGGCAAGTCGCTGGTTCTTCGGGCGCATGCATATCGACAGGGGCCCAGCAAGATCGGTCGATTGACGCCGCTTTCTCTCGCGCCGGCGCGAGTACGAAGCGTTTTCGTGTCGCCGTTTGGAGAACGTGGCATTGATCGCGGCGAAGCTCGCGGGTCCGACGACGCGGTGGATTCGTGTCGAGGTTGGCCCGGCGAGTCGGCGATCTTGGCCTTCGGGCGAGGATCGCGCAGTGGTGGCACCCCAGCGTCTTGTCGGCGCCGGCTTGCGCCGAGCCGCCTTGCCGGGCTTCGATGTGCTCGGTTGCCGGGGCTTGTCGGCGTTGGCGAAACCGACGAGGCTCTGAATGGTCATCCTCTAGTCGTCGATCTTGTCTGGCGCTGGAGGGTAATCTAGAAGCAGCTGAGCTCGGGCCAGTGCTTCCTCTGGAGTCTTGGGCGGCGGTGGTGAGCGACGCGAGGTGCGGGACATGCTCGGGCTCCCAACTGGGTTGGAAGGAGCAGTACCCCGTCCAGGCGACCGCACCTCACTCGTGCCAGCATGCTAGCGCGCACGCTGGTCTTGAACGTCTCGCGATCCGCCGGCTCGGCCTTGTTCCGACGCAAGCACGGTGCTAGGGGCACCGTGGCGTTGTCGATCTTGCACCTCCTGAGAGGGGTGCGGTGGATATCCAGACGCTGAAGCTTGCGGGGCCTTGTCCTTGGACCTGGTGACGACGTGAGTCCCACCGCCGACGCCCGCTCCTCCGCCGGCGTCCAACCCACCGCCCGTTTGCTCCGGTGGCGATAGGACAGTCGCAGACGGAGCGGCTACTTCCGAAGCCTTCTTCTTCGGTGGCATGTCGATGAAGATGTTGATGTAGCGCGCGTAGACGCCGGATCAGATACGCACGACCTCGACGCCCCCCTACCTGGCGCGCCAAAGATGTCGTGGTCGCTGGGAGCACGAGCACCTATGGGGCAGGGAGCCCCTTCTGGTCCGGCAAGGGAGCGGAGGGCGCGCGCAGAGCAGATCGAGGCGAGGGCGCGCGGGGGATTTTACCCAGCTTCGGAGCTCTCCAGAGAGATAAAACCCCTACTGCTGCTTTTTGTATTTGTTCTTGCTCGAAAGCGTGGGCATGCTGTGGTTTCGGATGAGTCAAACCGAACCGAACCCCCAACCGAACCCAACCCAACCCCCTCTACGTGCGCGCGGGCCTCCTTTTTATAGTCCAAAGGGGTCACCAACAGGTGGCAACGCAGAGAGAGGGGTAGAAAGGTAATAACGTGGGTTGGTACAACTACTATCAACAGTGTCCCCTACCTAACTCTGACGGCAGGGGACAAGGGCATTTAATGCCTGTCCGGTCGCTCCAACAGTGCAGGAAACGACCGTTAGGGGCGCCACAGATCGCCACAATGGCCTCCTAGTCACCTTCACTTACCACCTCGCACCGCTAGGCTGCACAGCCACCCGCCACGTGCACCAGGAGTGATCCTGCGGTGACACGTCGTCGGGTGAGCTGGAGCGCGGGCGCAGAGTGGTGGCTTCGCCGCGGCAAGCACCTTGCCGCGGTTTCTGTCTTGTCGCACCCGCAAGCTTGCCGTTCGTCGGGTCTTGCCGGGACGCGCGGTGCGTCGCGGCAAGTCTTCTGAAGTGCCTTGGTTGGCCTCCCCGGCAAGCTCCTCTTGCCGGGGTCTTGTCCTTCCCGGCAATCTTCTCTTGCCGGGGCTTTGTCTTCTCAGCTAACACTTAGTTCTTGAATGGCAGTAAATGGGAATGACGGAGGGTCTTGGCGGACGCCTGGCAAGCCTTGCCGCGGGACGCTGCGACTGTCCGTGCCCAAGTTCGGGGTACCAAGGTACCCCTACTTTAGTACACCGACAATATATAAAATATAAAATATAATATATATATAGGCGTATAGATATAGATATGTGATGCGAAAGCCACCCACATCTCCAATTAGCATAGTGTGTCCATGTGTCAGCGTTCTGGGAACGGGGGTCCCCAGACTTGCCTTCTTGCGGCCCATGGCGTGGCTCCACTAGTGGCCCAGTACGGCCCGTCTTCATCAACCAAACACTCAAGACCCTCGTGATGGGCCAAGCCACGCGGGGCGGATGACACAAGGCCTCCTCACGGGTGGCCTCACCAGACAGGCTCACGAGGAGGCGGAGAGATCAAGGCAAAGGGTACCTCGCGAGGTTCCTATGACGCAAGCCATGACGACCACGGCCAGGCGGGCGCCAGCCCGTGCAGTGTCCTCGTTTCCCCTTTGGTGCTAAGGGGGCAAGCACAGGCGCGGAGTACCAAGGCATCGTGCAAAGGTTTCCATATCGGTGCAATAAGACCAAGACCAGCAGGACGGCAGGATGGAGGTCACCGTGGAGCCCAAGATGGCATCATCACCAGCACCTTTGACAGGCAAAGACCACCTTTAGTCAGGATAGCTTGTACTAGCCGTCCCCTTTCAAAATGGCCGTTGTTGGATCCCTTCCCGCTCAATATTTGGGGAGAGTACTAGGGCCTCTATAAATAGGGCTAGCCACCGCAATAGAAGGGACGGATTGAATCCTTCCCCAGCAGAACACCTCACCAGCTCAAGAACACCTCTCCTCACGAGGCTGTTCTTCCCTTGTACTGTTCATCATCAGCCCAAGAGGCAATCCACCACCACACACAGGAGTAGGGTATTACACCACAACGGTGGCCCGAACCTGTATAAATCTCGTGTCTCTTGTGTTGTGAGTTCATCGTGCTAGCTTAGAGATCACGGCGAGGTTGGGAGTGGGATTCGGTAGGGAGAAATCTTCGTGCGCACCCGAGTATTCGAACCTTAAGGATTTTGCCGGAACCTGATATCCGACATTTTGCGTGCCAAGTAGGGGTGCACCGAAGTCTTCCTTCCACTGATCCGCGTCCCATCGCTTCATCGCGTCCATGTCTGGCGATCCGATGACCAGTGCCGACCGCTGGGCGGCTTGCCCGGGCCACGCCGCCTGCCCAAGAAGACCTCAGCCCCACAGCCCAGGCGGCTCGTGCGCCATAGAACGCTGCGGGGCGCGGGCGGCGCGGTCACACATCGCCCGGCCTTACTCCGCGGCAGGTGCGGGTAGCTGCAAGGGCCTCAAGCCACGCCGCGGCTACGGCGCCGCACACCCAACGGGAATAAGAAAACATGAGAGCCGCGCTCACAGTGGCTCGGGAGCTGCTGCGATGCAGGTTGATGGAGAGCGGTCGGGACGCGTTGCTGGAACGCGTCGCCGAGCTCCTGGATGCCGCGGCCTCGGGGGCACCGCCCTTCTGCTTCCAGCTCGCACCTCGGGCCTCGTCCGGACCACACGGTGGACCTCTCAGCGCCCGCGCGCCCCCAAGCACGCCCCAATGCTTGATAGACACCGGCTCAACCATCGGCGCCGGACGCCGGGGCGCATCCGCGCCACCATCAGTGAATGAGGGCATGTGCGCTGCCGCCTACAGCCTAGGCGGGCCGCTGCCCTACTGTCCTCAAGACGGTGCGCTAGGCCGAGCGACATGGAGTGTGGGGCACTATGGCAAAGTCTTCGAGGCGGCGGCTTCGGAGGCTTACGTGCCCCTCATGGTGGAGCGGGAGTACGCACTAGAAGGCGACCTTGGCTTGTTCCTCGTGCCAGGCTGGGAAGAAGAGACGCCAGAAGCCGAGCCCTTCTAGGAGCCTCAAGGGAGCCTCACCAACCGCGCCGACAACAGCAGTTACCGGGTACCGTTAATTCTTCAGGAGCAAGCTTATGCTAACCATGGGTCACAGGAGGGTCAGGTTGCAGCAGAGGGCGGCTACTCCATCTCGGTAGCCTCCCTTCCACTGGGAGGAGCGCACTTGGGGTTGCACGAGAGGGGCCGGGAGCCAGGCCCATCCCCATGATGCACAGAGCAAGGCATCCCCCGGAGGTAGGCCCTCTGCCGGGGAGGTGCTGGAAAGCCTACCCCCGGCAGAGGAACCGTGGTCCCCGAGGGCGCCGCTGGCGTCCCCTTTACCCCTTTGGCGTTGTTCTGGTTTCGAACGCCGCCAATGGTGGTCGAGGGTGGGGCAAGTTGGGGCCCTCGTCTGGCGATATGAAGCAAGGCCCGGTGCCTCTGAAGAAGGCCCAATGCCTGTGAAGATCGCTAATAACCCGCAAGTATATGGGATAGTTGTAGCCTCTTTCGATAAGTAAGAGTGTCGAACCCAACGAGGAGCTAAAGGTAGAACAAATACTCTCTCAAGTCCTATCGGCCACTGATACGACTCTACGCACGCTTGACGTTCGCTTTACCTACAACAAGTATGAAACTAGAAGTACTTTGTAGGTATTGGATAGGTTTGCAAGATAATAAAGAACACGTAAATAAAAACTAGGGGCTGTTTAGATAAAGATGCAATAAAGCAAATAAAGCGAGTGTGGAGAAGTGGAGTGTGGAAAAGTGGTGGTAGGAGTTGTGAAAGTGTCCCTAAGCAATTGACTACTTTACTAGACCGATAGCAAGTTTTATGTGGGAGAGGCATAAGCTAACATACTTTCTCTTCTTGGATCATATGCACTTATGATTGGAACTCTAGCAAGCGTCCGCAACTACTAAAGATTCATTAAGGTAAAACCTAACCATAGCATTAAAGCATCAAGTCCCCTTTATCCCATATGCAACAATCCCCTTACTCGGGTTTATGCTTCTGTCACTCAAGCAACCCACCATAAAAGAAACATGAACGTATTGCAACACCCTACAGCGGGAATCCCTCATGCTTGCGCGACACGGAGGACACAATAGGACAGCAACATAACCACAAGCAAATTAAATCAATCATAGCAATTCATCAGTCACCAATAGGACAACGAAAATCTACTCAGACATCATAGGATGGCAACTCATCATTGGATAATAATATGAAGCATAAAGCACCATGTTCAAGTAGAGGGTACAGCGGGTTGAGGGAGAGTGGACCACTGGATATAGATGGGGGAAGGTGATGGAGATGTTGGTGAAGATGGCAGAGGTGTTGGTGAAGATCGCGGTGATGATGATGGCCCCCGGCGACGTTCCTGCGCCACCGGAAGCAAGGGGGAGAGAGCCCCCTTCTTCTTCTTCTTCTTCCTTGACCTCCTCCCTAGATGGGAGAAGGGTTTCCCCTCTGGTCCTTGGCTCCCATAGCTTGGGAGGGGCGATAGCCCCTCCGAGATTTGATCTATCTCTCTGTTTCTCTCTGTTTCTGCGTTCTGGAATTCTTCCCTGGCACAGTTTCCTTTATATCTGGAGATCTGTAACTCCGATTGGATTGAAACCTTCGCCCAGATGGTTTTCCAAAAATTAGCTTTCTTGCAGCCAAAGAAGGGCATCAACCGCCTGACGGGTGGCCCACGAGGGTGGGGGCGCGCCCACTTTAAGTGGGTGTGGGCCCCTATCTCGTGGCCACCTCGGGGCATCGTCTCGCGTTGATTCTTCCTCCCAAAAATCACAAATATTCCAAAATAATTCTCCGTCCGTTTTTATCCCGTTTGGACTCCGTTTGAAATGGGGTTTCTGTGAAACATAAAACATGCAACAGACAGGAACTGGCATTGGGCACTAGATCAATATGTTAGTCCCAAAAAATAGTATAAAAAGTTGCCAAAAGAATATTAAAGTTGTAGAATATTGGCATGGAACAATCAAAAATTATAGATACGACGGAGACGTATCAGCATCCCCAAGCTTAATTCCTGCTCGTCCTCGAGTAGGTAAATGATAAAAAAGATAATTTTTGATGTGGAATGCTACCTAGCATAATCTTGATCATGTGTCTAATCATGGCATGAATATTAAGATACGAGTGATTCAAAGCAATAGTCTATCATTTGACAGAAAAACAATAATATTTCAAGCATACCAACCAAGCAATTATGTCTTATCGAAATAACATAGCCAAAGAAAGCTCATCCCTACAAAATCATATAGTCTGGCTATGCTCCATCTTCATCACACAAAGCATTCAAATCATGCACAACCCCGATGACGAGCCGAGCAATTGGTTCATACTTTTTAACGCGCTTCAGCTTTTTTCAACTCTTACGCAATACATGAGCGTTAGTTATGGACATAGCACTATGGTGCTATATGGTGGTGGTTGTGAGGACAAAAAGGGAGAAGATAATCTCACATCAACTAGGCGTATCAATGGGCTATGGAGATGTCCATCAATAGATATCAATGTGAGTGAGTAGGGATTGCCATGCAATGGATGCACTAGAGCTATAAATATATGAAAGCTCAACAAAAGAAACTAAGTGGGTATGCATCCAACTTGCTTGCTCACGAAGACCTAGGGCATTTTGAGGAAGCGCATCATTAGAATATACAAGCCAAATTCTAGAATGAAAAATCCCCACTAGTATATGAAAGTGAAAGCATAGGAGACTCTCTCTATGAAGAACATGGTGCTACTCTGAAGCCCAAGTGTGGTAAAAGGATAGTAACATTGCCCCTTCTCTCTTTTTCTCTCATTTTTTTATTTTTTTATTTTATTTTTTTTATTTTTTTGGTGGGCTTCTTTGGCCTTTTTTTATTTGGGCTTCTTTGGCCTCTTTTATTTTTCATAAAGTCCGGAGTCTCATCCCGACTTGTGGGGGAATCATAGTCTCCTTCATCCTTTCCTCACTGAGGCAATGCTCTAATAATGATGATCATCACACTTTTATTTACTTACAACTCAATATTGCAACTCGATATCTCGAACAAAGATATGACTCTATATGAATGCTTCCGGCGGTGTACCGGGATGTGCAATGATCTAGCATAGCAATGACATCAAAAAACGGACAAGCCATGAAAACATCATGCTAGCTATCTTACGATCATGCAAAGTAATATGACAATGATGGAATGTGTCATAATAATAGAATGGTGGAAAGTTGCATGGCAATATATCTCGGGATGGCTATGGAAATGCCATAATAGGTAGGTATGGTTGCTGTTTTGAGGAAGGTAAATAATGGGTTCATGATACCGGCGAAAGTTGCGCGGCACAATAGAGGCTAGCAAAGTGGAAGGGTGAGTGTGCGTATATCCATGGACTCACATTAGTCATAAAGAACTCATATACTTATTGCAAAAGTCTACTTAGCCCTCGAAGCAAAGTACTACTACGCATGCCCCTAGGGGGATAGATTGGTAGGAAAAGACCATCGCTCGTCCCCGACTGCCACTCATAAGGAAGACAATCAAAAAACACTTCATGCTCCAACTTTGTTACATAACGGTTCACCATACGTGCATGCTACTGGACTTGCAAACCTCAACACAAGTATTTCTCAATTTCACAATTACTCAACTAGCACGACTCTAATATCACCACCTTTATATCACAAAACTATTGCAAGGAATCAAACATATCATATTCAGTGATCTACAAGTTTTATGTAGGATTTTATGACTAACCATGTGAATGACCAATTCCTGTCATCTCTCTAAATAGATATAAGTGAAGCAAGAGAGTTTAATTCTTTCTACAAAAGATATGCCCATGCTCTAACAATTATAAGTGAAGCAAAAGAGCATTCTACAAACGGCGGTTTTCTATGTGAAGAGAAACAGGCAATCCAAACTTCAAATGATATAAGTGAAGCACATGAAGCATTCTATAAAGCCATACTCAAAAGATTTAAGTGAAGTGCAATGAGCATTCTATAAATCAACCAAGGAATATTTCATACCAGCATGGTGCATAAAAGAAAAATGATAACTAAATGCAAAAGACGCTCCAAGACTTGCACATAATGCATGAATGAAATGAATCCGAAAACATACTGATACTTGTTGAAGAAAGAGGGGATGCCTTCCGATGAATCCCCAAGCTTAGATGCTTGAGTCTCCTTAAATATTTACTTGGGGTGCCTCGGGCATCCCCAAGCTTGAGCTCTTGCATCTCTTCCTTTCCTCATATCGAGACATCCTCGCTTAGACACTTCATCCAGACAAAACTTCAACAGAAAACTCGGTAAGATCCGTTAGTATAATAAAGCAATTCACTACTATAGGTACTGTTGCAAATCAATTCATATTTTGTTTTTGCATTGTGTCTACTGTAATGTAGCTTTTCCATGGCTTAATCCATTGATATAAATTGATAGATTCATCAAAACAAGCAAATTATGCATAAAAAACAGAACAGTCTGTAGCAATATGAACATCCCCCATACTTCTGGTACCCCAAAAATTCTACCAAAATTAGGAAAAATAAAAAAGTTGTATGGTAAGACAGTGAAAAAGGAATCAGAACCAATTAACGTTCCAGTTAAAAATGTAAAATCGCGCACTACAGCCAAAGTTTCTGTCCTGTACCGTACAAACCAACAAGCATTGTAAACATCCTAAAGGCAAACCTTGGCACATTATTTTTATAATACAATGGAATTATACAAGGGGATAATTATTTTTGTTGAAAAGTTTCTGTAATCAAGATTCACAATGTTTCCGTGAGCATGAACAAAGTTCAAGGCTAGCTCCCACTTAAACAATGCTTGTCTTTCTCACTTTCACTTTCCCTTTTGAAAAGTTTTTAGGTTCCCCTCTTTATTTTTGTGTTTTTAAATTATATAAAAGCACTCAGCAGAAATAAATGACTCTCTAAAACTTCCGGGTTGTCTCCCTGGCAGCGCTTTCTTTAAAGCCATTAAGCTAGGCATTTAGTGCTCAAGTAATGAATCCACCCGGATCCCAAGGTATATCAAAGCCAATTTTAATTAACAATGATTTGTAATTTAACATATATCATGCAACAACAAAGTCTAACTCTCTTCCTATGCATCGGCATGTCATAAAATAACAATTCATGCACACATAGTATAGGCCAATGCATAGTATAAGCATATTCTTCCAATTCTATCGTGTTGGAAACATAGAGAGGTGGAGATGTAGTTCCTCTCTCATAATAATTGCAAGTAGGAGCAGCAAGCACATGCATATTATACCCATCAAAATCATCATGTGTAGTAGTAAAAGGAAACCCATCAATATAATCCTTAATAAGCACCAACTTCTCCGATATAGTGTAGTTTGGAGAATTCAAAAAGATAATAGGACTATCATGCGTGGGTGCAATAGCAAAAATTTCATATTTAACATAGGGAACTATAGCAAGTTCATCTCCATAAGCATAATTCATATTGTCATCTTGGACACAAGCATAGCAAGCATCATCAAAAAGGGATATTTCAAGAGAATCAACGGGATCATAGCAATCATCATAGCAGTCATCCTTCGGTAAGCACGAAGGTGAATTAAACAACATATGAGTTGAAGAGTTACTCTCATTAGAAGGTGGGCACGGGTGATCAATTCGCTCTTCCTCCTTTTGTTCTTCGCTGTCCTCATCATCTTTTTCATCCAATGAGCTCACAGTTTCATCAATTTCTTCTTCCATAGCTTCCTGCAAAATATTAGTCTCTTCTTGGACAACGGAGACGTTCTCAATAAATGCATTAATATTGTAATTGTATTCATAATTCTCATAGCAATATTTCAATATAGCAAAATTTTCAGGCCTATAAACACCATCATTATCAAAACCTTCATACTTTTCAAACAAAGATTCCATTTCATAAGCAGCCTTAAAAGCAACAAATTCTTCTATATGTTCAACATCATAGTAATCATATATACCATTAGCATAAGAAGCTAAGGTTTCATTATCATTTAATTTGCACGAAAAGCGAAGGTGCGGAGCCTTCATCCTAGAGCAACAATTATAATCATATCTCAAGCATAGACCCCGAGCATACCAACGCAACATATTAATTTGATCCCATAATAGTTTCCCTTTTTATGTAAAGCAATAATCCCTAAATTATTCAAGTTGATCCAACGTGTCTCCCATTATAAAGTTGAATGGGGTTTCCTCAGGAATTATCAAAGTAGTACATAATATATTTCACATAATGAGAATCGAGGGTTTTAGGAGTTACCCCATCTCCATGAGTAGCAAGTACACCTATTTTTTTTGGTATTTCGTGTTCCATATCCATAACTAAAGATAAAGAACAACTTAGAGCAGAAAATAAAGATTACTTAGTGATAAAGCAAACAAGCACACACGAGAATATTCACCCCACGCTATGACTCCCCGACAACGGCGCCAGAAAAAGGTCTTGATAACCCGCAAGTATACGGGATAGTTGTTGCCTCTTTCGATAAGTAAGAGTGTCGAACCTAACGAGGAGATAAAGGTAGAACAAATACTCTCTCAAGTCCTATCAGCCACTGATACGACTCTATGCACGCTTGACGTTCGCTTTACTTAGAACGAGTATGAAACTAGAAGTACTTTGTAGGTGTTGTTGGATAGGTTTGCAAGATAATAAAGAACGCGTAAATAAAAACTAGGGGCTGTTTATATAAAGATACAATAAAGTAAATAAAGCGAGTGTGGAAAAGTGGTGGTAGGAGTTGTGAAAGTGTCCCTAAGCAATTGACTACTTTACTAGACCAATAGCAAGTTTTATGTGGGAGAGGCATAAGCTAACATACTTTCTTTCTTGGATCATATGCACTTATGATGGGAACTCTAGCAAGCGTCCGAAATTACTAAAGATTCATTAAGGTAAAACCCAACCGTAGCATTAAAGCATCAAGTCCCCTTTATCCCGTACGCAACAATCCACTTACTCAGGTTTATGCTTCTGTCACTCAAGCAACCCACCATAAAATAATCGTGAACGTATTGCAACACTCTACAGCGGGAATCCCTCATGCTTGCGCGACACGGAGGGCACAATAGGACAGCAACATAACCAAAAGCAAATTAAATAAATCATAGCAATTTATCAATCACCAATAGGACAACGAAAATCTACTCAGACATCATAGGATGGCAACACATCATTGGATAATAATATGAAGCATAAAGCACCATGTTCAAGTAGAGGGTACAGCGGGTTGCGGGAGAGTGGACTGCTGGATATAGATGGGGGAAGGTGATGGAGATGTTGGTGAAGATGGCGGAGGTGTTGGTGAAGATCGCGGTGATGATGATGGCCCCCGGCGGTGTTCCGGCACCACCGGAAGCAAGGGGGAGAGAGCGCCCCTTCTTCTTCTTCTTCCTTGACCTCCTCCCTAGATGGGAGAAGGGTTTCCCCTCTGGTCCTTGGCTCCCATGGCTTGGGAGAGGTGAGAGCCCCTCCGAGATTGGATCTATCTCTCTGTTTCTCTCTGTTTCTGCGTTCTGGAATTCTGCCCTGGCACCGTTTCCTTTATATCTGGAGATCCGTAACTCTGATTTGATTTAAACCTTTGCTTTGTTTTCCAAAAAATATCTTTCTTGCGGCCAAAGAAGGGTATCAACCGCCTTACGGGTGGCCCACGAGGGTGGGGGTGCGCCCACTTTAAGTGGGCGTGGGCCCCTATCTCGTGGCCACCTCGGGCATCGTTTGACGTTGATTCTTCCTACCAAAAATCACAAATATTCCAAAATAATTCTCCGTCCGTTTTTATCCCATTTGGACTCCGTTTGATATGAGGTTTCTGCGAAACATAAAACATGCAACACACAGGAACTGGCACTGGGCACTGGATCAATATGTTAGTCCCAAAAAATTGTATAAAAAGTTGCCAAAAGAATATGAAAGTTGTAGAATATTGGCATGGAACAATCAAAAATTATAGATATGATGGAGACGTATCACTCGCCGCCCGTGACAGTCTCACGTAATAATGAGTGGGGCTGTACACGCCCCGGAGTCTCTGGAGTGCCGCCCTTGGGCCTCGGTGGCTCCCTCCCATGCCAAGTGGTAGCACTTAGCTCCGTGCTGGTGAGAAGACGTCGAAGACTAGACTAGGCGCTGGACGCGGCCATTTGCTTTTTGACTCCCTTTTTGTAGTGATGCTTCCTTGCTTCGGATTTAAGTTGGAGTTGAATTCTCGTTTCTGTATGCGAGGAGGGTGACTTTTCTCGTTCGTGTGATTTCTTGCGCTCTGGTTCCTGCTTTAATTTGGAGTCCGCATTGGCTGCCTCCCCCTCGCGAGCCCCTCGCGGGTGGGGCTGGGTGAAGCGCATGCACATTGCGCGCATACCGCACTGCGGCCGGCGCTTGCTCTCGCAAGGCCCTCTCGACCAGGTCGGCAGGTCCCTCAGGGGATCCTCGGGAGCTCACGACCTCACGAGCTGGTTCAGCCTGTCCTGGCTAAAGGTAAACTACAACAACAAGCTTGCCATAGAGCCCGTAGACTCCTAGAAGCATATATTCAGCTTGGCCCTGAAGGCATAAAAACGACAATCTTTTTACATGAGGGGCATCCCCTCCCAAAATGCTCTTACAACCTGTGGGGCCACGCCCGAGCTTGTGTATGCAGGATAAACATCAGAGAAACACGGGATCAGTCAAACATATCGCTCACCGCATCCTCCTGGTGGCCTCCAGACGCATCGCTGGCGCCGCTGTCACTGGCATCACCAGCACCATCACCGGCGCCACCGTCACCGCCATCGACCACGTCGCCTCCATCCACTGCGACTACCACCCCGTCGTCATCAGAAGAAAAGGCCCTAACAAGCGCATCCACGTTATCCTCCACCCACCACGCCAGGCCGCCCTGGATGGCCTCAGGCACTGGGGCGATGACGTCGTCAAAGTCAAAGTCGGGATTGGTGATCTGAAGATGGCTGAAGATGCGGGAAAACGCGTGCCCAAGCAGGCTGCGGCTCCTCTCCTCAACAAGCTGGCGAGCTCTCTTGGAGCGGTTTTCCAGGTGCGTCACCACATCAGTGATTAAGCGGAGATTACTAGCATAGTTGGTCACGTGGGGATGCGGGGTGTTCTCATTACAGATGTTGCCGAGGGCCGCATTGGCCCTGTTGAGGTCCTGGAGCATGGGGTCGTGCACGTACTCTAGCGTCTGCCGTTGAAGCACTTCCTCTCTATTCTGCCGCGCGATGGACTCGGCGTCAGCAACCCGCTGCTGAAGAGGAAGCAGATCAGCGTGGGCAGAGGCCAGCTCGGCCTGCGCCGAGACCAGGGCAGCCGCGGGGGCCTCTGCGCGCCATTCCGCTTCGATTAGCCTAGACCTAAGGGCGGCAGCCCTACCCGCAGCCTCGGCTTCAACCAGCTCCAGCTTCAGGTCATACCCGCTCGCAAGATCTCCGCGAGCCCCAGCCACGTGGTGGTCGACCTCTTCCTAGACCCAGGCCTCACACACTCCAACATCGTCCTCTACTTGGGCAACCTGGCACTCCCTCATCTCCAACTGCTCAAGATCAAGACTGTGCTCGGCGGCGTCCAGCGTCAGCTCTTCCTCACGCTTCCGGAGCTCCTCCTCCTCGACAGGCGTCCCAACGCAAGGGCGGCTTGGTGCAACTCCACTTGCTGCTCCAAGGAGGTGCTTCAGGCTTGGAGCTCCCACGCGCGCTTCTCCGCAATCTCACAACGACGGTCTGCCTCCCGGGCCTCCTCCAAAGCTCGGGAGCAGGCTTCTCGTGAAGTTGCGAGGGACGCCTCGTCCTTCATGTTGTCAAGCTCGTGCTGGTGGTGCGCGAGGTTGATGGCCACCTTCAGCTTACATCATTGCTCGATCAGCCGCAGGCCCTCGGCTTCAAGGCGCGCATCTACATCCGCGAGCTCACCACCAAGCTGGCCCATCGCGTCCATCTCCTTTTGGAAGAACTCGCGGAGGACGACGCTTCGTTCGTACGCAAGCTTGAGGATGCTGCTTATGTCGTCCCCTGTCGCCGGCGCCGTCGACGGGGTCCGAATTGGTGTGCCCCCTCTCGGCAGGGGGCTTGGCGTGGCGCCCCCATGGTCGCTGGCTAAGGCTCGCCACTTGAAGAGGAGCCCAGGATTGACGCCAACCAGCTGCCGTCCACGACTAGAGGAGGAGCCCTGGGTAGGCTGGCCGCATTCCTGGCAAGGTTGTGAAGGAAAGGCGGCAAGGGCACGGTCTCAAGGCACCTTGCAGGCAGGCTTGCTTCTCCGGCCGACCCCGCGCCAGGGGCGGCGTGCAGGCTTGGGTTGCTAAAGGCTAGCGATGAAGGCGAGGCTGGAAGAGGATGCTTCTCAGGAGATTCCGCAGGCTTGGCAGGAGGGACCCTGAAGAGCCACAGTCAGGAGAGAAAGCAGCAATTGGGGAATCACGAGGATAAGGTACTTACTCGTCTATGGCGATGTATTTTCTATGTTTCAACGGCCGGATGGTGCCACCACTGAAGCTCGAAGACTTCTTCCCCTTGCGGAGCACGGTGAAGTCCACACAGAACCGGCCTAGGCATTGGACGCGAGGGCCAGCACGGCGCGTGGCTGGAGAGGCACCCAAGCGGTCGACCTCAGGGGCGCCAAGATGGGAAGAGCAATTAGGCTCATCCTCGTGCCGGCTTGCCGAGGCCTCAGGAGCTCCGGCCTGAGAAGCCGCAGACTGCATCTCCCTCTCAACGACCATCCCAGGGCGAGCCTCACGGGTTCCGGAGGATGGCGCCCGGGAGCCCTAGGTGGCGTCGGCGCCTCAACACCTGAGCCTCCAGCCTCAAGCGATGCTTGCCTCCCTGCGACCACTCTCGGGGCAAGCTTGGTGCTGACGGCGAGGAGGGGAGCCACGGTGTCGGTGTACTAAGGTAGGGGGTACCTCAGTAACCCAACTTGTGCACGGGCAGCCGCAGCTCCCCGCAGCTGGATCCACCATATGCTTGCCGGAGACCATTCCTGCTCCATACCAAGCCATTCAAGAACAAAGTGTACAAGACAGAAAGCTCGAGACCCCAGCAAGAGGAGCTTGCCGGAAGGCCGCCTGTGCTCAAGATTACATCACTCATGCAAGCTCCCGGCGAGAGGAGCTCGCCGGGAGACCAAGACTACACCACGGATGACACGCTTGGCGCTTATACGCGTCGGCGAGGGCCCGGAGCGGCAAGTTATAGAGCCCGACAAGCTCCGGGCCCGGAAGATCAGATCCCGCAAGGTACTTGCCGGGCGAGCTGGCGGCATGCCCCGCGCCCCAGCTCATCCGCCAGCGCCGCCTTCAGCTTTCTCGAGAGACGCTGCGTGGCGGGTGATCACTGCATGAGGGGTGCGGTGGCACTCCACGGTGGTGGCTCCATCGCCGGGCAAACGGAGACGCAAGGGCGGGAGTTTTGGGGCGACGGCGACGGGCATTTAATGCTCTTGTCCCCCTCACAAAAGTAGGTAGAATCCATCGTTCAGCAATCGAGCTGCACCGTTCCCGCACCGCTACAACTACCACCTCTTTACGCTTTACCCTCTACCCCACGCTGACACCGCTCGGTGACCCTTGCCCTATAAAAGGAGGCCCATGCACAACGAGGGGGTTCGAGGTTGGGATCCTTGGCAACTATAGCGCCAGGGGTTGATCCATTTGCAACTCTCACGCTCGGTAGCCGCCATCTGCAGTTCTTCAAGCTCCCGGCACAATACAACACAAAGCAGCAGAGGGTTTACGCGACCATCGCGTCCGGCTGGGTAAAATCCCACAAGACGCTTTGATCTGCTCTCCGCATCCTCCGCCCTCGCATCAACTCACGAAGGCCGCCCCCGCCCCATAGGTGCCGCCCACCGCGACATCTTTGGCGCGCCCGTAGGGTCGCCGAGGTTGTGCGGACCTGATCCGCATTCGCCGACCGCGCTTCTTCATCAACATCTCCAGCTTCGCTCGCGACTTCATCGACAATTGCGCCATGGCCCCAAGACGAGGGCCTCGAGGTTGCAGACCTGCTCTGCGTCACCCGCCGCTACCGGAGCCAGCGGTAGGCGGAGGAGACGTTGGCGAAGGGTGGACACCGGCGAGGGCACTCGCGTGCCACCAGATCTAGGGACAGTATGGATGACCGCGCCGCCTCCGTGGATCCACGCCCATCTCAACGCCGATTTACCCAGCAACGCCATACCACGGAGGTGGTATCCGCTCTGCTGGAGCAGGACGCACCGGAGGCTCGCGGGATGTTCCGGACTTCGCCCGGACACAGTAAAGCGAAGGTGCCGGGCAGGACTCCAACTCCTTCTAACACCGCGAAGTCCGAAAGGCCCCACTCCCGCACCGCCGCTTCCCGCTTCCTTCCACTTCTGCGAAGCGCCACAAGAGCGCAATGCTCTCGACTTCTCCAGCGGCGGACAAGGCCGAGGATCGGAGGGCTACCATCCAGAGCCTGATTGCCTTCGCCAACAACGACCGCCCACGGCAGCCAAGTAATTTCAGCCGCGCAAGTCGAGAAGACGAAGGCGGCGGCGATAAGACCGCCGGGTGCAACCACTGCACTCCCGCCGCTGAAGCGAAGACGCCGCCACGGAACAACGCCGACGACGGCTCCACGGCATCGCCGGATCCGCGGGCTCGCTGATCAACGCCAGTCCTTGACGACGACGGCGAAGACGCCGGACCACGATCGAGCGCCGCCGAGACTCGGGCGACAATCGACTAAAGAGCTGGAAGCACTGCCGACGCTGCGACGCCGGGCGAGCCAGCGACTTTGTCAGACGCGGCGGGCTGCCCCGCGCTCACCCGAGAGCTGCGACGCGTCCAAAGGGCTCCAGCGTGAAGAGTTTCAAGCCCGACGTGCCGGAGAAGTACGACGGCAAGACGCACCTCGAATTCCTCAAGATTCTACACCATCGCGTGCAGCGCCGGGGCGCGACGAGAAGATTCGGCGAACTATTTCCGCCAGGCTTAGGCCGAACGCTCGTTTTGGCTTATGCACTTGCCGGAAGGCTCCATTTCTTCTGGGCAGACTTTGCCATCGCTTTGTTGGCGCTTTCACCGGGCGGCCACAAACCCCACGGCCAGAGAGCGATCTCCACATTTTGACCCGTATGAAGGGGAATCCCTGCGCAAGTACATCCAACGCTTCACCGTGTGCAACACAACATCTCGATGTCCACCCCGCCGCTGTTATCGCCGCGCTCCACCAGAACGCGCGTAATCGCCGCATGCGTGAAGAGATGGCGATGACCAAGATTCGATGTCACGAGCTTTATGCTCGGGCTGATAAATGCGCGACGCGCGGAAGAGGGGAGGAGGCTCCCGGGGAGGATGCCGCGCAGAGGAAGCGACTCGACGACGCCGCTTCCAAAAGAAGCGCCGCGGCAGATCTTCCAAGAAGAACAAGGAATGTGCTTGCCGTCGAAAAGTCCGCAAGGAAGCTCCCGCCAAGCAAACACAGGTTGGCAACTCCGCAAGGAGCTTGCCCTCGTGGCGGCAGCCGACAAGCGAGGCGGCCCCTGCAAGCAATATCAAAAATCCACCGCACCAAGGGCCATGACCTCTACAACTGCAAGCGCGTCGACTATCTCGTCGAACAGCAAAAGGCTGAATACGAGAGGCGCGACAAGGAGAGGGCCCAAGGTGGCGGAGGAGAACCGAGCAAGAAACGGCCGTTCAATGGTCGGGGAGGACCCCCCGGCAAGACCAAGCGGCGACAAGGTGATCGACCTTCCGGGAGCCACGACAAGGATGAAGAAGACGGCGACGAGGACATGGGAGATGAGGATGACAGTGAACAGGGGTTCCAGAAGGCCACGGAGGTCCTGTGCGTCGACGGTGGTGCCTCGTTGCACACCTCCCACCGCCAATTAAAGCAGTGGGCGCGTGAGGTGAATGCAGCAGAGCCAACCATGGAGTCGCGCAGGCTCCTCAAATGGTCCGGCACACCCATCATTTTCGATCTCGAGGATCACCCCGACCGCACCACCGCGGTCGGGTGTTTGCCGATGCTGGTCTCACCCACCGTCCGCAACCTCAAGGTCACCAAGATGTTGGTCGACGGCGGGCCGGGCTGAACTTGATCTCCTCTCGCTGTAATCAGAAACTCCAAATTCCAGATGGCGAAGCTCAAGAGACCGGTTCTTTCCAAGGAATCAACCCGGACGGAGCAAGCCCAAGGAAAGATCACTCGCCTGTGACCTTTGGCGGGAGCTCAACTTCAGGACCGAAGGCTACTTTCGACGTCGCCGATATTCCGCTGCCGCATAACGGATACTCGCCGCCCTGCTTCTCGCCAAGTTCATGGCAGCTTCCCATTATGCTTACAACGTGCTCAAGATGCCGGGCCGGCGAGCGCCATCACCGCCCATGGCGACAAGAAAGATGCGCTTATCTGCGCCGACAAGATCTACCGACGCGGCAGCAGCGGCCGATAAGGATACACTTGCCGCTGAAGCTCCCGGGGAAGAAGACAAAGACCAAGTCCGCAGCGCCCGGGGCCCACCCCGCGATCGCACCTCTTCGAGTATTGCGCTCATTGTCGAGGACGCCTGTCCGAAGTTCCGCCGCAAGTGTAAAAGGGAATGGCTGCTCCGCCACACCAAGAAGGTGTCCGCCAAGGAGGACGGCGACCGGTGGTACCTTCACCATCGCCCACGCTGACAAAGAATAGGAAAGCGCGCTCGTTATTTTCTCATGGGCGAATGTCGATGTGTTTGCATGGCAACCATCCGACATCCCCTGTTCCTGTGAAGGTATTGAGCACAAGCTTGCCGCTTGCCCTCATGCGGGGCCCGGCAAGCAAAAAGTAAGGAAGCAAGCCGTGGAGCGCCAAGAATTCATCAAGAAGAAATCAAGAAGCTAGAGGCAGCAGGCCTAGTCGAGGTGTGATCCATCCAACGTGGTTAGCAAACCCGATTAAATGCAGGCGCAAGGCCAACGGGAAATGGAGGCTGTGTATAGACTTCACCGATGTGAATAAAGCATGTCCCAAGGATCCATTTCCTTGCCGCCAAGACGACTCAGATTGTTGATTCCACCACGGATGTGAGCTACTCTGTTTTCTTGATGCATACTCAGGCTATCACCAGATCTTTATGGCCAAAGAAGATGAAGAAAAGATCGCTTATCACTCCATGTGGCACCTATTGCTTCATACGCATGCCATTTGGACCAAGAATGCAGGTCAACATTCGCAAGGGTAGTGTATATCGCTTTTGAGCCACGATCCACGTAAATGTAGAGGCTTACATGGATGATATCGTGGTGAAGAGCAAGAGCAAGAACACGCTGGTTCAAGATTTGGAAGAGACATTTCGTAACCTCGCAAGATACAGCCTAAAGTTGAACCCCGAGAAGTGCGCTTTTGGAGTTCCTCCGCAAGCTTCTCGGGTTCTTTGTCTCGCAGAGAGGATTGAAGCCAACCCCGACAAGATTAAAGCCATCGAGCGATTGAGGCCCCAAGGCGAGTCGGGGATGTCAAGGCTCGCAGGTTGTGTGGCTGCCCTCAAGAGGTTCATTTCAAAGTTCAGAACGCGCCTCTACCTTTCTTCAAAATCTTGAAGAAGGCAGGCCCCATGAAGTGGACTCGAGAGCGGAGGCAGCAAGCAAGATTTGAAACGACACTGTCCTCCACCCCAATACTTGTCGCGCTTAAACCACAAGGGAAGTTGCCGCTGTACCTAGCGGCAACCAACCAAGTGGTTAGTGCTGCGCTTAGTAGCGGAGAGGGAGCTCGACGAGGAGGTCTGTACCACCGCAAGCGGGTCCAGCGACAAGCTGTGGGGCTATCCGACAAGCTCCGCCCCGACAAGGGCAATTCTGCAGAACAGGATGAGGTGCGGAAAAAGATGGTGCAGCGCCCGCAGATTTTGTAAGCTCCTCCTCCGTGGAGCTAGATCAAGATACTCTGGTGTGCAAAAGTTGCTTTTCGGCCTCCTTATGGCCTCAAGAAAGCTGCGCCATTACTTCCAAGCACACGAGATAACAGTGGTCACTCGCTTCCCGCTGAAGAGGATATTGCACAATCCAGAAGCAACAGGCAGGATCGTCGAGTGGGCACTGGAGCTGTCGAGCTTTGGACTCAAGTTTGAAAGTACTTCAACCATACAGAGCCGGGCTTTGGCAGAATTCATAGCAGAATGGACCCCAACACCTGATGAAGAAGTCCAAGAAACAAGTATACCCATACAAGAAGCGACGAGTGAATGGGTAATGTACTTTGATGGTGCCTTCTCGCTGCAAGGCGCCGGTGCCGGCGTGGTGCTCATCGCGCCCACCGGAGAGCACCTCAAGTATGTCATCCAGATGCACTTCCCAAGAGAGCAAGCGACAAACAACACTGCTGAATATGAAGGTTTGCTCGCCGCCTCGTGATTCTCGGCCAACTTGGGATCGTGAAGTTGATTGTGCGGGAGATTCTCGCCAGGTGGTCCGGCAAGTTAACAAGAGCTATCAGAGCCCTTTGATGGAAGCTTATGTAGATGAAGTGAGGAAGCTTGAGGAGCGCTTTGAAGGTTTGCAGATGGAGCATGTCCCGAGAGCTCAAAATGAAATCGCAGATGGCCTTTCAAAATGTGCTTCATGAAGTTACTCAGGAACCAGGAACCTTCTTGCTCAAGTTGACTCAACCCTCCGTCACACCATCGATTGGGCAACCCAAGAAGAGAAAGTTGGTCTCCGGCGACTACTTGCCGGGCGGATCTCCCGAGGCCGCCGCCAAAGCCCCTAAGATCAACGGACAGACGCCGAGGAACAGCTTTGCTCCTCGGATCCTCGGATCTGCACTTGAAGCAAGTGTTCCCGACAAGCCTTGCCCGGCAAGCTTGCCGGGGACCTTCAGCCCCGCAGACCCAAAGATCCTGTCAGAGAAGCCGAGGTCCCCACAGCAGTCCTCACGCCATTAGTCCTTGCCGCTGAGCCTCGAAGCCCGGCATGGGCACAGCAGATCGTCCGCTTCTTGCAACCGGAGAACTTCCGGACGACCTCAAGAGATAGAAAGGGTAACCAGCAGTCAAGTATGTACCAGTTCAGGACAACGAGCTGCATGTAAGAAGGCTCAATGGTGTCGATCTAAAGTGCATCTCCAGGAAGACGGATGAAGTTGCCGGGCAGAGATACATGGAGGCATATGCGCCACCACATTGGCGCAAGGGCACTTGTCGGAAAGCTTTCCGGCAAGGGTTCTTTGGCAAGAAGCCCTCCAAGATGCAACTGCACTAGTAACCAAGTGTGAAGCGTGCGATTCATGCAAAGCAAATTCATCACCAGCTCAAGCTCTCCAAACAATCCCTTTATCCTCGCCCTTCTCGGTCCGGGGCTCGATATCCTCGGCCCTTCCCCGCGGTTGTCGGGGCTTTGAGTACTTGTACGTAGTAATCGACAAGTTCACAAAGTGGCCGTAAGTAGAGCCAGTGAGAAAGGTAACAAGACGCCAGCGGTCAAGTTCTTTCAGTCGATTGTGTGCCGCCGATCCCTAGCAGATTATCACCGATAACGTACACAATTCACTAGCCGCACCTTCATGCAAGACGCCCAAGACCTTGGCGCCAAGGTCTGTTTAAACGCTTGCTCACCCAAGGAGCAACGGTCAAGCGAAAGGGCCAATGCTGAAGTGCTGCGCGACTCAAGACAAGAACTTTCGACAAGCTGCGCAAGTGCGGAAGAAATTGATAGAGGAGCTGTCGGCGGCTCTTGGTCGATCGAACGACACCAAATCGAGCCACCGGACGCATACACCCTTTGCTCTAGTCTATGGAGCGTAAGCAGTTCTCCCACGAACTCAGATACGGATCTCCTCGAAAGTGCTCGCTATGATGAGTTTGAGCAAGAGCAATCGCGACAAGATGACGATTGCTCCTCGAGGAGGGACGCCTCTGTGCTGTCAGCACGAGCTGCTCGATACCAGCAAGCCTTTGCGCCGCTACCATAGCCGCAAGGTCAAAGCCGAGTCTCGAGGAAGGCGACTTTGTTCTTCGGCGTGTTCAGTCCGCCAAGAATTCAAACAAGTTGACGCCGAAGTGGGAAGGCCCTTATCGGGTGAGACAAGTCACGAGACCCGGCGCCGTCCGCCGAGACCGAAGAAGGCTTGCCGCTGAGTAACTCCGAACATAGAGCATCTTCGCAAGTTCTACCCATAAGGCGCGTTGCCGGATCCGCCCGCAACCACCTTTGTACAAAAGCCTTGCCGCCGCTGCATGTAACCCTTTGTACAAAGCCGGGCAGACCCCGTGCAGCAATAAAGTTTCCGTGTTTTGCTATTTGCCTTTTTCCCATGCTCTTTTTTGCTATTTGCATGAGTTATTTGGCATCTTTCAGACGGGCACGCATATCCGCAAGCAATAGCACGCCGAAGGCCATATGCTTTTTCCTTCTCTTTCCTTGCCTCTAAGCAAAAGAAACATTCCTCGCACAAGTTTGCCGGGGAAGGAAGTGGAAGATGAACCAAGTGCTGTTCCAGAAAGAGAGGCTTGCCGGATCAAAGCCCGGAATTTTTAAGTTGCCTTCCTTGAACAAACACACTTCGTATGGAAAACTTGTGCTCGGAGGAACCTACCTAGCCGCACACTTATCTTGTTTTCGAGCGTGCTCAACGATTTAAGTGAGCTGCACAAAGCGCTGCACCCTTGTTTCGCTTTCGAGTATGCTCAAGAAGCTAAGTGCATTGCAAAGATGCCACTCGGCAAGGTTGCTTGCCGGCAAGACCTTAGCCAGCAGGCTGCCTCGAAGTTCGACACTCAGCGCCCATGCAAGGGCTCCTTGCCGACAAAACTCCTAGAAGCATAAAGTTGAAACATGCGGAGTTGAGAATCAAAACAAGGGAGATAACACCAAGATTCGCTGATCAAAATAAAGGTAATATCTTACAAGGAATAACTTGTCGCGATGACTAATGAGTTCATAGCACCGTGCAGCAACAAAAGCAAATAAAGATAAAGAGGCCTAGTCTACGCGGGTCGCCTCCATCCCGGGATCTTGTTCACTTTGGCGATGATGTGGGCGACCTGCTTCCTTCAGGCCTCCATGTCCGCTGGCCGGCAAGCTGGCAAGGACGTTGAGAGGTTTATACCGGGTTGCGTATACGATCTTCACAAGACGCTTCCATGGTTCCTCACAAGACAGCCGACGCTACCTCGGCGAAGCTGCGCGATCTTCTTCCGCAGATTTGCAAGAGCTGGCGCGACCCCTAAAGAAGAGGCTGAGCTTGGCGCCGTGGGCGAGGTTTGATCCGGGAGTAGATGAGATGCTCCAGCTTTCAGCGCCAGCAGCTCCTGGTCAATGGCGGACGCAGAAGACACCAAATCCTCGTCCAGTCTCGACGATGCGACGGAAATCTCGGCTGCTTTGTTGGCGCCGCCACTATGATCGCTTCCGCGAGCTCCTCATTCAGCCCGGTTTCCGTCCCGGCAGCGCCGAGCGAGTCCTTCAACGCAGAAATTTTCTGCCGAGATCCTCGACGGAGTCCTTGGCGGCCTTCAGCTTGCCGCCTTCTCAAGAAGACGCTACTCGAGCTCGAGCTGGTGGGGAGATACTCCTCGGCTCCGGAGGAGCGCGCGATCTTCTCCAGATTCGCTTCAACAGCTCCTCCAGCTATGCGACCTGGCGGCAAGATTTTCCTTGGCGGTCTCAGCCGCCGCGCGCGCTTTTCGCCTCCTTCAATTCCTTCGCCAAGGGCCTGCTCCCGGCGGCAAGGTCTTCCTCGGGCGCCGAGGTCAACCTTCCGCTGAATGAGCTCTCCTTCGCCGACAGATCCACTCCGCGAGCCGCTGCTGCTTCTTCGCCTCGGCTTTCCCAAAGAGCCACCCTTCATACTACCCGGCGAAGTTGCTCACGCCTCTCCGCCACTCGCGGAGAGCAGCCTGGTTGGCGGCGCTGAGCTCCGCCGCCTTCTCCATCTCCTCGGGCGGCCTTAGCGGCAAGGGCCTCCCGAAGCGAAGCTACCGTCTGCCCGGTAGAAGGGCCGGAGCTGGTGAAGCAGCCTCATCAGCCCGCTGCCCCGCCGCCCTCGACGACCTTCAAACCCGAGGCGAGGATCTCTGCCGAAAAGCCTCGCCACCTGGAGCTCATGCGACGACGAACCCCATGGCATCCGGATGAAGACGCTGCTGGGGCTTCAAGTAGTAGCCGGGCCGTTCTTCTCCGGCGGAGGGGTCGGCGACCGGCGCAGCACTTGACGCTCCCGCAGCCTCCGGGCCAGTGGTGCGGTCGCCGTCCCCCTCTTCGGCAGCCAGATCTGCAACCGGAGCGATCTCCCACATTCTGCCCGGCGGCCCCTGGCCGCTGTTTTCGCAGCAGAGGCGTCGCCACCGCCTCCATGCGTGTCCTCCTCCTCAATGACGACTTCCATCTCCATCTGTTCGGGGGGAGGAGGAGGGTCTAGAAGAAGAAGAAAAAGCAAAAGAAGTTCAAGCAAGTATCCAAAAAGAGACAATGCCAAGAAGGCAAAGTTGCGTAACTTACCTCGGCGGGCATCTTCAACAAGGGCTCTTCTTGCCGGGAACCATCCTTGTCGGAGTAGCCGCCGCTGGTTGTCCACCCTTGGCGGGTACTCGCTTTGGCGGAGTACTCGCTTTGGCGGAACGATCTCCCTTGCCGGGAGTCCAACCTTGGCGGGATGGAGGGACCGGCTCGCCTCGAGGGCGACCCGGATGCTCCCCTGCCGCTATGCTCCATCTCTGCGCAAGTCGAGACAAACACATCAAGATATTGGGACAAGATAAAGCCAGACGCTACCGCAAGCGGAGGTGGGGTCCAGACAGACGCTGGGGCTACGCTGGGGTGCTCTCGAACGGCGCTGGTCCGCAGCTTGCTCTCCAAGACGCCCCTTGCCGCCAAGGGCGGGTCATCCGCGATTTCGACCACGGGCACCTTTGGTTTTTTCGCCGCCCGCCACCAAGGTCCTGAATCAGCACAAGAGCGAGATTAGCCACAACAATAATCAAGGCGAAATTTAAGAAGATGAGGATTTCGGTACTCACCCTGTTCTTCCTCGCCGCCCCGCCAAGGCGGAGAAGTCATACCGCACCGGGTTGCGCTGGCGCGAGGAGCAGAGGCGGAGGCCCTCTCGGGCGCTTATGCCTCGGGCTGGGGCTGCAAGATCCAGCCTCGTCGCTGCCGGGCCCGAGGAGCAGGCGGAGCCGCCGCTCCGCCGAGAAGACCCTTGTTCACCCGGCGCCGCCCGCGAGGCGCCTTTGCCGTGGCCTGCGCTGGTCGCCCGCCATGTCTCAGTGCGCTTGTCGCCTCGACGCTGCTCGACTCCCGGAAGCTTATACCGCCCGGGCGAGCCGGTAGTTGCCGGGCTTATGTGATTGCCTCCGCCACCGCTTTGGAGGCGCTCAACGGGAACGCTTAGGGCTCGCCCAGGCGGGAGGTCTCCGACGACGAGGAGAGGTCATCGTCAGAAGGTCCGTGGACCCGCCGCGCCCTCGGCGATCGCGCATCCTCCTCCTCCTCGCGCCGGGCTCACTGCACTCCAGCCTGGGCCGCGACTTTTTCCTCCTGGCGCCTCCGCCTCTCCGACGCCTCCGCCTCAAGCGGCGCTGCTCCTCCGAAGCGACACCTCTTGTCATGCCTCGACCGCGATTCCATGAATCCGGAGTGCCTCAGAGAGGGACCCCTGCAAGCGTGCCGGAGGAGTCGCAGCAGTCCGCAGATCTCCGCCGCCCGCTTGATAGGACTCCTCCGCAGCCTCCGCCTCGGGTGTACAACCGAACTTTCCCCTGCCAGCAGCAGCAGCCTCTTCGCCCGAGAAGCTATGTAGGAGAGCACTCGTCTGTGGTGTCCCGCCAGCCCCCCCCGATCTCGCCCTTGTTCTTCGCCACTCTTCGAGGGTGTCAAGAAGTTGAGGACGCTCACTGGCTCGGCGGAATCCATGAACGCCCACGCCGTGTGAGTCGCATGCGGGCATCATGGCGAGGGAGGCGATCTCGAGCTGCGTTGTTGCAAAGGGGCACCACTCCGGGAAGCCTCGAACCAACTGGATGGGCCGGGTCAGATTTGAAGAGTTCCTGCACCATCCCTCAGCTCCAGCGGCACGTGGAAGTTGAAGTTCAGCCCGGCGCAGCCTCATTATATCCCCTCGCCGCAGACTCTCCAGCCGCCTTTTCCTGTCCCGGAGAGGGCGATGCGCGGCGGAGGAAGTCTGCACCTACTGCTGCAATGGACAGCCCCGCTTGTCGAAGACGGCGATCCGGACGAGGGCAACATCGAGCTTAATATCGTCTCAATCCAGCTCGCCCACTCTCGCCAAGGCCAATGGGCGTGGTGCGCGGCGCGGTGAAGGGCTGCGCTCGCCCCTCGACGATCCAGCACCAATCTGCGCGCCACTCTTCCCACTTGACGCTGAGCTCCCCCGGCAAGTACGACCTCTTCAAGTTCGGGACGGAAAACCCAAGAAATCCTCTCCGGAGAGGGGGGAGCCGGCTCGCTTCCTGGGTAAAGAAATGCCTAAACAGAGCTACATTTGGGTATATCTCTATGAAGTTTTCACACATATAAAGGAAAACCGCCATTGTGAGGATTTGCGTTAGGGGTGAAATCAAGAAGGTGGAAGCCGATGTGTTCATGATGTCACAAAAAATTCAGAAAAAGGAGGACAGAGAGCGCAGGGAAGAAAGTGCGAAGAAATAGTACCCGCCAGATAGCTGTCCATGGTGGCGGCCGGATGAGCTCGTCCGAGGATGCGCCGAGGTCCTCTTGGACCGTAACAAGAAGTACTTGCCCCAGAGTTCTGAGCTACCGAGCCACAAGCTGGAAGACGACGCTTCCTCCGCAGACTGGCGAAGCTCTTCCGCCTGCCGATTTCTCCTTTCTGGTCTTCTTCCGCCTTTCTCCTTCCCCTTTCTGGTCTTCGGGGCCATGGCGGAGGCGGCGGGGGAAGGAGGACGAAGAATCCGACGGCGCCGCGAACGCAAGAAGCGGCGGAGGAAATGCGGAAGCAGGGTGCGAGGAAGATCTCTGGAGGAGGAAGAAGAAGCAATGAAAGCGATGGAGGGGAACCGCGCCTGCTTCCTCTGTTTTTATGGGGAAGTGGGGGGCGTTCCGCTCTTCTCATTAAAAGACATGGGCACGCCCTATCCCACGACGCCGCGACGACGCTGCGGCCGCCGACGGAAGGCGGCAGATGCAGTAGCAGATTCGCACGCCAGGCTTCAGGTGCCTGCAGATCGCCTTTGGGCCTGGCCCAACAGCGCTGCACTGTAGGGCCCAGTCCTGGCTCTGCTTGCAGTACAAGGTAGGGGTACCTCAAGACTCTAACTTGTGCACGGGCAGCCGCAGCCCCTCAGCAATGGATCCACCATATGCTTGCCGGAGACCATTCCTGCTCCATACCAAGCCATTCAAGAACAAAGTGTACAAGACAGAGCTCGAGACCTCGCAAGAGGAGCTTGCCGGGAAGGCTGCTCTGTGCTCAAGATTACATCACTATGAAGCTCCCATGAGAGGAGCTCGCCGGGAGACCAAGACTACAACACAAAGACACGCTTGGCGCTTATACGCAGCCATGGGGCCCGGGAGCGGTAGTTATAGAGCCCGACAAGCCCCTGGCCCCAAGAAGATCAGGATCCCGCAAGGTACTTGCCGGGCGAAGCCGCGGCGCGCCTCAAGGCCTCCAGTTTCATCCGCCACGCTTTCAGCTTTCTCCAGAGACTGGCGGTGATCACTGCATGAGGGGTGCGGTGGCACTCCACGGTGGTGGCTCCATCGCTGCGGCAAACGGAGACGCAAGGGCGGAGCTTTTGGGGCGACGGCGACGGCATTTAATGCTCTTGTCCTCTCGCAAAAGTAGGTAGAATCCATCGCTCAGCATCGTGAGCGCACCGTTCTCAAGACCGCTACAACTACCACCTCTTTACGCTTTTACCCCTCTACCCACGCTGACACCGTCGCTGACCCCTTGCCCTATAAAAGGAGGCCCATGCACAACGAGGGGGTTCGAGGTTGGGATCCTTGGCAACTATAGCGCCAGGTTGGATCCATTTGCAACTCTCACGCTGGTAGCCGCCATCGCAGTTCTTCAAGCTCCCGGCACAATACAACACAAAGCAGCAAGAGGGTTTACGCGACCATCGCGTCTCGGCCGGGTAAAATCCTCCACAAGACGCTTCGATCCGCTTCTCCGCATCCTCCGCCTCAGATCAACTCATCGACGGGCCGCCCTCGCCCCATAGGTGCCGCCTACCACGCGACACACGGTGACAGATTCTCGCGAGGCCCTATAAGGCCAACCAGCGCAACCCCATTCGTCAAGGAACGATTCGTCTCTGCCAACTCAACCTCGTTTCGAGCAGAGATATAAGAGGTTACCTCTTATGCATATCACGGGCAAGGGGTTGATAGTCAAGACTTCAAGCACCGTCCTCAGTGCTTCGGGCGAGAGCCCCGACTCCTGAAGCCTCATGTGATCCCGGTCACCGCTCAGGGCCCACGTCGGCTGGGAATGGCGCTGGAGAGGAGCAATGTGACACTGGAGGAACTCCTTCACCACCCGGGGCGCAGTCACGCTGAGGTCCCTCAACCTCTTCAACCGGAGCCAAATGAAGGAAAGGCGAGGGCTCACGAGCCTCTTGTGGCCCAGCCGGGGTTGGGGACAGCGGGCAACGACGAAGGCGAGGGTTGGGGGCTGAGCACTCCGACATCCACATACACCCACCGTGTCCGGAACCCGCTCGTGGACGGCGGGAGATCAAAATCAATCCCCGAGGAGGTCGTCTCTGCCACAGCTTGGAGGCTCACGCACCCCAAGCGCTGCAAGGGGTCGGTCAGGTGCATCAAGAAGAAATGGCGCATGAGGGCGACAGAAGGAGCAATGCCCACCATGGCTTCGCAATCAAAGGCAAAGACGGCAAGAAGGGCAATGGATTGGGGATCAAGATGCATCACTGGATCTGGTAATGGGAAAGCAGTACGTTGAAGAAGGCGGAGAAAGGGGAACTGTGCACCAAGCAGGCATCGACGAAGAACCAAACCTCGCGATCGCCCTATCAATGGAGGCGGATGCGTGTTGCCACCGCTCTTTCCCCACTCGTTGATGTTGTAAGCAAGCGCGGGGAAGATCTTGGCCATGGCATCCAGGTTGAGCACCAGCGAACGCCTGACGACGGGCTCGATTGTCAGGGGCGTATTGGCTGAGGACAGAGGCTTATTCCCCTTCTCCGTGCTGGTCGGCGCCATGGCAATGGAGGGGTCAGAGCTTGAGTCAGAATGGGAGTGGAAGCAGGAGCTCGAGGAAGAAGGGAGAATAGGAAGCACGCTGCCTGCAAGGAGGAAATAACTGTGTAAGGCGCCATGGCCGCCTAGCCAGGAGGATATTGGGGCAAGCGGAGATGCCCATGTCCAATCAGTCGCCACGCGTCAACCAAGGCTACAGGCTGTTGGTGCCCGCGGTGCTCTGCCCTTGCCCTTTGGCTTCGCCACTAAGCCAAGTCCGAAGGCCTTTGGGCCCCGGGCTACTTTCATGCTCAGGAACGGGGTCCTCGATTTTTCCTCGTCATGGCGCTCGGGCGTGGCTCCACCAGTTGCCCAATATGGTCCGTCTTCATCAACCAAACACTCAAGATCCTCGCGAGGGGCCAAGCCTCGCGGGGCGGATGACACAAGGCCTCCTCAGGGGCGGCCTCACCAGGCAGGCTTGCGAGGAGGCGGAGAGATCAAGGCAAAGGGTACCTCGCGAGGTTCCTGTGACGCAAGCCATGACGACCAAGGCCAGGCAGGGGCTAGGCAGGCGCCAGCCTGCGCAGTGTCCTCGTTTCCCCTTTGGTGCTAAGGTGGCAAGCGCAGGCGCGGAGTACCGAGGCATCGGGCAAAGGTTTCCATATCGGTGCAACAAGACCAAGACCACCAGGACGGCAGAACGGAGGTCACCATGGAGCCCAAGATGGCGTCACCACCAGCACCTTTGACAGGCGAAGACCACCTTTAGTCAAGATAGCTTGTACTAGCTGTCCCCTTTCAAAATGGCCGTTGTTGGATCCCTTCCCGCTCACTATTTGGGGAGAGGACCAGGGACTCTATAAATAGGGCTAGGCACCGCAATAGAAGGGATGGATCGAATCCTTCCCAAGCAGAACACCTCACCAACTCAAGAACACCTCTCCTCACGAGGCTGTTCTTCCCTTGTACTGTTCATCATCAGCCCAAGAGGCAATCCACCACCACACATAGGAGTAGCGTATTACACCACAACGGTGGCCCGAACCTGTATAAATCTCGTGTCTCTTGTGTTGTGAGTTCATCATGCTAGCTTAGAGATCGCGACGAGGTTGGGAGCGAGATTCGATAGGGAGAAATCTTCGTGCACACCCCAATGTTCGAACCTTAAGGGTTTTGCCGGAACCCGATATCCGACACCATGCACGGATGCAATGTGGCCAAACGATGTCTGCCATCAGTATCTCGAATTTAAATCAATCTGACCTTGTTCAATGTGTATACAGTATATCATGCTCGCTTCCAAACCACACCGCACATATCTCAGTTATATCCATGCATGCATGGGTTTCAAACATCATGATCTCTTATTCAAATATTTGAATTCAACTTTACATTGATTATGACCTCACCTAATCTTTTACACCCACAAAGTCATCTTCTCTTTATAATTGTACCACTAACTTTCTGTCGTGCATGCATGCACACACACTACCACTCGACATTATCCATTGCACAAATGCAATCTTTTTCTTCAGGTTGGTCTCCCATGCACGCACGCACACACACACACACACACACACACACACACACACACCTCCCCCTCTTCATTATATCGGGCATTCTTTATCTCTCACGTGCATGCGCAACAATCAATGTTCCTCTATGTGTGTGTATATATAGCTAAGTCTTTCCTAACTTTCCACACAAACCAATCAATCTATATATCTAGTGAGGTCTAACCCTCGTTCCCACGTACACATCGATCAATCTATACCTTTCTATATAGTATTACATAGCTAATACACACACAATAATTATATAACCAACATCCCCCTCTCCTCATCCATGCCTTCTGCTTCATCTCTTCGACGTGCGCACAGTGGCGAAGACAGGGGGCAACAAGGGCCCTGCCCCCCGAACATCACTATATATTGAGGCTAATATGAATGTGATAAGTAGATCAATTGCTGGTAAAATGGTTTAAGTTGATGAATTGGCCCTCCTCGTAAAGGATTAGCAATGCTTGCCCCCTACATCATTTACTTTCATGGCTCCGCCACAGCGTGCAACAGCGCATGCTCTCGCCCCCTCTCTTTAAATATTGATCTCGCACTTGTGCCCTCTTTCATAGTCTCCCTCCACTTGCCCCCTCGCACCATCTTCAAGCCTCCCACCTAATTTTGCCACATGTACAATCTAGCAGACTCCATGGTTGAACTTAAGCATCATGCACAAACCTTAAAATATAAGTGCTTCTCCTTTGTTCTAGAATCTTTCATATCATAATTGCCCAATTTTTTTTTTCTAGTTGAATTGCCATCATTTGTTTTTCTTCATGATTTACAACGCACAATTCCATGAATCATAAAATATATTAAGGCCTTCTTTGATTCAAAGGATTCTTAAAGGAATTTTGGAGGATTCTAATCCTTTGGAATTTTTCCTATCTTGGTTGTTTGATTCGTAGGATTGTAAACCATAGGAATTTTTCCATAGGATTCATTTGCACTAGATTCATAGGAAACTTTCCATCCACTCAAACCTCTTTGAAAGAATCATATGTTTTTTCTCTACACAATCAAACACTCGTATAACCCTGTAGGATTCAAGACGACATTCCACTCTAATCCCACGTTTTTCCTATTCCTGTGTTTTGGAAATCCTACGAATCAAAGAGTCCCTAGCTTTTTTTTAATAAAAACTAATTGATTTTGAATGAGATGAATTATAAGAATTAAACGAACATCTACATCATGCATCTATGACTCAAAGTTTACATGCTATAGTGTGGTATTTATTCATAATTTGGTTGCCAAATCTGATGCGTGCAATGCACGTGTACTTTACTAGTACTTCCAGTATGTCCAAAACACGTAAATTAGAATTCCAATGGCACGCTACACAGTGTCTCTCTTTCAGTTCATGAAGCCACGTGGTACATGTGGAGGCGTTGTCGCGACCTCCTTGTGTGGATTGATCACAGTGACGTCCTGCTGGTTCCAGAAGAATGTACTCGTCCTCTCTTAGGCACATTGGCAGTACATGCATGAAGCGAAGATGTGCACGCATGCACATACGGGTACACGGTGGGATGCATTTTTGTACAAAGATCCACCCCATGTGATAATTTTACGTGTGTAAAGCCCTTCACTTCATTGATGGTCAATTAATATAGCGCATCCAAATTGAGTGGACGTTAGGGACGAAGTAGTTGAGAAAGACATTACTACTCCACTGCGTACATGCGAGTAGTTAAATCATGGGTTGCTACTTCCATTGGTCTTCTTTGTATTTTGTGCCAATTTTTGACCATATTTTTAAGTACTAACATAATATTTTTGCATGTCATAAAAAGTGGCACAAAAAAGGGGGCCAATACACCAGGACACAGGGAGCATGATCAATTTTTGTGAGGGCTACTGTTGCTGGCATTTGTATTTAAATATGGACGGAGTGGAGTAGTACTATCCTTATCTTAGCCTCGTAGGGCTCTCCTAGCGCCTAGGCTCGCCTCTTCGCCTCACCCATCGGATCCCGCCATGGAGGATTCCGCCATGGATAATCCCTTAGATCCTAGGATCCCACGGGTTGCCCTCTCGCTGCGGCCCGCAGCACTTCCACCTTTGAGAAAAACCCACATGTGTTTTAGAGGGGATCCATTGCTTTGGAATCACACATCGGTGGCGCTGGAGGACATGCCAGGGCTGCATTTCAGGTGGTGGGCAGCAAGGGCAAATCGGATCGAGGAAGTGTCGCATCGACTAGAGAGAAGTTCGAAGGAGCTGCGCCTGGTGCAGCACCAGACAGAGGCGCAAGTCGATCTCAGGGGAGAGATGCCGAGGGATCTTAGCATCTGGCAGCGTCGCGTTGTTTTCGAGCAAGGGCTAATGGCAGAGATCATATTCACGAAGTCAATTGCGAACGAAAGAACGCGCATGCCTGCGGAATGGCATGAGTAGCCAGTGCAACTGTTCAAATGGGCGGTAGGAGAAGACAAATTGCGAGACCAGCTGCGGCGGCGCCGCTGGGCATGCCTCGTAGGCGAGCTGAGCTGCCCTCCTTCCTCGCCGGTGATGCAGTGACCTACTCGGTTGCTGCTCCAGTTAACTTGCGGTGCCATGGCGGTTTGCAACCGTGACAATCACTCCATCTATATGTATTGTATTCCTGTGAAAATACTTGGTTGTTTGGAAAAAGATGGTAATTGATTTATCACTAGTTTTGAATGCTTGGTCGTGACAATCGCCCGAAGCCACAACCACAAGTCTCAATCGCGTAATACTTACGGTCGATCGCACCAATAGACGATCGGTCGGACCAGCGACACGCATCGCCGGTGATGGTTCTAACCTTGTACTCACCGCTGATCATGGAGATTTGGGAGGCCATGGATTTGGAAGGAGGGTTAGGATAGTGGAACTGCTGGAATGTGAAAGGATGGGACAACTAGGAGCGAACTACCGTATGTTAAAGGACGACCGGGGACGAGTATGAGAGAACTGCTAGTGGCTTTCCGATTGTAAAAATGTTGAGTGGGACATGCAAATGGCAGGGCTTCCATGCTCCCATGATACGGGCTTCCGCCCTTGGATCTGAGATCGAACGGTTAAATGGCGTGATTCTAGACCTATGGGTGAATATCCTATCCTGGAGGGTTATTTTGCAAATATTTAGCAACTTAGCATGCGACCGTTCGATCTCAGATCCAAGGGCTGTTAGCTGCCCATATCATGGTCGCGCCTACCATGACTGTCTCCTCGCTCGCGCGGTTGCTCCCTTGGAGATTTTAGACGGCCATAAATGAGCATTTTTTTGGCCTATTTCGCATGCATGAAACTACTTCCTCCGTCCAGGTGTGTTAGGCTATCTGATGTTGGCATGTCATACATAATCATCACCTCGTCACTCATACAACAAGGTTAGCTGTAAGGTTGGCAATAAGAGTAATTTTGTTACTTCTCTCTATCTCTTTCTTCGTACTCCCTCCATTTCAGTTTAGAAGTCCTGCGCGTATATCTAGTTGTCAA
The DNA here is from genome assembly GCA_021437245.1 of Aegilops speltoides. Taxonomy (NCBI): domain Eukaryota; kingdom Viridiplantae; phylum Streptophyta; class Magnoliopsida; order Poales; family Poaceae; genus Aegilops; species Aegilops speltoides. Next base: position 221,278,585 of record CM038142.1, on the reverse strand, counting down.
TTTTATCACCGTAATATAAACTCTATAACACAAAAATTATACCGTTTGAAATTAGAACATATGAAATTTATAACGGTATGTTTTTTGTAATACTGTATATGAATTTGTTGGCCAAATTGATGACCTAGGGGTACGCGCACGCCTTGTAAACTAAGAGAGGGAGTAGTATTTATTGCGTTTGCCAAAAGGAGTATACATTACTTGGCACCTGTATACCATGGGGGTGGTCAGGAATCGGGAGACTCATCCAGTCATAGCCTCGCAGTTAAAATGATAATGACAAGTCAAATCATAGGGCCCCACTTTTCCAGCAGTAACTTGCCATCAAATCACATAGTCGTACGTTTGCAGCAGCCTACTCCCTCATCTTCTTGCCTCTCTGTCAAACCAACTAGGCAGAACTGCCCCACCTACCGCGCCGGAAAAGCCCCGCCCTTGACTCTTAAATATAATTTTGTATCAATGGATTGTGCCATGGAGCAAAGCCTGAAGAAAACATCGATACACATGTATACAGCACGCCCGTCGCGTTCGTGTCGCACCCGAGACAGTCGGTCGGTCTGGCACGCCGCTCTCCGATAATATAATTTTGTATCCATGTTATACGTCGCAAAAATAATATAATTTGTAAGTACATCCAGATACGAACCAAACGATACAATTTTTTCTGACATGCATTCCCATTTTGCTTCAAATACAGTATGTGGTCAAACTTTGACCCAAAATACGCAAAACAAAAAATACTTCCAAGACCAGCGCTGCTCCTCTCCTCGAAAACCACCGCCGCTCCTCTGCTGTTCCAATGCAAATCCAGTGCCTCTCCTCTCCTCTTCCATTTCAAAAGCACCACCGCTCCTCTCCTGTTCCGATCCAAAACTAGCGCCGGCCCTCTCCTCTTCCATTTCAAAACCACTGCCGCTCCTCTCCCATTCTAGTCCAAAACCAATGCCACTCCTCTCCTCTTCCATTAAAAAACCATCGACAATGAGTGAAGGTGTTGCGGAGAAGTAGAATGATGGAGTCCAACCGATACATGTGGCTCCTAGGTGGTGACCATGTGAAGCTAGACAGAATGTCGGAGATGCAGTCTTGGTTTGACAACCCGGAGCAATTAGCAGCGACAGCGAAAGCGATGGCCCAATATGTGGAAATAAGCGAAAAGGAGGCGATACACCGGCAGGGAGTCACGCTGGATTCCATAGAGCTGCTCCTCTGGGCCATGGAGAAAATAGATTCACCAGAACTGATCATTAGGCTGCAGTGGTGGGAGTATCGATCAAAGATGGAGCATCCACCCGAGATTGAAGGATCAAGCATCTATGCGGTGCCATTTGTGAGTGTGCCGTGGCAGAGCGAGCAGGTGGAGTCTTGGTCGACCGAACCCAACTGCAAGAGGAGAAAAATAGTTGGCGCGACAACGCTTCCCCACCATCCTCTCCCTTGCCGTTCACCTCGTCCCACGGGGTAGCTGTCTGCCCCCAAATAGTCTGAGTGGGTGCTTAGGGTTATCAGTATTTGCAGGTTATGCTTTGTCTTTCATATTTGAGAGTACTTT